>CM045758.1:164931826-166131826 GCA_025200525.1 Camellia lanceoleosa | reverse complement strand
CTTAGAGGTAGATGAGGATGCCTTGTATGAGGAGAAACCAGTGAGAGTCTTGGATAGACAGGACCAAGTCTTGCGAGGCAAGACAATTCCCTTGGTCAAAGTATTGTGGAAACATCACAGGGTTAAGGAAGTAACTTGAGAGCGTGAATTGGAAATCTGTGAGAAATATCTGGACTTATTTGTTGATGTTTGAGCATATGTTGGAATTTTAGTTTTTTTTATGAATTATAAAAACATTGTATACGTTTGGATTATGAAAGCATTGTAAATGTTGAATATGTTTCGAAAATGCAAGTTTAATTTGAACATTGTATATGTTGTTTGAGTTTTGGAGATGTAGAATATATGTATTGAAATTAATTAAATTTCGGAAGATGCATATTGGTAATATATGTTGAACTATTTATATTGTGGATTTGTTCTCTTGTGAAGAGATTGAATGACCGGTGGGTAGGTCATGATGTTGTGAATTGAATTGTAATCATTTGAAAATTTGGGTAATCATAGTTTTGAAACTTGTACTAAAATTTCGGGGACGAAATTCATTAAGGGGGGGAGGTTATAGTGATCCCGGTTTTGCCTCGACCTTCATGGTGTTCCGGACTCGGGTTTTGTGGTTGAATATTGTATCCATGTCTTGTTTTCCTATTTTGACTCTTTGCATTTGAGTTTTGGAACTTGTTGGGCGAGTTTGGAACAGGTTGGTTGTTAGTTGGTTTAGGTTGTTGTTTCCTAGATTTTGGCCTCTTCGCTTGAGCGAGGCTTCTTACACTCGAGTGAGCTTTTTGTAATTTGCTCCTTCACTCGAGCGAGGTTTCTTGCACTCGAGCGAGGATTGAGAGTTCTCAGGTTTCCTTCCTAGACGCAGCTTTTCTGGGAAGATGAAGTTCTTCGCTCGAGCGAGGCTTCTTGCGCTTTTTTCGAGGGTGTGCGTCTGTGAAATACCTAAAGGTATGCATTCTATGCTCGAGTGAGGTAACTTGTTTTGTCTGGTCGCTCGAGCGAAGGTCGTGTACATCAATTCGTAGCTGGGTCATTTTACTTCACTTTTTGATTTCTTTTCATCCCAAAACCCTAATCTGACCCTTTCTCTCTCGGAAACTCTCTCTCTCTCTCTCTCTCTCTCTCTCTCTCTCTAAATACACCTTGATTTGGGGGTCTCTCAACCCTAGTCCATTTGTTAAAAAGGTAGAGCACCTTGAGGGCTTCGTGTTGATCCGAATAGATTGTGGTGTCGACTTGTTTGAAGTGTCTCCATCTTCTCCTTTGCTCTCCTAACATTGAGGTAGGGATATTCCACTCTTTGATATGATTTTTAACCTAGGTATTGGTCATTTAGAATAAATGGTGGAGTTGGGAGGTTTTGGGTGAAGTTAGGGTTTGGGTTTAAAAATTGAAAGAGAGTTTTTTATATTGGGCTTCATAAATGTATATGGGGTATTGAATATGAGGTTAGTTGGGTTAAATTGATGAATTTTGGACTTGGAGTTGATATTTGAAAAAGGGGAAAAATTGTCCTAATTTGTATTAAATAATTATTTTGTAAAAATAATGAAATTGACTTGGGAAATATGAAATTGGGGACATGTGTGAATGAATGGTGTAGTTGGATTTGATAAATCACTCATCTATGGAAATTTGATAAATTATCTGTTTGATGGATTGTATATCTGTTTAAAAATATATGTTTTGGGCTATCGGTGGAGGATAGTTATGATTGTTGTAGAAATTGCATGATGATTAGGTGAATAAAAATTAATCATTTGAATTATCTCATTGAATATGATGGTCTGATTAAACTATTGAATATGTGATTTGGTTAGTCATTGTATATGACAACTCATTTAAATACATTGTATATGTATTGTTGTTTGGAAGGAGATAGAGGATGGACTCTATTGAAAACCAAGTTGGCCGGAGTGTCTAAGGTGAAAGTCCCAAAATCATATATATGGGTGTCGATTCCCTCGGATGTGAATTCCGTAAAATGGCAAGAAAAGTAGAAGTGTTGGATTGATGAATGCATTGAATTGTGAACCATTGAGTGTAATCTTATTTTGGTTGATTGGATATTAATGGATTTGATAAATAGATTAATCCGAAATGGATGAATGGAAATGGATTGAGGTATGGTTATCTATATGGAATGGTCTTGGAAAGAATATGTGTTGGTTATGAATATTGCACATTTATCTGATGCTTATATCTTAGTTAAATCTCATATACTGTTTTAGCATATCTCTATTGGGCTTTGGCTCACCCTACTTGGGAAACCATTTTCAGGTACATGTGACATGTTGCCTCCAAGGACATAGATTAGGAGGTTTAGGGGCTGAAGGCTCCATTTTGTTATCTTGTCTTGTGTTAAATGTTTATTCAAGCCGAGGGCTTTATTTGTATAGAGCTAGGACTCTTTCTTTTATTGTAACCAAGTGATAACTTGGAAAGATGTAAACCCGTAGGGCATTTATTTTGTTGTAAACAACTAGTGTTACATGCTGTAGTTTCAGAGTGAACATTTATGAAAAGTATAGTGCATGTAATGTCTTTTGTATTATAAACTCCAATGAATGAAGCATATCATTTTATTATGTTTATGGATCTTATCAATGGATTATTTATGCGGTGTTTTGAGGGCATTACAAACAACAAATGGGCCTCATTTCGATATAGCCACCCAATTCCTTGGCCAAGCAGAAGCAAGTGGCATGAACAAAGTCGGGACAAGTATTGATCCCTATGCACAACTTCAGTGGGCTATTAAGACTTTAAAAGTCAAAGGGTTGAACAATCAGTAAGTGCTCGTAGTTGTTGCAAAGATTGTGGATAACACTTTTATCGCTCAAGATGACAACTTTTTGAATAAGGGGGCAAATAATGAAAATGGATGCTTTACCAGAAACACCCATCTTGATCCCAGTTCTAAGCCCCAGAATACTCAACCAACACATGCCAACCCATTTTCCAATGTTTCTAAACTTAATGCTTCTTTCTCCAAAAAATAAACCTTCACCCAACTCCATATGAACCTAACTTGTGCATTCAAGGAACTGACGGAGAAAGGATGTCTTAAACCGCTCAATCCTCGACCTCTCCCTAATCCTCGACCACCTACACACGACTCTACTCAATATTGCACATTCCATCAGCAGTACGGTCACCATACTGACCGTTGCTTTCGCCTTTGCCATGAAATTCAAGACCTAATTAACAAAAAGGTCATCACCCCACCTAAAAATCCCAAGGCTGTCAATAACCCTCTCCCTGACCACAATAGAATACCACTCCATAACATAAAACCCATACACAGTTTGCCAACAACCAACCATTACCCTAGCCAACACAACATACCCGCCAATGAGCCTGAACCCACTGTGTTCATTCCTGAATCTTCTGATCCGGTTCTGAGCAAAAAGAACAAAATCTTTGAAGAGATGGAAAGTTTACTCGATCTCGATGAGTTCGAGCTTGATGAAGCACTGGGCTCTCTAGAGATGCTAGCACGGGTGGTTGGGATGATGAATCTCAGTTTTAACTAGGGTAATTGTAAAAAGCATTTGTGAAAGACTTTCTGAACTAGGGGCATGGTGTCAAGAAGCAATTGTTTCGGTTAAGGAGATATGTGGGGACAACCGGGGTAATTATGAGATTCAATCTGTGAGACTCAGTTTAAAAGTCTGAAATCAATCCAGCTAGGTGTGGGTGTTAGTATCGCTGAATTAAAGGCAAGTTTGGACTTTCCCGTGGGCTACTTGAAGTTGTTTTTGAAATTCTGCAGATGGACTTGGAGAAGGGAAACCCCCTTTTTGTCTCAGAATGAGAATGTTTTTTTTTTCTTGTCTTTTCTGGCATTGTTGTATCAATTGAGTCTTTTCCTTTGAGTCCCCTCGTGTACCTTCAAATCTTCATCTTCATAAGAAAGTGGGAGTCAAGTTTCTGATCATTTTATTGTGCCTATAGTGAATGCATGTGTGACCTTTTACAAATAGGAAAAGGCTTTGAATTTTTTTTTTTTGTATGAGATTCTATTAATAAGTTCGAGTGTTGAGAAGGATCATCTGAATGGTTTGAGTGAATTCTGACTTATCGGCGCAAAATCATTCATGCTTTCAAAAATTTTAAGCTGTTTCTTTTACAAAACTTGCGAAGATAGGTTCAGAATTGTGCGTGGTATCCTACATTGTCCTAGGGATTCTCATTGCCATTAGGCGATCATTGTTGCAAGTACAAGGCAGCTTTCAGATCTATAAGTACAAGGTGGCTTTTAGACCTCACAAATCATAGAATTTTTCCTCTGGTGTTTTCATTATTTCAAAGAGAAAATGATAAGAGAAACCAAAAAAAAAAAAAAGAGAAAGAAAGGGAAAAGAAAAGAAAAAAAAAAAAGAAAAGGATAAAAGAAGGAAAAAAAAATGAAAAGAAGTCAACCATCAAGCCAGGGGCATCCATTGGAATAAAATCCAATCAACTGTGAGGAAGGGAACTTCTGCCTGAATTCGGGGAAGCCAATGCAAGAAGGTGCCACATTGCGAAAAGAACCAACTCTGAAAATGGTGCAAAAGAAAGGAAGAAGGCATGTATAAAAAAATGGAGAACCTAACTCAAATCGAGGCGAAGCCAGTTCTAGTGTTAGGCAAGGATGACAACTGATCAAATTCACCACAAGTGTTGAAATGCTATCCTTGAGAGGTTAGCTAGGTCGAAAACCTAAAAGGGTAACCTATGCAAAAGTTAAAGCACAAAAGGAGAGTGTTAATACTCGAGTGAACATCAGCTATAAACTACGTTGACCTGATTCCCATTCTTGGGATACGTAGGCAACTTTATCATGAAGTTCGGTCTTAACCATATCTATCTCATCCATCTCAACTCACTCATCTTGCTCAATTCAAGTCGTCAGCTTCACATAGATCCATGAGCTACACCGACTGCTGTGCATATCATATACTTGCGATGGGTAAGAAAGAACTAGCTTGAATCAACAAGTGGATAAATTTTCAATACTTGAACTTATTAGTAGAATCTCTATCTTGGGCAAAAAAAGGAATCGAAACTCGAGTTTTGCGAAATTGATTTCTAAAAGGAAACATAAGTAAAACTAGGGGCACTATGAATGATCAGTTAGCTTGAGTCTTTTTTATGCTTTTGGGTCAGTTGTGAATTCAATTGTGTCGTGCCTGGTGTTTGTTTCAGTCTATGCTCTTCATTGAGTCACCATAACGTGTTTGTCGCTCAAAAATGCTCTTTATTGAGTCACCCTAGCGAGTTTGTCGCTCAAAAGTTCAATAGAGTGGCATGGTCAAAATTCTATACACAAGTGTTTGCTCTAAACTCAAAAACAAGTCCATATGTGAAATTCATAAATAAATTGAGAGTGCCCATATAAGGGGCAACACATTCATAATCGGTGTATATGAGGAATTTATCATTGCTTCGGAGGGGACTGGAGTAAGTTCTCAACATGTTGGAGCAGAAGAGAAGCATGAGTCTGATGGGTTGACAACTGTTCTAGGATCTGATGATCCCCATTGCACGTGCTTGCATAATCTTGAAAATAGTGGCCAATGACTAGACACTAGGGGCAATTTTTAGTACATCTGATCGGGCCGTCCATCGAACAAAGGGCATGAACCCAACTGGTGGCCAATGATTGGACACTAGGGGCAATTTTTAGTGTATCTGATTGGGCCATCAATTGAACAAGGGGCATGGATCCAACCTTTCTCTCCATCCACGTAGATCCATTTATTGGACACTTTTCCCTGGATTAGGGCAACTCACCCCTATGATGATTTTGATATGATTCAGCTTTCGAAAGTTGTCTCCGACCATTTCAAGACTCTCTTGGGATTGCCATATTCCCTCTGATTAATACATGTGCTTTGGATTATGCCTATATGTTTATATACTCTGGTTGCTTTGAACTACATGATTGGTTGCTCTTACTCTTAACTTTGTTCTGCACTTAAACAGAGTTTTGTTGAGTTGCCTCTTTTTGTGTTGCATTTTAGTGAGCTGTGGCAAGTTGTCCTACATTCATTTCGTAAGGTACATGACGCATTATTCTGAATACTGCTCATTTCCCTCTGTATACCATGCATCGCTCACCTGCATCGCACTATTTTGTGCATTTCATTTTGCATCACACTATTTTGTGCACTTTGTATCATACTATCCTATTCACTTTGTATCGCACTATTTTGTGCACCATTGCATTGTCTTGTGCATAGCACTATTTTGTGCACCTCACTCGCATTGTCTTGTGTATTCACATCTATTTCATGCATTAATTTGTGTATTCTAACTTGTATAGCACTATCTTATGCATTTCATCTTACAACGCACAATCTTATGCACCTGCATAGTACTGTCTTGTGCATTTCACTTTACATCGTACTATCTTGTGTATTTCCCCTTGCATAGCACTGTCTTGTGCATTTCATCTTACATCGCACTATCTTGTGCATTTCACTTTACATCGCACTATCTTCTGCATTTCATCTTGCATCGCACTATATTGTGCATTTCATCTTGCATCGCACTATCTTGTGCATTTCACCCTATATCGCACTATCTTATGCACCTTCATAGTACTGTTCTATGCATTCACCCTACACAACATTGATTTGTGCATTTATCTCCATAGCACTGTTTTGTGCATTCTTTCACCTTGCACTGTTTTGTGCACTCTTTCACCTTGCACTGTTTTGTGCACCTCACTTGCACTTTCTTGTGCACCTATATAGCACTGGTTTATGCATTCACTCTGCATCGCACTGTCTTGTGGACTCTCCTAGTCTAGGAGACCTTAAATCCTCTAAAGATGCAATCCCTTTGGTGTTTTTCATACTTGAATGACTTCCGGTGGTTTGGTATAGCCACCTGCCTGTGTTTGCGATGAGTTCCTAGGAGATCAACTATGACAGTGGAAACTAGAGTTTGAATGGCAGAGGCCTAGAACACAAAGGTTTAGAATTTCTGAGACTAAAGCCTGGTTTAAATATCCAAGGGTGTATCTTCGGCTTGAAATCTGTATGGCAGCCCCATAGGTTGAGGTAGCCTGTATGCACCTAAATTCTGGATATTGAACCAACCTAGTCTATCACCCTGTTAGAGAATAGGGAAAATTACGAACATAGCCAGGGAGAAAAGTAGTACCTGTGGTTTGGAAGTGCAAGATGAAGGAAGAAGTCTTGAAACCAAGAAGAAGCGGAAGATCCCCAGCAACATGAGGTGAGTCATCGCTAATTGCCCTTGCCAGGTACTTTCTAAGACACCACTTCCTAGCTGCTACATCATATCCATTATTACCTATTTTATCTATCGCATGTATCTACTACATTATCTATCGCATCCAATACATCATACCATTTTTTCATCATGCATCCTTTCCATGTTAAGCTTAGTTTGGTATGTGCCCATACCTTTCCCTCGTTGAAACATGGTTTTGTCTTGTGTAAGTACCTATACTGCGCTGAGGCCAGTATTGAGGGTGTCAACACCTTTTCTATGTTAGGCGTGGTTTGTTTTATGTCCATGCCCTTTCTAGGTAAGGCGTAGTTTGGCTTGCACTCCTTATTTACTGCATCCATTGTATCCATTGCATTGTACTTTGTCTTGTTACATTCAGCATTTAGGAGTATTATCTTTCCCCAGCAGATCATTCCTCACTTATATCATATCAGCCAATTACTTGTACTATTTCTTTTTCTACGAAAAACATAGTTTTGCAGGTACTCACACCTTGTAGACACCCAATTTTTTACGGCCTCTATGACTTGGACACCATTGTATGCACACCCGATGATGAGTTTATTTGCTTACCAAGTATTTGAAGTCCTCAGTGGAATGCCACAGGTTTGAGTTTTTCAAACCTTACACTCTTGTTGCCTCATTCTTGGACCAAGCCTTGGTCTTTCAAGCCTGCAGCTTCTGGTGGCTTGCCGACCATCACTTTTGGGCTGCCAGCCACCAGTTTCTTTTACAGATATTTTATGCCAACTTTTTACACAGATACATGCATCTGCACCCATGTGTAGGGCTGATATCCTTGTAGAGAATTCATGTTTTCTTAAAGGTTAAGGGGTGATTCACCTTTCTGTATACCTTGTTTTGGAGGACTTAGCCCTTATGTTTCCTACCCTTTTACTACCTTTTTCCAAGCTTTTAAACATTGATTTTCATAGCTATTTCAGTGGCCAAAATTATGTTTTGAAGTCCAAATTTGGAAGGATTAGCCTCCCCTCCTTGTGTCTTGTTTACTAGCCTAGTTTGTGCCATGTTTTAGCATATTAATCTAGCTATGTTTAGCTCAATTCCAGTATGTTTTAGGGCATATTTTAGACTAGTTTAGCACTATTTTGGGATGTTAGTTGCATTTGAGTTTTGTTTTGCATGCTTGTAGTGTAATAGTTTTCATGATTTTGGTGTTCTAGGCCTTAGACATCTTATTTGAGTTGATAGCATTTATTTATGCTTTTCTCACTCATTTTCAGCACTAATAATCTTTGCAACCTTCCTCCTTTCTTGGATTTTTATTTTTCTTTGAAAGTGGTTTCAAATCCTTTGTTTGTTTAAGCATGAGATTGAGATGTACTTAATGGTTTAATCCCTTAGGGGGTTCATTACCAACGGTATGATGTCTCTTTCATGCCTAAATTTTTTTTGGGTTTGAGCCCTCTTTCCATTAGAGTACTTAATCTCACCCTTTGGACTTAATTGATTAAAGGATGGAAAGGTAACTAAAATGGAGTAACTAAAACTTGGAATTAAAAGTGAGAAAGATAATAATTTGGTTGTGTTCAATCGGACGTTAATTGAACACGTGGAAACTTGGGCCATTTCATACTCATTAGTGATGAAATGATTTAATGTTCCTAGGTCACCACTTCCCTTAATCATTCTTGAAAGGGAGGAGGTTTGTGTCTTGTTTTGCATTTATTGAACTTGCACACTTGGTTTCCTAAGCCATCATACAATGAAATTGCATCCATTGATGGTTTGTGAATCGAACTTGCTACTCCTTTGATTTGATCATGAAAATGAGGGGTGAGTTGTGCAAACAAACCCCTGAAATACCTCAGATATCTTTGGTTTGTCCTCTATTGTGGCAAGGAGGCGGGCGTGGTGGTCAAGAGCCACTTTCCATGGCCGGCAGGTGGCCGGCAAACCAACTTTGATGGCCGGCCGACCATCACTGGTGGCTGGCAACATTCATCATTTGCCGGCCGGCCACTAATGCAAAATTCAGCAGTGTGTTCCTTTGGCAAAACAGAGTTATTCTGGAAGTGGGCAACAGTGTGTGTGTTCTATTGCGCAACAGAGGCTCTCCGGAAGCAAAACGGTGGCTTTCTCGGGTGGAAACCGAGCATGCCCATGAACATCCCTCGTTTCTCGAGGCGAAGTAGCTAGTTGTTTAGTTTAATCACTTATTTTAATTGCACTTGCGTTGTAATTATTAATTAGTTAGTTAACTAGTTAGTCAATTAATTTATTATAATAATTAGTTAAGTAGCTTAGTTATTTTATTCATTTTGGTTTGTAATAATTAGCTTAATTAGCTTAGCTTTAATTAGTTAGCTAGTTTATTCATTCGGACTCTCCTTCGTGAGAGCGCAATGTAATAATGTGTATATCTTCCAATTCCACGTTTTTCTCCCTTTTATTTAACTACTTACGGCGGTTAGTTTAGGGACATCATGTTTTGTTTAGCATACTTCATATTTGCATCCATTTGTATTGCATGCACTGAGGCTTGGTTCATCATTCTAATTGCATTGTTAGTTCAATACTTCTTTGAATATGTGCCTAGACCGTATGCTATTTAATTGCTTCATATGTCATATTAGTAACCAAGCCTATTAGTTACATATCATATGTGTTGCATTAGTCATATTGTATAGTTAGGAATCATGCATTTTTCTAACTTATATCTTTTTGGCTTGGAGTACTAGGTGAGTTTTTACTTTCTTTAGCATAAATTGCTTGAGTGTCGATGTTGCCATGTTTAGTATGCTTGCCATGAGGCTAAGTGCCTAATTGCTATAAACTGCTTGAATGCCTATGAATGAAGGCTTGTTGCTTGAATTAGAATAATTTGAGCAATGTTCATATGCAATCATTTTTTCGAGTGGTACATATTTCGAAACAATTTTCAAAACAAACATGAATTAAGTGTTCCAATTCTTGTAAGTTAGTCTATACTTGTGCGTGTGCGCATCACTTAATAATGCTAGCCTAATAAACCGGACCAAGAGCATATAATGTACATAAGATTCATATCATAATAGTAGAGACCAATTTTTGATCGGGCGAGCAGGGGTGCTCAAATGAATTCATGACCTTCTCCTCTCGTACCTAAGTTCCCGAACCGAGACAATCTTGGTGATGATGGGCACGTGACCTTTGGCACGAGTTATGGGTTTCCTAAATTTTTCCAAAACAAAATATTTAGGTAGTGACTCTGTATCTGGCAAAACAATTCATTTTTGACAATTTGATTCAAAATCGATTTTCCAAAAGGTTTGCCGGATTTGGACTCTTTGGTGTTTATCAATTTCACGTTACACTTGTGAGATTAGATTCAAAATCGCGAGAGTCTGAACTATAGGGATTATTTTCAAACTTCCGAAAGGGGGTGCGAAAAAGCCGAGCTACACACCCCTTTCACGTTGAAACATGGTTTTGTTATGTGTAAACATCCATGCTGCATTGAGGCCAGTATTAAAAATGTAGGCACTTAGCCTGTGTTAGGCATCATTTGGTTGTGCCCACTTCTTTTCTATATAAAACGTAGTTTGACTTGCATCTCCATCCCTTTATGATATGTGTGTGGTAAGCATTGCTTGTGGTTTGATTATAATATTACATTGCACTGCATATCATTTGTATTATTACACTATATTGTGTATCATTTCGCATCCTGTCCCTGAACTACACTGGTTTGATTCCTTACAACAGGATACGTAGGCAACCCTCGGGTTCAACCAACTGTATCTGTATTTTTTTTGTTTGCTCAAGTCTTATGGCCTTGTCAAAATGAGTCGTCTTCGAGCTCTGTCAAAGAGGGGCAATTGTAGACACTCCATTTTTGACCACCCTTAAGACTTTGGGTGCCACTAATTGATCACTCGATGATGAAAGTTACGCTGTACAAATGTTCGATTTCTTCAGCAAGAAGAGATTCCAAATCTCAACCTTACACCCCATTTTGGACCAAAACTATTTTAGACCAAAATTATTTTAGATCTTAAAACCCTCTCTTTCAAAATGTTTTTAAAAATGTTTCTACGATATTTCGAGGCTCGCATTTCGTTAAATGTTGCACTTTTCGGTAAACCAAGCAAGGACAAAGTGGAAATAAATGGAAGAGAGGTGAACTCTTTGAAAAATCTTTAAAAACCTTTTATTTATAGGTTTGGAGTTGAAGAAAATTGGAGGAGAGGGAAGAAAACTAGTTAGGGAAGTGGTTAAGCTTAAAACCGTTGAGAGAGAATAGGGCAGCCTTCACTAAATCAGGCCTATCTCTTTACACACTTAGACTCTAGATCTGAGGCCACCACCATTGGAAAGTGGACTTCTAGGGCTTTATTTTAGACTCAAGAATCTCGTAAAACCGAGTCTGGATGAGGAAGATATGGCTATTTGAAGTTAGGCATCAATCCAGTTAAGACAAAACTGAGAAAACTTCACTAAAATAGGCATATCTCTTTGGACACTTAGAATTTAGATATGAGGCTATGACCATTGAAAAGTAGACTTCCAGGGCTTCAATTTAGATTCAAGAATGACCTAAAATTGAGTCCGGATGAGAGAAATATTCTCATTTGAAGTCGGACTTGGAAGCAGATTTTTGGTGGCCAGTATATGGCCGGCCGGACACCATTGGTGGCCTGTAATTCACACTTCTAGCCAGCCAGCCACCAACTGGCCACTAGTGTAGAACCCAGATATTTTTGCCAGTTGTTTCCATAAAGCTCCAGTTGTCCTTTTTTGCTTTCAAGGTTGGAAACATTTTAGGAGTGAGGAAATAATTTTAGAAAATTCCTCTCTCTCTCTCTCTCTCTCTCTTACAACTTGCATAGCCTTTGCCTAAACACTCAAAACCAAACCTAGAGAGCTTCTTGCTAAGGTGATTTGAGCTTGATTTTGAGCTCTTAAGACACTTGAGAATGTGAAATTAGTGGCTTACGACTTAACGGTTCATTCCTTTTCAAGAGGTATACCTTCTCTTGCCTTTGTACTATCATTACACCACTTGTTTTCTATCTTTTCTATTGCATTTTGTATTGTTTAAAACCTGTATTTTTGGTACTAAAACTTGTGGTTTAAGGCCATTAAAGGTAAAGGGGTTAATAACCCTTCTTTACACCTTGCTTCTAAGGCCTTTGCCCCGTATGTTTCCCACTTTGTTGTCAACTCTTTTTTAGCTTTTTAACACTGTTTTTCAGAGTTATTTCAGTGGTTAAAATCATGTTTTGAAATCCAAGTTTGGAGGCGTTAGCCTCCCCTCCTTATGTCTTGCTTACTAGCCTAGTTTGTGCTATGTTTTAGCTTATTAATCTAGCTTTTTTTAGATTAATTCCAACATGTTTTAGGACTATTTTTAGACTGTTTTAGCACTATTTTTGGTTGATAGTTGTATTTGTGCTTTGTTTTGCATGCTTGTAGTGTAATTGTCCTCATGATTTGGGTGTTTTAGGCCTCAGACACTATCTCCTTTGAGTTGATTGCATTTATTTATCGTTTTCCATACTTGTGATCACTTTTAATCATCTCTACAACCTCCCTCTTTTCTTGGCTTTTGTTTTGTTTTGAAAGTGGTTCAAACAACTTGTTTGTTTAAAGCATGAGATTGAGGTGTCATACTTAATGGTTTAATCTCTTTGGGGTTCATTACCAATGGTATGATGTCTCTTTCATGCCTAAGACAACTCTTGGTTTGAGTCTTATTTCCATTAGAGGACTTAAACTCACCATTTTTACTCAATTCATTAAAAAATTGTTGGTAATCTAAAATGGAATAATTAAAATTGGGGCTAAAAACATGCAAGATAATAATTTGTTTGTATTCAATCGGATGTTAATTGAACACATGGAAGCTTGAGGCATTTCATACTCATTAATGATGAAATGGTTTAAGTTTCCAAGGTCACCACTTCCCTTGATCAACTCATGAAAGGGAGGAGGTTAGAATCTTATTTTGTTGCATTTATTGAACTTGCACACTTTGGTTCATGAGCCATCATGCAATGAAATTGCTTGAGTTGATGGTTTGTGGACCAAATTTACTACTACTTTGATTTGTTCATGAAAATGAGGGGTGAGTTGTGCAAACAAACCCTTGAAAGTACCCTGTGCATGCTCTGTTTGTCCTCTGTTGCAGCAAGGTGAACTAGGCAGCAGTGGTCGGCAAGCCACTGTTAGAGGCCGGCAGGACATCTTTGATGGCCAGTAGGCTATCATTGGTGGTCAGTCGGCTACCAATGCAAAATTCAGCAATGTGTTTGTGAGACAAAGCAGAGTTATTATGGAAGTAGGCAATAGTGTATGTGTTCTCTACGCAACAGAGGCTCTTCGGAAGTAAAACAGTGGCCTTTTCGGGTGGAAACCGAGCATACGCATGAACATCCGTCACTTCCTGAGGTGGTGTAGTTCGCTTAGTATTTAATTGTTTAACTTATTTACTTCTTTTAATTGCACTTGTGTTGTAATTATTTAATTAGTTAAAGTAGTTAGCTAGTTGTGATGTTGTAATCATTAATTCACTAGAATAGTTACTCTTTCATATGTTGTTGTAATAATTAGTTAAGTAGCTTAACTAGTTTTATTTATTTTGTTTTGTAATAGTTAGCTTAGCTTAGCGTTAATTAGTTAGCTAGGTTATCCAGTTGGACTCTCTTTCGTGAACGCGCAATGTTGTAATAACGTGTATGTCTTCCAACCCCACGTCTTTCTCCCTTTTATTTACTAGCTTATGATGGTTAGTTTAGGAACATCATGTTTTTTTTTAGCATACTTCATGTTTGCATCCACTTGTATTGCATGCACTGGGGCTCGGTTCATCATTCTAACTTGCATTGTCATTTTAATACTTCTTTGAATATGTGTTTAGACCGCATGCTATTTAATTGCTTCAATATGCCACATTAGTAGTCGAGCCTATTAGTTGCATATCACATGTGTTGCATTAGTCATATTGCATAAGTTAGGATCATGCGTTTTTCTAGCTCATTTCTTTTTTGGCTTGTAGTAATAGGTGAACCTTTACTCGCTTTAGCATATTGCATGTTGATGTTGCCATGTTTAGCATGCTTGCCATGAGGATAATTGCTTAAATGCTAAACTGCTTGAATGCCTGAGGATAAAGGCTAGTTGCTTGAATTGGAATAATTTGAACAATGTTCATATGTGATCACTTTTTCAAAGTGGTACATATTCGAAATAATTTTCAAAACAAACATGAATCAAATGTTTCAATTCTTGCAAGTTAGTTTATACTTGTGTGTGTGCGCATTACATAGTAAATGCTAACCTAATAAACCGGAACAAGAGCATATAATGTAAATAAGATTCATATCATGATTAGTAGAGGCCAATCTATGATCGGGCGAGCGGGGTACTCAATTCATGACATTCCCCTCTTGTAACTAAGTTCCCGAGCCGAGACAATCTTGGTGACGACAGACACGTGCCTTTTGGCACAGGTCATGGGTTTCCTAAATTTTTCCAAAACAAAATATTTAGGTGGCGACTCTGTATCTGGCAAAGTAGTCTATTTTTTATAATTTGATTCAAAATCGATTTTCCAAAAAATTTGTCGGATTAGGACTTTTTGGTGTTTATATATTTCACATTGTACTTGTAAGATCAGATTCAGAACTGTAGGAGTCTGATACTGTAGGGCTTATTTCGATTTCCGAAAAGGAGCGTGAAAAAGTCGAGCTACAATGCCCCCACCACAACTCATAAGGTACAATTTTAGTCTTTTTGTGTGGCACTATGTTTATCACATGGCAAGCTGTCAAAATAGTCTTGCTCTAAAGATTTGAAAGAGCATCTGAATTAATAAGTATAGCATTCATCAAGTCAATTAACGTTCTATTTTTTTTTCAGTTACGCCATTAGATGAAGGGGAATATGGTGGAGTAGTCTCGTGAATAATTCCCAATAACTGAACAAAAGAGTTGAATACAAGAGATTCATACTCCTAACCTCTATCACTTCTAATTTTCTTAATCTTTTTACCGAATTGATTTTCCACTTCAAGAAGGAATTCTTTTAATTTCTCAAAAGCATCACTTTTATTTTTCAATAAATATACATTTGTGTATTTTGAAAAATCATCAATAAAAGTGATAAAATATCGGTTACCACCTCCAGTTAAAATTCCTTCAAACTCACACAAATCAGTATGAAATAATTCTAACAATTCGATATTTTTTTCAACACTTTTATGAGACCTGTTAGTAATTTTTGCTTTACTGCAAACTTGACATTTCTCAAAATTTTCGTCACTTTAGGAATTAATCCTAAACTACTCATGATTCCCACATATTTACTGTTAATATGACACAAACAAGTATACCAAAAATTAATAGAAGACAAAGTGTAAGTTGTGTCATAGTAATAATCATAAAATTAATCAGCATGGAAATTTAAGAGATAAAAATGACATTTATATTTATCTGTATTGTAGGAAGCCACTTTTGCTTCATATGCCTCATAGTCTTCATCATTCATCTCCTCAGTTGGGATTTTGTTTGGGTTCTTCTCGGTAAGAACATATGCAACTTTTAAAAGGCTGAAGTAAAAAAGAACTTTTCATTTCCATCTCTTAAAATGAACTCCCTTGAACTTGAAAGGCTTGTTGAGATCTCCAATTTCATCATTGATTTTTTCTGGTACTTGTTCCATGGTTGATCTCCTTAAAATACTTAGTGAAAATACTAGAAGAATGATATTTTATTGATAAATAATGCAAAGAAAATGAGATACAAATAGATCAGGCTAAGACACAGATATCTCATTTTCTTTAAGAAGATTAAGCCCACTGTGGTAAGAAGAACTCAAATACTGATGCTGCAGTCACAAAACTATGACTTGTTCCCTCCAGGATACAACAGTCCAATCACTTGTCGTATGACTCAGGTTAACTCTGCACAAGATGGTGAACCTAAAATTCCACCTAGAAAAATACCCTTCTTTAGTTAGTAATCTCTCAAGTATAAAAAAATAGTTGATGTCGAAAAGAGTAAATGAGAGAAATTATTTATAGGCCACTAGAAGAATCTTACAAATTACATCAAAAAATAATAATGACCATCAAACTAACAAGATGAGATTCATGAACAAGACAAAAGAAGATTCATGAACAAAATATATAAATAAATAAATAAAAATATTAAAATGGTCTAACATAATTATTAAAAATTATTATCGTGTTCTTTTCTTTTCTTCTTCTTCTTCTTTTTTTTTTTTTTTTGTAAGAAGTTTCTCACTTTAGGTTGGCCTAGGGTTCAGGGTGGGGTTTTGGTTGGGTGAGTCATGCCCATTTGCTTTCACCTATATTCCTTCCATTCTCTTATTCGTATCAATCAAGACGGAAGGTAGTCTGTGATAAAGCCCAAGTCTGAAAGAGCATGAAAGCCATTCAAATCTTAATATCAAATTGCTTGGGGCTGGTTTTGTACGCATGCCAGTGTTAATGGAGGACAACGTGGCTTCACGTTTGAATATGATCTCCACAATTGAGGGGCTATAATTACCGGTGGAACTAAAAAATTAAATCAGAGAAGTACTTATTAATTATTATATTAAAATTTTTTATAAAAATATTTTATATAAATTTTTACAATTGACTTTAACAAAGATAAATATATATATATATTGTAATTAGTATATCATAGACAATATAAAAAAAAAAGTCATACATATAAGTTTTAAAATAAATTATATAATGGTAAAGTAATTTTTTATACAAAATTTAAGTAAAAATTCAGTATAATAGTAATACTATGCCATTATTGACATATGATATCATTAACCAATAGTAAAGAAACACATAGAGGATGAACCTCACATGTCAAATATAACTAATAATTCAATAAATTTTATATCTTCATTGAGATTAATTATAATTGTATGTCAATAATGATAGACATCATCATTGTATTGAAATTTTTATAGATAATAATATGACTTATCTTAATATTTTTATTTTTAATAAAAAAAATAATCATTATTATTCTCATAATTTAAAAAATGTCATTGATATTTCACTTTAAATAATATTTTATAATTTTTTTATTTAAAATATTTTCTTTTTGTTTGTAAAATATATATATATATATATTTCAAAATCCGGGGGCACGTGACCCCCTATGCCCACTGTGGCTCCGCAATTGGCTATAATCATTGATTCAGAAATGTGCGGAAGGTTTTTCGAGTTTTTGATTTATTTATTATTTAAGTATATCTTGAAAGATAATTTGATAAAAAAAAATAAAATAAAATTTATTAAGAATAAATTATAATTCTAAATAAATCAATAAGATATATTAAAAAATTAAATATACTTAATAATTTTCTGGGATAAATAAAATCCCCTAGGGTTCATGTTTGATTTGATTGATAGTGCGCTTGAAATTAAAGGAGTTTTTTTAGGTGTGCAACCCACAAAAAGTGTAAGTGGGTTGCACACCATGTGCCACTCACACAAAAGGTGTAAGTGTAAGGTGTAAGTGTAAGTGGAAGGTATAAATGAAATGTATAAGTTGCACACCATGTGCCACTTACACAAAAGGTGTATGTGCAAGGTAAAATAGGTGTAAATGTAAGGTGTAAGTGAACACAAAAAGGTGTAAGGTATAAGTTACACACTATAGCATTACCCGAAATTAAAATGTCAAACTCAGACATCATGTTAGTCTTGTGATAAACCATTGAATGTATACCATGATACAGTTTCAGTTGAAAAAAGAAAAAGTAATAATAAATAAAAATTGTAAGGTGCGTTTGGTTTAATTTTTAAATCAATTTTTTTAAAATTTAAAAATTAAAACTTGTTAAGTTTTGAATTTTAAAATTCAAAACGTTTAGAATTTTCACAAAATCTATTTTGTTTGGGAGAAGAAACATATAAGAAAAAATTTAAAAAATTAATAGAGCATTTTTTACCTGAATAGACACTACAAGAATTTTCACTTTTGGCGACTAAATTTTTAGTCGCCAAAAGTCATATTTTAGTCGCCAATACTCTTTAGCGACTAAATTTTTTGGTCGGGAAATTAGTAGCCAAAGAGTAGTCGGGAAATATAATTGCCGACTAAACCTAATTTAGTCGCCAAATGTACTCATTTGGCGACTAAATATTTAGTCGCCAATAGGTTTGAAAATTAATTAAATAAATACATTTTTGCCGACTAATTTTTTGTCGCCAAAAGCTAATTATTTAGTAGCCAAAAACTTTTTAGCTACTAAATTTTTTAGTCGCCAAAAGTGAATAATAGTGTTTTGGCTACTAAGATTTTAGTCGCCTAAAGTTAATCTTTTTTGGCTACGAAAATTTTAGTCGCCAAATACTATTTCTTTTGGCTACTAAAAATTTAGTCACCTAAACTAAGACATTTTTGGCTATTAAATTTTTAGTCGCCAAAAGTCATATTTCTTTTTCAACTTTTGTTTTTAGCTACAAAATATTTTAGTCGCCAAATATTTGATTTTTGTTTGGCTACAAAAACTTTAGTAGCTAAAGGTTTGATTTTCTTTTGGCTACAAAACATTTAGTAGCCAAATGGTTTTTTTTCTTTTGCCTACAAAAAATTTAGTAGCCAAATATTTGAAAATAAAAAATTAACCACTAAAATTATAAGAAAATAAAAAATATTAATCACATTTATTAATAAAAGTACAAGCCAAGAATCACAATGGAATGGAAACACCCATAGAATGACAATAGAAAAATTAACCACTAAATCCACTAAATTTACAAAGATGTGTTGCTAAGCGCATAACTAATGTCGACATGAGCAAAAGGAAGAAAATACTATCTATGATAATCAAATGCAGATATTAAGTGCATTCGAGACTTCAAATATATGTAATGTTTTTGACTGAAAGGTCAAAGGTTTTCCTCATCTTTTTTTTCTTTTTTTTGCTTCCCCCAATCATTTTTAATGCTGGGTAAGATCTCTTTCTCTTTCTCTTTCCTCTGTGCAAATATATACATATTTGTATAGAAATTATTTCTGCAAGAAAGTTTGGTGAATCCATGGATATAATGGAATTGTCCTCACTGTACTAAAAAAAACACTTTTTGCGACTGCCACAAGCCGTCGCAAATAACAAAAATATAGTCGCAAAAGACTTTTTGCGATGGCTTATGCGACCGCAGATGGGGGACGCAAATGTAGGGGTGGCAAATAGTTTTTGCGACGGCAAAGCAACGGTCGCAAATTATTTGCGACCACCTAAACCACTTTTTGCGACAGCTACTTTGCCGTGGCAAATAAAAAAAATTTAAAATAAAAAACACTTTTAGCGACCCTTGTTTTACTGTCGCAAATAATTATTTCTTAAAAAAAAATCATATACGGGTTTGCTACAACAAAAAAATCAATTACAAGCACTAAACAATTTTTTGTTAATGAAAAATAACAAAATTAACAAATTAATTAAATTTATAATAGACATTATCCATTAACCATCCTTAAATACACTGTACTAAAAAATTCAAGTCTTCAAAAAAAAAAAAAAAAAAAAAAAGGGGCAACATAATCTTTGGCTCCCAACATCACCCGCTCGATCATATCAACTATTCCCTTAACAAAATCTGCAAAAACATATATCAAACTCAACCAGGTGCCTTCATACTATAAAATGCTATGTAGTTAAACACAAAATAATTCAGAGAGACATCCATTCTTCAAAGAGTGAAATCCCAACTATTGAAATGCTGAAAATAAAATAATATATGAGTTGAGTTTATTGGAGGCATCCATTCTTCATAGAGTAAAAAATTATATACTCATATCACTAAATATTTATAAAAGAATCAGGCCATACCTTGTCAAACCGAAGGTGTAGGACAACAAACTTCCTTGGTCCTTGACAATTGCAGCTATCCCATAACTGAATCATTGACAATGTATGAAGATCACATTTGAAGTATAGAAATGAAGTAAAAAGTTCAAATAACTTTAAAACATCAACTAATACACTCAATATTGAAATTATATCAAGGAACAAACTGAACATAAGCAGTAAAGAGTGCAAAATTGATTGCATGCTTGACCATGTTCTTCCTAAAAAAAAGCAACTTGCTTTCAAATATATTTGGACAAAGACACATCCCAAGAACCCAAAACCAGTGTCATTTGTATCAGATGATAAAAAGAAGTTAAACAAGATGGAAATCACCTACATGTTTTATGGCTACAATTATCAACATAGATAGATATATAACTGGTGCAAATTTACATATTAGTTACATGTAGTGTAATCACAGGGAAACCAAATGGCTAAGCCTTGATGGTTTCTTTGAGTACAAAGATGAGCTAATCTACTATAAACACAAACCACACTTTAATCCACAATACAAAGAAAATTAAACAAATGAAAAAAAAAATATAAATACCCTCTGTCCTTACATATAATAACAAACAACATCACCAATTAAAGAACCAAATAAGTGGAAGAGAAAGAAGAACATTTACGATGACGACAACAATGATGGCCTAATGTTGAAGATTGGCCTATATGTCACAATTTACCCAAAAAATTATAGCAAGATCAAAGGCCAATCGATGAACGAAAATGGGAAAAGGAAAAAATAAAAATAAAAATCTATATGCTAATTGTGAGTGAGAAGAAAAGAACTTATTTTGAAATTGCAGGCCGGTTAGCTTTCACTGCATGGGGCACCAAAGGCAGAGGACTAACTGAACACCTTAAATAAATAGGCCAAGATGAATTTCGCACTTCAAACTGATAGAATTTATTTTTATCTACTTTTTTTTCTTTTCCTTTTTCTTTTTCCCTAGTGTCAGCTCAACTTACTTGTTCACCAATAAGGTCGAGACCCACAAGGAGGAATGACACACCTTGGAAAAGCAAGAAGTAGAAGTGTACACCTTGAGCTGATAAAAGGCTCCTGAGCGCTGCAGTGAGTAACAAGAACGCCAAGGCAAGCTCTTTCTTGAATATCTTGTTCATTTTCTTCTTTGGTGGTTTGGGAACTGCTTGTTGATGCTCTTTCAATTTGTTGAGTTCAGAGAGCCCGCTATTAGATGCTCCACGAGAGAGCTATGGGTGATTCATTGCCGTAGTTTCCCTCTCTTCTGCGGCCAATAGGTCAGGCTCTGATGCCCGACCTGCCTTTTTTGTGACCACCCATTCGTAGGAGCTTCCCAATTGGAAGAGTCCAGATACCATAGCATTGAATTTGGTCACGGACATTGTGTTCTCAAATAGAAGGTATGGGGCAACAAATGGGAATGATCTTGGTGATGGAAGAATGCTTGGGAATGACATGAATACGGGGACGTAACAAATAACCCAGATGGGTAGCTCGGCTTCAGGAACAAACATGGTTAAAGGAAGAATGATGCAAAACAATGTGAACGAATAGAATGGGAGGATGAGTTTCCTCAAGAGAAAGAATAGTAGAATTAAGTTTGCTTTATTCCAAAATGATATCTGCAATACCATGGCAAGAAGCAAAATTTAGAGACACAAGATCAAGAAATCTACATAGAAAGGAAAGCAAGACACAAAAAGCGATAGTGAGGCGAACCTTAGAAGTAATGATGGATGGAAGGCACAACCGAAAGAGGTGCATTGGACCTGAATGCCAACGATGTTGTTGTTTCTTGTAAGCTTCATATGACTCGGGAACTTCACAAATTACCTGAAAATTAGTTCCATATACACAACATTATGCAATATTCTCCAACTTCAAGAGACGCTTTAGATTGTACCCAACTTATCTTGTGGGAGTTTCCAAAAGTATTCAAATTCTTTTGAATTCATATGATTATCAACATTTTAGGATTGTCAAAAAGTAATTAATATGATACTAGTATTCAAATTGTGGAAAAAAAAAAAAACAATTGACAAGAAATTACCTTGACATCATTAAGGAAAATGAATTTCCAGCCGTTAAGATGAGCACGAACAGCAATGTCCATATCCTCTACGGTTGTCCTCTCAAGCCAGCCACCAGAGTCTTCCAATGCTTTGATTCTCCACACACCGGTCCCATTGAAACCAAAGAAATTGAGAAAGACTCCATTTACTGTTGATCCACCTCAAAGTGGAAGCACAAATTAATGTTTTGTAACCGCGTCAATAGATTTTCATCCTTGTTCACAAACGCCCACCTAGCTTGAACCAAACCCAACTCTGGATTGTCCTACAACACAAAATGAACGAGTAAGACAACCTCCAACAAGTCGGGAACTCATTGGGAAAACCAACATGAATACTACATGGTACCCACCTTTAAATGTGGAATTGTCAGAGTGAGGAGATCAGAATTTGGTTGGAAATCAGCATGAAAGATTGCGACAAACTCGTACGCCTTGACATAGTCACAATTCATTGCGGATTTAAGGTTTCCGGCTTTATAACCGGTTCTAACCAATCGATGCCGATAGATAATGTTGACACCCTTTTGGCTCCACTTGGAGACCTCTTCCTTGATTAACCACTGAATGCTTTCATCATCAGAGTCGTCAAGAACTTGAATCAACAATCGGTCTTTCGGCCAATCAAGTTCGCAAACTGCCGAAATAGATTGTTCATATACCTACAAATGTCAATACTAGTGTCATCATCATCATCATCATCACTATCGCGAAGAACTTGAATGCCAATTGTCATGGCACTGCCGAACTTTTATTTCATTCTATCATTTTCTACTGTTAATGTCACTTTTACTATGAAGTGTCAATTTACAAACAAATTGGATAGTGAGCTTAAACTTACATGTTCCACAGAAAAATAATAATCTTAAAAAAAGATCTAATCAAGAAAAAAACAACTCAAGTCCTGCAATCAATTCTTATAAGCTATATACTTACCTCTCTATCATTTTCTACTGTTGTTACTTCTACTACTCAAATTGGTACTCACAAACTTGAATAGTGAGCTTAAACTACTTGATTAAAGAAACAAAAAGAAAATTCAAGATCTAATCAAGAAAATTCTTGCAATACTTACTTCTCTCTCATTACACATTGGAATCTGGACAAGAACCATGGGATAGTTACATTCAGGGCTCTCCACATCCTCTGATTTAAATGGATCCCCATCGATTTGTGGCTTGATCTTCTTGTACTTGATCCAGAAGCAGCCTAGACAGAGTACAAGCCTGTCAGCGGATTGAATCAAGAAGAGAACAACACAGAAACTAGAGAGGGCTTGAATTGGAGGAGCTATGTAGTTTTCACGGAAATTACAGAGACAGATTCATTACAGAGACAGATTCTTTTGAATCAATTACAGAGAATTACATAACTCGGATTACAGATTCTTCTTGAGACAGATTCCATTACAGAGAAGTACATAACTCGGATCATTACAGAGAGAGTTGAATCGATGAAGATGTGTTTAGGCTTACCGATTATGAAATCTTCAACAGTTGTGGAATCGATGGAAACTAACTTTTCCATGGCAGAGTTAGGGTTTCTCTGCGACGAATCACTCAAATTGCAGAGAGAGAGAGAGTAGATAATGTGTACGCAGATACAAAGAGAGATTAAGAGAGATTGAGAGATCGAGAGAGGTATAGAGATTGAGAGATTGAGAGATTGAGAGATCAGTCGATTTAGATCAAGAGGGATAGGGAGATTCATACCGGTGAGCGGGAGCGACAGCGAGAGAGAGAGGTTGAGCGAGCCAAGCTAGGGCAAAAAGCAAATAAATAAAAGAAAATAAGAGAAATAAATGTTAAATATATATTGGAGTGTTTTTTTTTTTTTCCTTTTGCGACGGTCAAACAAGCAGTCACAAAAAAATAGTCGTAAAAAGTCAATTTTCTAGTAGTGGTAATATAACTGCCCATCAAGTCTTTGAGATGTTACCTCTTTGTAAATCTAGTTAGAAGTATGGGTTTTTATTTTTTATTTTTCCTTTAATTGTGATTAACCTTGGGTTTTAATTTGTTGAATTCATATTTGGTTATAGTTTCCAGGTGCAGAAAAAGCAATTCTTCAAGAACTTCTCAATAATATTGATGTTCGGAATATGTGGCACAATAATATCATTCTGTCTTATATCAGTAGGTAACATAATGTTCTTGAAGGACCAACTCAAAACACAAACTAATGACTATTGCAAAAAAAGAAAAGCAAATATACAACTATAACAAACGGGACAAAAAATTTAAAAATCAGAAGTAAAAAAGAGAAGAAGAATAAAAGATTGTGAACTAAGTGAATTACATAAAGTAAAACTTTAAATTCTTGATGTTCTATAACCTAATTAATACACAAAGTAATTTCTAAATATGTTAAATCAATTAATTAATTGAACAAAAGGATTATAATGAAGAAAATATTGACTTACCATTATACAACTTCAGCTATGATTGATATGAACAAATTCTTGAGAGAGAGAGAGAGAGAGAGAGAAGGGGTTGTTTACCCATAAAGGAAGGAAGCTACGCAAGCCTCAAAAGTTGAGAGAAAACTTCATGAGAGGGAATGGAATCAATCTCTCTCTCTCTCTCTCTCTCTATATATATATATATATATGTATGTATATATCTATGTATATATTGGGATGCATCAACAACCACCTCAAGTGCAATCAACATTCCCCAAATCTGAAAAACAATTTTTAAAAAATAAAAAACACCAAAAATATAATAAATAAGAAAAATACAGAAATATAAAGCAGAGAAGGAATTGAACACACAATTCAAACCAAAAACCAAACCCATCTAAACATACTCACATATATGCAAACTCCATAACTAAAAAACCAAACCCAGAACCCAAAATCGAAATTGGAGGGCTAATCATATGCAGCCCAAAAACAACAATCAAGCCGCAATACCAACCAGAGAAAGAAAACCAAAAAAAAATACAAGCGGAGAAAACACACACCGAGGGGCCAAAGAGATTTCAGCTCCAAAACAAGAAACACACCCGATTGCTGTGAGCAGCACTACCTTAGGCACCTTCTGACATGTTGGAGATTGAGTACAAAATCATTACATGAGTGAGTTTTCCACCAGAGAGCTACTCTAACTATAATAAGCTCACAAAAATCAAAGGCATTAAGCTGAGAATTGTTGAATATGCATACATATCTGTGCGTATCGGATTCCGTACTAGATGAAAGTGGATTGGGGCCCTGTGCTCGGTTGGACTATCCAGGGACTGAGGTTCCTGTGACAAGAGGCACCGTTAGAGCTACCCGGCCGAGGTTGGCCGGATGACCCTTCCAGTGTGGGAATTAGTGATCGGAGAAGGGAGTTGAGTATGGTTTTGCTTGGGATAGTTTAGTTCTATTCAGTTACCTTCAATGTGAAGTTCATGTAGTATATATATGTTGTTCCTTGCTTGCTTCTCAAGGTGGGTTCATGGAGCTTGGATGCTGCCAAGTGTCCTTTAGTATTGCTCGCAGTGGGGGACCACCTGGTAGTTGTCAATAAATGCATATACTCATTGTAGTCATACTGATAACAAACCACATTCTTTTGGTTCAACAACTTCCGTGATTCTAAGTGTAGGGGACCAATTGAGGTGGCAACCTGCACATGCACACGTTCACAGTTTCCACGTTTTCTTGCGAGGTCTCCTCAGTTCGGTACTGATATTCCTCAGCTCGGCATCAATATGCCCTATCTCGGCCTTTTACAGGATCACTCATGGAGATGGGCTTGTCCATTCAGGTAACTTTGCATGGGCTCGGCCTATTTTATTGACCCGTAGATTGATCTCATGACTCGGACCCAAAGACCACTGGTGACCTTTCCATCTGGGTTGGACCCAAGTGCTTGAGGACTTGGGTGGACTATTGGTCGTGAAGTTGGGCTTAATTGGTTTGCCCATATACTCATCCAGCCTACTTGGATTCGGACTTCAGTGGATTGGGCCGGCCAAGGCTTGAACCCGACCCATCTCACATTTAGCCCCTTCAATATCTTTGCTAATATTAAAAACAAATGGCAACTAAATTATTATATATATATGAAATTTAATTAAAAATAATATCTCTTTATCTCATTTATTTCTACTATCATTATACTATTTAGTTTCTAAATTGAAAATTCAAACTTATTCTACTCATGTTTAGAAAAGTCACACAGTTGTAACTTAAGTAATCTCACTTTTTTTTGGGTTAAATAAACTGAAAAAAATTAAATAATATAAAATCTATAACTGAAATCAAACACACCTTTTTTTAATTAAATAATAAAACTAAACCCAACGATTTATTATTAAAAAAAAAATCAAACCCATTAAGAGTTAAGATTGGGGTGAGAAAACACTTCAGACCTACATGGAATTGCATGAAAACCTTTTGCTGTCATTTTTCACTATTTTCATTTTATGTTTTCTTTCATATTTTTTCAAAATGTGAAATTATTGAACTTTCAAAAATAATTTTCACATAAACAGAAAAATTGATATGAAAGTAGTTTTTGAACTTTTCATATTTTTTTTCCCCCAAATATATGAAAAACAATAATAAACCATACCAATCAGTTATAAAAACCTTATTTTTTTGATGTTTTCATGAAACGAATTTTTTGGAACTCAGACAAGTGTTTAAAATAGTTCCATAAAACATTCTGTTTCTAAGAAATTCGCTCGAAAATGCTTTTCTCATGTTGTGTTCATTTCCTCGGTTTTGAAGAACTAAAAAAAAAAAAAGATAAAAATTATTTCATAAAATATAGAAGAAAAAAAGATTCAAGATTTGGTTTTTATTGACTATCCTCTATTTCCCAATTACCAAATGGAGTACCTGAGGAAAATACTCAATTTTATTGATTCCTTATTTTGTTATTTGCTCATATTTAGGTCATCTAGAAAGAATGAAGTAAAATCTCACTGGTATTGCCTAATGCGAACAACCAATTGGCTTCGATTGGTGAAATTTAACAGTCCAGAAACCAATTCACTCAAGAAAATGAAAACAAATAAACTTAACAAATCCAAATATTTGTATAAAAAAAAAAACACTCAATCAAATAGAAGAGAGAGCATGGAGAGAGAAACCAGTACAGTGATGAGGTTTGAGACTAGCCGTGGTCATCCTCTTCGTGAAAGCTTCTTGGTACTTTGACATGTCAATTGGATCGTGTTATCGACTGGAACAACTACAGAGTAAGCGATTGATGGACACATTGGAAGGATTTAGGGGAAGGCGATTCGATGGTTTGAAAAAGTGATGGGGCTTTTGATTTTTCTTCTGCTTTTGTTTCTCACTATAGAAAGAGGTCGCAACAATGATGTTTGGCGCCTGAATTTTTTTTACTTTGGTGCCTACTTTTTTTTAGTCATACTATTCATGACATAAATTGTGCGTTGTGAAAAGTTAAATATGTTTAACAACTGGCATACTTGTGTCGTTTATAGTTAATGTATTAATGGCATACCATATGCATGTCATAGAAAACTTTATTATTTACGGCTAACATTGCAGGTAAAAAAATCATCATTATTACCATTAATGACCTCATTTAATAGATATCCTGTGATTAGGATATTATTTACAACATGCAAAAAATGAAAGTCGTAACAGTGAAAACTTACGGCTTGCATTTATTGTATGTCGTTGATGTGATGCCGTAAAAACTCAGTTTTGTTATAGTGACATTTTAAAACTCGTTAAGGTTTTCAAACTAAGCTTGAATAGTCAATTGCTCATTCGACTCAGTTCAATAAATCTAAAATTATATAAAATATCAACTACTCAAGCTCGGCTTGATAAAAGCTCCTTTGAGATTGGCTCAAAAGTTTAATGAACTAAACTTGAATAAATTTTGAAACTCGTTAAAAATATTAGCCAAGCTTAAATAGTTAATTGTTCAGCTCGTTTAGTTCGTTTATCATCCCAAGTTATTCAAGAACAATTAATTAAGAGTTCATCTGAATGACTTATTTGGTGAGATTTTTTTTTTTCCATGTTTGGTTTATAAGTTAGATAAGAAATGATGAGAAATTGAGATAACGATAATTATCTTATTTTATAGGTTTTATTTTTGAGTTTACTTTCTTTCAAGTTGTCATCTTAATTTGAGAGAGCGTTTGGGTTTAATAGGCTCATTTTGAAATCAATTTCGGTGATCCGAATTGTTTACTTTTTGGATTCGTTGAGTAAAATATTTATGTAAAATATAAAGATGATTAGATATCAATAGTTATATGTTTGAATCATATATGTGTTAAAAAAAATAGACGACAAATATAATTTTAAAAATAACTATCCATTTTTTATAATACAAAATTGATTCAAACATACAGCTTGTGATGTTCCATATCTTGGGTTTGAATAGTATTGTGTAGTAGGATAGTGTGCATTACTTTCAATGTTTTGTTTATTGTATTGGGTCATTGGGATTTCTTTCCACTCTTACGTAACCTCTCGTAAATTTTCCGAGTTGAAAATTTTAAGTTTTAGACATTGGAACTTATCTTGGGTTACAAAATCAAACTCTCGATTTCTGGGAAAAACCGCTTATGCGGAATTGGCAACTACTCGAGCGAATCAACACAGGGTTTTATGAGATTTCTAGGCAGAAAACTGCTTGAACGGATTTTCGTGGAATTTTTTGGGCACATCTTTGGGGCAAACCACCCGTGAGGCAAAAAAATCCGGTCGTGCGGATTTCGGCGCGTCTGTCTCAAATTTCATATTTTTTTTTCTTCTCAAAACTGATGCCAAAACCGTGTTTGTATAGATTTTTCACTTCTCTCTTTATACTCATATTTTCTCTCTCTTCTCTCTACAAACACACCCAAATCCAACTTCTCTCTAAAATTTTGCTCAAATCTTCAAGAGTTTGAAGGGCCTTTTTACACCAAATCGAAGAAAACGACGAGGGTTACGTTTATAACCGATTGGATCGAGTTTTCACCAACTTTGAGTTCTAGCATTTTTTTTCTCTTCATCTTCCAAATTTGAGGGAGGGATAATCTTTGAATTATATATATATATATATATATGTTTTGCAAGATTATGTTTGTTTGAAACATTTATTACATGTTTGAGTTATGATTTTGGATTGTTGAACCCTAGATGATGTTAGAAGATGATTTGATCTATTTTTTTCCGAAACTTTTGAGAATATGAGCTATGTTCTAAGGTGTGGGTATTGTTTTGGAATAATTTTTTCAAAAATGGAACAAAAACCTTGTTTCGATAGAAACCCTAGAATTTGGATATTTGGGGAAAAATGTTGAGATTTTGTAAAATTTATGCTTACTAAATTGTTATGTGAAAAAATGATGGAGAAATTTCTATGGTTGTATTAAATGAGGAATTTCATGGAGGAAATGAAAATTGTTGACTTTGAAGCTTATTGTTGAGTTGTCTTGGAAAACCAATGTTTAGAAAATAATGTTTAACATGTGGAGAATACATGTATGTTTATGTTGTTATATTATCTCTTGGAAATATATCATGATGTTATATTGATAAGAGATGTCGAAATTTGATCACAATGGAGGATTGTGTGGTGGAATTGAAAATGGAACTTATAAATGAATTGTTTCATTATTGCATTGTTACTCCATTTTATCATGGTTGCAATTGATTTTAAATCTTGCATTGGAAAAGTATTGTTTTTGAGAGAGGAAATTGTTTGTGAAACAAGATCATTTTGGATTTATTTTGGGATAAATACGTTGGTAAGTCTAGATAGGGGGTGTAGTTGGTATTTGGTTAAGTTGGCTTGAGTGTTTACTGTGAAAAACCGAAAACATGCATGAAGGAGGTACCACGTGCCTTCCGGTTAGCAACCGGTAAAGTGGGGATGAGTAGTGCTTGTTACGCCTACTTGCAAACACCAACCTAGGGATTACCTAAGTCGTATTTACAGCCCCTTTGAACTACATTGAAGTTATTGAATGGTTAAAATTCTCAAATTGCATTGTGTACAAAAGTTTCAAAAGATAGAGATATATGCCTTTTTGAACATGTCATGGCATACGCATTCATCTCAGAGATTGTATAAAATGTATATAGTTTGTTAAGATTTTCCTACTGGGCTTTGTTCTCACCCTATGAGATTTTTTGCAGGAAAGGATGTGGTGACCCCGCCAAGTCAGAGGTGTAAAATATATTTTGAGAGTACAAGATTCTTTTCTTTTTGTTGTAATTATTTTTGACAAGCCAAAGGCTTTACATATATGGGTTCGAAAAACCATTTCGTGTAACCAGGCGTAAGCCTTAGAATTTGTAGCCCTTGAGGGCATTAATTTGTATTTGACATATCATGCTACATGCTATAGATTCATATTCTAGGATGTTGACTGTATAACTGTATGTGGAATATTTTTTTTTATAAATCTCTGGAGTTTAATGAATATGCATGATAGAGATTGATGATGATGTCTATGTTGAGGCCTTATATTCCTTATATATGTTAAGCATTTGAAGGGTTGATTTGGAAAAATGATAATGTATTTGGAAGTTGATGAATCTATATTGTGTTAAATATTCGGGTGTGACAACTTGGTATTAGAGCTACCGGGTTTGAATATTTGGGGCTCTCGAGAAGTGGTCGTTTTATCACAATATGTTCATTTCGCTTAATTAGGAGATGTTTCATGTTTTAGGTGTTATGTGATAACAAGTTTATATAACTAGATGGTTTTAGGATTGAACTTTTGGGATGTTGTTTGCACCTATTAAATTCCTAGAGGTCTTATTAGATGGGCACTTGATCAATGCTCATTCTAATAAGAATTCTTGGTATTTTGTGGGACAAATTTCATCGTAAAGGAGTAATATGTATGTGTTTATGTGACTAAGTGCTTATGTGGAGTGAAACTAAGTGTTTTTGTGATATGAAAAAGTATAGAATTGTTGTGATAGGACATGTGAGATAAGTTGCGAGCACATATGAGTTTGTGTGCTAAATTGTTTACTTTCTCCTTAATTAGGATGCCAAGGGGAGGTCAAGTATGTGGTAGTATAGGCAGGTGGCGTGGTAGTAGAGGTAGGTGGCATGGTAGGCCTCGCCGAGGTGTGCATGAAACGTCAGCCCATGAGGTTCTGGTGTAAGAAGAAAGATTCAATCAAGCTAATGTGGCCGAGCAAGTAAGCCAAGCTAATGTAGCCAAGTAAATAGGGCAAGCGGGAGTCTCGGAACAAGCAGGTCAAGCCGCAATAGGTGCCCTAGCCTGAGAGATGGCAGGGGCTTTGAGAGAGTCAATGAACATCTTGAGGGTAGAGAACCAAGCTCGAGAGACCATTGTGGAGTCAAGGGCGAGTTTTCTTACTATAGAGTTTTGCCAGCCAAGCTGGATGTGTTTCACAATGGCCTTGAGCCTAAGAATGCAGATGAGTGACTAGAACAAACAATGAAGACATTTGAGATACTTCACATTCATGATAGTGAATTGAGAATGACTCTAGCGAGTTACTACCTCAAAGGGGATGCGGGCCAATGGTGGAAGTACGCCAAAGGTAGAGTGGGGCTGACATGAAAAGCTTTTTTCATTGTTTTCCAAGACAAGTACCTAGCTCCCACAGCTAAGGAGAGACTAATGCAAGAGTTTTAGAACCTCAAGCAACTTAACTTGTCTGTGGCCGAGTTTGAAGCGGCCTTCACTAGTTTATCTTGGTTTTCACCGAAGTTGGTAGCAACGGAGGAACGCCGTTGCATTGAATTTGAGAAAAGATTGAGAACGAAGATCTTGTTCAAGGTTGCCGAAAACATGATAAGGAACTATGACCATCTTATGGAGACGGCGACACATATAGAGATTACAGTGCAGGCCGAGTAGGAGAGACTTTGAGGTTCGAGGTCTAAGGGCCAAAAGTCTCAAGAAGACTTCACGCTGAGTAAGAAGCACAAGGGCACTTCTTTATCCCAACCCCAATCATAACAGACTTCATCTATTTTTCCATTATCGAGTGTTGGCTCGGAGAGGAATGCTCAGGGCCGCTTTACTTGTTTCCAAGTGTGGCCAACTAGGTCACATGGCTAGTTCTTACCCATAGAAGGGAGGAGGGCAGCAAATGTTACCACCACCACCTAACCGATCTCAGATTCAGTCCTAAAGTAGGGGATAAGGGTCTACTTGCTTTCAATGCAGTTAGTCGGGGCATTTAAGGAGAGCTTGCGTGCAGTTAGGAGGTGTATTTAGCACATCAAGGTTGAGACAGACTCAGAGCCATCAGCAGGCTTATTTAGTCTAGACCTTACGAGCCAATTAGAAAGCTGCCTCGGCTTAGTCAGTATAACAGACCTATGCTCTGAGAGATGAGCAAGTTGATTAGAGGCCATAAGGCGCGTGTATGCTGTTACAATGCTAGAGCAGTCACCAGGATCCTCTGTTGTGAGAGGTATTTTTGTTGTGTTCAATTCATTGGCTAATGTGTTGATTGATACGGGTGCGTTGCATTTATTAATATCTCCTGCTTTTGCTTCTACATTGGGTTAGAGGTGGCTCAGTTAGCATCTCCGCTCAGGGTAGAGTCACTAGTTCGGGGTAAGGTTGACTTGGACCGGGGATATTGTGGTTATGAGATAGAGGTTTTCGAGTGCCGACTTCCTTTTGCATTTGTGTTGTTAGACATGTTAGGTTTTGATGTCATTTTAGGTATGGACTGGTTGTCATTTTAGGTGTGCACCTCGAGAGGTGACTATTTTTATTTTCTACGGGATCGAGCTAATAGAATCTTGTCGCCAGTTTATGATGCTTGTGGTAGGGGTCAGCTTAGTGGTCTTCTTGCAACTCTCTTGGGTAATGAGAGTGAAGAGGTACGAATTGATTTGCCGAGGGTAGTTTATAAATACCTGGATGTCTTTCCCAAAGATCTTACTAGTTTGCCACCCCACCAAGAGATCGAGTTCTCCATTGACTTAGTGCTTGGCATGGCATCGATTTCCATGTCACCGTATAGATTCGCACCCGCAGAATTACATGAGTTGAAGATTCAACTCCAAGAACTTTTAGACAAGGGCTTCATTCGCCTTAGTACATCACCTTGGGAAGCACCGACTCTCTTTGCAAAGAAGAATGATGGGTCGTTGCAATCGTGTATTGACTACCGCAAGTTAAATCGAGGTACCATTAAGACCAAGTATCTCTAACCAGAATAGATGACTTATTTAACCAACTTAGAGGGTCTCATTGCTTTTTGAAGATAAACTTGAGATCAGGGTACCATCAGTTGAGAGTTCAGGAGGAGGATATCCAAAAAATAACATTTCACACACGTTATAGCCACTATGAATTTCCAGTAATGCCTTTTGGCTTAACCAATGCTCATGCTTCCTTTACGGACTTGATGAATCAAGTCTTCTGAGAATTCCTAGATCGTTTCGTGGTCATTTTTGTGGACAATATCTTGATTTATTCAATCTCCAAGGAGAAACACGAGGAACACCTATGGATAATGCTTGACTTGCATAGGGTGCACCAATTGTATTCTAAATTTGAGAAATGCGAGTTTTGGTTGACTGAAGTAAAATTTTTGGGACATGTTGTGTCAAGAGAAAGAGTAACTATAGATTCTTCTAAGATAGATGTTGTGCAAGATTGGGAACAACCTAAAAATGTTTTTGAAATCTAGAATTTCCTGGGGTTAGCCAGGTATTATCGTCATTTTGCAAGGGACTTCTCTAGACTAGTCGCATTGACCAGGTTGACAAGGAATGGTGTCAAATTTGTATGGAACGAGACTTGTGAGAAGTCATTCCAAGAACTTAAAACTAGGTTGACTACCGCACCGGTTTTGATAATTTTGAAAAGGGGTTTAGGTTATACCGTTTATTATGATGCATCCCGGGATGGACTTGGTTGTGTATTGATGCAAGAAAGAAATATTGTGGCCTATGGTTCACGACAATTGAAAATTCATGAGAAGAACTACCCCACTCATGATTTAGAGTTAGCGGCGGTAATTTTTTCCTTGAAGATTTGGAGGCATTATTTATATGGCGAGAAGTTTGATGTCTTCTCCAATCATAAGAGTCTAAAATACTTTTTTTCCCAAAAAGATTTGAATTTACCCCAACAAAGATGGATGAAATTTATGGAAGATTATGACTTTAAGTTACATTATCATCCGGAGAAGGCCAATGTAGTGACCGATGCCTTGAGTCAAAAATCTATGAGTAGTTTGGCAAGTGTGGCCATTCGGAAATGGGATATGCTAGGTAATATTGGTGAGTTTGATTTATATCTAGGTGAGTCTAGCGAGGGTGCTACCTTATTTACTTTGATTGCTCAACCAACCTTAATTAGTAGAGTCATAGAGGCACAACAATGTGACCGTGACGTGGAGACAATCTGTGATAAGATCTCCAACGGGAAGGAAGAGAAGGGTTTGAACATCCACTCAGATTTGAGTGTGAGGTATCTAGACCATTTGTTTGTGTCGGAATCTTGTAGAGGGGAGGTACTCCGAGAATTTCATCACTCACACCTTGCGGTACATCTGGAAGGCACTAAAATGTATCATGATCTTAGTCGCTAGTTTTGGTGAGTCTAGCGAGGGTGCTACCTTATTTACTTTGATTGCTCAACCAACCTTAATTAGTAGAGTCATAGAGGCACAACAATGTAACCGTGACGTGGAGACAATCCGTGATAAGATCTCCAACGGGAAGGAAGAGAAGGGTTTGAACATCCACTCAGATTTGAGTGTGAGGTATCTAGACCATTTGTTTGTGTTGGAATCTTGTAGAGGGGAGCTACTCCGAGAATTTCATCACTCACGCCTTGCGGTACATCTGGAAGGCACTAAAATGTATCATGATCTTAGTCGCTAGTTTTGGTGGAGGGGTATGAAGCGAGACGTTGCCTTATTTGTTTCGAAATGCCTTACTTGTCAACAAGTGAAAGCCGAATACCAAAAGCCAACGGGTTTGCTACAACCCTTACTTATAGCTGCGTGAAAATGAGAGTATGTTACCATGGATTTTGTAGTTGGGTTTCCTAGAACACAACGGGGCAATGATGCTGTTTGGGTAATTGTTGATAGGTTGACTAAGTCTACGGACTTCATTTCGATGTGCACGGACGACTCAGTTGATTATTTGGCAGAATTGTACATTAGAGAGATAGTTTGACTTCATAGCGGCCATGTAACCATTGCCTCAGATAAAGATCCTCGTTTCACTCCTCGGTTATAGCAAAGCCTTTAAGAGGCATTGGGAACTAAGTTGACCTTTAGCACTGCTTATTATCCTTAGACCGATGGACAATCAAAGCGTACTATTCAAATTTTAGAGGACATGCTCAGAGCTTGTGTCCTTGATTTCAAGGGGTCTTAGGAGAGGCACTTACCGTTGATTGAGTTTGCTTATAACAATAGTTATCAGGCTAGTATTGAGATAGCACTGTTCAAGGCCTTGTATAGCCGGCCTTGTAGATCACCAGTTTGTTGGGTCGAAGTGGGAGATACACCAATGTTGGGCCTAGAGATTGTCCAAGAGACAACCAAGAAAATTGCTCCCATTCAAAAGAGGTTAGCTACGACTTAAAGCCGACAAAAGAGTTATATCGATAAGAGAAGACGACCTCTATCTTTCGACGTTGGTGACCATGTATTTCTAAAAATCCCACCGAGACGGGGTTTGATGAGATTTGGTAAGAATGGAAAATTGTCTCTAAGGTTTATTGGACCTTTTGAGATTTTAGATCGAATTGGAGAAGTGGCATACAGTTTGGCCTTACTGCCACAACTTTCTGGGGTTCACAACATGTTCCATGTATCTATACTTAGGAAGTATGAATCCGACCATTCATATGTACTTGATTGCGTTGACTTGAAGGTAGATAAGGATGCCTCATACGAAGAGCGACTGATTCAAATTTTAGATGTCCAAGAACAAGTGTTGAGGAGCAATACTATACCATTAGTGAAGGTGTTGTGGAGACACCATGGGGTTGAGGAAGCAACTTGGGAACGAGAGACGGAAGTCCGCTCCAAGTATTCAGATTTATTTGAGAATGCTTAGTTTGTTCTAGATTGTAATTTTCTCTTGTGTTTGAGAATAAATTGTTGATATTGTAAACCACTTGTTGTTATGATTGTTGTTTTCTTTTAAGCATAAGAACTATTGTAGGGTTGTTACAATTGTTGTTGAACTTATACTTATAATTGTCGTATTATTGGTTGTTGGATTGTGGCCTTGACCCATGGAAAAACTTTGATATAATAATAAACGTCGTTGAGATTGAGATCTCCATGCTAGAATTGATTTGTTGCTATTATGGATCCATTTTGTCATTAGTGTGGTTGTTACCACTTGAAGCCTTGTTGTATTTTTGCTCTTGTTCTTTAGAGGTGTTGGTGAGAGATATAACCAAATTTCGGAGGTGAAATTTCCTAAAGGGGGAGATAGTGATATCCTAGGTCTTGAGCTTGAATAGTATTGTGTAGTAGAGTAGTGTGCATTATTTTCGGTGTTTTGTTTATCGTATTGGGTTGTTGAGATTTCTTTATACCCTTACTTAACCTCTCGTAACTTCTTCGGGTTGAAAATTTTGAGTTTTGGGCATTAGAACTTGCCTTGGGTTGCAAAATCAAACTCTGGGTTTTTGGGCAGAAAACCGCTCGAGCGAATTTTGGTGGAATTTTCTGGGCACATCTTTGGAGCAAACCGCCCATGAGGCAAAAAAATCTACTAGTGCAAATTTCGGCGCATCTATGTCGAATTTCGTGCTCTTTTTCTCAAAACTAATGCCAAAAACGTATTAGTACAGATTTTTCACTCCTCTCTCTCTCTCTCTCTCTCTCTCTCTATACTTATCTTTTCTCTCCCTTCTCTCTATAAACACACCTAAATCCAACTTCTCTCTAAGATTTAGCTCAAATCTTCAAGAGTTTAAGGGGCCTTTTTACACCAAATCGAAGAGGGAGACAAGGGCTACGTTTATAACGGATTGGATCAAGTTTTCACCAACTCTGAGTTCTAGGGTTATTTGGTTTTCTTCCTCTTCATCTCCCAAGCTTGAGGTAAGAATAATCTTTGAGTTATATATATGTTTTTACAAGATTACACTTGTTTGAAGCATTTATTATATGTTTGAGTTATGATTTTGGATTGTTGAACCCTATATGATGTTACATGATGATTTCATCTATTTTTTTCCAAAACTTTGGAGAATATGAGCTATGTTCTAAGATGTGGGTGTTGTTTTGGAAAAATCTTTTCAAAAATGAAACAAAAACCTTGTTTTGGTAGGAAACCCTAGAATTTGAGAATTTTGGAGAAAATGTTGAGATTTTGTAAAATTTATGCTTAATAAATTGTTATGTGAAGAAATGATGGAGAAATTTCTATGGTTGTATTAAATGAGGAATTACATAGAGGAAATGAAAATTGTTGACTTTGAAGCTTATTGTTGAGTTGTCTTGGAAAGCTAATGTTTAGAAAATGATATTTAACATATGGAGAATACATGTATGTTTATGTTGTTATATTATCTCCTGGAAATACATTATGATGTTATATTGATAAGAGATGTGATAATTTGATCACAATGGAGGATTGTGTGGTGGAATTGAAAATGGAACTTATAAATGCATTGTTTCATTATTGCATTGTTACTCCATTTTATCATGGTTGCTATTGATTTTAAATCTTGCATTGAAAAACTATTGTTTTTGAGAAAGGAAATTATTTGTGAAACAAAATCATTTTGGATTTGTTTTGTGGTAAATATATTGGTAAGTTCGGATAGGGGATGAAGTTGGTATCTGGTTAAGTTGACCTAAGTGTCCATGGTGAAAGACCGAAAACATACGCAGAAGAGGTACCACATGCCTTCCGGTTAGTAACCAGCAAAGTGGGAATTGATAGTGCTTTGCAGACACCAACCTAGGGATTACCTAAGTCATATTTACCGCCCCTTTGAACTACATTGAAGTTATTGAATGGTTAAAATTCTCAAATTGCATTGTGCACAAAAGTTTCAAAAGATATTGATATATATATTTTTGAAATGGCATGACATATGCCTTCATCTCAGGAGATTGTATAAAATGTATATACTTCATTAAGATTTTCCTAATGAGCTTTGTACTTACCCTATGAGATTTTGTGCAAGAAAGGATGTGGCGATCCCGTAGAGTTAAAGGCGTAAAATATATTTTGAGAGCACACGACTCTTTTCTTTTTGTTGTAATTATTTTTGACAAGTCAAGGGCTTTACATATATGGGTTCGAAAAATCATTTTCGTGTAACCGGGTGTAGACATCCCATTTTTGACCGTCCTCAAGACTTGGACGTCACCGTTGGAACACTCGGTGATTATCCATGTTTGTGTTTGTTTGGAGTCCCCGGAGTTCTCGGCTACGCGCCCTGCCTCAGGACCTCCGAACTTGACCGTTTTGTGTCTGGTTTTGCACCAAACACTTGTGTTTTGCCTTGGAAGGGCAGGGAATGCTTTGTGAGGCACTCCCACATATCACCGGCTGTGGCTAGAGGCCACCGGCTGGTGATTGTTGCCATCGGCACTATATTGTGCCGGTCGGCACTATTTTGTGCCGGTCGGCACTCTTTATGGCAAAATGACCATTTTGCCCTGCCGATCACTGTGCAGTTGCTTTATGAGATATTTTCAGACAGCTGTATAGTTTTGGTTCCCCTCCATACACGTGTATGGAGGGATGACCCTCTTAGTTAGCTTAGCTTGTAAGCTTTGCAAGCTTTGCTTGCCTATAAGAAGACCACTCCTCTTCTTGGCTTAGGGTTACAATTTTTAGACATTCTTAGACAGACCAAGCTCTGGTTTTTAGGGTTAGGATAGATACACATCCTATCTCTCTCTTTTCCTTTGTGTTCTAGGTGTTTTAGTTCACATTATTGCACCTAAACACCTAGTCTTTCACCTTTCCTTGGTGTTCTCAAAGATCAGAGCTTGTTCTTGAGATTTTTGACTGGTTTGGAGCTCAAGGAAGCAACAACATCAAGCTTGGTGAAGAGGTCTACAAGGGTGAGCCAACTAGTCCTTTTTTCCCCATTCTTGCATTCCATTTTTGCCTAGTTTAGAATTGTTTTTGTGCTTAGTGATTAACACATAAAAGTTCTGTTTTTTAAGCCTCTTTATTGTTTATTAAGAGTGCTTGGTGGTTTGGGTAGGTTTGACCACCCTTAGGCCTTGAAAAGACCACTTTTTGTGCCATTTCGTGAGAGCTCCGAGACTTTGGTGCTTGGGCCTCTCCACCACTGAAATCTTGAGGGATTTCAGTGGTGGAGATGGTGCCTTGAAGTCTCCAAAAGGGGAGGGCCACCCCCTCTCCTTGATGTCCTTGAAAAGGGCAAGTTTTGGCCTCCAAAGGAGCACCATGCTTGGTTGTGTTTTGAGCATGTCTTGGTTGTATTTCACGCTTATTATGCCATGATTAAACTCTGTTTTAAGTTGGTTTTAGCACTCCTTGCATGCTTCGCATAGATGCTTTGTAATGCCTTGTATTGCCTTAACTTGATCTAGGTTTGTATGCCTTCTTTCTAGCATGTTTTAGGCCTAGATCCATGAAGCTTGTATGCTTATTTTGCCATGTTTTAGGTCTGTCCTAAGTTGTTTTGGTCAATCTTAGCATGTATATTGTAGCCTCTTTACATTTGGCTTGTTGGCCTCAAGAGCATGAATGTGTAGCATGCCATGCTTGCTTCATTTTTGATGGTTTGGAACCACCTAGCATGCTATTTCAGTCCCTTTGGTGTGCTTGTATGCTTACCTTAGTCGCCTCTTTAATGCTTTGAAAGCATGTCTTGAATGCCCCCATGTTTTGGCCATTTTGCATGCCTTTGATTTCAAGCCTCTTAGATTCCATCTAAGTAGCCTTTTGGCTTTGTTTTGACATACTAAAAACCTGTTTTTAGTTGTTTAGTGCATGCCATAATCGCCTTGCATAAGTTTGGTTCAAAGCCTCTTTGACTAGCTTTAAGCCTTAGACCATTTGCATGCTTTGTTTGGTCTATCTTCGACTTGGTTTGGCACCATGCTTTGCATGATTTGAGCTTTACAATGCATGCTCATTGTCTGTGTTTGGTCTCTTTAAGTGTGCTTGAGAGTTGCCATGTTCATGCTTAAGGTTTGGATCATAACACTTGCATGTGTGTGTGTTTGTTTAGTCCTCATGTCTAGACATTTTGGCCACTGATTTTAGGCCTATTTGAGTTGCCTAAGTCGTGTATAAGACCATCCTTTCATTGGTTTGCATGCTTGTCTTGTATGCTTGCTTGTATGCTTGCATAGGTATATTGCATAGTCCATGTTGCATGCTAGATAACATGACTAGGTTGCATTGCATCAACATGCATTCCTTGTCCCTTGACTTGGTGATAGGGATTGGGACTTTGATTTGTTTGGTTTGCATGCATTTGAAATCAAAGTTGCATACTTTGTTCCTTGGGCCATCATGCATGGAAATGCGCGATTGGTGGTCCGGGAATCGAGGCACATGCCCTTTTAAGTCAATAACATGATAAGGGGTGTGTATAGTGCATAAATACCTTGAATCACATTACCATGCATGTTGTTGTCCTCTGCTGCTGTGGGTTGCAGGTTCTGCAGGTGTTAAGTGCCGGCCGGCACTATTTAGTGCCGACCGGCAGTCAATTTCCAGCCGATAACTTCATCTAGTGCCGGTGGCCTCCTTCTTTAGCCGGTGGTGCTTTACCCGGCCGGTGGTACTCCCAGTGCTCCGAGAGGCACTTTGGTAATTTTGAGAGGAGGATAGCGAGAAGCGAGGCAATCCGTGCATGGCGGTGCGATTAAAGGCGATCCGAGCTCGTCTTTGCATTTGGCCCTCATCCGAGGCGGTTCTTTGTTTAATTAGATTAATTATTTTATTTAATTAATTTAGTTGATTTGTAATATTTTAATTAGCTTGCGTAGTTAATTAATTTGTATATTTATTCGGTCCCTCGGCGAGGGCAAAGTTGTAATAAGTGTGTGTGAGTGGGTGTATGTCTTCCAATCCCCATTTCTTTCTCCTTTTATTTACCGCTTATGTTGGTAGATTAGGGCATTCAAATTTTAGCATACCTTATGCAATGCATGTGTGCATTCATGCATTTGTTTACATGCATCGGGCTCGGCACATCATGCAAAGCGCATCGCACTTTTCAATTCCAAATTGAATACGTGATAGTTGTTGCATCTCATGTGCCATGTTTAGGGTTAGCCGAGCCTACTTAGATTACATCTATGCGATGCATTAGCCATTTAACATGAACTAGGTCATGCATGTTTGCTAACCGGTTTATTGTTTTGGCGCGGAGTACGATGTAAGTATTTTACGCTTTAGCATACCACATGCGTGTGAGTGTTGCCATGACAGTATGATTGCCATGCGACTAAATGCTTATGTGAGATAAACTGTTTGAATGCCTGTGGGTGAAGGTTGGATTGCTTGAGTTGGAACAACTCATTGAAATCTGTATTTTAGCCTACTTGCGAGTAGCAAAATCTGACACGTTTTTCGAAGCAAAACGGATATGCAATGTTTATTTCCAAGTTAGGCAATCTAGTCTATACTTTTGTGTTGTGCGGATCACATAGTAATTCTAGGTTAATAACCGGAATAAGAACGCATAAAGTTTTCAAAAACGGATATCATGGTTAGTAGAGGCCGGTCTTGGACGGGCGAAAGAAGTGCTCATAAATGACCTTCCCGATCGTACCCAAGCTCGAGCCAAGACCACTTTGGTGATGGCGGACACGTGGCCTTGACTTAAGTCGGGGTTTCCTAAATTTCCCATTTTAAAATATTTAGGTGGCGACTCATGTCTGCAAAGCGATCCATGTTTGGCACTACTTTTCAAAAATCTGTTTTCTCAAACGATTTGCCGGATTTGGACTCTTTGGTTCAGATTTAGAACCAACACAAAAACGAGTCCTTGAACTGTAGAGTGAAGCCCACGGGCGCGTCTACAGTTTCTGGCGACTCTGCTGGGGATTTTAGAGAGTTTGACTCAAACGCATGATATCCTGTTTTGACTACGCTTATGTGTTTCTTTGCATTGCATGTGCATTGGTGCGCCTAGGACACCGTGTTTGCCGTCTGCCATTCCTGAACGGTTTACCGGAGGCTTGTCTTGTCAAGGTATGACCATAAGGCTGACCGGTTATGGGCTCTGACAGCATGGGAACACAAACCCCGGTTTTACCGGGGCACCCTTTTTGACCATTCGACCTAGTGCATATTCGGAATCCATAGTGACCATTCCAAACTAGGGCAGGTTGCTTACCCGATATTAGGTTGTTTGAAACCGCCGTGTGCGCAGTGAAACCCTAGCTCCTGACAAAATAGGACAGGGAAACCCTACCCCAACATAGGGGTGTATTGGCTCTCATTTATCTGCTATGTGCTTTTAGAGTGTATCTCTCTGAGAGCATATATCGGTTTGCAAGATTTGAGTATCGAACTGAGGGCACCGATGTCGATTGTTGTGAATCGATTATATCTGTGGGTATCGATTTGATATTTAGGGCAGTGACTTGAGGGAACAGTGTTGATAATAGAAATCTGATTGTCGGCTACACCGTGTTTGATCGATTTAGAAATCTTGCTTGTTTTCCGTTTGATTCGAAATTGAGAGTTGAGCGAGAATAGCTAGTGTCCTTTTCTCGTGGCCCGAACATAATTGAGAACTTCGGAAGAAATTGTGGTCATGACGGCGTTGAGTCAAGAACCACCCACAAGATGAAACTCTTGTTGACATGCCGCATCCACCTAGGTCGCTTTGCCGCATCCAATTTGGACTCCTCACCTATATCAGGCTCGTGAGCCTACTACTTTTGAACTGATGGGGATGATAGGCGATCTCCAAAGATCTGTGGCGGATCTGGCATATAGAATGTCTGTTTCACCTTGGTGCACCATATCTTGGAGGCTTTATACCCAAGAGCCCCCCTCTTGGGGCCAATTGTAATTGAACTTCGACCAGCAGGAGATGGCCTCCAACTATGGCAACGATGACAAACCAAGTTCTAGACAGTGAGGCCGGAGACAAAGGTAAGATGAAGGCAAATGCCGACCCTATCGAACAAGCTGTGGGCGATAGAGGCTTTGGCAGGGAATGAACAAGCAACAGAGATATCGCGATTCGACAAAAGTGTGGAGGATGCTTTCCACTCACTTTGAGGCGATTCGATCAATCGAAGAATCGGGATAGGCCCCATCATGCCAAGCAGTTCTTCCGTTCGGCCTTGCATCCGGAAAGGATCGAAGCAAAACCGCACCGCCGATCCGTTTGCTAGTGCGTCTAGCAAGAGTGCTCGAACTCCAAAGTACGCCCAGAGGCGCGGGTCTTTCATGCTCTCTATATGCCATTGTCCAAGGCATTGCAGATCCTTCTTTGAAAGGGACACCTTAAGCCCACGGAGCCTCGGCGCTCGAAGAATCTCCGGCCACACATGATGCTTCCCTGTACTGTGCATACCATCAGCAGACTGGCCATGCCACTGATAATTGCTTCCGCCTCCGTCATGAGGTACAAGATTTGATTGACAACAAGGTTATCCTCCCGCCTACCTCAGCAAAGTCCGTCACCACTCAATTGTTGGATTTTGAGGATACAGATACCGCAAGTATGTAATCGGAAGGTGAACACTGCTTGAGCGATGTGCAGTACATTTTTGGATATGGCGTTTGGCGCGCATTTTTGAGCACCTGCCAATGCTAGTTTTGTAAATCCTGACTTGGGTGTCGAGTCAGTCTTTTGTTTTGTTTTTGAGTCTGTCTCTCTGTATTGAGTCAGTCTTTTTGCTTCTGAAGTGCATCTTGTTGTATGAGTCGATCCCTCTTGTATAGTATACCAGGTGATTTCGGGGTTGTTGCCTCTAACACCATTTTGTCTTGTAATTATTTACTTTTGCTTTTTGAGCCTGTTTGCTGCCGAAGAGCCAGTTACACCAACAAATCTGAATGAACAGCTGTGGCTACCGCGTTCCGTACTTGTTTCTATTCGAGTCGGTAGTGCGAGAGGATATGAATGGAGCAGCGGTGCATTCCGCCTACTCTCTTGTGCCTTGAACATCGTTGCAATGACCTAAGTTTTCATAAAACCCTTTTTCGAACAACTGCGGTGATAAAAGCGAAGAGGAAGTAATTCCTCGGGTTTTGCAAAATTTTGATCATTTTGAGAAAGAGAGGCATGTTAAGCTTTTAATGAATGAAATCATGCTTGTCGGCGTAGTCTTGAGAAGGATCTGGTTCGATCGGTCCGGTTCCACACTATCTTCAACGCGAGCGATTCGTCACTTTCTTAAAAACTTTCAAAACCAAAACATTTTGCGCAGTCTTGCGAAGACCGGTGTGGAACCGCTCTTGAGATTGTGCAGCCCAGGATCGCTCTCGGTCTCAAGTTTCAATTCATCTGTTTCAAACCCGGGATCCGTTCGAAAAGATCAGTACCATGAAACGCCTGTGTGGCCCAATTTGAAGCAGCCCTCGAACAAGAGGCATCAACGTCAGATCAAGAAGATCAGATCCTACCAGGCAAGGCTCGTGAAGCAACCGTGATGGACCTTTCTGCAAATCAACACAACAGTTGTTCTCCTGGATATGGAGGGGCTTCAATCTCAAAACCATTTGGCATGGGCTTGCTACACTTTTACCCTTTGAGAGGCTCGCTGGACCGAAAACCCGGAAGGGCGGCCCAGGCAAAAGTTAGAGCAAAGAAAAGAAAAAAGAAAAATACAAAAGAAGCAAAAAGAAAAGAAAAGAAAAATGCAAAAAAAGAAAAAGAAAAAATATATATAAAAAAAAAAAAGAAGAAAAGAAAGAAGAACAAAGCTCGCAAGGTCGAAAACCCGCATTGGGCACCTTGGCAAAAGTTAGAGCCTAAAAATAGTGAAGGTTAAAATACCCGAGTGTACCTTAACCGGAACTACGTAAGGCTTGATTCCCATGTTTGGGATACGTTGGCAACTTCATCTTGAAGTCCAGCCCCCCACGCTTCCATAGCGTCTCAGTCCATGTCATGGTTTTGATCACTTTTGCCCTCTCCGAATCCAATGTCTCGATTGCAGCAACCCGGGACTACGTGATTAACTTCATCTTGAAGCCAAACCACCAACACCTTCCAGGTGACTGTGTCCATATATTGATTCAAACCGTCTTCGACTCCTCCGCGTCCGAGGGTCTGATTGTCATCAACAAGGACTGGCTTACAAAATGCCGCGGCATCATCCAAACAAGGGGCAACTTTCCGTTGCCATGTATTGCCATAAGTTGCCCTGAGTTACCGTCCAAACCAGGGGCAACTTTCCGTTGCCTTTATCCCCCTTTAAGCCAGGGGCAATTTCCCATTGCCTCCGATCCGAGGCTGCATATCTCGAGGGTAAGTTCTACGCTCGTTTGAGCATTGACCGTTTGCAAAAATAGTTTTTGAAAATTTTCACTAAGGTTGACTTATTTTCTCGAAAACTATTTCATTTTCAAAATTGGAACATGTTTGGACCCAAAAAGGAGAATTTTCAGTGCTCACAGCCTGATTCGCATGATTTTCAAATCAAAAATTGAGTAAGTGCATTCATCCAACTCTCATTTTTTATCAGAACTGTTTTAGAAAACGAAAAAATGGTCAAAATGACGAACTAGGGGCACAGTTAAGTCGGGTGTTCCGTCTTCCCCGTTAATCAGCGTACTTGCAAAGAAGGCACTTTATCTACCAAAAGAAGTGGCCGTGAGCTAGGTGTCGGGCGTGAACCCACAACCTCTCGTTTACTCGTCAATCACCCTAGGGAGGGATGAAAAATGAGAGAATAAAGAATAGAGAGGAGTAAGTTGAGAGAAAAGTGAGAAAAGGGTTTTTGAGAGAAAAATCGAGCCTGAGGGTCGAGTGATGTGAGTATCACAAATCAGAAAGGGTGGGAAATAATACCCGGAGGATTTGGCTCCTCGAGGCTTGAGTTTTTTTTTTTTTTTTTTGTAAACATGTCCGTGTGTCGTGTCTTTTGATTTGTCGGTCTCAATTTTGGCTTCGAGTCTTTTCCAAGTGTGTCTCGTTGTGTTAGGTCGTGTGCCTTTTGTTTCTTTGTTTGAGTCTGTCTCGTCGTGTTCTGTGGTAGGCTCGACACCCCGGTTGAAAACCCGTCTTCTTCCAAAAGGTAATCGCTTGTGCTCAGAATGCTGTGCCATTCTCTACATTCGGGCAAAGCAAAAGAAGGAAAAGGAAAATTTGGGACATCCGAGTGTGTTTCAACTGCAACCGTGTCAGCTTTGTGATCCGTCTCGTCAGATTGGGGCTATTTGTTCAGGGTTTGCTGTGTGCAGAATGAACCAAATGTTGCGTTATGGGCTATATCTGAGATCAATCCCATGATTAGTCCCTAATGAGTATGGACTATGTGTTCGGATTGAGTAGGGATTTGTATGAAATTTGTTTTCTTTGTTTAGTTGGTTGGTTATCTGATTATTATAGTGCAAGTGTTCAATTGTCAGACAACAGATCAATATCATTTACCTTTGAGGTGTAATATGATGTAATGCAGTACAAGGTATGAAATATGCATATATATACAAATGTAACACTCTTTTTTAGACCAAAAGTTTGTTTCATCCCATATAATCTTTTCAAGTACAATGTTTGAGAAAAGCAAAATCTGCCTGCGGCAGTACATAGTACTCTATCTACCAAAAAGAGAAAAGTACAAGAAAAGAAAATGAAAGAAAAACAGCAGAAGTCTGTAATCATCATCAATGGCCTCGCGCCGGGGGATCCGTCCTCGCCCTCTTCCTGGGCGAAGCACGCAGAACATCGTCGAGATGTCATTTGTCGGGCAGAGCAGCTGCCCGGCCTCCTCCTCAGAGGCCTCCGCCTCCGACTCGCCATCCCCTGCAACTGGAGCCTGTGAGCTGCTCCCCACATGGCCACGCCCCCTGCAGTGCGAGGGAATATCTTGCCATCCAGTAGAAATGGGAGGTCGGATGGGCGCCACCACCTGGGAGGAATCGGGAAGGAGGCTGAAAAGTACATAAGGCAAATGCATCGATACACATGAAGCGGTTTATCGGTCACGAGAATCTGATGTATGAGTCTGATGTGTGAATGCGTGGCGATTAATCGGTGCAAAATGCGATGTATGAGTCTGATGTGTGAATGCGTGGCGATTTATCGATGCAAAATCACGATGTATGAATCTGATGTGTGAATCGTAGTGAGCAGTTTATCGAGATGTTGTGTCGTGCATCAGTTATGCGGCGATTTGTATATAGTTTGGAACTATGTCGAGAAAACATCTGGGAAGGCCGTAGAAGGCTAAGAACTCAAGGTCATTGCAACATCCCGCCATGGAGGCATTCGGCTCAATATTTAGGGTGTACTCGGAGGAAGCTGCAAAAGTATTAGATGCATCAATATTACATGGAATATCAAATGGGTGAGCTGAAATGACAATGCAAGATCTTGAAATAAAGTGGTACATCTGGGAGGCAAGTCGGGAATGCCAACAAACTCATGACCCGGTAGGGAGGAGCAAAAGGGATCTGGTAGGTCTCCCCACTCTGCCCCCTGTATGTTAGCATGGTAGGCAGAGCAGGCCAGCCCGTCCCTCGTCCCCTCTGCACTCCCCTCCTGCCACGAGCTCGAGCTCTCTGTGACGATCCCGCTCCTGCTCCCACCTCTGCCCTAGCCGCCGGCGCCGCAGGTCTCTCTGGCTCAGCTTGGCGACCACCGCTCAGAGGCCGCATGATGAAGGTCCGGACGTACTCTGAGCAGTCGCCCTCGCCTCTGAAACCTTCTGCCTCCCAGCCGATGGTGTAGTCCGCCATCTGCTTTCGTGATTGGCCTTCGGTGTCCCTCATATGCTCGGGAGGATGCTCGGGACTATCTGCTCGAGGTAACCACGAGGTCAGCATAAGCGCTCACCCAGTACCAAGCTCGTGAAGGGCCCTCTAGCAAAATCTGTAGCGAGGTCTCGTCGCGCCCGACAAACCGATCCGCACCATCATTTGGCGAGAGGCCCATGGCGCGGTGATCTGAAATTAAATCTGGTTTATTACCTCTGGTATTGCAAATATCTGATGGAAAAGTGAAGCTTAAATGAGCTGTAAGTAAAACATACCTCGGCGGGGTGATGGTGTCAAAATAGCGGCGGAAGAAGTGAAAGTCTCCATGACGCCGTGTGCACCTCCGTCGTGGCGGCGTGAAGGAGCGACGGAGGAGTCTCGAGTCTCCGTCTTGGCTCTAGCACAGGAAAGTAGGCATAGACCCACAAGCGCAAAGCGGATGTCGATTATGATCATCGGATCTGACAAAATGAAGAATAAGCGAAATAAGCGGTAGTGTGTTGTGCGGTGTATTGGCGAGTGTCACGGTGTGAGCGATTATGCGGTCGATTAATGAGGAGTATGTGTGTGCGTGTATACGATTATCTGACAAGTGTAAAGCAAACTACGATTAATGCGGTGTCAGGTCTGAAAGTCTGAAGCGAAATGTAAGCGGAAAAGAAGCGTACCTCCCAAGCTCGCGGTAACCCCAACAGCCCGCTTGCCACGGAGCCGAGCTCATATATCCGTAAAGTGGCGAGCCGCGCCACCCGATCATAGCGCCAAAGATGTCGGGGCGTCCACAGGTCTGTTGAGTAAGCGAAGAAACGCAGTGTTCGCCCGGTCGGCGAATAGGGTGGTCCCAGCAAAAACATCAAGCCGCGCATCTTGCTCTGACCACCTCGGTCGCCGGGCTGCGTCGACAAGAAGAAATTTGCACCGGGCGCACCTCAAACCAGAATAGCGGACAAAACACGGGCGTGCAAGAGGCGGCAGCGCCAAGTAAATGGATCGGTGGCGGTCCACTCATCCATGTCGGTGTCGAAGGGATCGGATCACCCCTACCCGTCTTGGTGAGCACCGAGAAATCGTAGAGTCATCGTCATGTCCCCGCGGATAGGTGAAATGAATCGGTGGTGTCCCACCACCTCTCCGCCAAAGCTGACTAAAAGGCTGCGAGCGATAAGTCGGTCGAGACCCTGCAAAAGGCGAAGCCCGCCTCATCTCGATGTGTCGAACCGCCTCGGGAAGCTCGAGTACCAATCTCGAGCGAAACATTCCCATACCAGCGGATGGTATGGGAATCTCCTGTTACAAACAAATGGTTGCAAAGCAATATGAAATATCTGATTACGAGGAAACATGTTAAAGTCGATACAAATCTAGCATGCGTGCGTTTTTGATTCAAGCGAAGCGGGTGCGGTGTGCTTCTGATAAACTACAATATGTGATACGTCAGTGTGTTTTTGAGTGGTGCAGTGTAAACATGGTGCGCGTGTGTACGTTTTTCAGAATCCAAGCAAATGTCAGGTTTTAGTGTACCAGTAGGTGGACTACGGCCTGTGACGTGTTAGTGCCCCTGTGAGGGTCAGTGTAAATCTAGCATGCGTGCAAGTTTTTAAAATTCAAACGGTATGTTCGATGAATTGCCAATGAGTGATGTTGTCTATGTGATTGAGTCTAGGATGCGTGCGAGTTTTGATTCAAACAAGTACTGGGACATCGGTGAATTTGCGATGAAATCTGATTGTCTTGCGTGTTTGGGTGATTGAGCTAGTGCGGTGTGTGTGCATGTGTGTCGGTCCTAAGCAGATATCGGTTGTGAAGTTGTCTACAATCAACTTCTGATCTGATGTATCGAGCTAAGCAATTAAAGGTTATGTCGGCTATGGCGGTTGGCAGTTCTGATTCTACATTGCGAAAGCAAAAGCGAGAAAAGGGTTACCTCGAGCGCCCGAATGAGAGGTGAGAGCGGCTCGTAGCGAAAGCTCGGGTCGAGCCCTGTCAAAACCGCGGAAGTGGCGAAGTCCATCTGGCGGAAGCACGTGAATGGCCAGGCGGTAGGTCGCCGGGTCGAATGGGCGTTCGCTCAACGGGAGGAGCTCAACCCCGGGATCCATCTCGTGATCCGGGGGAGTCCCGACATGTGGAACGTCGTCTGCCATAGTAATGGTGGTGAGAAAATGGCCGGAAAAGCCGGAATGTGAAAAGTCAACTGGAAAAGTCAACCGGCGGGCGAAAATGGCGGAAAAGGCGGAAGATGAAAATACACGGAATGTAGAAAATCGAGGAACAAGTCGAAAAGGCGAAAATAGCAAAGGGATCGAAATGAGATTTCGATCGGTGGAAATGTCGAAAGCGAAGAATATCGCGAATCAATGAGAAAATGGTGTGAAAGCGAAGAAATCGGCGAAAAATCGAGAGAACAAAGCTCTAGAGAGAGAGTGAAGGATTTGGCGGAAAGAAGTGGAAAATAGGGTTTAGAAGCCCTATTTTATAAAGCGAGGTGAAATGCCAATCGCCCCGATCGGTAACTTTTGGCGGTCGGCCTTTGTTTTGTGCGGTCGGCACAATAATGCCGATTAATGGTTTAGGCCGGTGGCGGCGGTGACCACCCCACCCAGCCGGTGATGTTCCCAAGGCCCTATTTAGGCAAAATGAGTAGTTTTGGGTCTTCATAGCTCAAGAAAGTGCAAGAAAATGCACCTCCGATGCTCAACCGGCCTCCGTTTCGACTTCGGACTGTATCTACTGTGCGTAACACTCAAATTCAAGCAAAGATTGTATCCTTTTGTATCCTTTTGTCTTTTATAAGATTCAAAAGTTGCCCCGTGTGCATTGCACGCATCATCGCATTGTCTAGTGCGTCGCGTCGTGCCGTCTTGCACGTCCCTTGTGACTTGCACTGTCTTGCATTTTTCGTGTGACATGCGTGTCACACTTGCACCATTTTCCATCAAATGAGGTACGCGTGCCTCATTTTGCATTTCATTGCATCTCGAGGTACGTGTGCCTCGTTTTGCATTCCATTTTCCATTCAATGAGGTATGCGTGCCTCATTTTGCATTTCATTGCATCTCGAGGTACGCGTGCCTCGTTTTGCATTCCATTTTCCATTCAATGAGGTATGCGTGCCTCATTTTGCATTTCATTGCATCTCGAGGTACGCGTGCCTCGTTTTTGCATTCCATTTTCCATTCAATGAGGTATGCGTGCCTCATTTTGCATTTCATTGCATCTCGAGGTACGTGTGCCTCGTTTTGCATTCCATTTTCCATCGAATGAGGTATGCGTGCCTCATTTTGCATTTCATTGCATCTCGAGGTACCTGTGCCTCGTTTTGCATTCCATTTTCCATCGAATGAGGTATGCGTGCCTCATTTTGCATTTCATTGCATCTCGAGGTATGCATGCCTCGTTTTTGCATTCCATTTTCCATTCAATGAGGTATGCGTGCCTCATCTCGCGCTTCGTTGCATCTCGAGGTACGTGTGCCTCGTTTTGCATTCCACTTCTCATTTTGTATTGGCATACGCATCCCATGTGCGTTACCTCTTTGTTGCCCACGAGTGCAGCGAGACCTTAAACACGTACGGTCTAGGAGACCTTAAATCCTTGGAGGGTGCGAAACCTTCACCATACACGCGCGGTCTAGGAGACCTTAAATCCTCGGGAGGTGCAAGACCATCGGTGCATTAAGGTGCACACCTCATTGCATTTGGCATGCATCGCGCCATCTTCTTATCGCACTACCTTGTGCATCACATCTCGGTCGCGCGCACCTCAATCGCGTTGTTTTGCACATCTCATTGCATTTGGCATGCATTACGCATCGCCTTTGTCTTGTGCACTCGCGTTGTTTAGCGTATCGCGCTATTTTGCGCATCGCGCCATTTGGCACAACCTCATTGCACTTGCATTGTTCTGCATCTCCTTTGAGGCACGCGTACCTCATTGCACTCCATTTTCCATCTTTGGAGACACGCACGTCTCATTTGCCCCATTTGCATCCGCGTGTGTGTCTCATTTGCATCGCATGCACTTAAAGTGTTGTGTACTCATTGCCCCCCTGGTCTGACGAGACCTTAAACACGCAACGGTCTAGGAGACCTTAAATCCTTGGAGGGTGCGAAACCTTCACCATATTTGCATCCCGGTCTAGGAGACCTTAAATCCTCTGAAGGTGCAACTCCTTCGGTGTTTGTCGTGCCCGAACGACTTTTGGTGGTCTAGTAAAGCCACACATGCGTGTTCTTGGTGAGTTCTAGGAGACCAATGGGGGCGGTGAAAACTAGAGTTTGAGCGGCTTATGCCTAGAAGCATAAAGGTTGAATTTCGAGACTAAAGTCTAGTTTAAATACCCGGGGTGTACCCTCGGCTTGAAATACGTATGGAAGCCCCATAGGTTGAGGCGGCGTGTTTACGCCTCAGTGCGGATCCCGAACCAACCTAGTATATCGCCCCGTTGGGAGAATAGGGAAAACTGCAATCGCAGCCATTGCATCATATTGCATTTGTCATGCATCATTTGTAAATATTGCATATGTCATACATTTCAAAAACCAAAAATAACAAAAAACATTGCATTTGTCATGCATCATAAAAACGTATACTATTGCATATGTCATGCATTTTCAAAAAAATCAAAAAACCAAAAACACAAAAAACCATGCATATGTCATGCATCATCATTGTAGTATAGTGCATATGTCATGCATTCTCCGTAAATATCCCTTTCCATTGCATTTTAGTTGCATGCATCCACTGCATCATCTTCCATCTATGGCTTGCGCCTTTCCTTGTTGAGCTTGGTCTGGTATGTGCCCTTACTTTTCACGTCGAAGCATGGTTCATGTGCATCGCGCCTATTCCTTGATGAACTTGGTTTGAGGTTGCGACACCTTTTCTGTGTTAGACATGGCTTGTACGTGTGCATGCCTTTCCTAAGCGAGATACGGTTTGGCCCGCGCGCCATAATCGCATATTACATTGTAGTATAATTGTTGCATCCAGCTTTAGGATCATTATTCTCTCCCCAGCGGGTCGTTTCCCCACTTATGTCATTCCACCCAATACTTGTTCTTGTGTCCGTCTGCATCACTCATAGTTCAGACATCGTTCTATGGTAGACGGACTCGTTACTTCCATCAATCTACTTGACATTTGTGTGGTTTCGAACTGCTCATGATTGAATCATGATTCAATTGCTTTGCATGTAGTTTGCATAGTTTCAATTGCATTGCATATCATTTGCATTATTCATACATCATTTTGTATATATTGCATATCATTTTGCATTTCGCATTGCCATGCATATGGCTAACAATATTGTACCTGTTAAGTTTACTTTCTTTGCGAGCCGCGATATTGTATGTCTGACTCATTGAGGCGGTATAGCCGGACGAGCCGCCGGTATTGTATCCTCCGCGTGAGACGTTTTGAGAATTGCATAATTCTCTTACATCCTTTCTGCATTGTAGTGTAGATTGGCGTATGCTAGCTTATAACTGTTGCATGTGTGCTTCATTACAGCTTCCTTTGCATGATCATAAGTTATGCTCGGCTTCTTGCATCGTCTTGCATTTTGCCCCTGCCTTTGGGCGCATACCTTGTTTTGTCTTGCATGTTTGTCCAAGTCTTCGGCCTTGTCAAAAATGGGTCGTCTCTGGGCTTTGACATTCACTCCCGTCATTGTTATGACTTCGAGAGTTCTGTCAAGAGGGGCAGCTAGACACCCCATTTTTGACCGACCTCAAGACTTGAACGTCACGGTTGGAACACTCGGTGATTATCCATGTTTGTGTTTGTTTGGAGTCCCCGGAGTTCTCGGCTACGCGCCCTGCCTCAGGACCTCCGAACTTGACCGTTTTGTGTCTGGTTTTGCACCAAACACTTGTGTTTTGCCTTGGAAGGGCAGGGAATGCTTTGTGAGGCCCCCTACATACCACCGGCTGGTGATTGTTGCCATCGGCACTATATTGTGCCGGTCGGCACTATTTTGTGCCGGTCGGCACTCTTTATGGCAAAATGACCATTTTGCCTGCCGATCCTTGTCTGATTGCTTTATGAGATATTTTCAAACAGCTGTATAGTTTTGGTTCCCCTCCATACACGTGTATGGAGAGATGACCCTCTTAGTTAGCTTAGCTTGTAAGCTTTGCAAGCTTTGCTTGCCTATAAGAAAACCACTCCTCTTCTTGGCTTAGGGTTACAATTTTTAGACATTCTTAGACAGACCAAGCTCTGGTTTTTAGGGTTAGGATAGATACACATCCTGTCTCTCTCTTTTCCTTTGTGTTCTAGGTGTTTTAGTTCACATTATTGCACCTAAACACCTAGTCTTTCACCTTTCCTTGGTGTTCTCAAAGATCAGAGCTTGTTCTTGAGATTTTTGACTGGTTTGAAGCTCAAGGAAGCAACAACATCAAGCTTGGTGAAGAGGTCTACAAGGGTGAGCCAACTAGTCTTTTTTTCCCCATTCTTGCATTCCATTTTTGCCTAGTTTAGAATTGTTTTTGTGATTAGTGATTAACACATAAAAGTTCTGTTTTTTAAGCCTCTTTATTGTTTATTAAGAGTGCTTGGTGGTTTGGGTAGGTTTGACCACCCTTAGGCCTTGAAAAGACCACTTTTTGTGCCATTTCGTGAGAGCTCCGAGACTTTGGTGCTTGGGCCTCTCCACCACTGAAATCTTGAGGGATTTTAGTGGTGGAGATGGTGCCTTAAAGTCTCCAAAAGGGGAGGGCCACCCCCTCTCCTTGATGTCCTTGAAAAGGGCAAGTTTTGGCCTCCAAAGGAGCACCATGTTTGGTTGTGTTTTGAGCATGTCTTGGCTGTATTTCACGCTTATTATGCCATGATTAAACTCCGTTTTAAGTTGGTTTTAGCACTCCTTGCATGCTTCGCATAGATGCTTTGTAATGCCTTGTATTGCCTTAACTTGATCTAGGTTTGTATGCCTTCTTTCTAGCATGTTTTAGGCCTAGATCCATGAAGCTTGTATGCTTATTTTGCCATGTTTTAGGTCTGTCCTAAGTTGTTTTGGTCAATCTTAGCATGTATATTGTAGCCTCTTTACATTTGGCTTGTTGGCCTCAAGAGCATGAATGTGTAGCATGCCATGCTTGCTTCATTTTTGATGGTTTGGAACCACCTAGCATGCTATTTCAGTCCCTTTGGTGTGCTTGTATGCTTACCTTAGTCGCCTCTTTAATGCTTTGAAAGCATGTCTTGAATGGCCCCATGTTTTGGCCATTTTGCATGCCTTTGATTTCAAGCCTCTTAGATGCCATCTAAGTAGCCTTTTGGCTTTGTTTTGACATACTAAAAACCTGTTTTTAGTTGTTTAGTGCATGCCATAATCGCCTTGCATAAGTTTGGTTCAAAGCCTCTTTGACTAGCTTTAAGCCTTAGACCATTTGCATGCTTTGTTTGGTCTACCTTCGACTTGGTTTGGCACCATGCTTTGCATGTATTTCAGAGCTTTACAATGCATGCTCATTGTCTATGTTTGGTCTCTTTAAGTGTGCTTGAGAGTTGCCATGTTCATGCTTAAGGTTTGGATCATAACACTTGCATGTGTGTGTGTTTGTTTAGTCCTCATGTCTAGACATTTTGGCCTTGATTTTAGGCCTATTTGAGTTGCCTAAGTCATGTATAAGACCATCCTTTCATTGGTTTGCATGCTTGTCTTGTATGCTTGCTTGTATGCTTGCATAGGTATATTGCATAGTCCATGTTGCATGCTAGATAACATGACTAGGTTGCATTGCATCAACATGCATTCCTTGTCCCTTGACTTGGTGATAGGGATTGGGACTTTGATTTGTTTGGTTTGCATGCATTTGAAATCAAAGTTGCATACTTTGTTCCTTGGGCCATCATGCATGGAAATGCGCGATTGGTGGTCCGGGAATCGAGGCACATGCCCTTTTGAGTCAATAACATGATAAGGGGTGTGTATAGTGCATAAATACCTTGAATCACATTACCATGCATGTTGTTGTCCTCTGCTGCTGTGGGTTGCAGGTTCTGCAGGTGTTAAGTGCCGGCCGGCACTATTTAGTGCCGACCGGCAGTCAATTTCCAGCCGATAACTTCATCTAGTGCCGGTGGCCTCCTTCTTTAGCCGGTGGTGCTTTACCCCAGCCGGTGGTACTCCCCAGTGCCCTGAGAGGCACTCCTGGGACTTTGGTAATTTTCAGAGGAGGATAGCAGGGGAAACAGAGGCAATCCGTGCATGGCAGTGCGATTAGAGCGATCCAGCTCGTCTTTGCATTTGGCCCTCATCCCGAGGCGGTTTACTGTTTAATTAGATTAATTATTTTATTTAATTAATTTAGTTGATTTGTAATATTTTAATTAGCTTGCGTAGTTAATTAATCTGTAATATTTATTCGGTCCCTCCGAGCGAGGGCAAAGTTGTAATAAGTGTGTGTGAGTGGGTGTATGTCTTCCAATCCCCATTTCTTTCTCCCTTTTATTTACCCGCTTATGTTGGTAGATTAGGGCGCATTCAAATTAACATACCTTATGCAATGCATGTGTGCATTCATGCATTTGTTTACATGCATCGGGCTCGGCACATCATGCAAACTGCATCGTACTTTCAATTCCAAATTGAATACGTGATAGTTGTTGCATCTCATGTGCCATGTTCAGGGTTAGCCGAGCCTGTTTAGATTACACCCCTGTATGCGATGCATTAGCCATTTAACATGAACTAGGTCATGCATGTTTGCTAACCGGTTTATTGTTTTGGCGCGGAGTACGATGTAAGTATTTTACGCTTTAGCATACCACATGCGTGTGAGTGTTGCCATGACAGTATGATTGCCATGCGACTAAATGCTTATGTGAGATAAACTGTTTGAATGCCTGTGGGTGAAGGTTGGATTGCCTGAGTTGGAACAACTCATTGAAATCTGTATTTTAGCCTATTTGCGAGTAGCAAAATCTGACACGTTTTTCGAAGCAAAACGGATATGCAATGTTTATTTCCAAGTTAGGCGATCTAGTCTATACTTTTGTGTTGTGCGCATCACATAGTAATTCTAGGTTAATATCCGGAATAAGAACGCATAAAGTTTTCAAAAACGGATATCATGGTTAGTAGAGGCGGTCTTGGATAGGCGAAAGGGGTGCTCATAGTGACCTTCCGTCGTACCCAAGCTCGAGCCAAGACCACTTTGGTGATGGCGAACACGTGGCCTTGAAGAGTCAGGGTATCCTAAATTTCCCATTTTAAAATATTTAGGTGGCGACTCTGTAATCTGGCAAAGCAGTCCATGTTTGGCACTACTTTTCAAAAATCTGTTTTCTCAAACGATTTGCCGGATTTGAACTCTTTGGTTCAGATTTAGAACCAACACAAAAACGAGTCCTTGAACTGTATAGTGAAGCGCACGGGCGCGTCTACACCAGGCTTAAGCCTTTGAATTTGTAACCCTTGAGGGCATTAATTTGTACTTGACATATTGTGCCACATGCTATAGATTCATATTCCACTACAAGAAAAGATGGTATATAACACAGAAACATTTGCAACAGTACCTATTGTTTTCGCAAAAAGTGATTTTTTGTGATAGTACCACTTGCCGTCACCAATAAATGGGTTTTGAGTGATGGCACCACTTCTTGTCACAAAAAAGCAACTTTTTGCGACGGTAATAGGTTCAGTCGCAAATAATGAACATTTTTTGTGACGGCAACCGCTATTGTCACGAATAAAGCTGCTTTTGCGACGGCATGAAATGCAGTCACAAATAAGAGAGTTTTTTGAGACAGTAATTGGTGTCATCGCAAAAAAAAAAAAAAAAAAAAAAAAAAAATGATATTGTTTTGATATAACATTCTCTTTTCACCCATTTTTTCATCTTTTTGTCTCTCTCTCTCTCTCTCGCTCATCTCTCTTCTCTTTCTCTTTTTCTTTCTCTATCACTCTTTGTCTATCTATTTGTGTCTTTCTCTTTCTCTCTCCCACACTGCGTTCGTGTTGCTCACTCTCTCCCTTTCCTTTTCTCAATTTACCGATCTCCCTCTCGATTTATCTTTCTTTTCTCTCTCTCTCTCTCTCTCTCTCTCTCTCTCTCTTCTCTCTTTTAATCGCTCATCTCTTATTTCTCTTAACCACTTGTCAAAAAAGGAAAAAGTCAAAAAATGAAATGGGCCTCTATCTCTCTCTCTCTCTGTGTCTCTCGCTCATCTCTCTTCTCTTTCTCTCTTTATCTCTTATCTCTCTCTCTCTCACATACACACTCATCATCCTTCTCTCTGGCTCTTTCATCTCTCTTCGCTTTCTATCTCTTTTGCCCATCTTTCTTCTCTCTCTCTCTCTCTCTCTCTCTCTCTCTCTCTTTCTATGTCTCTCTCTATATCACTTGTTCATCTCTTTTTGCTCTCTTTCTCTCTCTCTCTCTCTCTCTCTCTCTCTCTCTCTCTCTCTCCCTCTCTTTTTGTCTATCTCTCGTTCATCTTGTTTCTCTCTTTTTTTCTCTCTCTATCTCTCTCTCTCTCTCTCATACTCATCTCTCTCCTCTCTCAATCACACTCATCTCTTTCTTCTAGCCCATTGTTGTTGAAAGAGGAAAAAGTCAAAAAATGAAATGGGTCTCTCTCTCTCTCTCTCTCTCTCTCTTTCTCTTTCTCTCAGTGTCTTTCACTCATCTCTTTTCTCTCCCTCTCTTCCTCTCTCTCACTCATCTCTCTCTGTCTCTCTTACTCATCTCTCTTTTCTCTCTTTTTATGTCTCTCTCTATATATCTCTCTTGTTCATCTTTTTTGGCACTCTCTCTCTCTTTCGTTGATCATCTTTTGTTTCTCTCTCTTTTTCTGTTTCAGTTTATATTTGCAAAAATTTTAAAAACTTTCATAAAAACTCGTTTGATAATTTTTTTTTAGTTTATAAATGGTTGTCTCAATTTATAAATTTGAGAAAAAAACGTAAACTCAAAAAATGAGTTTACGTTAGTTTTTAAACAAAAATTTAGGAGTTTGGTTGACATTTTTTTTTTCCAATTAATTTTTTTTTCAATTAATTTTTTTAATTAATATTTTTTTTCAATTATAATGTGTATGATCCCATTGTCATAAATAATAAAAAATAAATATAAATATTTTAGGCCTGAATAAACATATTTTTTAGTTTATGTTTTTAAAAATTTTCAAATATTTTGTTCAAACCAAACGCGATTGTAGTTTATGTTTTTCTAAAAATAAACAAAAAACCAGTTTATAAAAATTTTGTAAACATAAACAAAAAACGTAAACGTTACCAAACGCTGCCTTTAATTTTCATTTGTGACAGTGAAATTTGACTTCGCAAAAAATAAATAAATAAATAACCCAAAATCTGATTCGCGCTCATTTTCCCCCCCTCAACGAAAATTCCCCAATCTCAAATCCCTAATCTTTTAAACCAACCCATCTCTTCTTATGACTCTCTCTCTCTCTCTCTCTCTCTCTCTCTCTCGACTGTGAGCAGCGGTAGATGACGACGTTGAGCGATGGCAGCGACAGCGTGAGATGGCATCGAGCAGCGGCAGACGACGGCGTCGAGCGACCATCACCACCTCCCAGTAAGTCCCACACCTTTCTCTCCTATTCTGTTTTTATCTCGGAGCCCTGATTTTAACCCTCTAGGTGTCACTCTCTCTCAAGAGATCCTATACTTCCTGCCATCAACTTAACCGCCTTTGTCTCCACCGTCCTCTCCAACTTAAAAAACTTATTCGATAATGCCCAACCCTTGCTGTGACAACGAAACCCTAGATGTATTCAAGCTTGATTACAAACTGGTATGTATGTAGTTCATAATCGCCCAATGGAGGAGGAGAAAAAGAAGAACAAAGACGTGATTCGATTGGAGCGGAAGTCCGTAATTCCAATTCTAAAGCCGAAACTCATCATGACGTTGGCCAATCTCATTGGTATAGTATTTCCTTCTCTTCTTATTATTTGCAGATTCCCTATCATTTTGCCTTAATCATTTTCTAAAATCCCAATTTCCATTCATTTCCCTAAACCCTCTTTCTCTCTGCAAATTCATCATTCAAACACAGTATTTATCAAAGTTTTTACATCTTACTTACTACTAATGCTACACTCTAATCTGATTTTGCCTTGGTATTGAACCCACACTAAATTTCTTATGAACTGAAATAGGCAATAAGTACCAACGAGATAGCTTATGTTTTTCTAACAAATTTTGGGTTTGACATTGATTTCACATCATTTTTTTTGGGCAACCTGCAACCTGATGCGGGCTTAAAAGCATTTCTATTCTTTCTTTCCCTCTAATAATAAGAAAAAAAGAAAAAAAAAAGATCATGAATAAAATGGAAAAATTGTAGAGTTCCCAATTATGATTTCTGACCAAGTTCTAAAAGGACCTAAATGCTTTGTATTTGGCTTTTGATTCCCCCATAACACAGTTTTGACCGGGCTGAATTTCTAAAGCTTTACAAGAAAGTTGAATACACAATTCGTGCTTGGTATCTTCTGCAATTTGAGGATCTGATGGTATTATCATCTCTCACTTTTGTATCAAAATGAAGACTTTCCAACACCTCCTTAAGCATTTTTAGTTTGATGATGTTATTATTTTTTGTTTCACATTTCCATTCAATACCTATTTTGATTGTAGCAATTGTTCTCCCTCTTTGATCTTGTCCACGGGACTGAGAAATTAGAGCAGCAAAACCTAACTCCGGATGAAATTGACATTCTTGAGCAAAATTTCCTGACATACTTATTTCAGGTATCATGGCTTCTACATCTTAATTAACAGGTTTGATGTCCTGAAATTTCCATTGGGGGTCCTCTATAGTCTACGTACATGTGTACATTGTTTGTTTAAAATTTGGTCCTTGAATATATTTATACACAACTACAATTATCCCACTCCGATGGAGCCCTAAAACCTGAGGCTTTGTTGAAGATCAACTAGATGGAATTACAAACGAAATCATTCAAATATTTCCTTTAGCTAATTAGAAAATAAATTCTTCAACTTTTCAATCACTAATCAACTTGTACCCTATCATTGTATTATTGTATGTGAAAGACCACCTTTTGAGGAGTCTATAGCCCTAGTAAGTAGTAAAAATTTCCTTCCATTGTATCTTGCATTCTGTTCTCTCTCTCTCTCTCTCCCCACCCCCCGTGAGAAAAATGATACATAACAATGTTAGACTCAGGAATAGGTTCATTTTTCTTGGTGCTTTTCCAATCCAGTGGATGTTTTCCTTGATTAAATTTTGTGCGCTCATTACATTATGGAGAATATCATTAAAAAGGTAATTTTGTAAATGTTTTTGTAGTGTTACAGGTTAATTAGGATATATAATTTGATGTTTTTGCAGTGTTACAAGTTTTTTTTTGAAACATCAACAATAAATTTTATTAAGAAAAGCAATAGAAAAGAGAGGATATATGAAGTGTTACAAGTTAGTTAGGATATATAATTTGATTAGTGTTTCTAACGACCAAGAGATATCTTTTAATTTCCAGTTAACAAAAAAACTAGAGATAATTTAACTATCTTAATTATCTTAGAAAATGATTCCCTCAAAAAAAAAAAAAAAAAAAAAAAAAAAAAAAAAAAAAAAAACCTCTTAGAATACGAGGTCAAGCTTATGATGATGGCTTGCATCTGATTTTAATAAATTTGACATTAGTCACATGGTTGCTGTGATAGAATGGCAGAGCAGATATGTGTTGGCAGCATTACTGACCCCTAATAAAAGTCTTTGTTTTGTATTGAGAAATATAATAAATGGTAAGTTTGTCATGTCTTTTTTTTTTTTTTTTTTTGTAGTACGTAATATTCTGTCGTGGTATTGGAATTGATCGGACAACTAAAGCCCTTACTTTTTTACTGTTATCATCTGCGATTTCTCTGTGTTGAGAGGAAATTTTCAAATTTAGGGTTTTCAAGCAGAGGACATGAATTTTTTGTATAATTAAGTAAAAAAATTGAAAACCCATCTTCATGCAATCCAATTTCCCTTGAAGAAAAGCTTGATTTTTTTTTAGGTGTAATTTATGAGATTATGTATTTTGAACACCATTTAAGCCTTGATTGTTTGTGTTATTTAATGTTTTGTGGTTGAATGAGTTATAATAAAGAATTGCAAAAAAAATGAAGTGTTAAATCTGAGATTCATGCTGGATTTACAATAGAGAATTTCTTTAAAATACATTTATTTTCAAAATAGAATCATTTATTGTGGGATCTTAATCCAACTGTTAATTGGTGGGTTTGCAGAGATACATGCAGTAATACAATGAGGTGGAGCTTTCAGCTATTGGAATGGGTATCTCTTACTTTTATGTTCAACAACATTAAAATACTTTTCAATTTCTTTTTTTTTTTTTTAGGTGGGGTTTAATTTATGTTATATAACTCAATATTTATGTTAGTATGTACCAAGCATAGCTTCATTTCTTTTATAATGCACAATAGCAATTCATATTCTTTATATCACATTGGTTATAAGTACCCGTCATAGATTCACTTCTTTTTGTGTAATAAATAGACAATTTTTTTGGTTAACTTGCTTGATTATATTTTTGCCACTCCAAGTTTATAGAGAGAATTGGTGCCCTTGATTGTTTGAGCTAATCATGATGTCATTGTTTTATATGAAACGAGATTTATCAATGGGCAAGCATGGTGTTAACAGGTAAACAAACTTTTCTTCTCTATCAATTTAAAATTTTCTAGTGGAGCCAACAAATGGGGTCACTCCTTACCATAGTTATTGAAGGAGGTCACCCATACAGCTACCCCTCAGTTGAAAACTACACAAACTTGGCACACACGACCGCCTAGGCACGAGAGACCTGTGGGAGAAGACGGGACTTGAATTAGGTTCCAGGTTTTGGAGTTAGAGCCGGATTTTGATCTAGGCAAACTAGTTCCTCAAGAAACTTAGAATTCGAGGTGTTGATGCCCCAAAATCACCAAATGGCGTCGGATTAGCACGAAACTTGGCACTCTTGACCACCTTGGCACGAGAGACTTGTGGGAGAAGATGGGACTCGAATTGGGTTCCCAGTTTGGGAGTTAGAGCCGAATTTCGGTCTAGGCAAACTAGTTCCTTAAGAAACTTAGAATTCGAGGTGTTGACACCCCAAAATCACCAAACGGCGTTGGATTAGCACAAAACTTGGCACACACGAATGCCTTGGCATGAGAGATTTGTGGGAGAAGACGAGACTCGAATTGGGTTCCCGATTTGGGAGTTGGAGCCAGATTTCGGTCTAGGCAAACTAGTTCCTTAAGAAACTTAGAATTCGAGGTGTTGACGCCCCAAAATCACCAAATGGCGTCGGATTAGCACGAAATATGGCACACATGACTACAAGAGACTTGTGGGAGAAGACGAGACTCGAATTGGGTTCCCGGTTTGGGAGTTAGAGCTGGATTTCGATCTAGGCAAACTAGTTCCTTAAGAAACTTAGAATTCGAGGTGTTGACGCCCCAAAATCACCAAACGGCATCGGATTAGTATGAAACTTGGCACACAAGACCGCCTTGGTACGTGAGACTTCTGGGAGAAGACGGGACTTGAATCAGGTTCTCGGTTTGGGAGTTAGAGCCGAATTTCGGTCTAGGAAAATTTATTTACTTAATTATCTTTGTAAAATTTTTATGTTTTTTTGTAATTAACAGATTAATACATAATTATATTGTCATTAATTATTTTTGTTTTTTGTTTTCAGATATTTCCCGAGTAGAAGTTTCCTTCTTGTGGAATGCATGCTTGTAAAGAATGCGACTAACTTTTGTTTTTGTTACCCACAGAGAATGATGAGGAAAACTTTTGTTTTTGGTTTATGTTATTTTAAATTGTGAACAACATTATGTATTTAAACATTATATATGTATTATGGAACATCATGTAGTGGGTAAATTTTGCTGATGTATAGTTATGAATGCAAGAATATTTTTATTATGGAGAAATTATTGTTTCTATATAGGAATTTTTACATTATTATGCAATTATTGGTTTCTTTTTTTTTTTTTCATTTAATACAAGTAATTTGAATATTTTTAATAATTTCATTGCAGGTTTTTTTTTTTTTTTTTTTTTTTTTTTTTTTTTTTTTGCGACGGCACCACACAATCACAAAAAACATTAAAACTAAAATGTTTTTTTTTGGCGGCATAGACAATGCCGTTGCAACAAAAAACATTTCATGACAGTATTTTTTGCCGTCTCAAATAAAGCTTTTAGTGACGGCACAACATTAACATCGCAAAAGGTCGCAATTTTTTACATATTATAGGCGATAATAAAATGCCATAGTAAAAGGCCACATTTGCCGTCGCAAAAAAAAAAAAAGGCGACGACACCATGCCGTCGCTAAAACGTTTTAGCAACGCCCTCTGTTGTAACTCTCCCTTTGCCCTCACTAAAAGTTTTTTGAAACGGCATTAAGAGTATTAGCGACGGCAAGCAAAAAACTAAAATTTTTGTAGTGTTCTATGAATGTTGAATGTATAACTACATGTGGAATATTTTTTTTTTTTGTAAATCTCTGGAGTTTGATGAATACACATGATAGAGATTGATGATGACGTCTATGTTGAGGTCTTATTTCCTCATATATGTTAAGCATTGGAATGGTTGATTTGGAAACAGGATAATGTATTTGGAAGTTGATGAATCTATACTGTGTTAATTACTCGAGCATAACATAGCTATCAATATCCGATCATTTTGATTTTTTGCATGAAGCTTCCAAGAATAGAGAATCTTCATAATATTTATTTCATGATTCATAACATTACTCTTGATTAAAAACAACCAATTAGTTATCCATTTTTCATAATACTAAGATTGCTCGGAAAATACAAAAGAAGAAAAAGAAATCCTACCAATGTGTTCCTTGTATAAGATACTTTGTTTTTGTGGGGACATAATTTTTGAATGACAACACGTGGCCGAGATGGTACCGAAGTACCAGCCGAGGTGCCATGTGTCCTGGACATGACGCCGAGATAATCTCGGCTAGGCCGAGGTTATCTGTGAAAATACTGAAATCTGGGATAAACGGATAAGGGATAAGAGTCCTAGAATGAGAGAGGACTTCAGTTTGGATAAAGATAAGACTCTTAGGGAGTTTATCCCAATCTAACTGGGAGTCCAGGATTAGCATTGAGCCAGAGTCCATTGAAGCTAAGCTTCTATTGGGATTATGTCAGTGTTGACTATAAAAGAAAGGCACTCTCATGGGTTTAAGGTACGCTTCTTGTATTTTGAATAGTGAGTTAAGCACTTTTCCTATCTTTGAGAGATAACTGACTTGATCGTTGAAGTGCCCCCGGGTGGACGAACCACCGCCGGAATCTCTTCTTTCTGTGACAGGTCGTTCAAGCTTAATCTATTATGCCGGTGTTCTCCAACTGAGTACCTGTTTGGCAGTGTGGTCAGAAATCGACTCACACAATTTGGCGCCGTCTGTGGGAACGATAGGAGAATAGATGGCCAATGACGGACAGAAAAAGAAGGTTGGGAACGACATCCCTACTGGGAGTGGTAAGCACATTAACCCTAACATGGAGAAGGGTGACTGCAACGAAGAAACTGGGGATCAGAATCCCAGAGAAAAAGACGTCGGCCAGAAGGGCGACATACCAAAGAAATCAGACCGAAGCGGGTATTACAATGAGAACGACCTCCAAGTATAGAAAAATAGATGCTTGAGGAGGGACGACGAGATGAAGGAAATGGAAAACAAATTGGTAGACCTGCAAACGGTCATCAATTTCATGATGCAAAACAATGTCATGCAGCCACCATTCCCATTACAAGATACGCCGATTCCAGCGGCCAAGAAAGATGCCCGAAAAGGGGAGCAGAAAACAGTTCCTGCAATCCCACAGCACAATAGGACCAAGAGATATTCTCACCGGCCTTCACGGGAGGACGGGCATGGAGAATCAACGAGAAGAGAATCCCAGAAGACATGTTGAACCAAAGAAGCCTACACTAAAGAACATCGGGATGTTCAAGGGAAGGAACTCTGTTTTGACACGACCAATGGAGGAAGGTCCAAAAGGACTCATAATGACACTGGAAGTAGCACACCGAAGAGGCTGAAATCCGTTGATAGCCGAGCTCCTAGACGGACCAAGGAGGATCTGAGGAGTTACCTCCAAAGGAAACGACAGGATACCGAGGTAACCTCTCCAGTCAAGCCAAGAACGCCGTTCTCGGTAGAGTTGGACAAGTTTGAGGCCCTGAAAAGGTTCCACATGCCAAGATTCCAAATGCATGATGGTAAGTCGAACCCCAACTTTCACGTCGGCTTGCATCTAAACTCAATGGCACTATACACCGGGAACGAGCCGTTGCTTTGCAAGGTGTTCCCCTCATCCTTCAGGGAAATTGCATCGGACTGGTTTCACAAGTTGTCGAAAAGAACTGTGAAAAGTTGGAAAGGCCTGGCCGAGATATTTGTGGCCAGGTTTGTAACAAACAAACTATAGCCATTAAGGGTGGACTCCCTGATGGCTCTGAGAATCAGTGAGGATAAAAGCCTTAGGGCCTATGCCAAGAGGTACTATGAGGTGTTCAACAGAATACCAGGGTGTAACCAAAAGGTGGCGGACGTGTCTTTTAAGAACGGCCTGAACAATGACTGTTTGCTTCGAAAATCATTGGCAAAGACACTGCCAAAAAGTATGGAGAAACTCATGGCTAGAATTGAGAAGTATGCGACGGCCGAGGAAGAAACGTCGGGGAGAAAGGCGTCGAAACAAGATAAGAGAAACAGCTCGCTGAAGCGAGGACGAGGTAACACTAGGTACAATAAACAAGGGACAAGATTAAGGGCTGCGCAAGCAGTCACAATCGTATTTTGAATCCCGATTTACAAAGTCCTGGAAAAAATCCGAAATCAACCCTATTACAGAGCACCAGTAAGGGTTCCGGGCGAATTTATGGGAATAAGCCTTGGCAAGCACTGTGCTTACCACAATGAAGATGGGCATCTAACTCAAGGGTGCAGAGCCCTGAAGGCACATTTGGAAGACCTGGTAAGACAAGGCCATTTAAGGGGCCTTGTAAACGAGGCCAAGACAAGGGAAGAGCAAGCAAATCGCCAGCACCGGCAAAGACCGCCTCCAAGATCAAGAATCACAGTAAGCTTAACCTCAAATGATCAATGCGATTCACTCAAAGGTCAATGAGAACGAAATATGTGGGGAAACCCAAAAGGTAAAACACTTGCAACATGTGTATCTGGTCTGACAGAAAAGACCTAGGGCAGAGGAGTGCCAGGGACCAGTGGTGTCCTTTACTGAAGACGACCCAGAGATGGTGCAACATCCACACAACGATGCCTTGGTAGTATCCCTCCAAATTAGAGAGTGCCAGGTAAATAGAATTTTGATCGACCAGGACAGCTCTTGTGACATCATGTATGTCAGATGTTACAAGGAGCTTGGCCTTCACCAAGATGATCTGGAATAATCCAATGGTCCAATGATCGGGTTCAATGGAACGCCGACGTGGCCCCTGGGGGCAGCAAGTTTGGAGGTACAGGTTGGCACCAAGAAGGTAAAAACTGAGTTCACAGTATGTGACACTCCCTCCCCTTTAGAATGCTATTCTGGGAAGGCCATGGCTACACGCAATGAGGGCTGAACCCTCAACATTACACCAGCTATTGCGATGCCCAACAGAGCATGGAATTGAAGAGGTCAAAGGGGATCAAGTGCAGGCAAAGATTTGCTCAATGGCAGTAATGAAATCCATCTGCAACATACAAAAAGCAGAAGCAGCAGAGATTGAGGATGAGGACATAGAAGTCCTGGAGGACATTGGCAAAGAGCCAGTCGAGAAGAGTGAGGAAGTCTTGAAGAAAATCCTTATCTAACAAGGGGATGAAGAGTGCTTCTTCCTTCTAAGCTCGGGCTTGGTCGAGGAAGAGAAAAAAGAGCTAGAGGCGTTCTTGAGAGCAAACATTGAGGTGTTTGCCTGGACGCCGTACGAGATGCCTCGCATTGATCCCGAGGTCACTTGCCATAGACTAAATGTGGACAGGTCGGCTAAACCTGTCATCCAACGAGCAAGGAGGCTGACATTGATGCATGTTGAGGTAGTAGAAGAAGAAGTGGATAAACTTCTGGAGGCTAGAGCCATTCGAGAGGTAAACTACCCAAAATCGCTATCAAACACGGTCGTCGTAAAGAAAAAGAATGGAAAGTGGAGGGTCTGTGTGGACTTCACCAGCCTAAACAAGGCTTGTCCCAAAGACAGTTTCCCACTCCCCAAAATTGACCAATTGGTGGATGCCACCTCAGGACATGGAAGAATGAGCTTCTTAGATGTCTACATGAGGTACCATCAAATAGCTATGTACCCCCCAAATGAGGATAAGACTGTATTTATCACCCCAAAAGGGCTGTATTGCTACAGAGTGATGCCTTTCAGGTTGAAAAATGCAGGAGCAACTTACCAGAGACTGGTGACCAAGATGTTCAGGCATCTAATAGGTAGAATAGTGGAGGTATACATAGATGACATGGTCATGAAGACCAAGGAACCTGAGGATCATCTGGAAGACTTAAAGGCAGTTTTTGACATCTTTAGAACATATCGGCTCTGACTCAATGCATCGAAGTGCGCATTTAGAGTTGGGTTTGGTAAGTGCTTAGAATACTTGGTTACCAGAAGGGGCATTGAAGCTAGCCTAGATCAAATCAAGGCCATCTTAGAATTAAAGAGCCCAACATCGGCAAAGCAAGTGCAGATGTTGACTGGAAGGGCTGCAGCCCTGAACAGATTCACAAGCAGAAGCTCTAACAAATGTAAACCTTTCTTCAGCTTAGCGAAGAAAGCCACAGACTTCTTATGGACAGAAGAGTGCGAAGTCGCCTTGGATGACTTAAAGAAGTATCTGACCACAGCTCCAGTTCTCTTAAATCCAATACTTTGAGAGGAGTTGTTCTTATACTTGGCAGTTTCAGAACATACAGTAAGTGCAATAGTAATCAAAGAAGAAAAGGGAGAACAAATGGTAGGTTACTGCATGAATAAAACCCTAGTTGATGCAGAGACCAGATACCTACCCTTGGATAAGCTAACACTGGCTTTAGTAATGGCTTCCAAGAAACTAAATCATTACTTTCAAGTCCACAAAATTATGGTGTTAATTAAGCATCCCTTGAAGTCCCTGTTGCAGCAGGGAGATCTGACAGGCAGAATAGCCAGATGGACAGTGGTGTTGGGCCAATATGACCTGAAATTCGCACCGCACAAGAATCAAAGGCCAAGTTTTGGCCGACTTCATGGCCGAGTTCACACCAGGCGTCATCATACATTGGGCTCCGTTGAGCCGAGGTATACGATATCTAAGTGAACAAGGAGAAACCCAGCTGGAGATAGTAGAACAAAGGAAGGAAGAGAAACTCAGGCCATGTAGTATTTACATCGGCGACTCCTTCCGACTGTTTGTTGATGGGAGTTCAAACTGACAAGGAGCCAAGGCAGGAATAGTGATCGTATCGCCAGATGGGCAGATATTGGAACAATCCATTCGTTTGGGGTTTAACACCTCAAACAATGAAGCAGAGTATGAAGCAATGATCGCAGGATTAAAGCTAGTAGTAGCAATAAAAGCTGATGAGGTAATAGTCTTCTGTGACTCCCAGCTTATCGTCAACCAGGCAACAGGCGAATACGCAGCCCGAGATAAAAGGATGTCGGCCTATGTCAAGGAGGTTGGCAAACTGGTAGCCTTATTCCAGAATTGCCGACTACATCAGGTTAGTCGAGATAACAACAGCTATGCTGATGCCTTGGCTAACCTGGCTAGCGTAATGAAACCAGGAGAAGCAAGGACAATAATGGTTGACTACTTGTCAAGCCCAAATGTAGAACCACTGAACACAGAGCATGAAACAATGTGTGTGGAGATAGGACCAAGTTGGATGGATGCAATAATAGTATTCCTTAAAGAGGGAAAACTGCCAGATGATCATAAAGAAGCACATAAGATCAAACTGAAGTCGGCAAGATTCAGTCTGACAGTAGAAGGGCATCTTTACAGAAGATCTTTTACTGGACCCCTTTTGAGGTGTGTGCATCCTTCACAAGTTGAAGACTTCTTGTATGAGATACATGAAGCAGTATGTGGAAGCCACACAGGGGGCAGGTCACTTGCTCATAGGGCCATTACTCAGGGATACTGGTGGCCCTATATGTAGAAAGATGCTGAAGCCTATGTCAGAAAGTGTGAGAAGTGCCAAAGGTTTGCACCTTTGATATACTAACCAGCAGCAGATTTAAACCCAGTATCCAGCCCTTGGCCATTTGCCCAAGAGGGCATGGATCTTGTTGGATAGCTGCCTCAGGCAACTGGACAAAGGAAGTACCTGTTAGTGGCAACAGATTACTTCACCAAGTAGGTGGAAGCTGAACCCCTCGCAAAGATATTGATGTGAAGAACTTCATATAGAAAAACAATATCATCACCAGGTTTGGGATCCCGAGAGTAATAATAGTAGACAATAGAACGCAGTTTGACAGTAAGCTAATCAAGAACTTCTGTGCAAAGTACAAGATCAAAAATTATTACTCTACTCCAAGCTTCCCTCAAAGCAATGGTCAAGCAGAAGCATCCAATAAGGTCATCTTGGATGGGATCAAGAAAAGGCTGGAAGCAGCAAAAGGGAAGGATGAGTTGCCCAGTGTACTTTGGGCATATCGGACTACGCCAAGAAGATCAACTGGGGAGTCCCCATTTTCCATGGCTTATGGCACAGAAGCAGTTATTCCACTGGAGGTCGGCATCCCAAGGATCAGAACCCAGGGAGTAGAAAATGGGACCAATGAGGCATTCTTGGCCCAAGATCTAGATCTATTAGAAAAAAGAAGGGAGAAAGCAGCAATTCAGCTGGGGACATACTAGCAGCAGCTTGCTAAGACTTATAATAAGAAGGTCAACCCAAGAAAGTTCCAAGTTGGGGACCTCGTCCTGATAAAGGTCGTCGGCAACAAGAAGGATCCCAGAGAGGGCAAGCTTGGCCCAAATTGAGAGGGACCTTATAGAATCATCTTGGTCCTGGGCAATGGAGCATATCGACTTGAAGACAGTGAAGGCAAAGAGTTGCCAAGACCTTAGAATACTTGCAGTTTGAAGTTTTTCTATCATTAGATTTCTTGTTTTCTAAGTTTCTTGTTATTAGCCGAAGTAATAATAAAGTCTTAGCTTGATTTTTAAACTTGTGTAGTATGACTGACCAATCACTTGGCGATCTTTCTAATTGAAACATGATGAATAACTTAGACTTATTATATGGTAGAGTTGAATTATACTTGCATATAATAAAGTTGAACTAAGTTGGCAATGTTTCTGATTGAAACATGACAAATAACTTAGACTTATTATATGGCAAAGTTGAATTATACTTGCATATAATAGAGTTGAACTAAGTTGGCGATGTTTCTGATTGAAACATGACAAATAACTTAGACTTATTATATGGCAGAGTTGAATTATACTTGCATATAATAGAGTTGAACTAAGTTGGCGATATTTCTGATTGAAATATGGCGAATAACTTAGACTTATTATATGGCAGAGTTTTTCTACTTGCATATAATAGAGTTGAACTAAGTTGAAATTAACCTAGACTTGCCATATCGGCAGAGTCAAACCCATATTGAAACTAAGTATATAGATTAACAGAGAGACCAAGGTTGGTAACCTCAGCTAGTCTTTGTTTGAATCTCACCTCGGCGATGAGGTCAAAGCTACATGTTTAATGAGAACCCAAGTGGAACTTACGTTCACATTAGGGGGCAGAGAGCTGGAAGAATGATGCTTGGGAGTTGGAATTTACAAGCTAAAGACTGGTTTATCACTTGTTGAATGACAAAAGAAAAATTTACAAGTTGAAGTTAAGTTGAGGTCATACTAAAGGAAGGATGGTTTAACACTTGTTGAAAATTTAAAAATTTACAAGTTGAAGTTAAACCAAGATTATGTTGAAAGAAGTATCTACGTACTTACCAAGATTACCATGTTGCCAAGACTTGGAAGAGACTTGAAGATAGAAGTCTTGCTAAGTAAAGTAAAGTGGCAGGTTTTATATAGCACTTGTGAAAATATTTTTTTACAATGTTTTCAAGTGTTAAGCCAAGGCCGAGATAAGCAAGATTGGAAGTTTTGCCCGAGGTATGCTAATCCGAGGAGACTATACAAGAAAGGCATCAATTGAAGACATGCAAATTATTCTAAGTATAGAATCCTACAAGACAGTAAAAAAAATATTAAAAAAAAAAAAAAAAAAAAGACAAACATGCAAACACTTGAGATAAAAAGTTGTCTTGCATTTAAAGATGAAAAATGGTACTTCGGCCTACAAACGGATTACTTGTTCGGATTACAAAAGTGGCACGTTGGCCAAATTAAAGCTAACATTGTTTCAAAAGTGAGAAAAAAGTACATGGTACAAGAAACAAAGAAAAAGATTATAACAAGACTACTCGGTAGGCTGGCTCTCGGTCCCAGAAGACAACTGGGGAATCTCCTCGGTAGCCTTCTCAACCGCGAGCTTGGCATCGATCTCTTGGAGAGTCTGGTCGATGCTCTTCTTGGCAATAGGCATATCAAATGTTGTCTTCTCAAGGGTAGTATCTTTTGAGACCTCATCCTCCTCATCTTAAGTCAAGTCCAAGACTTGCTCATTCAGAGTTGGGGACTTGGCCCCACTATCTTTAGCCTTCTCAAACTTATCGGCCTCAGCTTCCTCATCGGACTCAGTCTCATCCTCGGATTGGCTTGGAGTAGGGGGAAATGGTATGACGAGTCGGCTATCGTCTTTAAGGGGAGAGTCCTCAGGGACAGCCAGTTCTTTCAAAGCAACCATCCAGCCAAGGGAGTAACCCTTGTTGCATGCCTTCTTGACCTGCTTCTTGTAGTCCTCACGGACATCGGTTGCCCTCTTGGTGTACGCCTTCTCGTCCGTTGCCTTGATCTCGGCCTCTTTTGTGGCCAAGGCAACAATGAGCTCGGCTTGGGCTTCGGCGGTCCTTGCTTCAGCCTCTTTTTTCTCGACCTCAAGGACTTTAGCAAAGGCCTCAGCAGCTCCCGCCCTCTCCTCGGCCTCGTCTTGGGCTTGTTTTGCTGCCTTAGTCTGATCCATCAGTGTCTTCATCTTGGCCTCGGCTCTGTTGATTGTCTTTAGCAAACTAGCAGCCTCCTTGGTCTTGTTGACCAACTTCTTCTTGATGTCAAAGGCCTGCATCACGAAGGAGTGGACGTGCTGGATCGCCTTGGAGAAATGGACAAAACAAAAGTTAGTGAAATTCTCTAAGTATGGAAAAACAAAGAATGAAAAAGTACCAAGTGTTGGGGCTTACTTCAACAGAGTGCTATAACATTAGAGCGAAGTTTTCATATTTTCTGACCTCGGCATTGCGTTCGAGGTCTTTTGGAAGGACCAAGGCAGTGGAGAGGGCGACGCCAACTTCAAGGTCAGTCGCGCTATCGCCGACCCTGACTGGCTTGTCCTCAATAGTGATTAGAGGGGCCCAGGGGGCATCAAATTTCATGGACCCCGAGGTCGTGGCTAACTCTGACCTTGGCTTCTTTGACCGGGTCAATTCAGAGGGAGCAGCCTTGACAGGTCTCTTTTCGGCGGCGGAGGCACTTTTTTCTGCCTCACCAATTTTGGAGATCGGCAAGGTATCCTCAGAGTCGATCTGAGTTACCATTGCCTTAGGTTGGGCTTTCTTCAGTCTTTTTGACTTTGGCTTTGGCTGAGACTATGATGGTGAAGGTTGTGTGGTGACAGAGTTAGGGATATCGGCTAGAAGGTCGTCTGCTACAGCCTTCTTACGACCCATGTCGACAGCGGCTACAGTTTGACGTCGGCGTTTGCGTTGAGAATATGGGATTAGTTGTGGAGCCGAGGTTGATAGTTGTTCTGTTGGATCAGAGGTTGATCCCTGATCTGGCCGAGGTGATGAAGTTGTAGGAGGAGTTGTGGCGGAAGGAAGAGACTTGCTCTTCTTCGGGACATTAGGCAAGACGAATTTGTAAGTTGGGATATAATTTAGGAGTAGAGGAGCCTTGCGTTGATTGATAAGCAAGTTGAGTAGCTTCTTAAAATCCTTGCTGGGATAGAAGTTTTTGCAAAAGTCCTTTGGAGGCTGAGGAAGAACTGCAAAAATAAAACATAGAGACGTTAGAACATATAAAAGTATCAAAGTAAAAAAGACTTGAGAAATAAGTAAAAGTAAATGCTTGGCTCTTACCATCTTCCTCTCCGAACAATGTACAGCTTAGAGGGTAGAGGTGAAGGTCATCATCTGGAAAAAACTTCCAGTTGCCTGAGACGATGAAGTAATCATCCCCGGCGCCCTTATTGGAATCAGGGAGGTCGGCGATGAGTTTGTATTGTGTGGACCTCAGCTTAAGGTAATAGACGTAGCCTTTTTCTGAGTTAAGGCCACACATAGTGTAGCAATACTGGATGTCGGCTAGAGTTACCCTAGCATTTTCTCGACTAGCTAAGGCAATGATACCGTTGATGACTCTGTAAGAGTTAATGGCTAATTGCATTGGGTTAAGTTTATAATAGTTAAGGACTTCTCGGAAAAGGATATCAAGAGGGAGCCTAAGTCCACACTCTACGAAGGCTACGACTGGAAAAGGCATAGAGTCGTCCTTGGGCATGATGGAGTCCTCCTCCTCAGCCAACCTGAGGTGGACATCAGCAGGGATGGCGAACTCCTATCTGAAATATTCTAGCTTAATTGGGGTGTCTATCTTCCACCTCCACATACCCATGACGTCGGCTTAAGGGGGAAGTGTCGGATTGCAAAAGGAAGTGGTTTGTTAGGGTTTAAAGTACCTCGACAAAACCTAAACGAATGCTGGGGCAAGGGTTTTTGAAGATCAAAAAGGTTTTAGGTTCGGTTTTCCTAAAGATCAAGTTTCTAGAACAAATCCCAAGCCTAAAACTATGGAAACAATGATTTAAGGAAAGAATCTGGAGAACACAACAATAAAACAGAGAAGAATAGAAATTCAGACTCAAGAAAACCAGAAGGGGTTCAAGAATATTGCATAAAATATAAATGTGCACAAGTCAAGAACAGTGTTGAGCTATCAAGAACGCCAAGCAAGAATGTCAAGTATATGAACAGTATGTGTGTGTGTGTATTCTAGCAACAGATTGTGCAAGAGTAGAATTGTGAAACGGATGACAAATGATGGAAATCAACACACAAGTAAAAAATTAAGAGCGTGAATAAAAACACCATGGCAATGTACAAGCATAGCAGTTTGAAGCGAAACAAGAAATTGAAAAAAGAGAAACAGTGGCTTACCGAGGAAAATAAGGCCGGTGTAAAGTACGCCGATGTCAGGCAGTGGTAGTGAGCAAAGAAGTGCAGCAAAAGCCTCGTCGGAGGGAGAGAGTGAAAGTGGTTGCAGAAAGCTTCGCGAAATCAGCAATGGAGGATTTGGGAGAGAAAGTTGGAGAGAGAGAACTTGCACGAAAACGGTGGTGAAGAAGTGAAAAGACAGAGAGAGAGGGATGATTTTGATCAAACACGCAGAATGGCGGCAAAATGGCAATTAGTGTGCCTAGGACGGCGTGCTTGTTAGACAGCACACGCAAATGCAATGCGACTTGATGGCGTGTGTTAGGTACGGCTCAGTAGGGGAAAGACGCATGGCAAAAACGATTGAAATACTGTGCGTGACGGCTCATACGCGTGTTGAAACTCTTGAAGTTCTTGATTTAATAAAGCAGGACCTCAGCTAGGGGGACGATCTTGGCTAAGAAACTTAAACAAACTTGGTTATTAGTTCAAAAGCATTGATGAAAACAGACCAAGTCTTGGTCGTATTGAGCCGACGAATGATGACCTCGGTAATGAAGGAAAAAACAAGCTTAGCCGATGTGCTAAATGGGAGAAACAATATAAGTTCTATCACCTCAGGATGGCGAGGTAATAGAACCTAGGGGGTAGTTGTGGGGTCATAATTTTTGAATGACAACACATGGCTGAGATGGTACCGAAGTACCAGCCGAGGTGCCACGAATCCTGGACATGACGCCAAGATAATCTCAGCTAGGCGGAGGTCATCTACAAAGATACCAGAATCCGTGATAAGCGGATAAGGAACAAGTGTCCTAGAATGAGAGAGAACTTCAGTTTGAATAAAGATAAGACTCTTAGGGAGTTTATTCCAATCTAACTGAGAGTCCATGATTAGCATTGAGTCAGAGTCCATTGAAGCTAGGATTCTATTGGGATTAGGTCAGTATTGGCTATAAAAGAAAGGCACCCTCGTGGGTTTAAGGTACGCTTCTTATATTCTGAATAGTGAGTTAAGCACTTTTGTATCTTTGAGAGATAACTGACTTAATCGTCGAAATGCCCCTGAGTGAACGAACCACCTCTGGAATCTATTCTTTCTGTGACAGGTCGTTCGGGCTTAATCTATTCTGTCGGTGTTCTCCAGCTGAGTATCTGTTTGGCAGTGTGGTCATAAATCGACTCACACAGTTTCCATACTCATCCAAATATGATAGTGACAAAATATATATTTTTTTTTTTCCTTACCCAAGTAGTAGAGCACAACTATTTCTTTTCTTTTTTCATCCCATAGTCCAAAGAGAGCCTAACTAATTTTTTCTTTAAAATAAAAAAAATCTTTTAAATGAACATATAAAAACGTAGTAGTGTACAAGTCCGAGTTTTAATTATAGCCCAACAAGTCAGTCAAGCATGGGGGATTCTATTTATATCTAAAAAATTATTAATTAATCCCAATTTTTAAGTATATTTTATTTAATTATTTAAAATTTTATTTTATTCTCATTACACCTTATTATTTTTTTTAAATTACCCTCAAGGTAAACTTAAGTAATAAATAATAAACGAACTAAAAAAAATTAAATTATTTCAAAAAAATTTCAATACAAAAAATAATTCTCAAATACAAAAAAAAAAAAAAAAAAAAAAAAAAAAAAAAAAAACAACAACAACAACAACAACAAACAAACAAACTTATAAGCACATAAGTATTATAAAAAAAAAAAAAAAAAAAAAAAACCCAAACTTTTACATAAGCATTATTAAACTTTTCAATACCAAAAAAAAAAAAAAACTTTTACATTATAAATTATCCACAAAAATGCTCGTGGTAAAAACCAAACTTATAAATAAGAACAACTCCAATAATATGTTATTATTAATCTAATTACTGTGCCCTTTAATTTTCTTTTAGGGTTTAGGGTTTCAAAATAATAAAAAAATAATGATGTTGATGATGATGGTGAGTTTTGGTAGGGTGAATTAGAGTTTTGGAGGGAGGAAGAAGAAGAAGAAGAAGAAGAAGAAGAAGAAATAACTTTTATCTCTTGGGAAAGAAGATATACAGATTTGAATAAGAATAATTGATTAAGGTGTATTATGAGAAAAAAATTTATTTTAAGGTTTAATATATATTGTCCTTATTAGTAAATTCATATTATAATACAATAGGAATTAAAATTTATAAATTTAAATTTAGCGTATTGAGATATATTTTGAGTTCAAATAGAATCCTCCGTCAAGCATTTGAAGAAAAAGATTGCACTAGCCCAAAGGATAATTTCAGCTGATCCGAAGAGATGAGAGTGATACGAGCCAACTAGGCCCAATTAGGCCGCGAGGGCTCCACAGAATATCGATGATCCAACCCATTGGATTAGACTATTCAGTTCAGGCTTGCGGGCCTTCCACAGTTCTGATGATTCAATATGTTGATAGTTTAAATCTGTTCTTGTAGATCATCTCAAAAAAAAAATAAATAAATAATATAAAAAATAAAATAAAAATTGATAGGATAATTTTAACATCATTTTATCATATTTATGTATGGAAAAATAGACTATAAGTCCGGTTTTAAATTCATTTTTTATAAAATTATGTAGTTATAATTATAGGATCGATACAAATTTCTTTTTGGAAAAATAACCAATAAGTCTTATTTTACTTTGAAAATATTTATTGAGTCCAATCAAATTTTAATATGGACAATCAAGTCTCTTTTTCTTTTTTTTTCTTTTTTTTTTTTTTTTTTTTATGGGGAACTAACTAAAAGGTTCTATTAGGATGATGGGTGCACCAACAAGTCCTCTTAACTTTTGGTGCATCAAAAAGTCATATTCACTTTTTATTGTTATGACAAACTTTTTTTCTTTTTTAGGTACATTTTCATAAAAAAAAGTGTCACTAATTGTTAATTTTTATCGATAGTTAAAAAATTTATTATTGAAAAATGTCACTAATTGTCAATTTTTAGCAATATATTTAAAAAAAGAGAGCTTTTTGGATAAATCCACTTTCTAAGAGCTTTATTCCATCCAACCCATATTCTTTTTGACTATTCCATAGGTCCTATTTGAGATAAGAAGACCAAAATACCCTTTTCATCTACTTATGTTCCATTTAGTTCACATTATTTTCTTATGTTTCAATAAGTCCTATGGGTGACTTAATTACTAAAATACCCCTAATGTGAATGTTCACACCGTCAATGTGAATGTTCATATCATCAATGTGTAGGGACCCGGCCCATGTCAATCCTCGTGGGTGCCCGAAAAAATTCGAGTCGGGCCGGGACGGGCTCGGCCCATTGACAATGTGAATATTCACATTGACATGCTAACATTCGCATTAATAGGAGTGTAAAATTGGCCCGCGTCCCGTGGCGGTGCGAAACCCGCCCGCGGCCCATGGGCGGCCCAGGCGCGGGTCCGGTCCGGCCTGTTGACAATGTGAATATTCACATTGACATGTTAACATTCACATTGATAAGAATATAAAATTAGCCCGTGGCCTGGGGTAGGCCCTGCCCGTTGACAATGTGAATATTCACATTGACATGTTAACATTCACATTGATAGGAGTGTAAAATTAGCCCGCACCGCGATCGTCCGAAACCCGCCTACGTAGCCTACTAAGTTTATTGACAATGTGAATATTCACATTGACATGTTAACATTCACATTGATAGTAGTGTAAAATTAACCCGCGCATCGTGGCTGCCCAAAACCCGACCACGGCCCATGGGCGGCCCAGGGCGGGCCCGGCCCAGCCTGTTGACAATGTGAATATTCATATTAACATGTTAATATTCACATTAATAAGAGTATAAAATTGGCCAGCGGCTAAGGGCGGGCCCGGCCCGGCCCATCTCGTTGACAATGTGAATATTCATATTGACATGTTAACATTCACATTGATAGGAGTGTAAATTAGCCCGTGCCTCGTGGCTGGCCGAAACCCGCCGATAGCTCATGGGCAGCCCGGGGCAAGCCTGGCCTTTTTTTTTTAATTCTTTTTAATTTTTTCTACCAAAATTTTATTATTTTCCACAAAAAAAGACACTAGGCCTCGGTGCGGGCCGGGCCTCGGACCGAGCCTTGAATGGGCCTTAATCTGGGCGATGGCCAGCCTTCAAAGTGATGGCCCAGCGCTAGCCAGTGGTCTCGGACTAAGCTCGGGCCCAACCCAAACGAGCCTTTCTGGGTCAGGTCGACCACGGTCAAAAAATTAGGCCCAGGCTCTAGCCCTGGCACAAGGGTATTCGGGCTTTGGACAGGCCGATGGATCGAGCCTCGGGTCAAGCTGGTGGGCCTGGGCCTAGCCTCGAGCTTAGGTCGGGCTTGGGCGGGCCTAACCATTTTTTTTTTAATTCTTTTTAATTTTTTTTACCAAAATTTTATTATTTTCCACAAAAAAATACATTGCGCCTCGGGCGGGCTGGGCCTCGGATCGAGCCTTGAATGAGCCTTAAGCGGGTCGATAGACCGGGCCGGGCTTCAAAGTGATGACCTAGGCCCTAACCTAGGGTCTCGAACATGCTCGAGCCCAGACCCAAACAAGCCTGCCCCGGGCCGTGGGCGGGCTTTGGGCAACCCACGGGCCGCGGGCCAATTCTACATTCCTATCAATGTGCATTTTAATATGTCAATGTAAATATTCACATTGTCAACGGGCCGGGCCGAGCCTACCTCGGGCCGCAGGCAGGCTTCAGGCAGCGAGCAAATTTTACACTCCTATCAATGTTAATGTTAACATATCAATGTGAATATTCACATTATCACGGGTCAGGCCAAGCCCGCCTCGGGTTTCGGGCTGCCCACGGGCTGTGGGCCAATTTTGCACTCTTATCAATATGAATGTTAACATATCAATGTGAATATTCACATTGTCAACAGGCCGGGTCAGACCCGCCCTAGGCCGCTGGCCAATTTTATACTCTTATCAATGTGAATGTTAACATGTCAATGTGAATATTCACGTTGTCAACAGGCCAGGCCGGGCCCGCCCTGGGCCGCCCACAGGCCGTGGGTGGGTTTCGGGCAGCCATGAGGCGCGAGTTAATTTTACACTCCTACCAATATGAATGTTAACATGTCAATGTGAATATTCACATTGTCAACGGGCCAAGCCGGGCCCGCCCCGGGCCGCAGGCGGGCTTTTGGCCGCCTATGGACCGCAGGCCAATTTTATACTTTTATCAATGTGAATGTTAACATGTCAAAGTGAATATTCACATTGTCGATGTGCCAGACCGGGCCCACCCCGGGCCGCCCATGGGCCGCGGGCAGGTTTCGCACCGCCACGGGACGCGGGCCAATTTTATATTCCTATTAATGTAAATGTTAACATGTCAATGTGAATATTTACATTGTCAACGGGGCCAGGGTCGGGCCCGCCCCGGCTCGCAGACGGGTTTCAGGCCACCCACGGGCCAATTTTACATTCCTACTAATGTGAATTTTAAAATATGAATGTTCACATCATAAAATTGCTAACCGTTCAAAAATATTTATAAGGGTATCAAAATTAAATATAAGGGTATAAGTATCCAAAAAAATAGTGTAAATCAAGAAAAATGACTTTATAGAATAAAACTCTACATACATCAGACTAAATGGATTAAAAAATTTCTTCATGGACTTTTTGGGTTAAAACACTTCTAAATGGGATTTATCAATAAAAATCCCTTAAAAAAACATCACTAACACTTGCGGCACTTTTTGATCTATACAAATACTTGTGGAACTTAATAGTGTACATGTCCTTATAATAAGACCTGTAAGTAACCTATTTTTTAGGATAAATTACTAATAAGTCTTAATAGTTTGATTTAATTCATATCAAATCCTATTGAAAATAAGCCGTGATAAAATCGTCACTAAAATTTATTTTTTGTATATGTTGCAAAAAATTGACAATTGTTGACTTTTTTTGTCACAATTTTATAATTTACCGCTAAAACTTATAATTAATGACATTTTTCTGTGACAAAATTTTCAAACTCTCACTGAAAGTTAAAAATTAGTGATATTTTTTTGTGACGATTTTTTTAAACTGTTATTAAAACTTATAATTATGACAATTTTTAAACTGTCATTGAAAATTAACAATTATTGACTTTTTTTTTTTATAGTGTTTGATGAAAAAGCCATTAATTATAATAGGACATATTAGACAATAAGTTTACTTATTAGAACCTATACGTAAGTACTTTTTTTTTTTTTTAATATTGTTCCAAAAAAACTTAATTCTCCATAGTAGTATATTTTATTCCAATTTAACCATTTTCCTTAAAATATGAATAAAAAATTTCATAATTTTTTTTAATAATTTTTATAATAAAAATATTGTTAATTTTTGAAATTAAATGAATTTTCATAGACAAAATCATAAATATAAGATTCATCAATATGAATTTACTACGGTATTATTTTTCATATATTTTTATTGATGGAATTTTAATAAGTTTTTACCTTTTGGATTCTTTGTCATATAAAAATTCATAATTTTAAACAATATAAAATGATTTTTTTTTTTTTTTGGAATGGAAAAAACAAAAACAACAACTAGCATAACACAGCTTTTAACAGCATAGGGGGGTTAGCTACCCACTAAACCGGCAACATGCCCTTAAGAGCCGCTCTGGCTGTCCAGTGGGCAGCCTTATTTGCCAACTGAGGGGACCAAAGAAAAGAAAAATTACAAATCTCAGCAAGACAACGGATGTCGTTAATAATAAGGGCATAGTCCCAAGGAGGAGCATTCTCCAAAACACAAAGAAGGATCAGAGACTTGTTGTCACTGGCGATTTTAACTTGAGACAAATTAAGAGCTTGGGCCATAAGACAAGCCTTTCGAACAGCCAAGGCTTCTCCTTGCATGACTGAATGGACCGCTACCTTTTGAAAATCTCCTTCAATTAAGTGACCCTTACAACATGAATAACACAAAGAATAACAAAGATTCGAAGTTCCAGGCTTGATAGCAACATCACAATTGGCTTTTAGGCATCCAAAAGGTGGAGGAGTCCAAGCCAAATTAGAGCAGGGAATGGGGACAGCAGCAACCCCAAGACTAGCAGCAACCCGGGAGCCAATCTTGAGAGCACAAGCTTCGAATTCTGCCCGATTACTACTAGCTTGAAAAGTCACTGACAGAGGGTCCACAGGTTGATGATTGAAGACTAAAGCGTTTCGTGATTTCCAAATAAACCACGCAACCCACAGAACTTGACAAAAAAGGGCACTCTGGCCGCGGTGTCAGATAAACTATCAAACATGGTGCACATCCGCACAGAAATTGATAGAAAATTTGCCGGGAAAACCAGACCAAGATCACAACCAAACCAAGCAGCCTTAGTCCACTCACAACCACACAGCATATGCTCAACAGATTCTGGCTCACGAGAAAACACGGGACATAGAGCATCATGGCTACATTTGTGCCGGAAGAGATTCTGTTTAGTGGCAAGAGCATTATGGCAACTATGCCACCAAAAATGTTTCAACTTTGGGGGACAAGTAAAGCCCATATCAACTGCCAAACACGATCAGGAACCTGAAAAGATGTGGATGGGTTGGAAGAGGTCAACGATTACTGAAGCCTAAACACCACTTGGTAACCCGATTTGACCGAGTATTTCCCTTTTGAGTCGTAGTGCCATACAATGGTATCGTCCTGATTAGTAATCGAGAGAGGAATAGCACTCACTTTCTGGACCTCATCCTGGGAGATCAGAGTATTCAATAGCCTTGTATCCCAAGATTTCAAAATCGGGTCAATCGTATCACAGACTTGAGATATAACACATCCCAGTGTCTAGTAGATCGGATGCGAAAATTCTGTGATAATGGAACCCATTTGTCCTCCCAGAAACTGACCGAAGCCCCATTGGAAATTTGCCACCGGGTGCCCAAACGAAGGATTTCTCTTCCCTCAAGAAGACTAACCCACGCCTAAAAAGCCCGAGGTCCTTTTGAAGCATTCATGAAAGTGGAGTTCGGATAATAAATGTCTTTCAAGAACCTGGCACAATACGAGTTAGGGTACTTGACAAGCTGCCACCCATGTCTAGCCAGTAGAGCTCTATTAAATGCATGCAAGTCCCGAAACCCCATACCGCCTTTGGCCTTTGGCAAAGCCAACTTCCCCCACGAAAGCTAATGAATCCCTCTACCCTCCGGCTCACCCTTCCACCAAAAATTACTTACCAAGGAGTTCATGGAGGCACACAAATTCTTGGGGAAAAGAAAACACACCATGGCATAAGTTTCCAGCCCTGAAGTTTATTCTGGATTCTCTCAACCAGATAAAGGTAAGCGTTCTTCTTAGAATGCCCCCAACACGAAGACAAACCCAAATATTTCGAACCATCCCTCATCGGGGCCATACGCAGCAAACCAAAGATCGCAGTTTGGTCCACCAACCATGTCGAAGAGGAGAATTGGAGCCCCGACTTATCAAAATTAATCGATTGTCTGGATGCCTTGCAATACACATCCAAGATTTGAAGTACATTTTGGCGTTGGTGAACATTAGCTTGCAAAAACAATAACACATCATCAGCAAACAACAGGTGAGATAGAACTAGGCATGCGCGTGCAACTTTCAAGCCTGAAAACTTCCCTTCTTGAAGGCCAATAGTAAGGAGTTTGGAAAGAACCTCTATCAGCAGGAGAAAAAGATAGAGAGAGAGTGGGTCCCCCTAACGGAGCCCCCGAGTAGGTTGACACAGCCTGAAGAAAGTCCCATTCCACCCTATCATAAGCTTTGTTGAAATCAAGCTTGACTTCCATAGCAAAGTTGTTCCCTTTCCTCTTGATCTTGAGAAAATGAAAAGCTTCGTGTGCCACAAGAATATTGTCCTGAATAAGTCGACCTGGGACAAATGCTGATTGGTTGGGAGAGATAAGACAGCCCAAAATCCTTTTCAGACGATTAGCCAAAATTTTTGTGATAATTTTGAGATTAAAATTACACAAGCTAATTGGTCTAAAATGGGACAATTTTGCCGAAGTTGGAACCTTAGGAATTATGACCAAATTGGTTTGATTCAATTTCTTGAGAAGAAAGCCCCTATCAAAGAAACTTTCAACTGCGAAACACACATCAAGCCTTACCTCATCCCAATACTGTTTGTAGAATAAGCCAGGAAACCCATCAGGACCTGGTGCTTTAGTTGCTCCCAATTGGAAAGTAGCGGCCTCGACTTCCTCCGAGGAAACAGCTCTAATAAGTCCACGATTCATGGTTCTCGTAATAACAGGACTAACAGTCGCCAAAGCGTCCTCCAAATCACAGGGCCCAGATGTAGAGAAAATATTCATGAAGTATTCATGTAAATGTTGGTCAATCTCGCTCCGAGCTTCCAACTACTGACCATTATCTGTCTGAATTTTCAATAGTTGATTTCGTTGCCTCCTCTGGATGAGGGTTGCATGAAAAAAAACTAGTATTTTTATCCCCATAAGTAAGCCAGTTGATTCATGATCGTTGGTGTAAGAACATCTCCTCGCGTGCCAGTAACAACTCCATGTCAGATTTAATAGTGTTTTGCTCCTGGATATTTGAAGCTGTTGGAGGTTGACCCTGGAGCACATCGAGGACACCTCTTAGCTCCGCCAGTTTCCACTTGCTATTACCAAACTCCTCTCTACTCCAAGTTGTAAGACCCTTGTGGCAAGACTTTAAACGTTGCACCAACTGAAACATGGGAGATCGGTGAGCACCAACCGCCCAATCCTTCTTAATAACCTTCCCGCAACCCGGACCAGTGGACCACATAGTCTCGAACTTGAAAAGATGAGGGATTTTGTTGGGGGGCACACAGCATTTAAGATTGATAGGGCAATGGTCAGATCCGATCAAGCTTTCGTGAAAAACCTAAGCATAGGGAAATAAATTGCGCCATTCCGCTGTAGCAAAAGCTTTATCCAATCTCTCCTGGACATTAGCAGGGCCAACTTGGTTGTTAGACCAGGTAAAGGGAGGACCATTAAACTCTAAATCCATCAGTGCATAGTCAAACACCCAATTTTGGAAACCTTCAATGAGATCCTACTACATTCCACACCACCCTGTTTTTCCCACATCGAACCCACCTGATTAAAATCACCAACACAGAGCCAGGGGTAACAGTTACCAGAACCTTGGGCTCGAAGAAAATCCCAAAACTCACTTCTGTACCTTCGATCAGGAGGGGCATAAACAAAGGAAGCAGCCCACTTGATAGAACTACCACCGTAATCAATAAGGCAACAGAAAAGATTTTTAGATTTAAAACGAACTTCTAAATTTACCTCTTCCGTCCACCATAAAGCAAGGCCACCTGACAAATCCTCCGGGTCAACATAGCAATGATTAGAGAATTGGAGACACCGCCGAACTCTTTCCAGTTTTGAGACTTTATTTTTGGTTTCCATTAAGAAAACCACTATAGGACGATGGGTTAACACTAACCCTTGGAGGATCTGGACTGTCAAGGGTCGCCCAATCCCTTGACAATTCCAGCTGAGAATCAGCATGAGGCTCGTGGCTGGTTAAGGCTAGCCACCATTGCCCATCCATTATCACATTCACTCTTCGCAGGGAAAGTGCTTGGAACTTGAGAGCAGCAATCTTTCACTTCATCGCGAGGCTACTGCACCGAAACAGAGACCAAAGCCGTTTTCGAAATGGGCGTATCAGAGCTGCCCACTGCATCCTTATGAGTCAATCGATTCAGTTTTCCCTTAGGCCGGCCCCTTAGAGAGCCTTTAGAGCCACAGCCATAGATAATGCTTTGCCCTTTGCTGCGGGACGACAGGTTTAGAGCCCTGCCTTCAACCAACTCCTCACCCTTTAGTAATTTAGCAGGACGACCAGACACTTCAAAGTCAACCTAGGCTTTGGATTTAATCAATAGATCTTGGAAAATGCGGGCCATACAATGGTCAACTGATAGGGCTAGCAAGCTCAGCTGCGTTGAGCTATTAGCCCTAATCTCCTCAATTCCAATCTCAAAAAAGGGTTCAAATTGGTCCAAAGTCTGTTGGGCCTCCACTAGAGGGATTAATTGGTCACTGGGTTCCATCACGAAATAGGAAGGCTCGGGCCAAGCTATACGAGAAGACGACAAATTAGGCCCAGTTTCCCTTGCCTCACCCATTGCTCCCAGTACCACTCTTGGGATCGTACTCTCACTAGTATCCACCTTCCCACCTTCTATATGCAGATCAGACAAAACGGCTCTGCCACCTGGCTCAATCACCACCTCGTCAGCTGGGCTTGTAGACACCCCTAAAGGGATATCCTGTACATCAGGTACAACCACGTTTGGGGCTGTTGTACTATGGGAAGCCCTCACCTAAGCTCCTCCCGAGTCGACCTTACGCGCCGCTACCGACCGCCCTTGCGACAGGGCTTGAACCCTTATCTCCGCCTCATCCACCCAATGCTTGACTTGGTCCAATGGCATGTTCAATCTCGGGGCTCGACTAGTTCTCAAATCTGGGCCATAGGAAGACTTCTTACCTTCTTTCCTAGAAACGAACTTACACACAGAGTTGACATGGCCAACTCGACCACAATCATAGCAAAAATCAGCAAGTTTCTCATACTTGTAACACACCCAAGTCTCCAGTTGCTCACTGCCAGGAGAGGAGTTGTGTTGAAGGAAGAAACCCAGTGGGAGAGGTTTGGTGACATCCATTTCCACCCTGATATGAAGGTAACTACGATTCAGGAGCAATCCCTCATGCATAGCTTCGACCCCAATGAGATTACCTAACCTCTTACCAATAAACTCAGCATTCTGTTTAGTCATCTTGGCCACTGGGAGACCATGGACTTAAACCCAGAAAGGACTCTACTGAAAAAGCATGTCAGACGCGGATACCCTGGTGGAGAGAGGTTGTAAGACCAGTAAATTGCCCATCTCCGACCACGGGGCTTCAGCTAAAACACGCCGACGATCTTCAAGGTCCTCAAACTCGAATAAAAACCTATTTTTCGTCCACAAAGATATCTCCAGTTTGGCTCTCGATCCACACACCCAAAAGAATATTGGAAACAACCTGCTGATTCAAGGGCTTGGCAGCCAAAACCTTCCCCAATAAGCAGCGATTTGAGATGTCCTCATTTTCATTAGAGCCTTCACAAAGCTCAAACCGATCCTGGGTCAGCAGAGGAAGTGGAGAGTCTGCCATAAGAGAAAGAGAAGAAAAGGGGACAAAGGGAAAGGAGAAAAGAAAGAAAAAACGGAGAAGCAACTAACCAAGGAGTGCAAGAGGAGGCAGATACGGAAAAAAAGATGGGAAAACCCAAAAAACTACCAGAAGGTAGGGAAGCTCTCACAGGAAACCTAGAGAGAGAGAAAAAAAATTTTGGCATTCTTTTGTTAGACTCTAAGTTGTGACAAAGAAGCATGAAACAATATAAAATGATGAATTTTATGCCATAGTTCTTTCGATCCAATTGTTATTTATTTATGATTTGTTTAATATAATATTTATAATTTGTACAATTCAAATATATAATTTTAAATAAATTAAAATTGTTTATAAAATTATTATTCATATTTTAAGGAGAAGAGTAAATTTAGAATACAATACATTATTAAAATGAATTGAACTCCTTGGAAACATTTTATAAAAAATGGAACTTTAGTTTGTTCACAATGAAATTTCATAGAACTCAACAGTAATCTTAAGAGTAAAATAAAATTTATTGATAATTTTTCTTTTTTTCTTTTATGGATGATAAAGGACTAAATGATCTATGAATAGGACTCATGGACCTGAATTGAACTAAATAATCTAGTCCTTTTTTAGGACTGGAGAGCAGCATTGTTCACTAAAATTATTTGACTATTTGTTTGGTTGAAGATAATAAGAAAATTATTAAATAATATTACTTAACTAGCGTTTCATTGCACCAATTTCTTTTTTGCTTTTTTTTTTTATTATTGTTGGTATTATTTAAATTTTATAATTTGAATTGTCATTTTTGTATCTCATCACATCTGGACTGAATTACTTCAAAACTCAAATTTCCGTTTAAACACTGAATAAGAGATTTTGTAGGATATAAAATCCAATTCCATAATCATATAGGGTTTGGGGTTGGCCGCGAGGCAAAGCCACCAAGCGGTCGCCTTGAAATCCTAAATTTTAACAAAATTTATAAAAGTTTAATTTGTAATTTTAAATTAAAAATGCAAGGAAATTAATATTTAATTGATATTTTATTGTAATTGATTCAATTTTTATTATGTATTATGACTTTAAATTGTATTTAATGTTGTTTTAAAAAGAAATTGGGTGATGTTTTTTGGGAAAATTAATATAAGGTCCCTCTCCCATATTTTGTAATGGAAGAGATTCATGTCTAAGGTCCCTCAACCCCCACACTCATATATCATAGAGAAATTTCTCAAATCAAACCTCATTTTTTTTCCCCTCTCTCTCACTTACTCTAAACTCTTCTACTAAATTCATCTCTTCTCCTCTCTCTCTCTCATCTCTGCATCTCTTTCTCTCTCTAAAATGTTCTCACTCTAAAAATACTCTGATGATTGTAATATGAAACCTCTTTTCTTTACCGTAATTGTATGATATTATGGGTTTATTTTGAGGGCGTTACAACTTTCTAAGTCAACACTTGGTTACAAAAAGGAGAGTACTAACTCTACACAAAATAAGCCCTTGGCTTGTTACACATGTAAACAACAAAACAACAAAAAGAGTTTAACAGCCTCAAGCCTTCCAAGCTACGTCCTTGGAGGTGACATAACACATGTACCTGAAAAGATGTCCCATATAGGGTGAGCCAACGCCCAGTAGAGATATGCTAAACATAATATGAACAAAAACTAAAATATTAGCATTTGATAAATGTTTAACCTACATAAATCAATTCATAACCCATTTCAATTACATGAAATATCCATCTCCTAGTATTTTTCTCTCGCAGTCATTTGACGCCGAACGGCTCCCTTTGGTTTTGTTCCTCCGCCGAAGGACCTTGGTCTCAGAAACTTCGAAGTAGAGATTCGGCGCCGAACTGGGAATTCCACGCCGAAAGGCGACTTTTTATATCATCAAGTTCAACTTTTTGGATCACTTTTTCAACTCCTTTTCTCTCTCTTACTTTTCAAAACCTCCATTGGAGAGCACCTCACTCTAAAAACACAACTTCTCTCTAGGGTTTGATCTAGTATGAGTGATCTTCTATCTTTGGGCCTTTGTAAAAAGTGTGGAGATCGTTGAGGGCTACATTTTGATCCGAAAATATTGGGGTTTGGAGCATTTCGAATTTCTTCATCTTCTTCCTTTGAGCTCCGAATTTGAGGTAGGCATAACTACTCATTTTTATGAGTTTTGACATAAATATTGAGCTTTTTGTATAGATGGTTTGATTTGGGAACTTAGGGTTTGAGAAGTGTTGTATTGGGAAGAGGGGTTTTGTTCTTTTGATTCAAACATATGTGTTTTGGGTCTAAAAAGGGAATTATTGATGTTATTGATAATATTTGTAACTTTGGGTCAATGTTGAGAAAAGAGAAAAAATGTCATGTTTGGGCATATTTGGGTCATTAGAGTAATTAATGACATTTATTATGGAAATGTGGAATTGAGTTGGAAATAATGAAATTGGCTCATTATAAGAGGGAATAGTGGAGTTCGATTTATTAATCACTCACTTATGAAATTGTTGATAAGTTATCTGTTGATATAATTATTATCTGTTTAGAAATAATTGCTTTGGGCTTTCGGCGGAGGATAATCTTGATTGTTGTAGACATTGCATGATGATTAGGCAAATTAAAACTAATCGGTTGAATGTCATTGAATATGATGAATGGAATTATACATCAAATTTATGTATTGATTGATTTTGTATATGATATGTGTTATATACATTGTGTTGTTTGGGAGGAGATATGGGATGTACTCCACGGTTTAGGAGGAGATAGGGGATGGACTCCTAAACTGGATATTATTTGGGAGAAGATAGAGGATGGACTCCATTGATACAGCAAATGTGTATCTATTGAAGTGTTGATACAGTGAATATGTGTATCTATTGTGAAGTATGGAAGTGTTTTGTGTAATATTGATACAACAAATATGTGTATCTATTATGAAGTATGGAAACATTGTTGATATGAGCTGTGGTCTCATGGGAATTGTTTGGCCAGGTTATGAGTCATAGTTATGAATTGAAAATCGGTTAAGTAAAGGAAAGAGGAATGAAACATGGATATATTTGTCATGTAATTGAAATGGGTTATGAATTGATTTATGTGGGTTAAACATTTATCAAATGCTAATGTTTTAGTTTTTGCTCATATTATGTTTAGCATATCTCTACTGGGCGTTGGCTCACCCTATATGGGACATCTTTTCAGGTACAGGTGTTATACCACCTCCAAGGACGTAGCTTGGGAGGCTTGAGGCTGTTAAACTCTTTTTGTTGTTTTGTTGTATGACATGTGTAACAAGCCAATGGCTTATTTTATGTAGAGTTAGTACTCTCCTTTTTGCAACCAAGTGTTGACTTGGAAAGTTGTAAGCCCATAGGGCATTTACTTTTATTGTCAACATGTAATATCTTTTGTAAAGAATACTCTGATGATTGTAATATGAAACCTCTTTTCTTTACCATGATTGTATGATATTATGGGTTTATTTTGAGGGCGTTACAGCAATGATCTTGATCTTCCAGATTGTCCCCATTCCCACCACCATGCCCATGCTTGTCTCCGATCTCTGCTCTTCTCGCTGAAAACTTTCATTTTCGGTAGTTGTAATCTTTCTTTGCATAGGCAGACAAAGTGAAGCTCTGTGATGAAGATAATGAAGAGAATGAAATGGGTTTGAGAGGCTGGAGCCCTATTTGAGTTAGCCCTATATCAAGCCTAGACCCACATGTTGGGTTCTTTTTCCGACGATAACCCTTCCAGTGAGTGAATTGACAGCGATTCTGTTTGATCCCTAGCTTTGGGTACACCAATCTTCCTCCCTCATCCGCCCTATTTTCAAGTGAATTATACGTACATATATATGTATATGTAACTGTAGCACTTGTACCCTTTTAAAACTTTTGAGAAGTGTATTTGAACCCTTTATTTTATTTTCGGGATCTTTGGTGTTGTTACGAGTTGGTTTTGGAGGAGTATAATCCGATTTAAACTTATTGGGTTTGGTTGTTCGCACTTATTATTGTCAAAAGTTCCTTGGAGACTTAGAAATTCTATTCTAAGGTCAACACCAGCCTTTCTAAGGGTCGACCCTTACCTATTGGTGAAGTTTTTGAAAGTGTTGCTGGAAAATAGGGTAGACACCAGACTAGAAAGGGTCGACCCTCTTATGTCTGTGTGTTAGTTGCTGGAAGATAAGGTAGACACCAAACTAGGAGAGGGTCGACCCTCTTATGTCTGTGTGTTAGTTGCTGGGAGATAGGGTAGACACCAGACTGGGAGAGGGTCAACCCTCTTATGTTTGTTGGTTGCTGGTAGATAGCATCGACCCCCTCCTGTCGAAGGGTCGACCCCTGCTTGTTTTTTTTCAGATTTTTGGGGTTCGAATGGGCCCTACCCTTGGGGGGTTTTTGGGCCTATTATTTTATTTGACCTTGGGGCTATTTGCTACTAGTATAAATAGACCCAAACCACATTCCTCTCATTACTTTTTCTCATCTTTTCCTCTCAACCCGTGATTTTTCTCCTCTCTCTCTAAAACTTAACTTTTCGCACTTAGATCTTCAGATCTACTCACCTGGAGCCTTTTTTTTCACCTTGGTCCTTTAGGAAAGGTTGTAGATCTTGTCAAGGGCTTTCTATTGATCCAAGTGGTTCATGGTTTCGTCGCAGGTGATTTTTGGGTTGTTTTCTCTTCGCTTCAAGAGGTAGGGATTTCTTTGCTCCTTTCCAATACTTCGTTTATAGATAGACATGTGATAGATTTTATTGCATAAAAACCATATTCATTATGGATTTTCTTGAAAGTCATGAAAGCGGATCTAGGGTTTGATATTTGTGATTGGAGTTGTTAAGTTGTTTGTTGTTGAGTTATTTGGGAAATAATTTATTATGTTTGTGAAGAGAGGGAGGAAAGCCCTAATTTAATATTATTGATATAATGGATTTAAAAGAGAGAAAGTTGAATAATCCTTATATATTTTGCTAATATGGGTTGTATGATTGTGTTTATATCAAAAGAAAATAAAATGATAAATAACCACGGTGTTGGTTTTGTTTTAGACTAATCACATGAAGTTTAGTTGAGTTATGGTTTTGATACCAATGGAATTGGTTTTGTAAAATAAAGAGGATGGGTTTGGTTTTGATTTTGTAAAATGACGAGAATGAATTCTTAGAAAATGGTTGGAGTTGTGTGGATTGGAAAAATAAAGAAAAGTGGTCTTTTTGAAAGAAAATGAAATCATCACCCTTTGTAAACAAATAATGAACTTGAGGTCGGATCTTGGAACCTTTACACATTATCATTGTTATTGGACTGAAAGTCTTGCAAGAATTGGATTTTTGTTTTCCTTTCGTATTAGATGCAGAAATGGATAGATATGAATATAAATGGTGGAGTTGGTTATTTGTAATTTCTCACCTATGAAAATATGGATAGCTTACCTATTTTGGAGATTGTATATATGTTTAGAAATATATGTTTTGGGCTATTGGTGGAAGATAGCTATGACTGTTGTAGAAATTGTATGTGGACTAGGTGAATTAAAACTAATCCTTCATTGGTTGTCATTGAATATGACTGTGTTTATATATATTGTGTATGTATTACACTTGTATTATTATGCATTCTTATATGTTGAGATGGTTAGGAATGTGCTTGCGCTTCGAATGAGAGGTACCAGTACCTTCCAGCTAGCGCTTGGAGAACTTGGCAGCGCTTAGAATGAGAGGTACCAGTACCTTCCAGCTAGCGCCTGGAGAACTTGGCAGAGGTGCCATTACCTTCCAGCCTGTGTCTGGTAAATTGGGATTTTAGTATGGAAAGGTGTATCCTTGACTTGGCATTTTGTTATGGAAAGGTGTATCATTGACTTACTATGCTTAAGGCAGGTAGAGCAAAATTCATTTATCATTATTGTCTCAGTGTATCTGGGTATATCATGGATTATGATGGTTATTGTTCTAGAAGGCCGTGTTGCCTCAATTGTTGAAGTAGATAGTTATTTATTGCTTGTTGTTTTCCTTTTGTATTAAAGGCATACTTGAATAGTTATGCATGTGTTGGAAACGAACGTAAGTATTGTGTTGTGATGGTGAAAAACATGAAAGACTTTGAATACTTGTGTGAACATGTTTTGAAAAGGCAAATCAGGTATAAGTCTGGGAAGTGAGGAAAACGTAATGGGCTTGGTGAAATTGTTTTCTTCAGAAATTCGTCATAGTCATATGAATTTTGGAAAAAGGTAACAAGAAGAAAGAAAAGTGAATTGCTTATGTTATTGAATGAAATGAACGATTTTGAAAAAAGTTCTTATATACATATATTTCTATATAAACTGTCGCATTATTTATACAGTATGAGACTAAACATTCATGATCATAGCTATTTGTAAGTTGCTATTGTTTAGGCTCATGTTGAAATCCCTACTGGACTTTATGTTCATCCTACGTTGCTAATCATTTTTCAGGTGAACGCCGAGAAGGGTTTCAAGATCGAGGATCTTCTTTATGTGTTGGCCACGGGGCCTTTTGTTTGTAGGCTGAATGCCATAGATGTAAAAGGGTTAAACCCTTCCTTTTACTTTAAAGATGTAAGCCTGCGGACAATTTATTTAGTTATGTACATGTTGCATTTAACTTGCGTTTTGGATGAGAGGATCTTTATTTATTCTTACAAATGATGTAAAAAGTTTCCGCATGTTATCTATGAAATTGAATAAACTTAATGAATTTGGTAATGGTTTCCGAGTAATAAAAAGTGGGGTGTTACAGTAACTATGAAGATTGATGAATTTAAGTGCTATTTTAGATGATAATGATGGTCATTGTGAAAGTTGCACAATTGGGTTCTTTATGCTTTATTGATTTGTTGATTGTTATATCAGTGATTGCGTGTTTGATTGCTGAGAAAATGTGTGAAATGGAAAGAAACTTAAAATTTGAATATTATTAATTTGAAGGTATGTGATGAAGATGATGAAGAAGATGATAAAGAAGATGAAGTGGGTCTTAGAGATGTTGGAAATCACAGAAAATGAAATTTCTCTGATTTTAAAGAGAATTTCTCTGGAAAGGTTTGTTTAAGAATTTCTATGGTTTTGAGAGAAATTTTGGGAAAGAATTTCTCTAAACTTTGTATCAATGGTTGCGTGTTTGGTTGCTGAGAAAATGTGTGAAATGGGAAGAAACTTAAAATTTGAATATTATTAGGTTGAAGGTCTATGATGAAGATGGTGAAAAAGATGAAGTGGAGAGAGATGAGTAGAGAGTTAGAAAATGGAATTTTGTTCATTCTGGAGAGAATTTATCTAGGTTTGGTAGAATTTCTCTGGAAAGTCCAGAGAAATTCTGAGAGTCTAGATAAATTGTTGCGTGTTTGGTTGCTGAGAAAATGTATGAAATGAGAAAAAACTTAAAATTTGAATATTATTAAGTTGAAGGTCTGTGATAAAGATGGTAAATGAGATGAAGTGGGTCTGAGAGATGAGTAGAGAGCTAGAAAATAGAATTTCTCTGATTTTGCAGAGATATTCTCTGGGTTTAGGAGAATTTCTCTGGGTTTGGAAAGTCCAAAGAAATTCTGGGAGTTCAAAGAAATTTTAGAAAGAATTTCTCTAGATCCAATTTTCTTTGAATCAATTTGAGGGACCTTAGACATTATGAAAATATTGAATGTCCTTTGTACTATAAAATCTTAATATCAAGGACTCTAAAAGAAATCCCCATGTTTTTTTCTTGTAATAAATTGAATTTTGTTAAATTATAAACCAACAAAGGCATTTTTTTTTATCCTTTTAGTGATTATATATGTAAGTAGAATTTGTGTGAATATTTGTAAATTTACTATATACTTACTATTTTTCCTTAAACATTCTTTTCCGGTAATTACTAGCGTAATACTTGTGTTATGCACGATTTTTAAATAAATAATTAATAATTAATTTCAAAATTAAAATTAAATAGTAAAAAAATAAAATTAATTAAATTTTAACTATTTTTATCACAATTTCGCTTATAGTTTTTTTCCCTACCATTAATGTTATATTGTAAGTTCTAAATAACAATAACATGAATGATAATGTAATTAGTAAAAATTTTAAAAACAATTATGATAAATTATAAAATTACACTTTTTAATTTTTATTTTTAGGAACAAAAACTACACCTGATAAAATATAAATACATTATTTTTTTCTAAGGGTTTCATAATTTTAGTTTGATATATTAGATGATATCGTAAACTATGTGAAACTCAATAATAATTATTATTATTATTTACTAATTATATCTTTTTAGCATGCCATATAATAGTAATAACAATAATTTTATTTTATTTTTTTTTTTTTTTTTTTTTTTTATAAAACTCAATCTAACAAAATTTGTTTAAATCAAAAAATTGAATAACAAAATGAAGATGACAAACAATGAATTACTAGTGACTCTTATTCTCTTATCTTTTTTGAAATCAACATTTACCTACCAAGCACAACTTTTAGATTTGTTCTCAATCACTAGTTTTTGCATTTCACATTATGTCATTTTCTTATTCTTCTCTCTCACTCACCTTTGCTTAACGGATCTTTATAGTATGGTTGTAATTTTTAAAATTATTTTGTAAACCATAATACTTGTGCTATGCACGGGTTTAAATAAATAACTAAAATTAATTTTGAAATTAAATAATAACATAAAATTTATTTATAAGAAATAAATAAATTGTGATAGCATGTATTTTTAAAAAAATGCAATAAAATTACGAAAACTATATTTACAGTGAAATATAAATGCATTTTGTCTTATTAGTTTTGCAATTTAGTTTATTTTATGCCAAAGATAGCCTAATCATATAATAAATTATATTTGTCAATTTATTAACTATCCATAGTTTATTTTGTAAACATTTAAAAATATGTCTGTTTAGGCATAAAATTATAGTTTCTCTTATGCCATAATTCACGAATACAAAAAAATAAGAGTTGGCTTGAGGATTTATAATTGTACTAGACATTAAAAGTAACATAATTCAATTAACTCAATATTTATCCCAACTTGGCCATGACCTAATTATTAGAGAATTGTCTTAGTTTTTGCCTAAACATGAATCGCTTAACTCATTTATTTATTAAATTGGTAAATAAATATATGTTAGTATTTTTTATAATAAAATAATAAATATGTACATATTTATGCATAGTTTATTAAAAAAATTAAAACTTCGATAAAATTTTATATTTAAAATTATTAAGAATTTATAATTGTGCTAGACACTAAAAATGATATAATCTAATTGACTCAACATTTATCTCAACTTGGTTATGACCTAATAATTAGAGAATTGTCTTAGTTTATACCTAAGTATGAACCACTTAACTCATTTATTTATTAAATTGGTGAATAAATATATATAAGTATTTTTTATAATAAAATATATAAGAGTTGAGTTGAGAATTTATAATTGTGTTAGACACAAAAATGACATAATCTGATTGACTTAACATTTATCTCAATTTAGCCATGACTTAATTATTAGAAAATCGTCTTAATCTATGCCTAAGTATGAACCACTTAACTTATTTATTTATTAAATTGGTAAGTAAATATATGTTAGTGTTTTTTATAATAAAATAATAAATACGTACATGTTTATGCATATTTATTAAAAAAAAATTAAACTTTGATAAAATTTTATATTTAATTTAAAATTATTGAGAATTTATAATTGTGCAAAACACTAAAAGTGACATAATCTAATTGACTCAACATTTATCTCAACTTGGTCATGATCTAATTATTAGATAATTGTCTAAATCTATGCCTAACCATAAACCACTTAACTCATTTATTTATTAAATTGGTGAATAAATATATGTTAGTATTTTTTATAATAAAATATATGAGAGTTGGCTTGAGGATTTATAGTTTTGCTAGACACTAAAAGTGACATAATCTAATTGAATAAATATTTATCTCAAGTTGTTCATGACCTAATCATTAGAGAATTATCTTAGTCTACGCCTAAATATGAACCACTTAACTCATTTATTTATTAAATTGATGAATAAATATATATTAGTATTTTTATAATAAAATAATAAATATATACATATTTATGCATTGTTATTAAAAAATTAAAACTTTGATAGAATTTTGTATTTATATTTAAAATTATTACATGAATAGTTAAGTGTATTTATGTGTGAAAATACTATCAAAGGTCAACCTAAAATATAAGCATTGTTCTAACCATATACTTTGGACTAGATTTAAAATTTTGATCGATCAATTAATAGAAATAATTGGTAATAATTAATTTAAATTTTACGTTGAAATTATATTATAATTTCTCAGGTTTTGAATATTATGAACTAATTTGTGGGATAGTATTTGTATTAAACATTAAAAGCAGTTTAGATGTTAGATTAAGATCAATTTTTATGTCAACAATTAAATTCTTGAAGAATTATTTTCATTTGTACCTAATTCATGATCACTTAACCCACTTATTTTTTTGCTTTTAAAATTGCTAAATATATTATGATTATTTTTTATAACCCAAAATAAGAAAATTTATGTATATTTTTGGCATATTTATTTATTTTTTGTAAAAAAATTATATATTTATATTTAAAAATTTTACACAAATAATGAAGTATATTTATGTATAAAAAAAATCATATAATACTTAGCTGACCTAAAATATAGAGTTTGTTCTAATCCTACCTTGGGTTCGATTTAAAAATTGATCTATTAATTAGTGAAAACAATTAATAATAATCAATTTAAGCTTATGTTTAGTAATTTGTTAATTTATGATTGATATGAGGTAATACTGGACCAAATACTAAAAATATTGTAGAAACTGAATTTGATTGATTTTTATACTATACATTAGGGCTAAGCAAGGAATCCATAAAATCTGTAATCCGATCCGATCCAGTCCAATCCGATAGGTTGGGATTGATTTTTTGAATCCGCGGTTCGGTTCTGGATTGAAGAATTAAAAATCCGTAGTCCACAGATTGGTTCCGGATTAAAACCGATCCGGACCGTATACAAATAGCCTATATTTTTATTATACATCCTCCCCCATTGTATCTTCTCTTATTCTATATAAAATCTAAACTCAAACCTAAAACCGTATAATATCTTCTTTTATTACTTTTGTTTGCTAGTTTTTAGTTTTAATTTGTAATGGTCTAAATACTTATGGTGAAACCAGTTTTCTTATGGTTGTTTAAATTCTAGAATAGCATGTTGCTATTATAGAAAAATGTGTTGCTATTGTGGAACTAATATAACGCTATGTTATATTTTTATGAAATTAAGGTGTTATATATATATATTTTTTGTTATTTAATTATGTGAATCCGTGGTCCTAAACCGATCCAATCCATATTTAAATGGATTGGTTCGGTTTGGTTCCATGATTTAAATGGATTTGATTGGTTCTAATTTTTCAGGAACTGTAGATAACGGATTGGTTCTGATTTTACCCCAATCCGGTCCAATCCGGACCATGCTCACCCATCAATCCAATTTTTAGATAATCGTTTTGGTTCATGCTCAACTATCACATTGTCCACTTATTTATTTTTTAAAATGATAAAAATATTGTAAAAATTTTTATAACCAAAATATAAAAAAAAAAATATGAATATATATCTAGAATATTTATTAATATTCTAAAACTTCAATTAAGAAATTATATGTTTATTCTTAAAATACATCTAATATTAAATTATATTTATATCTAAAAGAATTATTTAACATCAAATTAAGCTAGTTCATAAATCTTATTTTTAGTATAGAACTTGATCAAAGAAGTGAAATCTCAAAACAAATCGTAATTTTCAATTTAAATTTTATAAAGTTTTTATGTAATACAATTTTTCACGTAAAATGTTTTAATATTTTAAAAATAATTAATTATTTGTGAAATGAAGTTACCATTATAAAAAAAAATTAAAAAAAAAACACTAAAAAAATTATCATTTAGTAGTGTGAAAATCCATTAACTAAAAATTAAATTAATGAGATATAGAAATTTTTTTTTTTTTTTTTTAAATTCAATGAACGTGACTAATATGAAGGTTGCTTATAATCACACTTAATTTCTTTTCACACATTAAAAAATTTATAATTTAGGCATAATATTAGTACATACGAGTATACAAAACAAATCAAAAAAAGAAAAAAAAATGTACAAAAGAAATTAAATGTGTATAATTAAATCAAAATATTTTGAAGGTTTTTAATTTTTATCATGAATTTTAAAAATTTGAGAGTAGTTATATATGGTATGAATAAAGAAAATAAAAATCAGTGAGAGAGGATTAGGTTGGAAATGTATGAAATTTTTTTTTTTTTTTAGTTTACCTTTTGAAAACTATTACTTTAATGGATTAGCTAATACTACTTTTTAAATTTATTTTTAAATTCAATAAATTCACAAATTTATTATGAGATTTTGGAGTTTTCACGGAAATCTCTTTTTACTTATATAATATATAGATTAGAGTTTATCATATCTTTTTGAGTTCTATATGTATATCCATATCTGTTTTTTTTTCAATTTTTTTTCATAAAAAATGAATTTTTATTAGAAATTTGGAAAAATGAAAAGGAAGATCTCTAAAACTGCCAAGTAGGAGAAATAATCTCAACTTTGAATGAGAGACCAAGTTTGAGAGTTTAGAAGCATTAGAAACTACACTACATTTGTATATAGACATAGATAGATAGATAGATAGATGTGTAAAGGATCCCATTTGAAGCAAAATTATCATACGAGTCAAGAAAATCATCTGGCCATATATCCATATAATTGTTAAATCCCTTACTATTAATTGGACACACCTTTAACCTATAATTCTTGAAACACAAAATAATTACTCCATTTCAAGAGTTCCCTTAATGCTCCGAACAACATAGGGTCAAACCCTAACCCTAATTGTATCCCTATGCACAAAGGTGGATGTGGGGAGACAACGTTGTGGGAAACCCATGCTCTGGCCAGGGTGGCTGCTTTAGGCGGGTGAACGGTTGAATGAGTATTAATTGTGAACCTAGCAAAACTTCTTTTGTGTTCCTTGTGTCTGTAAGGATAATTTGGGGTGGACAGTTGGATGATTAATATATTGAGCATTGTATTCCTTTGTTTAATGATATATATATGTATATATATTTTAACAATCGATAAGAGAGGCTAGAGAATGAAATACAACGGGATAATACAAATTTAGGCATCAAGTATGATAAGTGCTGACATGATAGAAAAATATTTGGTGGTCTGAATTTGTGTGACCTGAATGATTCGAAAGTGTCAAAACAATATCGTTTTGCACCCACAACAACGTCGTTTTAAGACATTCAAATCATAAAATTTAGGATCACTTAACATTATTGAACATGAGTCATAAGTCATTTAAGAAAAATATATAACTCAAATCATAAAATTACACAATAAAAATACATATATATGATATGCAATGGACATCTAAGAATTTTTTGATCTTTGAAAATATATAGAGAGTTTTAATTGGATACTCAAATGGAGGTGTTTGTGGTCCTCAAAGCAAGAACCTCCGAACGGTTCAAAATTATGAGAGCAAAAAGTACATATAGTAATTGGGACGGTTACATATATGAATGACACAACTGTCTAGACGGCACCGCATAAAGCGTCATAAATGGCGTAAATGGTGTCGACGTGATCTCATAGTATTTGTCTTAAAGTTTTGACGGTTTATTTTAAAATTATATTATATATATATATATATATATTTTAAGGTATTTATGACAAGATTACGGTAATATTATTATTTGATTAATTTAAAAACAATTGAAATGGAAGTATATAAGAAATGTGACTTTTCTTCAATCCGTTTATTTGGGCTGGATTGCATAGTTTGCTTGAAATGAATTCATCTTAGTAATTAAATTATTTGTCACGTTTTGACGCACTGCTAGAAATGAGGCTTTTAGAGGCGTTTAAACAACGCCGCTATAACTATCCAAAACGTTGCTAATTCTTTTCGTGGCGTTTAGCACCAAACGTCGAAGATGCGGCCGTCGCTGTATCTTTATGGCGCTTTAAAAGCGTCGTTATATGAGAATATGCGGCGTTTTTAAAAACGCCGCTAAATGTGTTACATAACAGTAACATGACGTCACGCCAACATTTAACAACGTTTTAAAACGTCGTAATATCTTTTTTCCATTTTAAAAATATAACACTATAGTGGCGTTTAACAAACGCCATTATAGCTTCATTTTTCTTTTTTTTTTCTTTTTTTCAAAATGTGCTAATTCTGTGATGTATAAGCTCTCAAAAACACTTTGACAAGAACAGTAACAAAAGAAAAACAAGCCTTCAACAACAAACACAAATACAAAAAAGAAAAAAAAGAATCAAATGTATTTGTTTCAAGAGAACATACATAAATATGATGCCAGGTAAATTCTGGCTGTGACACAGTGCAATACATTGCATAGCCATTCAAGAAGAACAAACAAAATTTCATGCCAATGTATTACACAATAACCGATGTTGTTTTCATGGAGAACCACCAACTTTCGGTCCACAAAAAAAATTAAGACAGCAATTTTTCAAATATCACTTGTTTCATTAAAAACAAACAGAATTTCATATTAAGAATCTGTAAAAGCACAAAAATAAGGGTGCAGAATATTGAACTCTCATCTCTCTTAGTTCTTGAAGTTTGCCAGGCCATATCTCTGTCAAAGTATCCATTTTGCATTGAGAGACAACTCCTTAAGGGAAGCCAATTTAACCTTTAAAGTTGATTTTACAGGATTAAAAGCATAATTAAACACACCAAACTTCATTTAAATTTAATTTTTAAATTAATATACTACAAAGTTAAATCATTAAACTTCAATATTTCTTAATGGGTAAATAGGATTTCAACACATAACATCAAAGAAGTAAACGTGAGACAAACTCTTATTCAATGAGAGGATGTAATTGAAATTTGGATGTAATTGAGAGATCAATAAAGTAGAGCCTACATTGCTAGTCATTACTATTGCTATTACCAATCATCATAGTGTGATGCACCACACGTAGGTTTGAAGCAAGTTTTAATCTAACTTAGGGTTAGGTTTGAAGCAGGTTTGAAACAAGTATTGTCACAAGGAACCCCAACTACGGTTGGTTTGACATTGATGGGTGGGCACCATAGGCTTCGGTCAATTCGGTCAATCCCTACACAAATATGTTTCTTTATCCAAATATGATTATCGACACAACCTAAAGAATTATTCTGTCTATAACATTATAAATATAGATACCATATATAGCAGACCAAAAATTTATCACAAATCCAAACTTTAACCAATGTCCCACTAACCCAACCACTCAATTGATCAAAAATCCAGCAAAATAATTGAGAAAAGACATATATAAGCATAAAAAAAGTTCTAGATTTGGACAACCAATCTATAAGCTAACCATATGCTAGTGTAGCACTCTGTGCATTGGTTTTATTGTTGGCCATTAAAGTTCATGAAGCTTGAGTTGAACCATGGGGGCAAACTGAAATTTTCACTCTAAATTTATGGATGAATGTATATGTAATTTAAATATATATACATACTAATGTATATGCAATCAAAAAAATTTATACACTCATGTATATGAATATTTTATAAACTAAGGTCTACAATATTATTAATATTATTTTTCCAATTTGAAAATATAACCTAGAGACCTTAGATAAACATACATAATCAAAACGATTACAAAAATAAGCTATTTCTTCGTTTTTTTCCCTAAACATAAATATAAAGATGTCAATTTATGAACTAATTTAAATATAACGACCATTGAACGTCCTTGGTTAGAATACAAAATAGTTTTATCATTACATGAACAAAATGATTGCCTGTCTAGAAATTACCTTCTGCATTAGTTCAACAACCATCTCAGGACTGTCTGGCATTCCATGCTCAAGAAATGCCTGCAGCAATGAAGTATATGGTAAATCGCTCTTTTCTTGACATGAATGGAACATAATAACACACCCATAACTTGTCTTTTATTTAGAAAACACTTGTAAGAATCGACAATTTAACTGAATACGATTACATATATGAAGCATAGAAATTTAGTCAAATAGTTAGTTGAGCGAGGCAAGTTTCCCCAGGAGAAATCTGAGAATGCAAAAGATAAGATAGTTACAGCTCCTAGCAGATCAAGAAAGTGAAAATTAAAAATCTAATCCAATTCCAAAGCAGAGACTTACTTCAGTCTATGAACAAGAAACACAGAATTTGTTCTTCGGTTTGGTTTAAAATTCCAAGATCCTAATGAAAGTTGAGGGATTCATGAAGTGAAGTCTGCAACCACACAAGCATGAGTCCACTGAGCTGTGTTTGGATCATGGATTTGGATAGAGAATTAAAAAGAGAAAGAGAAAAAGAAAAAGGTAAGGCAATAAGTTAAATGTTTTTCTTCATTAAGGGTCTGAGATTCACTGGAAAATATTGGAAAATGACTCACTGTATCAATCATTTTAGGTCTCAGAGTAGCAAGAATTCAAAATCTTCGCCTCTGCACAAAGTATGCTAAATTTAACCAGTCCACTCCTTTCCACAAATTCAAGACCCAAACACAGCTTAAAATCATCTTTTGTGAGTCCAATTAGGCTTAATGGTGGTAATTCTGTTCAAAAGGGACAAAATAGGTAGATGGATTCAAGATGAGGTTTTTGAAACTGTTGTATCAAGCAAGAATATCCCCAAATTGATATCATTAATTCAAAAACAATTTCTTCATTTTAATATAACAACCAAATAGTAATTCTAATTGGGTTTTCACTTTCCTCCATAATTTTTTCCCTCTCACTAAAACAAGTATGAAATTTTGTTTCGTCTATTGTTCTCGAAACCTGTCTTCAAAAGAAGAAAATAATATTATTTTTTGTTTTCCAAGTAGGGATAGCGAAATGAGAACTGTGTTCTGAAAAATTTGTTAGTTTTATTAGTAGTAAGCTTCCATGTGTACTCTTTTATAGTGTATAAGACATACAGCTACCCACCTCTTACAGCTTCCAGTGCAATTCAGCCCATAAGAAATAAAAAAAAATGGTTGGGAAAGAGGTTTATATCAGCACTCAGAGATGAAGCCAACCAGTTGTGATATGTACATTATACAAACTACATACCTTGATTGGCTATTCATGTTAGTGCTCCTAATAGCAGAGCTAATGAACCACGCAATAGAAATGAAGCCATCTCTTCTTTTGTCCTAACCTCTGCCTCCGTCACACCAGCAAGTGTTATCCCCCCGTCGTAGTTTCTCTAATTTGGATAGGAACTCTTGCAGGTCCACCAAAGATCAACTCCACCCATATAGCTGCCTATGTTGAGCACAATTAAACCCTCAACATCCTTGAGGAAAAGTTTTTTTTTGGGTGAATAATTCTGGAGGAAAAGTTAAAAGAAAAAAAAATTAAAATATGAAATAACAATAGTAATAATAATTTAAAACAACAATAACAATAAAGATCTTAGGTTATTTGAGTTGAAGTACCTTTGGGATTGGGATGTCTTTCCCATCAACTTCAAGCCAAACTTGTCATGGTAAGCCAGCACAAGTTCTGTCCATTATATCTCTTGCACCTTCTTTTGCATATCGCAATTTATTTACAAACTGATCCAGAAATTCAATTAGCAAATGGAAAAATTGTGTGTGCAAATCAAGGGAGCAAACAATCTTCAATTTAAAAAATTACCACTCAATGCTAGTGCTACAACACACATTTAACAGATTTACCAAGTGAATAAAAAATTAAGCACCCAAGAGAAAGCAATATTCAATTTAAAAAAAATTACCATTCTCAACAAGTACTAGGGCTACAGGAGAAGTTAAAGATTCATCAGGTGAATAAAAAAATTAGACATCAAAAGCATTAGTGAAATCTAAAATCCGAGTAAATACAAAGCATGGTGGTCTCTTCTATGGCTTGGACAGGAGTGAAAAAAGCCCCACAAAATATCCTTCAAACTTTAATCATCATTCTTTTATTAGCCAATGACCATCATGCATGCACCTAATTCCAACCCATGAAAAGTAACTGTAATATTTACCTAGTCTACAGAGAAAAGTAACTGTAACATTTACCTATAGGCAGCAGTTTCATTTGCGCCCAAACAAATCCCTTTGCCTGAGTATGCTTTTAAATTTTATAAAATATATAATATTAAAAAAAATATTTTACATGGTCAAACACAAAACCTTTTTTTCAGTCCAGGTAATCCAAACACCACATAAAAAAAAAAACTGCTGACAGCTCCCCAAATTGCACAAATAATGCTGTCAGCATTCCCTATCAAGGCCATAGAAGTTATGATCTCATCATATGTTAGCTATTTTTTTATAGGCAAAGTTATGATGTCATCATAATGTTATCTCATCCATTTTTTTATATGCAAATTCAATAATCTCATCCGAGGGTGAGGGTGAGGGTGGAGAAGAAAGGCACACAATCAATAACAACGAAAAAAAATATAGAATAGCAAAGGATAATGAACAAAAATGGATGGGAACATTGTCCAGTAGGGGGCCACAACTAAATATTTGGAGCATTGTCTAGTTGAAAAAAAAAATATAGAATATGACAATCTGATGGATATTACAATATACTATATTCTAAAAGAAAATATAACATTACGTTTAACTGTAATTAGGCTAAGAATATAATAGCAAACTCTAATTATCATATCATAAAAACTAACAGAGCAATCAGCAAAATAGTTACTCTGTAATCATGAAGGAACCAACCATTCTCCAACCAAATCTCACAATCTTCCACAAGTGACATCAAACCACATAAAACTCTTTTAACTGCTGCTCTGTGCTTAGATTACTTTGAACATAAAGTAAGAGGTTGAATTGATCCAAGTAACAGCTTTGAAGTATAGTAAGATTGCATATGTGCGCTCATGTAAAGATCTAGAAAAATCAAATGCTTAACAAAGATATGCAAAAAAATTCAAAAGATTAAAAGAATATACAGCATCCCACTCAAAATGATAGCTTCTTGATAATGTCTAGGCACCATTTGAAAAAGGAAAAGAGAAAAAAAAATTATAATCAACATATTAACAAACCTGTGAACTTGACTCTATACCCAATAGTTTATGCAGATGACCAACATTGTCCCCCTGAAAATGCAAGTTCAAAAATATGACTACCAAATAAAACAGCAAAAAAACAGCAAAAAGAGTAGCAGGATTGGGAGCAGGATTCCTAGCAACCTCAACCAGCTGTTGTAATGACTCTGGAGATCCAAGCCTTGCCTCAAGCTATGGGTAAGATCTCAATCAGAACCAGACACAATCTGATTTAGCCACCATATCAAACAAAATGAATAGTCACCAACCTTAGCCAACGCATCAACGAAATTATGAAGTTTGGAAATGACTTTTGAATCATTGATCAACAATGTTTGAATAAGGAAAATGGCAAACTCAGTCGCAGCCTCTGCACATTATATGCCAACTAGTTAGTTTTGTTACTTCAAGGATTACTCGTGTAGAGCAATATTACTTATACGTATTATTCCTTCCTCCATCAAGCAGCTTAGCCATATGAACATTGTACTCAGCAAGGTTTAGTAGTTCACTGCAAATTAGGCCAACAGTAATATCTTTGTCGAACTTTCGATCCTCATCAGAGTAAATCACCTGTAAAAATAATTACAAACAGATTTATTATACTGAAGAACTGAAAAAGGATCAACACCAGATACAAGAAGATACAGGAAGGAGAAAAAATAATTACAGACATGCAAACGTTTATCAAGTTGTACCTCTGCCCACATTTGCTTCTTTAGAGCATTTGTGGCTTCCAAACGTTCCTGAAAAACTCCCATATTTCATATCAAAGACATGCAAAAGCAGAAAATAATAATAATAAAAAATACCTTAAGTCAAGAGAATACACAATATTACCTCTAGAATAATGTGAATTGAGTTTCCTTCATTGGCAACGCCAATTTTTCAACACACTAATTCAAATCATATTGTATATCATATTGTATATTGTAAATATTATAGTTTAATGGTTTTAGTTGAACTTACAACTTATTCAACGACATGGAATGCAATTGCTGATAAAATAAAAATGGTTAAGGCCTCACAGTTCCAAGAGTTAGTAGACTTTCATTAATATAGGATCCTTCATTTCGACGCACACCGGTAGTTTCAGCCTTGGAGCTCTCAGAACCTACCAGATCGATGAGGTTCTGCATAAGTAAAACACAGAGAGGCCAAATTAAGAAAACAATGTTGGCATCACATAAAAGCCTAAAGCAGTTACTTATCCATAAGGAAATAAAATCCTAAAGCAGTTGGCACAAAATAATTCTAAAATTAAAAGCCACAGAAATATACCAGTTATGACAAGTTTACCGCTCCACCTTCACAATTATCACCACAAGGGCTACTCTCTATTGTCTATCAAAATTTAACAAAGGAAAAATTGATCAGCAAAGAAAATAATTATAAAAAATAAAAAGAAAAAAGAAAAAAAGCAAATAGTATTTGACACAGGATAAGAATATTCAATCAAGACTTTTGCCTAGTTTGATCCAAGCTAAATTTTCTCAAGACCTCATTTCAGCATTCTACATTGAAGAACTTGCATGCAAAAAAACCTTTGTGGGACCAATTTTATGACATATTGAATTTCCTAACCTAGAAAAAATGGTTTTCAAGAAAAAAGAAATATGGATTTTGTGACAAATTTGTTAATCAAAATAGAAAGTACTCTTCTTAACCCTATTAAATGAGACATGCATTGAACAATTACACTTCATCCCCAACAAGTGAGATATTCTTCTAAATGGGCCACTGAATTCTTGAAAGTTAGCCGAACTAAGTGATAAATGTCCAAGTCACTCGAGAATGAGTAAGATCAAATCATTATATGAATAAATTTGGATAAAATAAAAGTAGAATCAACATATACTTTCATATGCTCATGTGTGTGTCTGACCATTGCTTGTGTCATAAAGAAATATTTACATGCATATTTTTAACAAATTTAACTTAAACATACCATATAATCTAAAAGCAATAATATAAGTTAGTTAATAGCTAGAAGAAAAGCGCTGAAATGTAATGATCAATAAATATATCAAAAAAATAAAAAAAATAAAAGGAAGAAGTTATACAAAACAACATACCAGTGTAAATATTGTATGGCTTCTGCTACTGAGTAAATTGAAATTTGTGGAACCAACATGTCTGTGCTCTGTTACCATCAACTAAAATCTTATCATAAAGTTTAAAAAGAACTTAAGTAATGGTAATAAAAAAAATTACTGCAATCACACCCATAACTAAAAATACTAGCAATGTAAAGAACATTTAATCAAAAAAATAACTCCTCAAAATAATTAAAATATTTTCTTTTTGTAGTTTACAGCATGCTAAATCAATCCTCAAAAATAGTTTATTATGCGACAAGCATTCAAAGCACACTATTTCACATAGTGAATAAAAGTTCTTTACATATATATATATATATATATATAAATCAACCAGCTTCACTTGGATCCATTTCTTCCCCTCTAGGAAAGAAGAAAAGTTCTTTCTTTTTCCATTTCTGGATCAAAAAGTTCGATAACTGCATGGACCAATAGTTTACTTCAAAATATGTTTAGCTAGAGTTGGACAAGTGGCAAGAAATGAAGGTAAATTAAGATATAGATGAACAGAGATGGCCAGATATGCACAAAACAAAGTTAATCCTTATAGTAGTAAATTCAATATTCGAAAGGTTATTTTGCATTGTTCTTTTTCCTTTGGGTTCTTCTCAAATAATGACTTCAGAAATGAACTCTACCATGTTTCTTCTGATCTTTCTACAGCATATGCAAACAGCATCTCATCTTATCTTTGTTGATTTGGTAGACTGCTAAGTCTTGCATGTCGACAGAGTAGGGAGTACAATGCAAAGGTACCACCTGAACTATGAAGGCAAATTTGACACAGGAAAAAGAAAAAAATAAGAAGAAAAATTAGAAAAATGTGTGGTTATGTGCAGATTTGCTAAAATGAAATGAAAGGGATCTCAAAGGAAATGTTAAAAATGGCAAATTTTTGCCGAATCTTCTCTCAAAATGATGAAAATAAGCACTTTTGATTATCATTTTGGACTGCTAGGAGCCAAATCAACCATATCCTTCTCATTTCTGTTTGTAAAGTATTACTCAAAGGAAAAATAAATAAAAATCAGCCCAAAGGAACAAAAGAACATCTTGAAATGAGAAATAAAAATAAGTAAATACTGCCGAACAAGCCCTAATATGTTACTCTGTCCTTTTAGTTCCTTCTCAACACTATATTGTATATTTACCAACAAAAAACAAAGAAAAGGCAATGAAACAGAGCATATACAACTCATCAGTGAAAAACAATTACTGAAATAGATCACATACAACTCATCAATCACTAAAATAGAGAGAGAGAGAGAGAGAGAGAGAGAGAGAGAGGGGAAGAGCTTCAGAGAGAAAGAGAGAGAGAGAGAGAAACGGTGGAGCTCACCTTAGTAGACGATGGTGCAGACCGATCTGAATCTCTGAATCTCTGCAATGAAATCACTAAGATGAAATCGCTCTGAATCTTTGCGATGAAATCACTGAGATGAATCTTTGAATCGCTTTGATAAAGGTTTAGAGAGGGTTAAGAGAGAGAGAAAGAGATTTAGAGAGAGAAAGTAGATTTACGATGAAATCACCGAGAGATTTTGAACCTTTGTTGGTGCTCGCTACCTCGCTCTGAGAATGAACAAGCAGTAGAGCTTCGAAATCGATCAGAGAGAGAGAGCGCTCGAGATTTGGGTCTTAACTTAAGTGAGTGTCAGATTCAAAATTAGGGTTTGAAAAGAGGAGGAGACCAAGTAGGGATGGCAATTTAGAACCGGCCCGACGGGGACCCGACCCCCCGTCCCCGATAAGAATGGTTTTTCTCCGAAAAATACTCCCGACGGGTAGGGGATGGTATTTAAAAATAAATCCCCGGTGACATTCGGGCCGGGAACGGTGATATATATTTCATCCCCGGCCCGGCCCGGCCCCGGTCCCGCCCCCCGTCCCCGGTTAGCCCCGATTTACATTATATATATATATATATATATATGTTTGGGGTTTGATTTGGTCAGCAGCTCTACCCCTTTATATATTATATACTCTTTTTATTATTATATATTATATATTATATAATATACTCTTTTTATTATTATATATACTCTTTTTATTATTATATATTATATATTATATATATTTTGTAGGTACACAGCAGCTCCACTCCACTCTCTTCTCTTCTCTCACTCTTTCTTTTCTCCAGTGCAGTGGCGATGGCGAGTGCGACTCGTCTCTCCAGTGGCGACATCGTGATCTCTTCTCCCCAGCGACGACGGCGAGTGCGATCTCCTCCGCGGCAGTACGCACACCCGGCGTCATCTCCTACTCCGGCTTCGTTTCCCACCACCATGACAGATCTGGGCAGATCTGAGTAGATCCCATCTCCTCCACACCACCGCAGATCTTACATCTCACATCTCAGATCTGAAAAGATCAGATCCCATCTGTAACAGATCATCTCTATCTTTTTTTATTTTTATTTTTTGTTGATGATGTTACTGTTGCTGCCTTGAATCGATGATGTTGTTGAAGAAGTTTTTTTTTTTTATGATGTTGCTCCGGTAATGGCTTTGTTGATGAATTTTTTTTTTTTTTTGGATGATGTTACTGAATGATGTTGTTGATGATGAGGACGGGGATTTTCCGGGGTCGGGGAAACCCGATCCCGTTGAGACGAGGTGGGGAGTGATGAGTTCCGTCGAGATCGGGGACGGGGATGTTTGTAATTTCGGGGATCGGGGACGGGGAGGGTGATCCCCGGCCCCGCCCCGCCCCGTTGCCATTCCTAAGACCAAGCGCGTGAGGCACAACACATTTGGAGGCGTTTCCTATTATAAAACGGTACCGTTTTGTTAAACAAATATGCGACGTTTTATAAAAACGTCGTTAAATATTAAAAAGCCTGACGTTTACAAATGCGTCATTAAAAAAACGTCGCCTAAACCCCTTTTTCCTGTATTGACGGTTTATTTTAAAATTATATTATATATATATATATATATATTTTAAGGTATTTATGACAAGATTACGGTAATATTATTATTGATTAATTTAAAAACAATTGAAACGGAAGTATATAAGAAATGTGACTTTTCTTCAATCCGTTTATTTGGGCTGGATTGCATAGTTTGCTTGAAATGAATTCATCTTAGTAATTAAATTATTTGTCACGTTGGGCTCACAGAAAAGAGTATTAATTCAAAAAATAAGTTAATTGAATATTATTAACCACATGAATGGATCACAAAATAATATAAAAGAAATAGACAAATTGCGGAGACATAATTTTTGAATGACAACACGTAACCGAGATTTTACCAAAGTGCCAACCGAGATGCCACATGTCCTGGTCATGATGTCGATATAATCTTGGCTAGGTCGATGTTATCTACGAGAATATCGGAATCCAGGATAAGCGGATAAGGGACAAGAGTCCTAGAATGGGAGAAAACTTCAGTTTAGGTAAAAATAAGACTCTTAGAGAGTTTATCCTAATCCTACTGGGAGTCCAAGATTAGCAGTAATCCTAAATCCATTGAAACTAGGCTTCTATTGGGACTAGATTTGTGTTGGCTATAAAAGAGAGGCACCCTCATAGGTCTAAGGTATGTTTTTTATGCTCTTTGTATTCTAGTTAAGCACTTTTGCTATCTTTGAGAGATAACTGACTTGATCGTTGGAGTGTCCCGGGTGGACGAATCACCGCCGAAATCTCTTCTTTCTGATCATCGGAGTGTCCCCGGATGGACGAACTACCGCCGGAATCTCTTCTTTCTGTTACAGGATGTTCGGACTTAATTTATTCTGCCGGTGTTCTCCAGCTGAGTACTTAGTTGGCAGTGTGATCGGAAATTGACACACACACAAATATATAATTTTTTTCTAAAAAAAATTGTCACTTTGTCTTCATGATTTTGTGATGTAATTAGTATTGGTAACATTTGTAAGTCAATTTATTTAACTTATTGGATTAAAAAAAAATTATTAATGGTGTTTGGTTACAATTTTATACAACTTGTTTAACTTTTTTTTAACTTATTTATTAGTCTCAAAAGGTGAGATTTTATTTAACTATAATTTATAGTTTGTTTTACCATAGTTTTTTACCTTTTTTTACCATACTTAAAAATTTCTCTATTTTGTGTTAATTATAACTTTTGAGGACATATTGAATACACAACAAAAAGTTATGTAACAATCTATTTAACCCAACACATTTCAACTATTTTTTTTTTTTTAAGATTATAATATGAAAGTTTAAATTTTTTAAGATGATAATTTTTTGTTCAATAAATTCTTTTAAGCTAATAATTTAAAATTTAATAATTATAAAACTAACTTATAAACAGTATCAAACAGAGCTTTGTACGATTAGATTAATTTTTTGAACTTTTTCATAAACAATCTCATAGACCAACTTTATAAAACTGAATATTTTAGTACAAGGACGAAAGCCTACAACAAGAAGGAAAACGTTTGAGGGCCACAATTCTTGTGGTCACAATAACTCAAAATTGTCAAAACGACATCGTTTTGAATACAAAACATGCCAAAACGACGTCGTTTTAATAGTTTTGAGCCATTATGACCACAAAAATTGTGACCGTCTAGCGTTGTTACAACAAGAAAATTGCACTGTCTAATCCAAATAAATAAAGGAGAGAAAAATCTCATTGCAAAATATCAAACCATAGTGGACCACAGACCCAAATTATACACGGTTGAGACTTAGTTTGGGCGCAGTGGTAACTGTTGCGGTTTTTATTAGGCCCATTTTAGGGTCTAATTAGATAATCTGAACCGTTCATATTTTAAAAGTTATCGAGAAGAATATACTTATAAAAAATCATGTCAATTGGATATTCGTTATCTCTTTCATCAAATTACATTTACATTGAGTTTTATATTTAAAATTACATTTATCTTTTTTTTTTTTTACATACAAATTTGATTTGATGAAAAGGCCAACGATATCCGATTGACGTGATTTTTTACAGGTATATTCTACTCAATACCTTCTAAAATGTGAACGGTTCAGATTATCAAATTATGCCCTGAAATGGGCCCAATAAGACGTGCAACAGTTGCTACTACACACCTTGCGTAGCAATCGCTCCAAACTCGTTCAGACTGAGAAATTATTTTATCTTTCAGAAATTTCATATTAATTACATGTCTAACTAATAATAAAGGATTAAATGAATATATAACCCCAATAAGAACAAGAGAATGTTAGACAAATTATAACATTTTATTAGTTTGATACATACACACGTGGTCATTCCGACCTGTTAAATAATTTCTGACGGACTCGGAGACAATCTTTGCCTAATCTGTAATGCTACATACGAGTTTTCAAAATAATGACTTTCGCAACGAAATAAAATGCTGTAAATGCATTTTCTACGTAACCTGTTTTAATAAATAAAATACCATACTGACGTCACATGTTGTTTATCATTACAAAAAGTTTGCATTTGATACATCTATTATCATTCCTACGTGGACAAATCTTGTTCACCGAGAATGGATCGTACTGTTTTTTATTTATTTATTTATTTATTTTTATGTAAGGTATCGCGCACTGAACAAATCTTAGGGTCTGAAGAAATATTCCAAAACAGATTTATTTCTTATAGTATGTGATCTCAAAAAAAAAAATGTTTGAAACTTTTAAAGTTGGAGATCTGTATAATCTTTAAAATGATGTGGACCAATCATGTATTTTTATTTTTGATTTTTTTTTTTCTTTTTCGACTAATCACAAGTAAGCAGACATTATAAGAATTGTATTTTTTAAGAGCATATAACATTGGTAATATTTTATTGACGATGAGAATCAAACATGAGACCTTGCACTACATGTTATTTTAATTTTGACTCCATCAGTTGTCGGACATAATATTGTTATTCCAAGTCCAATTTTAAAAAGAATTTTAAATCTCAAACATGTCACGCAACCTAATATATTTGAATTATTGATTTCTTATTTTTTACTTTTTATTTTGTTTGAAAGGATATTAAATTATTTAAATATAAAACATTAACAAAATTTGATGGTAAAATAAATATGGTATTTCAACAAATATTTTAATTTAAGCTTTAGAAAAAAACTATATATATTTGTCTTTTATAAACTTTCTACTTTATTTTATAACTAAAATACTATAAAATTATAATTAATACTACATCAATTTTAAATCATTTATTTGGCACAGAACATAATAACTTAAAAATTATGTATTTTTATGTCAATTTTTTAAAAAAAAAATTCAAAATTTCAAAATATTTAATGAGATCTTTTCATTAGTGGGAAAAAATAAAAATTTTAATACAAAATCATATTATTTTTAAATTATCATTTGCGGCGTTGGATAAATAATTTAGAATGTTCTCTAAATGGATAGGCCAGGTTGAGTTAGGCTAAAACTCGTTATTTCAAGTCCAATTTGAATATTAAATAGTCAATCCAACCCAATCCTATGAGCTAAATATTTTTTTTTAAATCCTAAAAAAATTAAGTTGGGTTAGGTGGGTTGGGTAGGCCATCGGGCCATGCCAACCCTATTTATCCCTCACAAAATTAATTGAAATCAATAGGATAGTGTTACATTCAAAAAACAAAAAATACGTAATGTCTATTTAAAATTATATGATAGTATTGGATTTTATCACTCTAAAAATAGAATGGTATATTTTAAGAAAGTCATTAACACATTGTTTTAGGTCTCGTTTGGAAAGTACGTTGGGATTAATTTAGCCCATTAAAATATAAAATAGGCTAAGTCTTCGTTTGGCATTGGCTTTTAAACTGGCTTTTTGTGTTGAGGCTTTTTTAGCCTCATTTGATTTGGTTTTTTTAACTTTTATGAGAGAAAAAATATAATAATTATAGTTTGGATGTGATATTTTGTCTTATTGACTTATGTAGCTAATTTTGTCTTTTTATGTTGTTCTAGCTAAAAATCTAAAACCAAACAAAACTTAAAAAGAAGACAAAATGTCACATCAAAACTTTTTAAGCCAAGTTAAAATAGTCAAAAAATCAAATTGAAATTTTTTTTCTCAAACAAAAGGTTCGTATGAAATTCTGAATAACTTTTTTTACTTGTAAATAAATTTTAAATCATTGACACGTGATATTGTTATAAAATTTTCTATATATTTTTTTTTCTTATAAATCATTTTTCGAGTTTCTATAAATTTGATAAATTATTTTTGAATTAATCCAATTTGTCTTTACTTACGAGTCTGAACTAAATCGTACTATTGAGTCTATAGCAAAAGGAAAAAGCTTGAGACTCCTAATTTAGAGATCCCTTGATTTGCAAATGTGTATGATTGGTTCATTTTTTATTTTTTTTTTTCCCTCTCTCTCACATAGGATGATGTGGGGGGTTATGGGGGTGGAGTTTTTGTGGAAGTCTCAATCATTACTCATAACGAAATTTGCTCTGATTATTTAAATTGTTAATATTGTAAAACTATCCAAACAAATATATACATAAAAAAAAAATTTTAAAAACAAATTTATGTTCATAATTACAAAATCAAATTACAGTAATTATTACCTGATCAATTTAATTTTCTCATGCTGGATGACAAGAGTCTATTACAAAAGAATAATACTATATGCATCAATTAATATAAACACTAGTATATTAACAGATGATGTACAATCATTTGTATAATTTTGGATATTTGTAACTTGTAATAAATGCGATCAATAATAATATCATAACACTAATTAGTACATTAATGTGTACATTAATTAGTGTATATAGCACCACCGATTACAAAATTTGTTTTGATAATTCAAATTATTAATCTTGTAAGACTTTTAAAATAAATATATACATAAAAATTAAATTAAATTGATTATATAATCATAATCATAACATCAAATTACAGTAATTATTACGAGATCAATTTGGCCACTTTTGTTTGGTGAATCTATACTATATATATAAGCAAATGTAGTTGTTAAGTCAAAAGGCTCCAAAACTTGAATCTTAAATTCTCATAATTTTAAAGAAAAAAAATATTACGTGGCACTTCCCTTCACCTCAAATGTAGTTGTTAAGTCAAAAGGCTCCAAAACTTGAATCTTAAATTCTCATAATTTTAAAGAAAAAAAATATTACGTGGCACTTCCCTTCACCTCCTTTCCCACTCTTCAAGCCTTCTCACTCCTTCTCCCTATATAAAATATAAAATTAAAAAATAATAAAATATTCATCCATATCCATCACCAATAATAACATTTATCTCAAAATAATAAAATATCCATCCATATCTATTACCCACAATAATATTTAGGGGTACTTACCAATTAGTCCTATTAACTAGACTTATTTACCTACAAGTCCTAACTAATAAATTTAACACTATAAAAATAAGAGAGTGATAAATTTATCACTAAAAAATTATTCATAAAAACAAAGAGACTGATAAATTTATCACTATAAATTTATTCATAAAAATAAAAGACTGATAAATTTATCTTTATCACTTAATAAATTTATCAATAGGACTTAATGGGTAATAAGTCTCCAAAGTAGGACCTATTGGTAGTTTACCCTAATATCTATCTCATTCTCAATCTCAATTTATAAAAAAAAAAAAAAAAAAAAAAAAGAAAAAAGAAAAAAAAAAGAAACTAAGAACTTCTTGAATCTTAAATTCTCATAATTTTTAAGAAAAAAAATATTACGTGGCACTTCCCTTCACCTCCTTTCCCACTCTTCAAGCCTTCTCACTCATTTTCCCTATATAAAATATAAAATTAAAAAATAATAAAATATTCATCCATATCCATCACCAATAATAACATTTATCTCAAAATAATAAAATATCCATCCATATCTATTACCCACAATAATATCTATCTCATTCTCAATCTCAATTTATAAAAAAAAAAAGAAAAGAAAAAAGAAAAAAAAAAGAAACCAAGAACTTCTACAACTTCCACACACACGTTTCTCTATTCAGTTTATTCCAGTCATCTTTTATTTTGCTCATAATAACTTATCTTCTCCATTGTTATATTTTTCAAGTTTGATTATCTGCAAAAATCATTACAAGGTCAGTGTAATATTATTTCTTACTTTATATGCATTTTTTCAGTGTTTGTTACTTTGAGTGTATATATATATTTTTTCAATATTTTTCAGTTCATCTACAAATTTTTTCATTTTCTTCATTTTTATGCTGATAATATTATTTCTTACTTTATATGTACTTTTTCAATATTTATTACTTTTGTGTGTATATATTTCTTTTCTTTTTTTTCATTATTTTTCAGTTAATCTACACATCTTTTCATCTTCTTTATTATTACATTTTGCATGATTTGAGCTTGCTTACTTTAAAATTTTTAATTTTCTTTTTGTTTTTCAATTTAATTAGATTCGAAACTCATCAAATCTTAAATTTAATTTAATTTATTTTATCTCATGTCTATCACACCATCACACTTATTAATGGCTTCGTGCAAACTCTCGAATTCAAGAAGATTAGCTCTGCATAAAGTTAATATCACATTTGCTCCTTCAAGTTCTCTCAAATGAGAGTTCTTCGGATCATCTACAACCAATATATACCCACTTAACAATACAATCACACACAACAGTTTCAAAACCATAAACATAATTTCTCAATTTTAAAATTTAAAAATTTTTAAAAATAAAAATATATTTGGCTTAAAGTGATTGGTACAGCTAACAATATTTAATTTTAAAATTTTAAAATCTTTAAATTTTATCTAAACATGTCTAATTTAAAATTTTGATTTTTTTTTTTACAATATTAGAAAGAAAAAAAGTGGCTCAAATCTATTAGTGCATTATCTAAATTTTGAATTATTACACATAGCATAATATTACTGGATTTAACATTTAAATTTTAAAATTAACCAAAATATCTAACTACATGATTTGAGGAATTTCAATACTTTATTCTGAATTTTCCAAATTTTTTTTATTTTTATTTTTACAACATTTAAGTTGCTAAGTGTTAATTTTTTATTGGCTATCCATGACTTCATCCTAAATTATTGGTTAATGATTGACCACTATTAAATTCTTTTTGTAAGCTACAATGATAACAATTGACTATCATCAATTTCAAAATTTTCTATCAATATATTTAAAAAAAAAAAAATCATCATCAAGCATGCAATTTAAAAATTAAATATATTTTATTCTATTACAACTTTATTCAAAGTGTAAATTTATTTTGCTACTATTCAAGAAAATATATATGCCTTTATTTTGATATAACAAAAATTAAATTATCTTCTATTCAGACATAATCTCTCATAAATATCTTATCTTTTTTAAAATTTTGATTATCAGCAACCGAATTCCCACATTTCTCTCTATTTTTTTTTTTTAGGATGTTTATTTTATTTTTATCTTTTTTCAAATTAGATTTGATATCTATCTTTTTACCTATATATCTATATCTATACTATATATAAGGAAATATAGTATCTACTCTAAAATTTTCAAAGTGTCAATACTTAATTCTCAAACAGTTGATATTCTTTTTCTTACATGTCACTCTCTCAAAATTATGTTTTAAATTTTTCTTCATCCTTATTTTTCTCCAATAAAACACTTTTTTTTTTCTCTTAATATTTCTTTTATTTTAAATTTTTAACTTTTAAAATCTTTTATTATCTAAGACTCCTTATCTCTTTTTATTTTATTTTTTATTTTGCTTAATCTTCTCCTGTATCTTCATTTCTTATTTCTTCCTTTTTAAATTTTTTTTTAATCCCCAATCCTATCATTATCTCCAACTTTATTTTTATTATATTGTTCATATGATCCCTTTTTTAAATTTATTTTAATCTTAAATCTAATAATTATCTTCAAATTTATTCCTATCTGATAATGATCTTCAATTTCATTTCTATCTTATTTTTCAAATGCTTCATATTTTAGCTATATATTCTAACACACCATAGAGTTTTTCTAGTGTTTGCATATTGGGTATAAAGTTTTGTTCAAGCTCTGCATTTAAGATTCGAGTTGCATTCAACCATCAACAACGTCATAATTAGTTAACCAATTGTAGGATTCAAGGGTTTGATGAATTTTATTCTTTTTTTATACCTATGTGTATATGTACTAGGTGCATTTTTTGTTGTTTTCTTTAAAGCCGGCTTTGAACATTTTTACATTGTTTGTAGTAGTGTTCATTTTTACATTATTTTTAATAGTACCCATTTTTACATTATTTATTTTTAAAGCTATAATAATGTCCGATAGAAATATAGTTCAAATTGCTAAATGACCTACTTGGACTAAGATAATTTTATAATCAATTTTTTAAATGACAAATTTATGAAAAAAAAGAATGTATGAACTTAGGTATGTGATAGTTATGATATTCAAAATATTTCTTAGTTACAATTCCCTGTTATATTTTAAATTTATAAGAATTTTTTATTTTATTATACAAAAATGACTATAATAAATTATTTAAATTATACATTCCCGTGCATAGCACGGGTTGCTGCTAGTTAGGTTAGATGAGGTTGTTAGTGAAATGATGATTAGTGAATAAATTATTATGTGAAGAGATTAAGTAAAAATGTGTTTGTTTTGATGATAGTGTAGGAGATAGTTAGTAAAGGAATTATTACATTATTTTTATATAAAATAAATAAAAAATTATTTCTATACTAACAAAATCTAAAACAAATATTAGAACAAACCAATATATTTGGTAAAAAAAAAAAAAAATTAAAAATATAAAATAGATTTATTCCGCTCATTATTTTTCTAATGTCATTTAAAATTCAACCAAATTGATTCGTTAGTAGAAAGATTATTAAATTCCTAGTACTATCAATCACTCTCAAAAATTATAATGAGTCCCACAACAATAACAATCCAAAACCCCTCCTACGCCGGCAAACAACATCACCTTTAATTTTTCTTGGTTGGGAGATGGCATTACTGCATTCCAAATAATGTTTTTCTTTTTTAAAAAAAAAAAAAAATTCTAACAAACGCCAGAGGACGTATAGTACATAAACACTCTCACTTCTCATCCCAGAGTCATAAATACATTTCCGCACAAACACAGAGACTGAGCTGCAAAAAACGCATCGAAATGGATCAGATGAAGCCATGCCCAGCTAATTCATGTCCTCAGACCCCTCTCACTTTCCTAGAAAGAGCCGCCACCGTCTACGGCGACTCTCCCTCTGTCGTCTACAAAACCACCACCCACACTTGGTCCCAAACCCACCGCCGTTGCCTCCAACTCGCCTCCTCCATCGCCGCCCTCGGCATTCAGAGAGGCCACGTGGTGTCGGTTGTTGCCCCCAACACGCCCGCCATGTACGAGCTCCACTTCGCCGTCCCAATGTCCGGCGCTGTTCTGAACACCGTCAACACCCGCCTTGACTCCCAGACTATCTCCGTCCTCCTCCGTCATGCCCAGTCCAAGCTCGTCTTCGTCGATTACCATTTTCGAGCTCTAGTCCTTGAAGCTCTCTCTATTTACCCACCAAACATACAACATCCTAAGCTCGTCCTTATCATGGATGATGTGGTTTCAGATTCAATCCCCTCATCATCCACCGTTAGTGATTACGAGGGCTTGGTGAAGACCGGTGATCCTGAGTTCAAGTGGATCCGCCCTTTAAATGAGTGGGACCCGATTACACTTAACTACACCTCGGGGACCACTTCTTCCCCAAAAGGCGTGGTTCATTCTCACCGTGCGATTTTTGTCATGACGCTTGATTCTCTGATCGACTGGTCGGTACCCAAGCATCCCATCTACTTGTGGACCCTACCCATGTTCCACTCAAACGGGTGGTGCTTCACCTGGGGCATGGCGGCGGTAGGCGGAGCCAACGTTTGCCTCCGCAAAGTCGACCCACCCGCCGTTTACTCCGCCATACAGCGAAACCATGTCACCCATATGTGCGGAGCTCCGGTCATTCTCAACATGCTGTCCAACTTCCCCAGCGCGGTACCGCTTCGCAACCCGGTTCATTTCCTCACCGGCGGAGCGCCACCGCCAGCCGCCGTGCTCCTCCGAACCGAATCACTGGGTTTTGTGGTCAGTCACGGATATGGGTTGACGGAGGTGTCGGGGGTGGTGGTTTCGTGCTCGTGGAAGCCGGAGTGGAACTTGCTTCCGGCGGCGGAGAGAGCGAGATTAAAGGCGAGACAAGGGGTGAGGACGGTGGGGCTAACCGAGGTCGATATTCTCGACCCGGTTTCAGGACTGAGCGTGAAGCGAGACGGGTCGACACTCGGGGACATAGTGATGAGAGGAGGGAGTCTAATGCTGGGTTACCTGAAAAACCCAGAAGCAACAGCCAAATGTATGAGAGAGAATGGGTGGTTCTATACAGGAGATGTAGGGGTAATGCACCCAGATGGGTATTTGGAGATCAAAGACCGATCCAAAGACATCATCATCACCGGCGGCGAGAATGTGAGCAGCGTGGAGGTAGAGTCGGTGCTGTACTCTCACCCGTCGGTGAACGAGGCGGCGGTGGTGGCTCGGCCGGACGAGTTTTGGGGAGAGACGCCATGCGCATTTGTGAATCTGAAAGTGGGGATTGATCGGAAACCGACGGAGAAGGAGGTAATCGAATTTTGCAGAGCTAAATTGCCGCATTATATGGTGCCGAGGACGGTGGTGTTCAGGGAAGAGCTTCCCAAGACTTCGACTGGGAAGATTCAGAAGACAGTTCTGAGAGACAATGCCAAGGCTATGGGTTCGTTGGTTGCAGCGAGTCGACTGTGAATCGCCATGAATTTGATCTGTTTTAATTCAAAAGTGGATATAAAGATTGGCCATGAACTATGATCAGTCACTCTCTGCTCAAGTTATTATGTTATTTTTTTAAGATTTATTTTATATAAATTTGGAGATATTGTTGGTTTAATGCCTGCAATTTAGCTATTCAAATTTAAATTTTATTTATTTTTAATGGAAATAAGGATCAATTTTATTTATGAATTAAAGATTGTAAGAATGGAAGGAGTTTGTGTATTGGTGTTGTTAAACAAGATGAGAGAGAAAGTTCAATGTGAAAATATATGGGTATGTGTTGTTGTGAATTCAAATCATGATTTCACACTTTAATTTAAGTATGGTGTTTGGTTAGTGTTCTCAAACAATAATTTCAAAACTCTGCACAGAATACCTACGATTTTTTGTTTTGACAGACGCGTTTTTTTTTTTTTTTTTTTTTAAATTTTGCCTGGCGGGACGTCCAGTCGGTCGTCTGGCCAGTTGACCGGATAGTGAATTTTTTTTTATTATTATATATAATCGAAAAAAATATTTTTTGAAATTTTTAAAATTTTTTATGTACTTTAAAATAATTTTGAGTTGTATGTTTAATTATGAGTTATAAATTTTTGTATCACATATCAAATGTCACATCAACAATTCCCTACTCAAATCAAAACTCTTTTCAAAACTTTTTACCAAACAAATTTTCTATACTCAAATCATAATTCCACAACACACAAACTCAAAATACAACTCATACTCTCAAATCACATTTACAAAACTCTACCAAACGCTACCTATTATTCCCAAATCAATGTACATCCCTATATAGGAGAAAACATAGCTATCTAAACATACATATCTATCTATAAACATACATATCTATCTATGTAGATATACAGTAACAACTACACATAGCTATCTAAACATACATATCTATCTATATAGGGATCTTTTAGGAAGCAAAGAAAAAGCCAGTTTTTAGGTTTTTATCCATTTTTTCTCACATCATCTCTTATATTTTTTTACTTACAAAAAGATAAAATAGACTAAAATAATCAAAAAGTCAGCTTTTTACTAACTTTTCAAAACACCACATAGATAAACATTAACAGTCCCCCTCAAACTCAAAAAGGATAAACATCAACCAACTTGAGTTTGGAAACAAGTTCAATGAAGCGGCTAGGAGGATGAGCTTTGGAGAAGATATCAATAGATTGATTAGTAGAAGAGATCGGATGGAGATGAACAATACCATGAATAACATGTTGACGAATAAAATGGCAGTCAATCTCAATGTACTTGGTGTGATCATGAAAAATATCATAGTGTGCAATCTGAATAGCACTCTGATTATCACAATAGAGGTTAGTAGCACCAGAAGGGGTAACATCCATGTCAGCAAAAAGCCAACAAAACCAAAGAAGCTCCTGAGTAGTATCAGCAAGAGCATAGTATTTGGCTTCTGTACTTGAACGAGCAGTAAGAGATTGTTTCTTGCTGCGCCAAGAAATAAGAGAATCGCCTAAGAAGAAACAGAAACCTATAGTAGAGCGGCGGTCAGTAGGATCCCTAGCTCAATCAGCATCGGAGAAGACACGAAGTTGAAGAGAGGAGTGAGCGGAATAATTAAGACCATGAAACAAGGTGCCTTTAAGATAGCGAAGGATACAAACTAAAGCATGATAAAGAGGTATATAAGGAGCCGACATATACTGGCTGATAATATAGACAGCATAGGTAATGTTAGGATGGGTAACAGTAAGATAGACAACGTTGCCAACTAGTTGACGTTACAAAGTAGCATCAGAGAGTAGAATGTCATCAAGAGGAGTAAGACAACTCTGAGTCTCCAGTGGAGTGGAGGCAGTCTTGCAATCTATAAGACCAGCACGAGCGAGAAGATCGGAGATATACTTAGCCTGAGAAAGAAACGAACTCGTGAAATCATGTGAGATTTCAAGACCCAAGAAATAGCTGAGAAGACTAAGGACTTTCATCTCGAAATGATGGCTAAGAAATTGTTTGGAGCGAAGAATACCATCTACATCATCACCGGTGATAATCATGTCATCCACATAAAGCAGAAGTAGGGTGGTATCTTGAGCAATTTTCCTCACAAAAAGAGTAGTATCATAAGAACTGGAGGTGAAACCACAATCATGAATAGTAAAGCTGAACTTGGCAAACTAAGCTTGTGAGGCTTGCTTAAGACCATATAATGCATGTTAAAGTTTGCATACCTTATGAGACGAATAAGTAGACCTAGGGAAAGGTTGCATGTAGACCTCCTCTTGAAGATCACCATTAATGAATGCATTTTTCACGTCCATTTGATAAAAATCCCATTGATGGGTGGCAGCAACAACAATCAATCTGCGAACAGAGGTGAAACGGGCAATATGAGCAAAGGTCTTCTTATAATCAATACCATATTCCTAGTTGAAGCCTTTAGCAACAAGGCAGGCTTTGTATCTCTCAATAGAGGCATCAGAGTGTGTCTTGCTTTTGTACACCCATTTGCAACCAATGATAGTCTTGTCAGGGAAAAGATCAACAACGTCCCAAGTATGACTTTTGTCTAAAGCCTGCAATTCATTAGTCATGGCATGTTGCCAAAGAGGATTAGAGCAAGTCTCACGATAGAAGATAGGTTCATGAGTAAAAAAAGTAATGGAACCAATAATATAATCACGGGTGTGGGTGAGCGGAAGGTGGAGGAGCTAGAGGGCATGGGAGAGACTCAACAAGAGGTAAGGATCCCAAGGGAATGAGAGCAGGACCAGCAGAGCGAGCAGGCTCACGGGAAAGACCAATAGGCAAAGATGTCTCTAAAAGGGCATGTAGGGACCCTGCATCAATCTCATCAGAAAATAGATCTGTGGAAGCGTTAGTAAAAAATAAAGAGGGGGAGGGAGTGGATAAGCGGAATTGGGAGAGAGAGGAAAACATTTTGTGTTCTCAAAAAACCACATGATGAAAGATACGGAGGCATTGGGAGAAGGATTCCAACAACGACACCCTTTATGTTCAATACCATACCCTAAGAAGCAACAAAGACGTGAATGAGGTTCAAGTTTGTTGTGTTCATTAGGTTGGAGAAGAACAAAACAGGAAGAACCAAAGACCATAAGATTGGTGTAAGAGGGACGAGTGCCATGTAGAAGCTCATAGGGAGTGTGATTATGAATGACAGGCGTAAGGATACAATTGATAGTCTAAGCAGTAGTGAGAGCGGCTTCACCCTAAAAATTTTCTGGACAAGAGGAAGAGAGAATGAGAGCTCGAGTAGTGTCGAGAATATGCCTATGTTTCCTTTCAACACGTCCATTTTGTTGAGCCGTGTTGGGACAGGAATGATGAGGCTAAGTACCATGACTCTGAAGAAAAGAAAGAAAATCAAAATCTTTATATTCCATGGCATTGTTGGAGTGAAAAAGCTTAATAGTTTTAGAAAATTGGGTTTGGACCATTTTAGCAAAATTGTAATATGTTTGAGCTCAGAGCAATTTTTTATAAGAAACAACCATGGAAAATGAGAAAAATCATCTATAAAAATAACAAAATAGTGTGCGCCTCCCATAGTAAGAGTAGGGGAAAGGCCCTAAATGTCAGAATGGATGAGATCAAAAGGTGCAAGAGAAATAGAGTCACTTTTATTAAATGATAAAGCAGGTTGTTTGGCAAGTTGACATGACAAACAATCTAAAGTATCAAAACTGACAGGACCTAATTGACTACTAGAAATTAAAGACTTTAACCGACTGTAGACGCGCCCGTGGGCTTCACTCTACAGTTCGGACTCGATTTGTGTCACGGTTCTAAATCTGAACCAAAGAGTCCAACTCTGGCAAATCGTTTTGAGAAAAAAAAAAAAACTGATTTTTGAAAAGAAGTGCCAAACATGGACTGCTTTGCCAGATTACAGAGTCGCCACCTAAATATTTTTTTAAAATGGGAAATTTAAGAAACCCTGACTCGGTGCCGAAGGCCACGTGTCCGTCATAACCAAAGTTGACTTGGCTCGGGAGCTTGGGTACGATCGGGGAAGGTCAGCTATGAGCACTTCTCGCCCGTCAAGACCGGCCTCTACTAACCGTGATATCCGATTTTGAAAACATTACGTGTTCTTATTAGGTTATTAGCCTAGATTTACTATGTTATGCGACAAAGAAACAAGTATAGACCAAATCGCCTAAGTTGGAACAAAACATTACGTGTTTGTTTTGAAAAAATGATTTGCTACTCATAAGTAGGCTAAAATGCAGGTTTTGCCACTCTCAAGCGGGCTTTTAGAAAAGACGGTTTTGCCACTATCTAGTGGGCTTTAAAACTCACAGTTTTAATGTGTTGTCCCAATTTAGGTAATTCAACCTCCATCCACAGGCATTCATGCAGTTATATCACATAAGCAATTATCCTCATGGTAAGCATGCTATCATGGCAACATTCACACGCATGCGATATGCTAAAGCATAAATACTTACATTGTACTCCGTGCCAAAACATTAAACTGGTTAGCAAAACATGCATGAACTAGTTCATGTTAAATGGCTAATGCATCACATACAGGGGTGCAATCTAAACAGGCTCGGCTAACCTAAGCATGGCACATGAAATGCAGCAACTACCACGTATTCAATTTGGAATTGAAAGTACGATGCAGTTTGCATGATGTGCCGAACCCGATGTATGTAAACAAATGCATGAATGCACGCATGCATTGCATAAGGTATGCTAATTTAGAGATGCCCTAATCTACCATCGAAAGCGGGTAAATAAAAGGGTTAGAAAGAAATGGGGGTTGGAAGACATGCACCCACTCACACACACTTATTACAATTATGCCCTCACTCGGAGGGACCAAATAAATATACAGTCCCAAATAATAAATCAACTATCCTAGCTAATTAATTATTACAGACCCTTAATTAATTAACAAATTAATTAAACTACTGAAAGCAGTAAAGGCCTCGGGAAGAGGGATGCACGCATGCTCGGATCCGACTTGCGGGAAAACCTGCACACTGCTAACATACATTTAACGCCTCGCCTCCCGAAAATTCCCAAAGATTCAGAAAGCCACCCAGATGATCTGAAATACCCCACCGGCTGGAAGAATTGATCACCGACTTCTCCCATTGACCACCGGCTGCTAATAGTGTTTATCGGCCAAAAATAAAGTGCCAAGGCACTAAATTCTGCAGAGAGGCAGTTGACAAGCAGCAAAACAAAGATGCATGGTATTGGTTTTTAGACATATTTATGCATGGCCAATGCTCCCCATCATGAAGGAGACTCAAGGAAACATGGCTTTTGGTTCTAAGGCTATCGATTGTGCACTTTGGTGCATGATAGCCTAAGAACCAAGGTTGCATTTTCAATGTAAAAATCCATGCAAACAAACAAATGGAACCAAAACCTTACCATCCTTAAGTCAAAGGCCTTGGGGCCTTGGGAAAGGGGGGATGTTTTGCCACTTGAAGTGCAAACACCCTCCTTTCCCACACTTGGTTTGACACCCCAAACCAAGTAATGAAATGCATGTATGCAACATGGCTCAATGATGCAATCTAATAATGCAACTAACATGTTAAGTATGCAATGCCAATCATACAAGATGCAACATGCAATGTTAACATGAACAAGTCAAACAATAGGGCCAACTTTTCACAACACTTAGTTAATTAATCATGCAACAATCATAAAGCAAGCATGCCATGGATTTAACTACAATGAGGCACCCTCAAAACCCCGAAACAAAGAGCAAAACAAGCCTAAAGTAGTGACCAATGATCATGCCAATATGCGAACCAAATAAGGCCAAGTTTAAGGCACCAAAAGGAGCACACCTTGCTACCATTAACAAGACCAAACATGGTACGCACCCAAGCAAGCAAGAAGATTTCTAGCATACAAAATGAGCCCAAATCCCCTTCATGGCATCCCCGAAAATGCACTAAACATGTAAGCATGCAAAGGCCTACTTTAAAGCATACAAGAGCACACCCTTAAAGCATGAACTAAGCCACATATGCCAACATATAAACATGACTAATGGACTGAAATAGGGTCTAATATGATGCCAAATCATGGGATAAAGACAAGTTAAGCATGCTATAACTCCATACAAGCAAGGCCTACAAGCCAACAAGCAAGGCAACCGTGCTAAGCATGCCAAACATAGCCAAAACAGTGGCTCACAGCCCTTATGCATGACAAGATGATACTCATATTTTCATAAAATCAAGCTAAAACATGCGAGAAATATGGCTTAGACATATGGCATGCTTTTAGGCATAAAAGAGCATTTCAAAGGAAGTATGAGAAGCATGTTAGAGGCTATAATTCCAACCAAAAACAGAGATCAAACATGACATAAAACAGCCCAAAAGTCACGAAATGAAGCCAAATGCAAACATGCACACATGCTATGCTATGAGCCCAAAACAAAGGCAAATAAAGGACCAAGGGGAGAGGGGTGTCTCTCCCCTAAATGAAGCTCGAAAATATCATCCTCACAACTGAAAACCCACTGGTTTTCAGTGGTGAGAAGGTCAAAAACACCAAGCTAGACAATGCTCCAAGAAAAGGGCACAAAAAGACCAAAACAAGGCCTAAAAGAGTAAGGCCTCAATCAAATGAAAAAGAGACCTTAATGAAAGTTCTAGAGCAAGCAAAAACAAGGTTTTTTTATGTTAAACACAAAGCCAAAAAAACAAGACAAGAGGGGTAGAAAGTAGTTGCAAGAATGGGGAAACTAAAGTGAAAAGCTCACCCTTGAAGATCCAATGAAGAACAGATGGTCCAGCCCTCCTCAAGTGATCAAAACCAGTCTAAAATCACTCAAAACAAACCTCCAAGTCTCCCAATCTCGGAGCTAGGTGTAATAGTGTGTGTAATGGTGCAAAAGTGAGGTAAAACACACTATTTGAGCCTAAAAACACACACACAAGAGGAGAGAGAGAGAGAGATATAGGTATATGGCAGAGATATATGTATGTGAGCTCTGGTTTTTGTTTCCAAAAGCTTCAACCCTAAGCCAAGAGGAAGAGTCCTCCTCTTATAGGCAAAGAATGCTTACAAGCTAAGCAAACCAAAGTCTCATCCCTCCATACACGTGTATGGAGGAGAGCAACCAGCTTTACAGCTGTGAGAAAATATCTCATAAAGCAACTGTACAGTGCTCGGCCGGCAAAGAGTACCAAATGTCAAAATTTAGTGCCGGTCGGCACAATAAAGTGCCGATGGACAAAGAAGCCAGCCGATGGCCTCCAGTCCCAGCCGGTGGTGTGTAGGGATGCCTCAAAAGGCATTCCCCACCCTCCCAAGGCAAAACACAAGTGTTTGGTGCAAAACCAAGCACAAACGGTCGAGTTCGGAGGTCCTGAGGCAGGGCGCGCGCAGCCGAGATCTCCGGGAACTCCAAACGAACACAAACATGGATAATCACCGAGTGTTCCAACGGTGACGTCCAAGTCTTGAGGACAGTAAAAAATGGGGTGTCTACACCGACCAACAAAAAGATGTCCTAAACAATAGTGCAAAAGCTGAAAAGAAGATAAAAGAGGTGCAGTAGTAGGAGTTCCGAGCTGAGAAGAAATCTAAACATGAAAGTGAATGAGTTCATAAAGACGTCCATGCTTACGACCGATCCCAAGAGTCCGTCACGTCCGATAGTCCTGCACCAAACAACCAGTATGGAAAAATGTAGCAATTAGACCATGCTCATACAATTGACCAATGGAGATAAGATTTAAGGTAAGAGTAGGCATAAGATACACATGGGATAAAGATAAGTGAGATACTGAAATAGAACCAAGATGACTTATGGACAAAAAAGACCCGTCAGCAGTGTGAATAGAAAGAACATGAGGATGAGAAGATAGAAAAGTAAAAATAGTAGGGTCGGAGGTCATGTGAATACAACAAGCTGAGTCAAAGTACTTGAAGTGTGAGACAAAAGTAGAAAGGAGAATCGAAGTGGAGAGAAATTGTTGGAACATGGTTTCGTCATCGGTTTGAGAAAAGACTAGAGTAGAAGGGTCTATAAGCACAGGAGAAGGCAAATCCTCTGAAGCACAAGTGTGATGAGCAGTGATGAACATTGACTTAATCGATTCGAGAACATTGAGAGTTGCCCTGTGAAAAACTCCCAGTGGAAAGACCATGACGAGAGGATGAACTAGGAAAGGCTCGTGCTGGATTGCAGAAGCAATCTTGCTGTAGATGACTAGAACCAGTCTTCTTGCAAAACTGGTAAAATTGAACTAGACAATGAACCAGAAAATGAGTAGATGGAAGGCCTCGGTTTTGACATTAATTGCAAGCAGTGGACTGCTGTTTTGAATAAGAACTCTGAGTCTGGGGAGTAATAAGAACAAAGTCCACAGGGTGTGGATGGAGAGTACCAAGCCTAGTTTTCTCTTATAGTAGTTCGGAAATAGCCTACTCAATAGTAGGTAAAGGAGTGCGATGAAGGAGAGATGTGCGCATCGATTCAAAATGGAGAGTTAGAGCCATAAGAAACTGAATCAATCGCTGCTGGTCGCGATAAGTTGTAAACAGGGCAGCATCCTCAATATAGGGCCATGGAGGTTCAAAGAGAGCGAGCTGATCCCAAACATAATAAATTTGGGAGAGGAAATCATTAATAGTCTGAGTTGGCTCTTGGTGCATACGGTGAAGATGACTCTGAAGCTGATATTGGTGAGCAAGACCAATAGTCTAATATCGGTCTTTTAAAAAATCCCAGATGTCTTTTGCTGGAGGGGAAACAGAGTCAAGTTGGAATCGACCAAACTGAAGGCTGATAGATGTAGCAGATTTATTCTGAAGCCAAGTGATGATCTGATAGTTCTTACTGTCCCAATCCTCTAAGCGGTCTGCATATTTGTCAGCGGATTCAATGGTCTCTTGGGTAGGTTTGCGCATATCCCCAGTGATAATACGCCAAAGTTTCTTGCCTTTGAGGAAGCCAGACATGGCTTGTGCCCATAAGACATAATTGGACCCATCAAGAACAACTGAAATAGGGGGGTGAGAAGAGTCTGGGTGATCCATGAATTAAAATCAACACTACAAACATAGAATCTAAAAAAACTGAGGGTACCAGTGAATTCAAAGGGTCGAAATCAATGGGGAACCGGTCTGAATTGGCACAAAAGGCCAAAAACTATAGTGAACCGACCTGTTGAAGAGGATGAACCGGACTAGGGCTGACGTCAACAACAACGTGGGTCACCAAAGGTAAATTTAAGGTGGCTCAACCAATTTGACAGTGAAATGGCGTAAGTCTGAATGGTTGGGGCAATGACGGTGATGTTGACATAAGCAACGTAGGGCGCGTCAAAAAGCGGAGGCGGAAGCAAGTGACGTGCCAGCGAAAAAAGTGCCGCGTGAGGGCGCGTTAGGTCTGATTTGAGGACGCCGTTGGTGGTGTTGGAATCGTGAGAAGATTCTGAGCACTTTAGTAGATTGTGTGAAAATTTTGGAGAACAAAAATGATTTGGACAGTGACGAAACAAAGATAAATACTAAACAATTTGAAGTTTTCTAATTAATGAGTCATAACCTTGCGTTCTAATACCATGTTAAACAAGTTGTGTGTGTGTGTGTGAGAGAGAGAGACAGAGAGACAGAGAGAGAGAGACAGAAAAAGTCTCTGTGAAAATATATGGCTTTGTTTGGTAAAGCTTTGAAACTTTAGTTTCACCATTTGGTTTGCATGTGATATTTGTTTACAGTTTTCAAAATTTAATTTGACACTCACTTTTGAAAACTCTGTCCAAGGCGGGAAAATTTGGACTAACCGGTCGTTTTCCCGAACATTTGGCTGGTTGACACTATAACATATAAAAGTTTTAAAGACCAAATTTTTTGGTCTCCAAAAGTGAAAATTTTATTGCAAAAGATATTTAGGGGCCAATTTCTATCGTTATGTGGATAGTCATTAAAAGGTCGTTTCGAAAAGTAAAAAATAAGGCTTTTAGCAACAAAATAATTTGGTCTCAAAATGGTTTATTTTTTTAGACAAAAAATTTGGTCCTAAAAAGCTAATAATTCATCACTGATGTCCAATTTTCGTTGCTAAATATATAATGACGACACTTTTCGTAACAAAAATATTTGGTCCCTAAAAAATAATTTTGTCCATAAATTTTAGTCTTTAAAACCTTAATTTTTTGTAATATGACCGGCTGGTTGACCAGAACAATACTTTTTTTTTTTTACAATTGCCACCTATTATTTTTTATATTTTAAATAAATAAAATTTTGGAATTTTAAAAAAAAATTTATGAGTTTTGAATAAAATTTTGAGTTATGTGTTTGATTATGAGTTGTAAGTTTTTATATCAAATATCATATGTTATACCAAAAATTTTGAATTCACCAAACAAATTTTCCAAACTCAAATCATAATTTTAAAACTCACAAATTCAAAATATAACTCTATTTTCAAATCATATTTGAAAAACTCTACCAAACACTACATATTATTCTCAAATCAATGTACATGGTCTATTTTATATAGGAGAAAACATAACTATCTAAACATTAATATCTATCTATATAAATATACATTAATAATTACACATAGCTATCTAAACAAACATATCTATCTATCAATATCTATCTATATAAATATACATTAATAATTACACATAGCTATCTAAACATACATATCTATCTATCTATATAAATATACATTAATAATTACACATAGCTATCTAAACATACATATCTATCTATCCACATTAACAGGTGTTGTTAAGTTGGTTATACATTCATTTTATAAGGAATGAGAGTCAAAGTGACTGGTCCAACTTGTCTTCACTGATTGAGAACATTTAATCCTCCTGCTGCTATTGGGTACTAGTGATTTAATTTTTACTGATCCAAAAAAAAAAAAAAATTAATTAATTAATTAATTAATTTTTTAATTTTTTTAAATTTTTTGTGAACAAGGTTTTCTCCAAACTCATTACTTAGGTAGGAACTTCTGCATCGCAAGCGATCTGGCAGCTTATTATATAAATTAAACAATTAAAAATTCACTAATTCTTGCTCAATTCTCTATGGTTAAAGTTATCTCAAATATCAGGAAATATGTATTTAGGAATCTTAGGCAGTGTTTGATTTGATTTTTAAAACATGATTTGGATCAAAATTTAAAAAGTTTGGTAGTGTTTAGTTTAGTTTTGAAATCGTGATTCTAATTAAAAAAATTTAAAATTCATAATCAAATATATAATTTAAAACTCAATTTAAAAATTATTTTTAAAATTCATAACCAAACATATAACTCAAAACTATTTTCAAAACTCATAATCAATTTTTTTTCAAAACTCTATTTAAAAATAAAATTCAAATTTTTTTTTATTTTGTTCTTTAATTTTTTTTATTTTTTATTTTATTGGAAAAATATAAAATTTCAAAAAATATTTTATTTATTTTTATTTTTGAAGAAAAATATTTTTTTATATATTTTAATTTTTCAAAAAAAACATTTTGTTATTTTTGTAAGTATTGGTCAAATAATTTGTTATGATTTGGATATATATGGGAGATTCAAAAAATTTAAAATTTTAAAAAATTAAATATTTTAAAAAGGTTAAAAAAATTAAAATATTAAAATAATAAAAATATTTATAAAATAAAATAAAATATTTAAAATAAAAAATAAAAATTATATTTAAAAATTTTAAAAATACAACGCATACATGTAGTAAATACAATGCACATTAAAAAAAATAAATAAATATTTACAATAAAAAATATTTACCCTAAAAAAATAAAATTAAGAAAATTTTTAAATATTTAAAATATATATAAATCCAAAAAATTTCAAAATACAACTCCAAACTCAAAATTTTTTTCAAAACTCATAACTAAACAAATTTTCTTTTTTCAAAACTCATAACTCGAAATACAATTCCACACTCAAATCATGATTATAAAATTAAACCAAACGGATTGTTTGTTTAATTACTTTTTTAAAATACAACTCAAAACTCAATTTTCTCTCTCTTCTCTTCTTCTCTTTTTTGTTTTTTATTATTAATAAATCAATGAATCCTTTTTTCTGTCTCCTCTCTTATTCCCTCACATTCTACACATCAATCAATCAATCAAAATTTTTTTCACACACATCTATTCAACTAAAAAAATAAATAAATAAAACTATAAATTATCGAAAAATTATTTTCAAAACTCATAACCAAACAAATTTTCAACTTTCAAAACTCTTTTCAATAACTCATCCTTCAAAATACAACTCAAAACTCAAAATTCATTTCAAAAATTAAACCAAACGGAGCCTTAGATATTTTAATTAACTTTATGTTTTTTTTTAATTAAAGTTTATCTAAAAATGTATCTTCTAACTTTCTAAAAAAAACCTATTATACTTTGGTCTCTAACAACCCTAATGTATTGATATTTGCTCTAAAAAAAAAAAGAAACCAAAGAGAAAAGTTTATGAATCCTATACTGCCACATTCAAAAAATTTCCTTCAACCAGGAGGATCCATAATTCAAGAAAAATAATGACAGAAAAGTTTGTAAAAAAAAAAAAAAAAAACACTTTCAACAGTTGAAATTTAAGCAAAACAAAGAGAGATCATAGTCTAACCTAACGTTCTATTTCTTGATAATGAATCCACCTCAAAGTTCTTCCAGATCAAGATTAAACAATTGATAAATTATTTTTTACTATCTTTCCAAAGCAGGCCGATGTGGCATTAGGAGTGGCTGATGATGTGGCATGGTCCAGCCAGACAATGCCCACGATGAGACGGAACATAGTAAGGCTATGTTTGTTTGGGCGGATTGAATTTGGTTGGATTAGCATTTTCATGACTAATAATTCTAGAATTACGAATTCTTTGGATTGTGTATCATATCCTATATTTGGATTGAGTTAGGATTTTAAAGTGGGATTAATAAAATGTTATCTAATCCGATATTTGTTTAAGAGGATTGGAATGGATAGGACATGGAAGATCCAATATATTAATCATAATACCTCTATTATGGTCATTTGATAAGTTAGTTCAGATTTTGACTTAATCCCCCAATTTATATCTCACCCCCTATATGGGATTAAATAGTCCATCATATGTAGGATATTATATCCGAATAAATTGTTGGTCCGTACTTTAATTTTTTAACAAAATATCGAATTAATAATTTTATTAGACTATTATTCCAATCTCAAGTACATGTCCGCCCAAACAAACATGGCTTAAGTGGTTGGGGGTCAATTGCTCATAAGATAGCTTTATGTTGCGTTTGGTTCAAGTATTTTGGTACCGTTTGGTATGTTTTTGACTTTTTATCAAGTTTTTTTATTTTTTTTAAAAGTGATTTGAAAAGTTAGTTAAAAATTGTTTTTGACTTTTTTTGTTAATATTTATTTATAATGTCATATCACAATAAAATGATAAAATTATCTCACCCAATGTAGGAAATTTACATTTTTATCCATGTATAACCTTAAATAATATGAAAGGTATAATTGTAATTTTATATGTAGCTTTTTTTCACCTTGCCAAATGACTTTTTGCTAAAAAAAGTAAATGTAGCTTTTTTGGAATTAAGCTGCAAATGTAGTTTTTTACCATGTTGCCAAAAGACCATGTAATAGTTTTAGTGTAAAAGTTAAAAAGTTATTAAAAAAATTAAAAAATTTATAACCTATATTAAAAAGTCAAAGATTTTCTTTTTCTCTCTACTTTTTGCACATCTTTTCATAAAAAATTAAAAAGTTATTCTAAAAATACTAATTTTTTTTACCTCATATTTTAGCCAAAGACTCGAAAGATTATTAAAATAACATATTCCCAAACGAGATCTAAAAAATTTGAAAATGAAAAACATATATATATATATATGTATGTAAAATATAATTATAACTTACACGTGTTTTTTATTTTTATTTTTAAATTTCTATTCAAAATTTCAAATTTATAAATTAAACACAACCTTAACCGAACGCATAATGGGAAGCTTTTATCAACGCGGGGGAGTTTTAAGAGATAGGATGAATTTGCTAGCTTTAGCGTAATATTGGGATTTATTATTTTAAAACAAAATGTTTTTTTTAAATAGTATGTAATTGCAAAACAAATCACTGACAAATTATTTTTGTGACAGCTTTTGTTTAAAAATTCTATATTTTTTTCTATTACATTTATTTGAAAATAAATGAAGGAGAGTAAGGCTAAGTTTGGGAAAATTAAATAAGTACACTTTTTAACTTTTTTTGTATTATGTGTAGAAAAAGTAGAGAGGAGATGTTGATTGATGTGACCCAAAAAAGATAAAAAGATGAAATAAATACATTTTTTTAGTTTAGCCAAACTTGGCCTAAGATTCTAAGAATATACCTACTTATTTCTTTGCAAATAAATTTGATTATATCATTTGATTATGATCATTAGATAAAATTAATTTTTATTCGTAGATGATCTATATATAAAGCCTTAAATTTTGACAAATTACATTATTAAAATAGGTCCTATGATACACCCAAATGGACCAGATAGATGGATCTAATTCTTCTAAGAATTTGAGAGAAGCTCATTCGTTATTTAAAAAAAAAGTTATGGATTCCAAAAATATTTGAAAATAAATTATAAGGCGAATTACACTAATTGTGTCTATAGTTTGGGATTTATATCGCTTTGGTCCTTAATCTTTCAATTGTGATATATTTGATCCTAAATTTTAAATTTTATTTTAAATAAGAACAATTGAAGACACTATTACTCCATTTTAAGGGCAAAGTCATCAACTTCATAAAAAAAAAAAATAATTTGACAAATAAACGTCAAAAAATTGTTTTTTAATTTTTAAAAATTATTTCTACTCACCAAATATAAAATTATATAAAAATGATAAACTTATTACATTTTTATTTTTTATTTTTTTATCAAATTAATTTTTAATATGTGTTTGGATGATAATCATATAATGGGTAATTGTTTTTGTTATTTTTTTTTTTTATGGTTATTATATAATAGATGGTTATATTTGTTGTTGACAGATATTTTTCTAAAAATAAATTTTGAAAACCAAACTAAATAGAACTTTATAACTAACAAAGTGTCAACATTATTCATTAAAAAAAACATTATATTTCAAATAATATGCAAATTAACTAGTACAAAATAAATTATATGATGACTTTTCCCATGAAATGGACTATTTGCAAAAGAATCATCTTTGATTGTCCTTATTTGAAAAAAATATTTAAAATTTATAATTAAATATATCATAATTAAAAAGTCAAAAATTAAAAACACAAATTCTAAACTATAGAAATTATTAGTATAATTCGTCCAAAATTACATGATGCACATTCAAAGATGATATGAGTTATATTTATAGTAAATTTTATTTATAAATATTTATTTTTAACAATAATAGAGTGATGATTGAGACCCTCTCCAATCACCAACCCTACCACCCACACACACGTGGTGGATGGTGATTGGAAGAGAAGGAAAAAAAAAAAAAAAAGTAGCCAATCAGATAAAAAGGGATCAAGGAATAGAAAAAAAAAAAAGAGGTCCAACTCATTATTATATTTTTTATTTTTGGAATGTTAGTGCCCAACCACATCATCACTTTATTTTAGGAATGTTCAAATCTGTCAGCTTTTTGTCTAATTTCATTAAATTTAACAAAATACCTTCTTTAAAAAGTATGTTGAATTAATAATAATAATAATAATAATAATAATAATAATAATAAAAAAGGCAAGGGATAAAATGCTCCTGGGTACGACAACAGGGTTGTAAAGGGAATTCTACCCTTGTTTTTATGTATTTGTCCATAATTTTAATAATAAGAAAATTTTGAGACTTTTTAAATGTATATTTTGTATTTGTAAAATGATCATTTGGTACTTATAATGATATTGATAAATTTATTAAAGTGATAAATAATTGAATTATTTTGAATTTTTGCTTATGAGTTTTGATTTATTTTTAATTCATTTGTATTGTTTGTCTTGAACTATGATATAAAAAATATAAATAATTAAATTATATTTTATTAAAATATTTTTATAGTAATAAATTTATCATGAAAAGTTATTTATTAATAATTAAGGTTAATTCATAGGACCAGCCCATAAGATTCTTTAACTTTAGGAGGGCTGGTCAGGCCCAAAACGTACGTGTGTGGTGCAGAATGCAAAACTGGGCTTGTAATGCAACTTCACAACAACAACTGACAAGAAACAAAATCTGATCACGAGTTTCATCCCATTGGGCTTTTTTTGTGTACTTTTTTTGTATCGGTTCCGGTCTTATTCTCTGTGGTTTTCATTTCGTCTGGATTGAAAATTTTGTTGATTTGCTTTACATGAACTACTAACCTATATAAATAGTTATTAATTTTAAAATGCACAAAAAAATGGTTTAAAATAAAATAAAAATTAAGGAGAAATTACAACAAAAAAAAAAAAAACCCTAAAGTTTGATCATTGTAACAGAATAAATCCTAACTTTTTCCCTTATCAATTTAAATCATAATCATTTCATTTGGCTTCAATATAAACCATTTGCCTATTTTCGTTAAGTAAAACTGATGAAAATAAGATATTTTAATTATTAGACTCAATGTAAGTGTATATAAAATGTCTAAAATACCCTTTTTGTTGAGTTTAATGAGTAAAATACATTTTTTCTTCAATTTTACTTAACGAAAATATGCATATGAAGTAAATTAAAAACAAATCAAAAGATTAAGGTTTTAATTGAAAAAAAATTAAAAGTTTAGAATTTATTTTGTTATAAGGGTGAAACCTGAGTTTTTTTTTCATTTTTTTTTTTTTTTTTTTGTAATTTTCCTAAAAATTAATTAATTTAATCACAACTACACAAGGGACTTTTTATTATTATTTTTATTTTCAAATTTAAAATTTTAAGAAAATCAAAGAGTAACTCAATTGAATCAAAGAGACACATTGTAAAACTTGCTCAATGCAGGTGCCACATGCTCAATGCCAGTGCAACATGTGTCTGATGCAAGTGTAATTTATGTGAATTGTTGCACAAGTTGGACTTGCACTGAGCATAGTAGCACCAAGTAACACTTGTACTGATCATGGATAACGCTTACATCTACCTCTTTTTTTAGCTAAAAACGGAGTTTTGGGTCATTACAAGAAATGGCTGAGAGATTTGGGTGGCGAAGGTGACTAGCGTTTGAAATCTGGGTACAATTGTTTTAAAAAATTATGCACTATTTTAATTTTGTAGTTATTTTTATAAAATCTTAATAAATGTAACTGTGTAATAAAAACTAATTTATGTTGTTTTGCACTACATTATTTGGGTAGTTATTTTACAGAAGTTTAATTTATGTAATTATTATATAAAAACTTTAATGTTAATTATTTAAAAGTCCTATTTACAAATATTATAGTAGCTCAGGTCCTATTTAAGATTTTTTTAAACCAATGAGTCCTATTTAGTAAAACTGATAATATTATCAGTTTTTTTCAATTTTTAAAATTAAGAATATTATCAATTTTTTATAGTGATGTTCTACATAATTGTTTCACTAACTGATGAAAAAAAACAGAGTATGAAATTAAACGTTTTTACACTTCTATTTATTAGTTTGATTCAACTATCTAATAAAATCGAGAACGTTAACAGTTTTTTTCAATTTTAAAACTAAGAATATTATCAATTTTTTAATTTTTAATTTTTTTTTTTTTTTTTTGAGTTTTGCACATCAATATTCTATCATTATACTCCTTTATAGACAAAATTTTCAATTTCACACAAAAAAAATAATTCAATTTTTTCAAAAAAAAAAAAACTCTGTTTGGTTCCCCTTTTCTAGACTTCATTTTTTTGAAAATTGTAGAGTTTTTGTTTGGTTATTCAAAAAATTTGAAAAAGTTTTCAAAATTTCTTTTTTGGATTCTTTTTTCAAAATCTCTGTTTGATTCCTCTTTTATGTTTTGATACATATATAGTATGTACATATATATATATATACAACAAATATGGTAGTACTTATGATGTGACAATAAGGATTGGTTTGAGATATTCTAAAAAAGTACACTTTTTGACTTATTGGCTTATATGAGTTAGGTTTGGGTTGGATTTGATGTGATGTGTTAGAGAAGTGATGTGATTTAATTAAGATGATGTAACTTAAATAGAAGAGTGGCTTTTTGACTTTTTGTATTATTTAAATTATGCCAAACTTGGTCTAATTTTTTTTTTTTTAATTGTTGAATACATCCTTTAGGCCGTTTCTCTCTCCACCTATGGAGGGAAATATGAATTTGCAATAATGAAATTTATTGGAAACCAAACACCTATCTATTTTCAAAACATAGTTTTCAAATCACTTTTTTAAAAAATAACTCAAAAAATTGAAATCAAACATGATGATTAGTTTTTTTTTTTTGCATATAATTTTTTTTTAGTTTTTTTTAATTTAAAAGTTGATATTTTAAAATTTTAAAAATCAAAATAAAATATCAAATCATTATGTTCATTTATAGATAATCATAAATGATGAACAATCATTGTTTAAAAGGCAATTCTGACTATTAAAATTTTAATGGGACTTGAAGGTCTAAAAAATTTTAATTAAGACTTAATAGAGTATAAATTCATAAATTAATACTTATGTGTAGATGTCCCAAAACTTTATTTATGTAGTTGTTCTATCACTCATAAAAAAAATAAAGAAAATAAGTGAGAATATTTAAAAATAAAAAATAAATGTAAGAAACAAATAAAATTGAACAGGAAAGCAAGAGAGAGAGTGTGAGTAATTGTTCAGAAGTATAAAAAGAGAGTGACACGTGGGAGAGATATTAGTGAAGAGAAAAATGGGAGAAAAGAGAGAAATTTTAAAAGAAAGAGAAGTCAAAATTCTGTGAGAAATAGAAGGGGCAAATTTGTCCAATCCTTTGCATGTTCCGTCAGTTGTAATTATAATTGAAGATTCCACCTCAGGTAAAATAAATCAAAATAAAAGATTGTCCTATTAATTTGCTATTATTTCATCTACATTTCTTTTTTATTTTTTTAGGGAAAATTATTAGGGGAAATTACAACTCAATGCTGGTTTTAGAAAAGAATTACAAATTTATGGAAAAGCTTAAGTCTTTTATTATTAATGTACAAAAATTTTATCACCGATTTGAAATTATTTTTAAAAACTTACATTGAATAGTAAATGTCCCAAAATACATTGAATCATTGAACAGTAATAGTAAATGCAGGGAAAAAAATTACAATGATAAACTTTATCAACATTAATAATTGAAATTCTAAAACTTTTTATGTATCTATGAATATTTTTTTAAAACACCACTGAACTGTAATTATCTTTTTTTAAAATAATTTTTTGTATTTGTTTTGCACTATCTAGTCCAATCACGTATTTAGAATCAATAAAAATAAGAATTTTTATATGACCCCTCAACTATTAATAATATCTTTTCATTTATAAATCTGTACATTCTGATCCATTCACTTATAAAAGTGTATCACTTTTACTCACAGTAAACTTCCTAAAAAATGATGTATTTGTACGATTTTTATAATTTAATAAGAAAATATATACAAATTCATACACGAGAGAGATAAAACTAATAATTGAAATAGTCTTGATGTAATTAATCTTAAAAATAAGGCAATTATATTCAGACAGGGACTAAAATACAACCAAAGACTTAGCCTCCGTTTGGCAAGAACTTTTTTGGGCTTTTTTTGGCTATTTTAGCCACAAAAGACAAAATAGGCTTTTTTAGCCACAAAAAATAAAACATCACATCCAACCCATAATCATTACACTCCTCTCTCACAAAAAAATTTAAAAAAAAAGTCAAAAAAACCAAAAAACCAAAAAGCCAACCCACTTCCCAAACGGAGGCTAAAAGTACAAATCACAAGTTACAACCAAACACTAGAGTACAAATCACAACTAGAAAAAACAAACCTAATCAAATTAACCAATCTACTACAACCAAAGACTAAGTACAAATCACAAGTTACAACCTAATTCTAGCTGTAGTTCCACAAAAAAAAAAAAAAAAAAAACTCATATTCTAGCTGAATCTAGAGCTTCATAGGGGCAATTTAGGAAGTTAGATAGAGTTAACTTTTAGCTTTTAATCTATTTTGGATCACATCACTTCTTACATTTTTTACATATAAAATGACAAAAAAATCAAAAAAATCAAAAAAAATAACTTTTAACGAACTTTTCAAATCACTCCATAGAATCTACAACTTGTAACTAATCTTGCAATCTTTGTTTTTTAATAGTTGGTTTAGAGTAGAATTCACAAATTCACTCCAAACTAGAAACTCATAGAAAACAGTTTTGATTCCTAAGTGAATTATTGTATTAAAACCCATCACTTTATCACATTAACATGGACAAATTTTAAAGATTATTTTTTGATAATATATAAAATTATTTTAAATTTGATTCACTAATAACCTTGAATCTAATAAGATTATTACCAAAATATAGAACAATCAAGACATGTTATCCTCTTAAAAAATGTGTATCATATACATTCTTATTATATATTTTATACACTTATTTTTATGCCAAATATTATATAATTTTCCTAGAACGGTAAAATAAAAAAAATAGATATTGAATAATTCTCAACACAACATATTCTTCAATATATTACTGATAAGAACACAAACTAAAAATAAAGAATGAATCATAGAAAATGTATTGGGATTTATTTTTGAACATGAATCTACCATTATTAAGTTCAATTCCAACTATTCATAATATTTTCTACGAAGCATTATATATTTATAGCGTTGCACATCCCTAACCTAACATCTATCTATAATTGATGTAACTTACAATGATTTTGCAAATTTCTATAAGCCAAGTTAGAATTGGGCAAAAAAATTGTAAACAAGTCCGATCTAAATTAAATCGCACGATTTGAGTTAATTTTTTTAATATACAGTTCGACCATGATTCTTAAAATAGACAAACTTATCGTATTAAATATATATACATAACTTATAACCCTATGTTCTAATGCTTTCTTGTATAATGGTAAAATTAATTTCAAATAATTATCTAAATAATTTTTAAATTGTGATTGAAATTTTGTGATCTTATTGTGTGAATGATGACACTAATATTTTCAAAAATTATGATTCCAAATCTATATCTATATATATAAGGAAAAATGTCTTTTTAAGAACAATGATTGTGGAAGCTCTAGACTTTCAAACTAATTTTGTTAATTTGTTAATTTTTAAAGAAATAAAAAAGATCTATTGGTTAGTTCCTTAAGTCAGAAATCCAAAAAAAAAAAAGGTTTATAATTCTCTACAATTTTAAGTTTTAAAATTCAAAATATTATGATAAGTCACCCTCACTCTTTCGAAATTCAAATAAAAAAAATAAAGACACTAATTATTTATGATTTTGATTTTCAAAATTCAAACTAATATAGTGAACTACCTTCATCCCACTCTCATCTTTTCCAAAAATAATATAAATCTAAAATTTTAAAAACCCAATGAAATTAAAAATTCAATTCAATTCTTTCTTTAAAATACTCAATATTTGATCTTTTTTTTAGCCTGGCCAACTCCTCCCCAAATGTAATGATACAATGGTTATTCTCTTTCTTTGCTAATAGTCCAAATCTATTTCAAGTTTGTTTGTTTGTAATTTTTGTTCTTTTTTTTTTTTGTGTAAATTTATATTTTCGTGTGAGTATTTTTTTTTCTTCTCTATATGACTCTTTTTTTTCCAATGTATTTTTTTCCAACTAAATTGATAATAAATATATATTTGTGAACTATCTTTGTTTTGGGAGTTGATTTGAATTTTTTTTTTTTTTTTGGGTGGATGTTTGTATATTTTTTATATTGTTGTTATTATTTCTTTTGACATATGTGCATTGATAATATAGTTATGAGTTTGTTTTTTTATTTTTTTTATTTATAGAATAAGGTGTCTTATATTGTTCTTTATGATTTGGCCAGTTTTTAAAATTCTTAAACAAAATTTTCAAATTTTTTATTTGTAACAAAATTAAAAACATTTAATTGACTTACCCATCAATAAATAAAATTTTAAATAATGAACACTATTCCATAATTTATGGATTTAAAAAAAAGTTTAACACCAATATATGGAATAAGAAAACCTAAAATCGCGGATTTTTTTATTTATCATTTCTAACTCTGTAAAACTCTAACGGTACCTTTTGATTTCCACAACATTGTCTTTTTATATTTACAAAGATAAAAAAAAAACTAAGCCGGAGTTGTATAATAGTTAGTGAAGGCGGTGAGCATGGCAACAACAAGGGTGATGATGAGTTCGGCCAGAGCATTTTTTGGGTGAATTTTGAAAACGTGAATATTAAAAGAAGAGTAGATAGTTTGGGTGATGAATTGATTTAGAAAACTAATGTGTGGTTGAGATTAAGTATGGATTTTACTACATAAAAATTGAATACGGATCATATATTGTTTTTTATATATAATTTTGGGTACTTTTGTATAACTATAAAAAATTATTGTGATCACATGTTACTTATCATTTGATATATTATTGTTGTATTATTGTAATGAATTTTATTATTAATGTCTATTATCAATGCAGTGGTGAGTCACATGATAAATAAAAATATGTTTTGTTATTATTATTATTGATAATATATTTCTTTATTTACCTTTTTACAATGTTCAAAAAATTAATTTATGTTTATTGTTAGTTTTTGTAGTTGAGAAGTCAAAAATAAATTTTAACCAAATTCAAATTATAACTAATTTGAGATTGAAAATAAAATTTAAAAGAAATTATAATTATATATAATTTTAAAATATTTTTAAAAAAATACAAGGAAGAATTAGAACTATAAATTAAAATTATCAAACAACCTAATTCTATGAAAAAATTTAAATGAAAAATTGGTCAAATTTGAATTTATAATTATTAAATATTTTTAATGAGTCATTGATCTTTTATTCAGGTTGTAGCCTGATCTGGTCTTAAATAGTTTTCCAGATATAAATATATCTTAATATTGATACAATTAATATTAGACATATTTTAAGAAGGGTAAATTATATCGATAGTCCTCGCATTTTTGTTTCTCGTATCAATTTGGTCTCTGTAATTTCAATTAGTTTGTTTTTTATCCCTAATTTTAGATTTTGTATTAATTTGGTCCAATTGATAATGTTGGTTAAGATTTTTGAAAGAAAATAATTATTGAGTTAATTGAGATTAACTTATTGAGTTAAACAAGTTTATAATTTTGTCTATAAAAGCACAACAGATGCTACTTATGTGTGTATTTTCAATAAAAAAACACTAGTAATTATAACAATTGGACCAAATTGAGACAAAATTATAAATTTAGTGTCAAATTGAGCAAATTAAAATTATAAGAACAAAAATAACACAAGAGTTAAAATATAGGGATTACCAATGTAATTCATCCTTTTAAGAATAAGTACATAATTTCTTAATTAATTTTGAAATTGTTAATAAATATACCAAACAAATATATACATATTTTCTATTTTTGTTATAATTTTTTTTAAAAATATATTTACTAATTAAAAATTAAATAAATAGGTAGGTCAACTAACTCATGAATTGGACATGAACTAGACGATTCTCCAAGGATTAGGCTTAAATTAAGAATTATTGGCAAAAAAAATCGACTTAAACTAAATTTTCTTGACAATTTTTTAGTGTTTAATCCAATGTTAGAACTCCCAAATTAGCTCATATCAGTACGAACTGATAAATTATGATATAATTTAAATATAAAATTTAAATTTATTAAGACTAGAATATGACCTACAATTTATAGTGACTTTATCTTAAATAATTTTTTTATACATAAATATATATAACTATTCATTTAATTGTTTTAAACATAAATATATAGTTTTTTTTTTTTTTTTAAACTATAGTTCAAACTTTTTAATAAGTATGCATAAAATAAGTCCATATTTCTTATTTTTATTATAAAAAAATATTTATAAATATTTATTTACTAATTTAATAAATAGATAGGTCAAATGATTTATATAAGTTGGGAACAAAACAAAACAATTTTTAATGATTAGGTGAAGGACAAGCTAACATAAATCTAATGTTAAGCCTAAATTTTAATATCACAAGTGAATCCTAATTCATTTTTACATAAATCTTATAACATAAGACAAATTATAATTTTTAGACTTCACAAAACATGAAAAAAATTATTGTATTGACAAATGTAATTTACCACTATCATATGATAAATTAAATTTACGAAACTCATAAGACGAAATATATTTTTATTTTATCATAAATATAATTTTTGTGATTTATTTTGTTAATTTTTACCACTTAAATTATGGCATATATTTGTTATTAAGAACTTAGAGCACACAATTAATGACATAAGAATAAGTAAAAAAATTCTCTTATATGTAGCTGTGATAAAAATGAATAAAATTTAATTAATTCTAAATCATTTTTGCTAAATATTGTAGATAAATTTTTTAGATTATTATTTAATTTTAAAAATTAATTTTTGATTATTTATTTATACTCATGCATAGCACGAGTAATTATGCTAGTACTATTATAATTGTAAAACATTGTCATCTTATTAAGGCTAAAAGTTGTAATTCTTTTTTTTTTTTTTTTTAATTTTGTTGGTTTTGTTTGTAACGCCCTCAAAATAAACCCATAAATCATACATTCTTAACATGCTTAGACATAAAAGAATAAAGCATAATTACATATCATCAGAGTATTCATTACAAAATATATTACACATTGACAACAAAAGTAAGTGCCCTATAGGCTTACAACTTTCCAAGTCAACACTTGGTTACAAAATGAGAGTACTAACTCAAGATAGGAAATAAGTCATTGGCTTTGATATACATGTAATACAAGAATGTAATCACAAAAGATGTCCCAGCCACTAAGCCTCTCAAGCTACGTCCTTAGAGGTGGCATACTACTTGTACCTGAAAATGATGTCCCATATAGGGTGAGCCAACGCCCAGTAAAGATATGCTAAACATACTATAAGCAATAACTAAAACATTAGCGTTTGATAAATGTTCAACTCATACGAATCAATTCATAATCTATTTCAATTACATGACAAATGTATCCATGTTTCATTCTATTTTCCATTTTTTTTATCCAATTTCTCAATTCAGGCTCAGAACCTGACCATATACTTTAAATGAGATTACACCTCATATCAATAATTCTTCCATTTCATCAATTCAAATGAAATAATAATTCACATCAAAACACTTCCATAAGCATCGATAGATACACAGATTTGCTGTATCAATAACACATAGAACGCATACATACTTCACAAATGATACACAGATTTGTTGTATCGATAATTCAATAGATACACAGATTTGCTGTATCAATGGAGTCCATTCCCCATCTCCTCCCACACAATATCTGGTTTAGGAGTCCATCCCCTATCTTCCCCTAAACCGTGGAGTACATCCCCTATCTCCTCCCACACAATACAATGTATATAAACACATATTATATACATAATCAATCAATACATAAATTTAATGTATTATTTCAACCGTCATATTCGATGACATATTCAATTGATTAGTTTTAGTTTGCCTAATCATCATGCATTGTCTACAACAATCAAGGCTATCCTCCACTGATAGCCCAAAGCAGTTATTGCTAAACAGATAATAAATATATCAACAGGTAATTTATCAACATTTTCAAGAATGAGCGATTAATAAATCCAACTTCACTATTCCATCTCATATTGAGCCAATTTCATTATTTTCAACTCAATTTCACATTTTCATCATAAATGTCATTAATTACACTAATGACCTAAATACACCCAAACATGGCATTTTTTTCCTTTTTCCTAATACTGACCCCAATGGTCCAAATATTATCAATAACATCAATATACTCATTTTGAAACCCAAATACACATTTAAAACCCTAACTTTCAAAATCCAAAACCACTTATACAAAAGCTCAATATTCATGTCAAAGCCCATAAAGATGAGTAGGAACCCCTACCTCAAGAGATGAAACCAATGTGGATGATGGAGAAATCTCGAAATGCTCTAAACCAAGAAATTTTCGGATGGGTAGGTGGCTCTCAACAAGCTCTACACTTTTTACAAAGACACCAAAAGAGTGGATCACCCTAACTAGATCAAAGCCTAGAGAGAAGGTAGATTCTAGAGAGATGAGCTCTCAAAAGAGGTTTTTAGAAAGTAAGAGAGAGAGTGAAAGTGAAAAAGTGATCTAAAAAGACCCAGTTGATATCTGACATACGTATGACCCGCTCGAGCGGAGAATAGGACGCTCGAGCGGAGAATAGGACGCTCGAGCGTCAAGAACAAAAAACTGGACCCGCTCGAGCGCCAAGACACAACTGCAAAACACACCCACTCGAGCGCAAAGGAAAAGCCGCTCGAGCGTAGATTTCCCTCTTCCAGTACTTTTACAGAAAATGAACCACCCGCTCGAGCGCCTATATAAGCGCTCGAGCGTGAAAAACACACCTGTAAAAGTTTTGCAGATGCATGAAATGCTGAGTGTGAAAACTACGCTCGAGCGCAAAAAGACCCGCTTGAGCATACAACCAAAAATCAAACTCCGCTCAAGCGCAAAGGGACCTGCTTGAGCGTATCACCAAAATTCTGGGCAACAAGGAATGGGACTAAAGCTCAACCAACCTGTTCGAAACACGCCCAATACATCCTAAAACTCAAACACACGGAATTAAAGGATAACAACAAGATATACAAATCACCAACTCCACGGAACCTAGGTCCGGAATACAACAATCAAAGGAAGGGAAACCGGGATCGCTATATTGTTTATTTTTTATTAATATGTGTCACAATATGATTGGTTTATAAATTAATTTTATATTCTTAAAATAAAATTTTAAATTTAGATTTTTTCTTAAATTATATTATCGTAATTGGAATAAGATCAATATTCATTTCTTAATTTATGCATCCTTTACTACATTTTAAAATAAAATTTAAAATTTAAATTCTTCTTTAAATTATGTTGGTACAATTAGAATGAGATCAATATTCACATATGTCATAATATTATTGGTCTAAACATAATATGCTATTAAATAAACGTGTTCAAATTATTAATCGCTATTAAAAGTTTATATTTTTATTTTTTTATCATTTTTGGTTTTAACTTTTAGGGTAATTACAAATACACCCCTAGAGGATTGATTAAAATATAAATCACCCCCTGTAGTTTTGGAAATTACATTCCACTCCTTGAGGTTTCTAATTTCATAACAAATTACCCATTTTATTAATAAATCATCAAGTCAATTAACAGTTTTTAATGATATTATAAATATGTTTCAATTAATAATATAGGTAATTTTATTTTGTATAGGAGAGCAATTATAAATTTTTTTTTTTTAGTTAATTCTGCTAAATAAATTTTTTTAATAAGAGGATATTTGCAATTTTTCAAACTATAGGAACCAATTTGTACCTTAAACAAACCTCAAGGGGTGTATTGGTAATTTGCCGTAAATTTTATAAAAAAAAAATTGTATATTCTTCTAAAATATAAGGACTTGAACAATAAATTTTTTTAATATCAATATTTTTTTTTAACAAAAGACAAAAATATTAAGAAATTGAATGACTTTTTTAATACTCGCCAAACATGGTGGATTATGTTTAAAAAAAATAATAATTTCAATTATTATTTAATCAAATTAAAATATATATATTTTTTTTCCTTAAATAGTTAAGAAGCGACTTTTGCTAAAATCAAATAAAAATAAACATTATTTTTCTATTAAAAGTGATGGTTGCTTAAACTTATTTTTTTTTATAATAAAAAATATTATATGTGATAATTTATTGTTCTAATAATATTACATACCTATACTTTCACCCACAATAGCAAAATGTCATACAAACAAAAGAAATTTGCAAACTTTTCTTATAAACTGATGTGGCATGGACTGATACAACTTTGGAATGTGAAATGAGGTCCAACTTACTAATATTCTAGGTGACACATCAGTTTGTAAGGAAAGTTTGTTTGTATACACAATAATGTGGCAAGTGAGTTCAGTCCTATGTAATTGAATGTATAGCAAATTAAAAGTTGACACATGGATACTACATCATTGTGGATACAATTGTGGGTGTTTTGTGGATCCCAAACATTTTTTCTTTATTCTTTGTCTAGACTTTTTTAGCGCTTATGAAACATGGTGAATCTTGTTAATTTTTTTAATCTCAATCGTTAATTAAGAAAACTAAAATAAAAAATGAAAATTTTTTGGTTCAAATTGTTAAAAAGTGACTTTTGTTTTTTTTTAAAAACGAAGAAGAAATAAATGTTATTTTTCTATTAAAAGTGATAGTTCGTAAAATATCTTTTTTTAATTAAAAAATAAAGATTATAGGTGATAATTTGTTGATTATCTACAATTATTTTTAGATCAAATGAGAATATCATTCTAAATTTTTTTCTTACCCCCTTTTTTTTTTATTTAGATACTTTTATTTTGTAAGAAATTTAATTTTATTATATTTAAATTATGGACAAATTACACTAACAGTCCCTATAGTTTGGGAGTCATGTCACTTTGGTCCCTGACTTTTCAATTGTGACACATTTAACTCTGAATTTTCAATCTTGTTCCAAATAAGGACAATTGAACATATTATTGTTTATTTTCAAGGGCAAATTTGTCAAATTGATAAAATATAAACTAATTTAACAAAAATAATGTGATTTTTTTTTAAATATTGAAAAATTATTTCTACCTACCAAAGATAAAATTATGTAAAATTGATAAATTTTTTAGACATTTATTTATTTATATATTTATTTATTTTACAAAATTAATTTTTATTATGTATATGGATGATGATCATATAATAGATGTTTGTTAGGTTTTTAGTGTGTAATCGATATATTTTATATATGAAATGTTTTTAGTTTTAGATTTTTTGATTTAATGGATTAGTTTAATAATGATATCAAGGTTGTCACCATATTTGACTGTTGGAAAAATAGAAACTAATTTAATGAAAATAAAAATAATCACCCATTACACGATCATCATCCAAACACATAATAAAATTAATTTGGTAAAAAAAAATAAATGTCTAAAAGATTTATCAATTTTACATAATTTTATTTTTAGTGGGTAGTTTTAATTTTTAAAAATTTAAAAATATTTTTTTGACATTTATTTTTGTCAAATTAGTTTATATTTTATAAAATTGACGATTTGCCCTTGAAAAATCTAATGGTATCTTCAATTGTCTTTATTTGGAACAAGACTCAAAATTCAGGGTCAAATGTATCATAATTAAAAAGTTAAGGACCAAAGTGACACAAGTATCAAACTATAAGGACCGTTAATATAATTCGCCCTTAAATTATTTTATGCCTTATAAAAATAAATTTTTTTAATATCAACTTATTCAATAATCTCTTTGTAAAAGGTGTATTTTTTAAACATAAAAAAAAAAATTCTATTGAAAAAACTTCAGCCTATTGCTTTTGCTTTTATTCATTATTATTAAATATTTAATTAATCTTATTTATTATTAAAAAATAAATTAGCAAATAATTTTATATATTTATATAAAATATATAAATATATTCCAATTTGGTGTCTCTGCCTAAGTTATTTAGTGTCTCTGTCTAAATTTACTCAAATTTGTTCGAATTTTTAAATTTCTATATAAGGCTTCACTGAATTAAAAATTATATTACCTAATTTTTAAAAAATTTCATATTTGAATTGAGTTGCTTGGGTTAAACTTGTCCAAGTTTATAACTCTAACAAAGGGGTTAAAAATTATATGATTAAAGTTGTAATAAATTAAAAATTAATATATAAATTGTGATAAAATTGTAAAATTTAAATCGTAAATTTTAATATTCTTTTATTTTCATAATTTATATACAAAAATCTAATTATTTATATTATATATATTTTTTACTAATTAAATTGAATCATGTTTATTGATCCGTCTATTTTGATTTCAAATTTTACCGAACCATAAATAATAATTTAAGGGTAAATTACCAATAGATCTTAACAGTTAAACCTAATTTCTATCAAGCCCTATTGAAAATAAGTTTTTATAAAATTATCACTAAAACTAATTTTATATGACAATTTTTTACATATGTCTCTAAAAATTGACAAATAGTGATTTTTTTTCTTTAGATTTTAATATATTGTAACAAAATTTATAATTAGTGATTTTTTTTATGACAATTTTTTTTATAAGATCTATTAAATAATAAATCTATTCATTAAGACCTATACGTAAGTATCCCATAATTTAATTCTTAGGCCTAGTTTGGGAAGACTAAATAAGTGCACTTTTTGACTTTTTACGAAATATGGGTTGGGTTTGGGTTGAGTTTGAAGTGATGTGTTAGAGAGGTGATGTGACTTAAATAAGATGATGTGACTTAAATAGGATAGTGACTTTTTGACTTTTTATCTTTTTTCAACCTTCCCAAACTAGGCCTTAATTTACTCCAAAATCAAGTAATCCAAGCCTTGGTATCCCATAATTTAATTCTTAATTTACTCCAAAATCAAGTAATCCAAGCCTTGGTAACCCCAAACAGAAGCTGACTTTTGTCAAAAACGTAACGTCAGGGCCGTCCGCTAAATTCCAGAATCATTAATTTTGAAGGAGACAGGCTGTCCGGGTAGATTCCCTTCCGACGACTTTGTAGGACCCTCCTCATCAATTTGTATATCGTGTGACAATTTTGATGTCTATTTGCTTACTTATCTAATTGTTGTGACAATTTTGAAGTCTATTTGCTTACTTTTATTTACACATTTTTCTTTCCACTTATCTAATTGTTGTGACAATGTTGAAGTCTGTTTGCTTACTTTTATTTATACATTTTTCTTTCAATAATATTTGAAAGCTTTAATTTAAAAATTTTAGTAGTAAATCTCACATGATGATGCGATATTTTAACTCGTGTATTATTATTATTATTATTATTATTTTTATTTTTGTTTATCACATCATTAGAGATCATATTAAAATTCTAATTTTAAAGGTCACTATTACTATCTTTTTTTCTTCTAACTTATCTTATTGTGTGTGCGGCACCGCTACAGAGCTCGAAATATACGACTCGAAATACTGGCTCGACACCAAAACGACGTCGTTTTGGTGTCGAGTCTGTATTTTTTTTTTTTTTTTTTTCCTTTGTTGCAGATCTGGAAGAAGAAACGAACGGAGAAGAAGAAGAAGAAGGGGGGAGGGGGGGCTCTGCAGAACGGGAGGAGGAGGGGGGAGGACTAGAGGAGGGCCATAAAATGGGGAGTCAGATTTTGAGCTCGAGAAACCAGAACAGGAGGGGAGGGAGAAGCGAGAAGAGAATGAAGGAAGAAGGAGGAGGAGGAGGAGGAAGGAGGAGGAGGAGGAGGAGGACTAGAGGGCATTTTGAAGCGAGGCTCGAATCTGGGCAGACGACGGCGCCGAGGTTCGGCGAGGGGGCGACGAGCAGCGACGGCCGGAAGGCTCCTCTTCTATTGCGAGCTGCGACGACCTTCTTCCCCCTCTTCTCCTTCTCTCCCTCTCCCTCTTCTCCTCTTCCTCTCCCTCTTCTTCCCTCTCTTGATTTCGAGCCAACATTCGAGCCTCAAATTCGAGCACTCGATCATTTTCCATTGTGCGTGTGAGTGTTTTTTTTTTTTTTTTGATCCAGCTTATCTAATTGTTTGCGCTCTAATTCTTGACAATAACATATTGCACAAATCTATTCAGCTACCTAAATTGATTTTATTTTAACTTTTAAAAAAAAATTTCAATGCAAATAAATTTGTTTAAATCGAGCTAGACTTCACATCTAAGGTTTAACACTAATTCTCTATTTGGTTCATTGAAATAAAATAGAATAAAATGAAATGGTGATTTCTCATACATTTTTATAGACTGATCATTCCCTTAACATAGTAAAAGATGATTCCATTTGTAATGTATTTTTCATTATATTTTTAGTTTAACCATACATATGAATGAATATTTTGATAGAATGATCATTCTATTCCGATTCATTCTAATAAACCAAACACTACTCAAGTTCAAATAAATTTTCTTTATTGAAAAATTACAAAATAATAATAATTCTAGAATTTTTCTACGGTAACAAATAAACTTCCTTTTAATTTAAACTGTGAAATTTTAAAATACTATACTAGTTTAAACTATCCATTTGTATTCATTATTTACTAGCATAAAATTCGCGCTATGCACGGACAAATAACAAATGTGATAAACAATACTAAATATGTTAAAAATTAACTAAGTAATATGATATTAATTTAGATGGTTATTTAAATAATATATTTGAATGATTTCATTATGTTTATATAGATATGTAGGACTAATTAATTTTTTTTGAAATACACTCAATTAAATAAACTTAATTAAAAAGGAAGAGTCAGTGTGAAATTCTATAAATATGAATAAAAAAAGAGAAAATTAGATAAATCTTTGAAAATTGAAGCCACTAATACTCTATTTTTTGTTTTTTCTCATTTTTATTTATTCTTCAATTTTGACTGATTGAATTCTACAAAATAGATAATGTAATTGATTTTACATAATAGATATGAGATAATTAGTGAATTGAAAAACTAAAATTATGAAATTCATTAAGACGAAATATATTTATAGTTTATCATAAAAATAATTATTATATGGGAACTAATTAATGTTAAATAAATTTTCTTTTATATTATAAACAAATTTTTTTGTTATAATTTAATTTCAAAAATAATTTTTAATTATTTATTTTAACCCGTGCATGGCACGGGTTATTATGCTAGTTAAAAATGAAAAGCATTCACACTTTTCATAAATTAAAGAGCATAAATTTTTTAGAATAAAAAGTTGCAAGTAAGTATGAATATTTACATCTTTAAACCATTTAATTAACAATGAAAACATTCACACTTCTCATAAATACAAAATGTATTTTTTAGGCATTTAAGGTTTTAAGTGTGAATATTCATGCTTAAATCTCTGACACAAAAATTATAAATATAAAATTTTATATTTTTAAACCATTCAATTAAAATGTAAATAATCACATTCATCAACCACCTAAACAAAAACACAATCAATTAAAACAAACAAAATTATTTTGCGAAAAGTGAGAAACAAATTATTTGTCAACTACAATTACTGATGATGTAAGGGATCCAATGGAGGATGAGTCGGGTAAATCCACGCTTCTAACAACTTTACTGGTCTCGGAGCTCACTGGAGGTACCTGCAAAAAAGGTCCAGCGGGGAATGGGAGTCTCCCAACAAACCCTCCGACAATCAAATTATAATAGAAGAGATTGACTGTATCCAGAGAGAGAGAGAGAGAGAGAGAGGGGAAGATAATGAAGAACTTAACCATTGATGTGTCTTGGAAACTTCCTTATATCATTTGTTCATCATTTCCTTGTCCATTCCGACCTGTCGTGTTGGTCGAAAGTCTATACTCTAGCTTGCATTGTTCACGGTGAGGCTGCCTGTTCCGACATGAATGGGTTGTCGCATTTAATGCTGTGAGAGCCTCATTAATGGCTGATGTGTGGTGCAATAAATTTGCAAGATCTTTGTCTTCTTATGTGTCTAGGCCCTTGTTTGGCAAGTGTTTGAATGTTATTGGTCCTGGTCTAGTATTAATTTCTTAGAGCTATTGAGCTTCGATAACCGGGGGGTGGACTCGCCCCTGTTTCGTGGGTTGGGCACTTGTAGATTGGGCCCTCCTAGGTGTCTATCGATATCAGTATTCCCCCATTCTCGAGTCCAACTTTAGTCCAACGAAGGGAATAAGTAAGAAGCCAATCGCGAGGGTGGAGAGCCGAGTAGGGTGATCGATCGTGAGGAGGACCGACCGTGAAGGGGGGCCGGGTTGGGTGACCGATCGTGATGAGGGATGATCGCGAAAGGGGCCGAGCTAGAAGGCCAATCGTGAGGAGGGGTGACTGCGAAGGAAGGCCGAGCGGGAATGCTGATCATAAAGAGGGCCGACCGCGAAGGAGGGCCAAGCTGGAAGGCCGATCGTCAAGAGGGTCGACCATGGAGGAGGGTCAAGTGAGAAGGCCGATCATGAAGAGGACCGACCGTGAAGGAGGGCCGAGTAGGAAGACCGATCGTGAGGAGGGCCGACCGCAAAGCAGAAGTGACGGTGAACGGGGCTCAAGAAATGACAAAGCACGTGATGATGCAAAGCGGAAAAGATAGGGGGGAGGGAAAGAGGAGGTACAAGTTGATGGGCGAATTGTGGCCGTACACGTGGGGGAAGCGAGGGAGGCGGTGGGGGATGTGATGCGTTGGTAGGAAGTGAAATAATAGGATGCGTTGGCAGGGGTTTTTTGTGAGGAAATTTTCAAACTGGCAAAATTTAACCGCGATCCTTGGGAGATATGTAAACCCTGTGCCTTTGGAGCAATACGCTTTACTTACCTAATCACAAAAAATCATCATATTCCAAACTTACGGGCCTTCATCGTAGTGGACTCTCCCTTTTTGCAAATCGCAGAATTCCTAGAGCCTGCAACCAAAGCAATTTGCAAAAACGTGGCGCGAATGGCCCAAGACAAAGCAGCAGCTGTGGAGTTAGAATCATTAGGGGAAGACGACGTAGTAGACTTAGCAGAGCAGTATAGGGTGAGAAGGATTGGTGAGTGGACGGTGGGTGCCGCGTCCAGGATAATGATGTCGGCAGTCCAGCCCATTAGCCAAGTGGAGCCCGACCATTGGCATACGAAGGCGGACAAATCAGTGTTAACAATAGAAGATCTAGAGGAGATTTGGAGTAGGTACTAGATTCTGAAAGAAGTGGAGTTGAAAGTGCCGACAACGAAGGAGAGAGCGTCGGATGCTTGGCCGATGGAGTTCACTTTGTACGAAGTGGCATTGCTCTCGTCTGGAGGTGGCCTTGGGGTAATTGATGCCAAATGTATGGAAGATAATATTTTCCTGCACGATCGCGTGGTTGCGGGCGACTGGGGGGAGGCAATGACTATGGATGAATTTTTTTTATGCTACAAAGCCTCAAGGCAACAGGAAACCTAGGTGACATTGCAAGCGGTGGCATGGTTGCCCTCATCGGTGAAGGAGTGGAGGCTGAGATGGTTTTATATATCGACGAACGTCGGTAGGGGGGCGCACTTGACCTGGAAGGTGTCCACGAAGTTGTTGGAGTCAAAGTTAGGGGTGGTGGCAGAGACTAGGGTGAAATAGGTAAAAGAATGGAGGGAAAAGAAAAGACTGAAATGGGATGATCTCGTCCAACCATCGGCCCTCTTTGCCTTGAGCCCAGCGCCCAAACCAAACGAAAGAGACCCTACGCCGGAAGAGGTAGAGAGGAGGAGGAAAACGCAAGAGACGGAGAATAAGCGTGCGTTCGCAAAGGCCGAAAAGTACAAGAAGCAGCAACTAGGCCCAGCGCAAAAGTTGGTCGTGAAGAAGCCGGTCTGACTACGACCAAAGCCCTTGGGCGAGAAAGATTTAACAAATTTCGTGCCTTTGCGAGCAGCAGTTGACCCGCTGAAAGAGAGAAGTGATAAAGAGGTAGAGTTTGTACTGAAGAAGAAAAAGATGAGAGTGATCTCAAAGGGCAGGGAAAAAGACGTCGTAAGGAAAAAGGTAAAAAAGAGAGTGGAGGAGGAGCCCCCAAAAGTGATGAGAGAAGAGAGTAGGGTTGGGGGGAAGGGGGTAGTGGAGGAGGAGAAAGGGGTGATAGGGGGTGATCTGGCAACAGATCAGCCCCTAAGGATGTGCCTTGCGAAGAAGTGCCACTAAGGCAGGAAGTGGGTATAGGGCGGTCAGGCAAAGTAAAGAGGGGTCCCGCATTGAATACCGCTATGCACCATGTGCACTCAGTGGTTAAAGGCCTAGGAAGGGATGGGTGCGAGGCGAAGGTGGCCGTAGACCGCCTGTTGGGAGCTGTGGAGGATGCGGCAGTGCGAAGTGTGGCGCAAGTCACAGAGATCGACCCTCTGAGGGGATTCTGTTCGGCTTAGATGGAAGCGGTGACCTTGGCGGCTTCCTTCTAGGCAAGGCTTTAGGAGCGAAAGTGGAGGCAGAGCCGTAGAAGGCTGAACTGAAAGAGGTGAGGGCGCAAGTGCAGTACTTAAGGGGAGAGGTAGGTGGTTGGAGAAGAGCGGCACACAGTGCCTATGCGAAGGGGCTGCTGTACGCGTAAAGGGTGAAGAAGATGGAGGTGTTGGCACTGGTGCAGGGGCACTTGGCCGAGCGTGCCAATGTAAGTCAAGCCAAGGTCACTTCCGAGCTCGCAGTCGCCAAATTGGAACTGGAAGTAGTGCGCCATAAGACGATATCACTGGAGTTTGAGCTAGTGAGCGAGTAGAGGAAAGTAGGCGAAGTCCAAGAAGCTTGTAATACTGCCAAGGAAAGGTTGGAAAAGGCCCTTGCCAACAATGAAGAGCTGCGCGACTAGGCCCTGAAAGACAAAAAAGAGGCAAATAGGCGCATTACGAAGTTGGAGAAGGCCCTGGGGAAAGAGAGGGCCAAAATGGCGTTTGAGAGGACGGCATACCTGGACCTGTGCGTGGCGGCGTACCTGAACTAAGACTTTGGAAGGCCTAATCTGGCTGAGCTCTTCGTGCTTAGTCTGGCTGAGTCTTGTTAGACTCAGTTGGGCTGAGCTCTTTGTGCTCAATGTGGCTGAGGCTTGTTAGACTCAGTCGGGTTGAGCGCTTTGTACTCCGTCTGGCTGAGGCTTGTTAGACTTAGTCGAGCTGAGCTTTGTGTTCTGTCTGACTGAGGCTTTTTAGACTCAGTTGGGCTAAACTTTTTGTGCTTAGTCTGGCTGAGGCTTTTTAGACTCAGTTGGGCTGAGCTCTTCGTACTCAGTTTGGCTAAGGCTTTTTAGACTCAGTCTGGCCGAGCTCTTCGTGCTTAGTCTAGCTGAGGCTTGGAGGGTTTCTCCTAGACGAGATTTTGCGCATTGTTTGGATTAAAGCAATAAAAGAAGAAGTAGGAACTGTGGCGTTACTAGAAGTAACATTTCAAATGTTTGGCATTCCATGGATGGAAAAGATCTCTGCCCTCTATGTCTTCGAGACGGTATGTGCCTGGGCGGGGTTTTGCATTGACGATGTAAGGGCCTTCCCACTTAGCTGCGAGTTTGTCTTCGGTCGGGTTTTTGATGGTGAGAGTAGCTTCGCGTAAGACGAGGTCTCCTATTGCGAACGCCCTTAGTCGGACTTTGCGGTTATAGTGCTTCATGACTTTCTGTTAATATGAGGCCAAGCGGACAGCGACCATTTCTCACAATTCCTTAATGAGGTCGAGATCAGCTCTCTGAAGGCTTCGTTTTGGTATGGAATGGGATGGATGATTCTGAGTGTTGGTAGGCCGATTTCTGAAGGGATAACCGCTTCGGCACCGTATGTGAGGTGAAATGGGGTCTCCCTAATTGAGGTCTGGGCGGCCGTCCGATAGGCCCAGAGGACGTTGGGTAATTCCTCCGCCTAGAGGCCTTTGGCGGCTTCCAACTTGGTCTTGATGATTTTCAATAGGGAGCAGTTGGTAACCTCTACCTGATTGTTGGCTTGAGGATGGCCTGAGGAGGAAAAACAGGGCTTGATGTTGAGTTCTGTGCAAAATTCCCTGAACTTAGTGTTGTCGAATTGTTTGCCGTTGTCAGAGACAGTGGCTTGGAGAATCCCAAAACGACATACAATGGATTGCCAGATGAACCTAGTGGTATTTCGCTCAGTAAGTTTGGCGAAAGGTTCCGCTTCGACTCATTTGGTGAAGTAATTGATAGCTACGATGGCAAACTTGACTTGACCCCTATCGGTCGGCAAGGGACTGACGAGATCAATTCACTATCTGTCGAAGGGACACGAGCTGCTTTGCGTGATCAACTCTGTTGGAGGGGCGTGGAGGATGTTAGTGAAGCGCTGGCATTTGTTGCATTTCATCACAAAATCAGCAGCGTCCCGACTGAGTGTGGGCCAAAAGTAACCTGTTCGAAGAATTTTATGGGCCAGAGACCGACCCCCAGAGTGATTTCCATAAACTCCCTCATGTATTTCCCTTATTACATAAGTTGCTTGGTCAGGATTGAGACATCTGAGATACGGTCACGCAAATTGTAATAACCCTCACCACTGATTACCGATTAATTACTGATCATTGCTAAACTGAGACTGATTATGACTGATAACTGAATTGATTGAATACTGAACTAACTGACTAAAATCCGAAACTGATTGATAGACTATATCTGTTTAAATGCATTTTCTATCTGTTAATTGTTAAATTATCTGTTCATGTCTTTATGTTTGAACTGCAAATTGAAGGCCTTATCAGCGGCCGAATCCGAAATTGATTAGTGATATGTGTTAATCATAATTTATATGATTATATGGTATATTTAATTGAAAACTGTTTTGATATGATTAAATTAGATTAAATTAAGCTAATTGGCAAGAGTTGAACTTAATTACATATTTGCCACTTAGTGGCCCACTACTTGACACATTTTGAGGCTTGAACATATGGAGACAAAACATTTGCTCAGCCCATTTTCCTTGCTCTTGCCGACCATAGAGAGGGAGAGACTTAGAAAATTGGTTTTCATCTTGTACCTTGCTTGTCTTTAGAAGATTGGAAGGACTCTTGCATAATTGTATTTCTAGACCTGCATTTGAAGACCTAGGTATGAATTTTATCCTCTTAATGGTATATTTAAGTTCCTTCTAGCATGGATCATGGTAGTTTAAGGGGTTAAGTCAAGAATTGGTTCAATAGTGTTGAATTATAGCTTAATTCATGCATGCATGTTTGGATTATTGAGTTTGAAGTTGTTTTCATGCCAAATGTTACATGTATGCTCATAATTATGTTAAGTCCATGAAATCATCTTGTTTTGAAAAGTTTGACTCATTAGAGCAAGAGTTTGAAGCTTTGAATTGGTTAAATCCATGCATGTTTGCATGTTCTTCATGTTCTTGAAATTTGGTTTAAAATTGTATTTAATTGAACTACCTTTAGGCTTCAATTTCTTAAATTGATCTTTGAAACATGTTGTTCTATGAGTTTACAAATGTTTTCCAGAAAATTAGCTCAAAAGGATCGAATTTGATGCATTTGAACTTGATTTGAGCTTGGAAGTTCAAATCTGGAAATTCCAGATTTTGGACTCCCGCTCGAGCGGGGAAAGTGGCGCTCGAGCGGGAAATTCGTGCTCCCAGTACTTTGCACTGTGTTGAAGTCCGCTCGAGCGGAAGGATTGACGCTCGAGCGGGACCTTGTGTCTTACGCTCGAGCGGCTATCGAGCGCCCGATCGAGCGTGGATTTCACCTATCCAGTACTTTTTGGTCCGTTAGATGTCCGCCGGCGTGGAAGTGACGCCGAAAGGAACCAAGTTCTGCATGTCCGCTCGAGCGGAGTAACCTACGGTCGAGTGGGACCTCTGTTTTTCTGAAATTCTGAAAATGTTTTCTGAGTGCATCTTTACATCCTCTTTCCATCCTAGGCATTCCTAGGGCATATTTAAGGCATCTTATTGAGGATATAGATGTAGCACACACCGAGGCAATTAGGGATTAAGTTATTATCTTTCCCCAACCTTGTAGCTTAGTGTGTGTTCATTCTGTAAACAGTGTAGGGTTGGCTTTCCGAGGAGACGCTCTAGCTTACTGTAGCCCCAAACTCTGTGAGTAACAACTGTGTAAAGATATGTTCAAAAATGATTATCTTCTGAACAATTAAAGCATCTGCTTTTCAACTGCCATCGTTAATCGAATGAATGTATGTCCTATATTCTGAACTGTATGGTGGCATCCTTAGCAACTACTGTTACTAACTGTTACTGTTACAGAGATCTTTGTCGGTTCTCTTGTTGGAACCACTCATTTATCGATTGATGGCCATCATCGATGTTCGGTCTTTTTCGGACCCTCATTTCTCGTTATGCTAACGGATGTACCACATATATTTGCATCATCTTGAACAATTGATATACTGATTGAAATGAACTTTTTTCATTACTGTAAGGACATTCATTCTAAACCCCTTTACGCTTTATGTTATTCACTGGGCTTTAGCTCACTGCTCATATATATATATAGGTGTACAGGCACCAAACCAGAGCTAGGAGCGTCGGGGTAGACTTCCCTTTTTGTCAAGCCAACCACTGTGCCTCACCGCGAGGTTCCGAGCCTGTCTAGCAAAGGCTATGAGGTGTTTTAGTTTTCCCTCTTCTGTTCTGTTTTGTAATGACTGTATAGGCTGTTACTGTAATGTTAATAAAGATTTGGTCCCTGTTCTGAATGACTGTAACTATTGTGCATACTGTTCCGTACTGTGTATATATCTATGTATGTATGAAAAATCTTTTTCCATACAGACTGTCACAGCTTATTGGACATTGTTTATTTATTGTATTGGCTTCCGCCATGCCCCTATACTCTGTTATACTGTCTTACTGATAAGCAGGCCTTCGGTAATCTCGGATTACTGGCCGGTTACGATGCTAAACCCATAGGGGCGGGTTTGGGTCGTGACACAAATCCCCTTTTATACAAGGTGCCATTGATAATGACATAATTCGCCAATCGAGACCTGACTTTAGAGGCTTCATGTTTATCTGCTGGGAGTGTTCCCTGGTCGAGGAATGCAATGATATCCTGGGCCCATGGAATAGGCTCGTCCTTGAATAGGTGAATTACTTGTGGATCAGGTGAGACTGTTGGATGGGTTAGGTATTCCACCCGGACGCCATGGCAGAGGTCTAATTGGTCTGCTGAGGCTAACTGTGCCATTTCGTCCGTTTGGGAGTTTTCTGACCTGAGGACATGTCGGATGCGGAAGCTATTAAAGTGGTGGGTCAGAGGGAGAGCAATGTCCCTGTATGATCGCATAGCTTCTTTTTTGGCATTAAATTCACCCGTTATCTGGCCTACTACCAACCGAGAGTCACTGAGTAATTGGAGATGATCGACTCCTATATCTTTAGCCAGGCGAAGACCCACTATAAGGGCTTCATATTCGGTTTGATTGTTGTTGGCGGCAAATAGGAATCAGATGGCGCATTTAAAGTATTCTCCTTCGAGAACGGTGAGGATTAAACCAGCTCCGTTACCCTCTTTGCGAGATGAACCGTCGACACAAAGAGTCCAGGAATGGGGATCATCCTCTTCGATAGGGTCGTGTGTTGGCGGAGTGGGCGCTAGTGGGGTAAGATTTGTGAATTCTAGGATAAAGTCGGCGACATCTTGGCTTTTGATAGCTGTACGTGGTCGGTAAGAGATATCGTATTGGCTTAGTTCAACAGACCATTGCATGAACCGACCTAATGATTCTGGTTGTTGCACGATCTTTTTCAAAGGTTGGTTAGTGCGATGACTAGGGCGAGGGCCATCTTTTCTAATAGAGGGGCCTGCTCGGCCCCCCGAAAAGCGCGACCGATGTAGTAGATCTTGAGCCGTCCTCCCCGACGGGCGGCCAGCGAGGCGGTGTGTGATATAGCTAGGTAGAGGAAGAGGGTTTCACCTGACAATGCTTGAGAGAGGAGAGGGGGCTAGCCATGCATTGTTTCAGTTGCTGGAAGGCCTCCTCAGACTCTGTGTTCCATTCGAAGGTTTGCCGGAGGACTTTGAAGAATGGAAGACATTTGTCCGTCGCTCGTAAAATGAAGCGATTGAGGGCGACAACTCTACCTGTTAGCCGTTGGACATCTTTGACCGTTTGGGGGGACCGCATTTCTATCAAGGCCTTGATCTTTTCTAGATTGGCCTCAATGCCTCTATGGCTTACCATGAACCCTAAGAATTTACCAGACCCTAGGCTGAAGGCGCATTTCTTTGGATTCAGCTTTATGTAAAACTGTTGCAAGGTGTGAAAAGTTTTGCGCAGGTCTGCTAGGTGGTCGGAAGAGAGTTTTCTCTTGACAAGCATATCGTCGACGTAGACTTCCATGTTCCAACCTATCTGGTGTTGGAAAATGGCATTAACCAGGTGTTGGTAAGTGGCCCTAGCATTCTTCAAACCGAACAGCATGACTCGGTAATAATAAGTCCCCTTGTTGGTGATGAAAGAGGTGTGCTCCCGGTCGGCTGCGTACATTAAGATCTAATTATAGCCGGAGAAAGCATCTATGAAGCTGAGCATCTAATGTCCCGCAGTTGCATCAACCAATAGCTGTCTTTGGGGCAGGCTCGGTTGAAGTTGGAATAGTCGACGCAGAGTTTCCATTTTCCGTTATTTTTGTAGACCAAGACCACGTTAGATAACCATCTAGGATAGTCCACATTTTTGATAAACTGTGCTCGTAGCAACTTGTCTACCTCAGCGGTGATGAGGTTGTTGCATTCCAGATGAAAAATGTGCTGCTTTTGGCAGAACGGTCGGAATTGGGGGTCGATGCTGAGGCGATGAGCAATAAAAGTGGGGTCGATGCTTGATATGTCTGAATGAGTCCAAGAGAAGACATCATTGTGTTCAATTAGAAGAGCTGTGAGATTGGCCTTGGCCTAAGACGACAGCTGGCTACCGATCTTAGCCATTTTTGTTGGATCTGTAGGATCGACAGGTATTTTAACAAGTTCCTTCACTGGTTCTCTTTTGACTAATTCTTTCTTGTCTCGAATATCTAGGCCTTCGATGATCATGGCTTTTTTCATTTTGACTTCCTTCAATGAGGCGACATAGCATTCTTGGGCTACGGTCTGCTCTCCTCTCATGGTACCGACCTCCTAGTCAGTAGGAAATTTCATAGCTAAATGGTATGTAGAGGTGACGGCTTGAAAAGCATTAAAGGCGGTGCATCCTAATATGATATTGTAAGCAAAGGGACAATGGACGACAAGTAAAGTGAGTAGTTTGATGGACTACCGCGGATATTCTCCCATGGTGATGGGGAGGTCGATAGAGCCCATAGATGTGACCCAATTGCCAGTAAAGCCCACCAGGAGGTTTTTAGAGGTGACAAGTTTTCATTCTCAACCTTTGGTTGGCGAAAGGCATTAAGAAAAGATGATATCTGAGAAGCTGCCGTTGTTGACCAGAACTCGCCTAACTTTGTAGTTTGAGAGGAGGACGGAGATGATCAGGGGGTCGTCATGAGGGTAGCGAACGCCGGTGCAGTCTGCCGCAGTAAAGGTAACTGGCTCGGTCTATTGTTTGGGCTACTTGTAGGGTCAGTCCACTGTGGCTACTTCCGATCAGAGCCTTGTCGAATTTTTTGAAGTTCGGCTCGTTGTGCCGACCGGGACGGTCCGCCACACGTGAGGCCACCGACAATGACCCTTATTTCACCTAGCAGAGCAGGAGGATTACCGTGAGCTCTCGGGTGATCGCGAGGCCGATCATCATGTTACTCGGATAGTGTTGGTCATTGAGGGGGAGTTTGTTGGTGGTTATGATTTGAGGGGCCAGTTCTGGGCCGTTGTGGGAACGGGCTGCGGTGAATCGGCTGAGTCATCCTTGACGAACCAGATCCTCAACCTAGTCTTTAAGGTTGACACATTCATCAGTGTTGTGACTATGGTCTTGATGGAAATGACAGTATTTGGATTAGTCTCATTTGGTGGATGGAGATCTAGAAGGTTGAGGTCATTTCAGGTTATGGTCTTGTTGAATTTGGTTCAGGACTTGCTCCATGGGTGAGTTGAGGGGGGTGTATCGCTCGAACCGAACCAACCAGGTAGGCGAGTAAGTGGCGGTTTGTCCGAGCATGCAGGCTGATCGGGGTGTGATGGTGGTTGGTATGGGTATTGCAGAAGATGTGACTCAGGCTCTTTTCTTTTTTCCTTGGAGGGTGGGAGTTTAGAAGTGGAGTTTTGGCAAGCTGCTAGGAAGTCTTCGACATTCACGTATTTTTGGGCTCTGGTGAGAAAGGAGACCATGGTGGTCGTGGGATTTTTAGAGAGGGAGAAAAGGAAATCAGATAGGCGTAAATCGGTTATGAAGACGGTGAAGATGACTTTGTCATCATTCTCCTCCACCTGTAGGGCTTCGGTGTTGAAGCGGGTGACATAGCTGCGTAGCGACTTTCCTTCGGTCTGCCAGATGTTTAGTAGTTGGGTGGCTAGGTGTCATTGTCGCTGAGCACCGATAAAATGGCTTAAGAAGGATTCGCTAAGCTGGCGAAATGAAGTAACTGAATCCGAGGGAAGTTGACTGAACCAAAGGCGCGCCGACCCTTTTAACGTGACGGGAAAGACGCGGCACATGATTTCGTCTGGAAAGGAATGTAAGATCATGAGTGTCTGATACGCTTCCATATGGTCGACGGGATTGGTAGTACTATCGAAGGTGTCAATCGATGGCATCTTGAACTTGGGGGAGGAGAGCTTTATCCCGAATGGAGGCGCAAAAAGAGAATTGACAGTAGAGGACGGCTTGTGCTGTATGTTCTACATGACCCCTTGTAGTTGTAGTTTCATGGCCCGTAGTTCTTCATCCCAGACGGGAACATTATCCCCACAAACAGGGATCGGGGGTTGAACACTGCTAGCCTCACCTTCTTATGCAGTCTCATGGTGTGGTAAGGGGTGGTTGTGGGAAAGCGGTGGCATGTCTTGACGAGGTTGCGAACCTGACGGAGAAAGGACAAAGGGTGGAAATGTTCCTTGAGGTACGTGTGGTGGGAATTGAGGGTGATGGTGGGCTTGTTCTGGGTACAAGGGAATTATCGGCTGTGGTACAGGCGATATGGGTAGGTTACGCTGGAGTAAAGCATTGATCAGGGCTTGGTTTTGCTCGGTCAGCCGGTTGATGCTGTTGGTGAGTTCTGCGAAATATGGATGTGGGTTATTTGGGTTGGAAGGCTCAGCTTTGGGGTTATCGGCATTGTGTTGGGAAGCCATGGATCTAGTCGTGACCATCCGCTTTGATGCCGGGAGTAGATGGCTACAAGGTTCCTTTCGACGACAATGAACACAACTGTCTTTCCAAAATGGAGGTTCCCATAGACGGCGCCAACTGATGATGTAAGGGATCCAACGGAGGACGAGTCGGGTAGATCCACGCTTCTAACAACTTTACTGGTATCGGAGCTCACTGGAGGTGCTTGCAAAAAAGGTCCAGCAGGGAATGGGAGTCCCCCAACTGACCCTCCGACGATCAAGTTATAATAGAAGAGATTGACTGTATCCACAAAGAGAGAGAAAGAGAGAGAGGGGAAGGAAGATAATGAAGAACTTAACCTTCGATGTGTCTTGGAAACTTCCTTATATCCTTTGTTCATCATTTCCTTGTCCATTCCGACCTGTCATGTTGGCCGAAAGTTTATACTCTAGCTTGCATTGTTCACGATGAGACTGCATGTTCCAACGTGAAGGGGTTGTCGCATTTAATCATGTGAGAGCCTCATTAATGGCTGATGTGTGATGCAATAACTTTACAGGATCTTTGTTTGCTTATGTGTCTAGGCCCCTGTTTGGCAAGTGTTTGAATGCTATTGATCCTGGTCTAGTATTAATTTCTTAGAGTTATTAGGCTTTGATAATCAGGGGGTGGACTCGCCCCTATTCCGTGGGTTGGGGCCTTGTGGGTTGGGCCCTCCTAGGTGCCCATCGGTATCAATTACAAACAAAAAGATTGGCCTTGTTTGGTTTATCTCTTGAGATAATTTTTGAGAAAAAAATTTAAAAATTTTCAATATAAAAAAAAAAATCTAAAATCACTTTTTTTCCCCTTTACTATCCATTAATCAATCACTTTTTTTTTTCTCTCTCTCTCTCTCTTTTCTCATTCTTTCACATATTATACATCAATCAATTACTTTTTCTCTCACACTCATCTATTCTACTACCAAGAAAAAAAAAAAAATTAAATCTTCCCAAACTCCAAAACTAATTTGAAATATACAATGAAATAAATTTTTAAATTTTATGAACTCTTTTCACAAAATTATTTTTCAAAATTGTTTCACAATTTTATATTCTTAGGCATATTTTGGCAATTAAAAAAAGGACAATTTGTTAACTTATTTTAATCATATCACTTCTTTATTTTTTTACATATTTAAAAAATAAATAATAAATCAAAAAAAGTTACTTCTCAAAACATGCCTTAAACTACACCATCACAAACCCAAACAAAACCTAATGAATTTGATTTCACAAGCTGATGGACAACGAACTCAAAGAACACCGAAAGTGCACCACGGCCAACGGAGAGCAAGTTATCAACATTTAATGACCATAACTTCAAAAGAAAAATGTTTGAGAGTTTTAAATTATGAACTCTAAAGGAGTTTTAGAGGGTGAGTCCTGCTCATTGATGTGATGTTTTGGTCTTCTTTTTTTTTTCTTTTCTTTTCTTTTGAATTTCCATCTCATTAGTTTTCAATTAAAGCTCTCAAATTAGAGAGATAAATCTCTGTTGGACTTCAAAACCCTTCTTGAACCTTCACATTCGAAAATTGAAGGATCTAATAGAATGAAATATGAAATAGGAGACACAATTGCACTATATTCTTTTGACCATTCCAAAATCAGTCCTGTTTGGTAGCTCGAAATGGCTCGAATGGCCCGAGTCCAAAACGACGCCTTTTTGGAATTTTTTTTTCTTCTTCTCTTCTCTCTTTGAAGATGAAGAACACAGAGAGAAGAGGAAATTGGGAAAGAACATGTTCATAAACAACATCTTCGTCAACATCAACGAAAGTCTTCATCTTCATCTTCATCAACAACATCTTCATCAATACGTCATCATCATCAACAACAACATCTTCATCAACATCATCATCATCAACACCAACATCATCATCATCATCATCATCATCATCATCATCATCAACAACAACATCTTCATCAACATCATCATCACAACATCTTCATCAACATCATCATCATCATGATCATCATCATCAACAACAACAACATCATCATCATCAACATCCATGGATTTTGTGAAATCCATATCCATCGATTTCGATGAAATCGGTCGATTTCAAACCCTGAAAGAAGAAGAAGAAGAAGAAGAAGAAGAAGAAGAAGAAGAAGAAACTGGTTCAGCTCTCTCTCTGCTCTGGTGAAGCAATCGATCGATTTCAGCGCCTTTTCTCTCTCTTTCTTCTCTCTTTCTCTCTTCTCTTTTCCTCTCTCTCTCTCTCTCTCTCTCAGAGATCTAATAGGAAAAAAAAAAAAACTGCCCCAAACGACATCATTTTGGATAGTTGGGCCATTCAAGCCAAATCATTTTTCGAGTTACGAATCATTTTTGTTCCAAAATAGAACACACAATCACAACATATTCAAGTAGCCTTTTAACAACACTCTATTAAAATAGTTAAATTTTTAATTAAATTTTAATTAAAAGTTTATTTTTTTTTTTAATTTTAGCTGACTTTCATTTCAAATATATTTTTCAACAAATTCTTTATTTTTTAGTCTATTATATATATATTTTATTTTTTTTTCTAATTACAAATTTAATATTTGAGAAAAAATTAAAATAATGAATGATTACATTTGTTTAGGATGATGATATATAAATAAAATATTTGATAAATTATATTCACATCTCTTAAAATTTGAGAAAAATATAAAATAAAAAAAAAATCACAAGTTTGCATAATTATATTAGACTCATTTAAAATTTTAATTTACGTAATACTTAACTGATTTAACTCCCTAATTTGTTAGTCTTATATATAAAAAAGTGATTGTTATTATCTTTTTTACATTAAAATATATGTTTTATTTTGTTTATATTTGAGTCTTAAAACTACCTATATTCATTCTGATCCCATTAAGTAATAAAAAAGTTGATTTAATTATCTCAAAACGTATGGTTTGTTGTATCCAAATTTTGGGGAAATCAATTTAATTTATCCAAAAAAAAAATTATATTGAATTTACATACAAAATAATGTGACACTTTATGCTCCGTTCATCTCAATTTAAAATACATGTTATTCTAACTTATATTTTAAAAAATAGAAAAATTATATCATTCTAATTCAATGTTTTTTATATACAAATTTTGTTTATAAATGAATTTTCTTAATTTATCAAATTGTGTTTTTTTATCTCATGTATTACAATTGTATTAGTTTAATGATTTCACTACTCATGTTTATTATTAATATAGTAATGATTGATTAAATGATAAATATAATATAATATATTAAATATTTTAGTACCTAAAATCATTTGTTAAGTCTTATTTGCCTCACTACACATAACTAGTAGTTTGATATTCAACTAAAGTAGTTAACCATGAATTGAGTTTGATGGAATGTACTTCCATAATTTTGTGTTATGAAATAGCTAAAGAAAAATTTTAATGAGCTTGATAATGATGCTATAAGGCAAAGTACTTTAAAAAAATATACATATGGGACAATTACAAAAAAAAAAAAAAAAAAAAAATCTTAAAATTTGAAGATTTTAACAAAACAAATTTTTATTTTTTATTTTTGTCAATTTAAATTTCAATCTTTTGATTTACTTTCAATCTAAATCATTCTCTTATTTCTGTTAAGTAAAATCGATAGGAAAAAAATATTTTATTTATTAAATTTAATGTAAGTATACACAAAATAACTAAAATATTATTTTTTTGTTTATTTTACTTAATGAAAATAAACAAATACTTTAAATTGAAAACATATTAAAAATTTAGAGTTTAAATTGACAAAATTAAAAATTTAATATTTAATTTATTAAAAGGGTCAAATCCTATTTTTTTTTTCTTTTTTTTTTTAGTTTGTAATTTTCCCAATATATATTTATGGACATTTACTGATTATATTCACTGAAATTGTTATGGAATATACAAACTAAAAATAGTGGTGCTGCACGCACTAATTGATATATTAATTAATGTATCAACATATGTTATGACATTGTCACTTTAAAATTATGTAACCCATCAATTATACAAATTATAAGATCTAAAACATTTAAAAGTATGTCACATCATCCGTTAATATACTGTAAAGACCCCCAAAAAAATGAAAATGAAAATAAAAATAAAAATAAATAAATAAATAAAATAAAGAAATGGTAGAGAAAAGATGGTATGGTCTACTAAAAGAAAAGAGATGGAATGGTTAGAGAATTTTTGGGGGAAAGAGAAAGCAAAGAGGGAGTGGAATATGATGATGTTTTCGGTGGTGAGAGATACAGAGTGTAAAGAATATTTTTGAGAGAGAGAGAGAGAGAGAGAGAGAATGGGGAACAGAGACCAACAAGAAGAGCTCCTGAAAACCCTAGGAGACTTCACAAGCAAGGAGACCTGGGACAAGTTCTTCACCATTCGAGGCAGTGATGACTCCTTCGAGTGGTACGCCGTTTGGCCACAGCTCCGAATCCCACTCTTCTCCCACCTCTGCCCTAGCTCCAACACCTAAATGCCACCTCCCGACGCCGTCGGATCATCAGCTTCCGTGCAGATTCTTGTCCCCGGTTGCGGCAATTAGAAGCTCTACGAATTCCTCTACGGCACCGGCTTTAAATGCATTACCAATATTGATTTTTTTTCCAAAGTTGCAATCTCTGATATGTTACATCGGAACATGCGTTCATGTCCCGATATGCGGTGGCGAGTCATGGACATGGCCTGTATGCAGTTTGATGATGGGACTTTTGATATTGTCCTTGACAAAGGAGAGTTGGATGCTCAAGATGAAACCTGAACTGCACTATGGTCATCAGTGAAGATTTGGGAGTTGTGAAGAAGTTCCAGAATATATGATGAACATAACTCCATCTGATGACCTCATATCTCCAACCTCTGCTTCTATAATTTGGAACAACACTTACCTCTGTGGTGTTGGATCCAATAATTTCTGATCTTTGATAGCATACTGTTTATCAAGGTTGATTCGACAAACACAAAAATTCTTTATGGAGTCAAATGACTGTAATGATGAAAGAAATATAGGCTTCCAATTTGCTGGGAAAGCTGTTTATACAGCAGTATGGGTTGCTGTTGTTTCGTTGTTTGTGGAATTGCTAGGTTTCTCTACCCAAAAGTGGCTTACTGCTAGGGCTCTTGGCACAGTATTGATCACCCTTGCTGGTCGTGAGATATTTACAAATTTTCTTTCAAGTGTAATGATCTACGTGACTTGATCATTTGTTGCAATGTTGATTATAGTTGCTGGTAGTGGAGAAGGCCAATTCTTTGCCCACGTTGGTTTTTGGTTCATGTGTTTGGCCCACGTTATTTATGGGTAGTGTGTTTTCACCCTTTTTTTTTTTTTTTTTTTTTTTTTTTTTTTTTTTTTGGGATGGTTGGTAGGGGCACTGTAGTGAACTTCAGCCTCATGTTCTTGAGACTAAAATGAAGAGCTTGGCGAGAGTAACATTTTGACCGATGGAAATCGAATTTCGACAATGTCGAATTTTGGAGGTTTCATCACATTTCTTCTTCAAAACTTGAGGTAGAGAATTTCTACACTCTAATATGGTCTTTAGCTTAGTTATTTGCTATTGTGTGTAGATGATGAGATATGATTGTGGTTTGGACAAATCTAGGATTTGTGTGTGAAATGAAAAGAGGGGTTTTGATGAATATGAGGTAAATGAGTATGAAGCTTAAATATAAGATCAAGTTGTACCAAAATAGTTGATTTTGGTTTTTGGGTTGGTATTTGGAAAGAGGGGGATTTGGTCCTAATTTTGATTAAATTATTATTTTACATAAATAATTAGAATTAACATTGAAAATGTGAAATTTGAAGGTTGTGGTTATAAATGGTGATATTGGATATGTAATATCTCACCTATGGAAGTTTTGAATAAACTATTTATTTTGAGATTGAATATCTCTTTAGAAATAATTGTATTGGGCTATCAGTGGAGGATAATTATGATTGTTGTAGAAATTGTATGAGGATTAGGCGATTTAATGCTAATCCATTGTTGATGTCAATGAATATGACCATGTTATAAATACATTGTATATGTATGTTTGTTGGGAGAAGAAAGTGGATGTACTCCATATATGACTATGTTATAAATACATTGTATATGTATGTTTATTGGGAGGAGATAGGGGATGTACTCCATATGTGATTATGTTTATAAATACATTGCATATGTATATTTGTTTGGGAGGAGAAAGGAGATGAACTCCATTTAAAGCAAGTTGGCCAGAGTGTCCTGGGTGAAAGACCGGAAATTTCATATATAAATGGGTGCTGATTCCTTCGGACGAAATATCCGTAATATGGTAAGGTTTGAAGTGTTTATGTGTATTTGACATAGTTGGGAAACCATTGAGTTGTAGTCTTATTCTGATTGTTGAAAGATAATGAATTTAACTCATGAATTGAGTAGTATACATGAACTTGAAATGAATTGAAGGAAAATGGGAATGAGGTTTGGTCTCAGTGGTATATGAATATGCAGGCCTTGTAAATGTTCTAGTATCGGTATTGTTTATGTACGTGGTATTTATACCTTTGCTAAACTTCATATATTGTGTTAAATTATCTCTACTGGGCTGTTGGCTCACCCTATACGGGAATATTATTTTCAGGTGCAGGTGAGGTAAGGTGTTACCTCCAAGGCAATATCATAGATGGACTTTCGGAAAGCAAGGGCTTCTTAATTATGCCTTACGTGTGTATGTTTATTATTTGTAAAGCCAAGGGCTTAAGTTGTATTGAGCGAGGCTCAATTTGTGTAACCAAGTAATGACTTGGAAAGATGTAAGCCTACATGGCATATAACTGGTTGTTAAACAGTGAACTCTAATATATGAAAGTATGTTGTTTCTCATATTTATCCCGCATATGAGTTATCTTTATTATATTATGTTGGGGGCGTTACAACTTGGTATCAGAGCGTACCGGGTTTAAATATTTTGGATACGTGGGGAGTGGTTAGTACCACAGTGGGTTTATCTCGCTTGATAGAGATATCTGTATGATGAGGTGCTATGTAATAACATGCTTATGTGATCATATGGGTATGAGGTTTGATTTTTGAGATGTTGATTGGGCCTGTGAGTTCCTGTAAGTCCAGTCAGAAGAGCATTTGATCACTGCTATTTTTGGTTGGAACTCTAGCAATGTCATGGGACAATCATTATCTAGAAAGAAAATCTGTATGTGCTTACGTGACTATGTGTTTATATGGAATGAATTAATTGTTGTCCATTGCCTTAGGACGTGAGTGAGTTAGTTTCGGCACAATTGTGACAGTGCCAATCACGAGTGTTACCTTTATTCGGATGTCAGGATGTGGAAGGGGAAGTGGTAGGCATAGTAGGCCTAGGAGGCACGAGATGCTAATACCGGATGAAATTCCAGCGCAGCCAGAGAGGACAGGACAAGCAAATGTAACTGAGCCAGTTGGGCAACAGGCCATAGGTGCTTTGGCACGAGAGATAGCGGGGGTACTGGACATACTGAGGGCTAAGAACCTAGCACAGGCCCCAACTGCCCCAGTTGCAGAGACAGGACCACTCCTTCTAAAAAGGGAGTTCTTCCGGACCAATTTGGATATTTTTGTGGGAGATCCTAAGGAGTCACTAAAGGCTAGATGAGTGGCATCATAGTTTGTGATTATCACTACAACAAAAATAGTCTTTAGAGACGAAAACTAATGACGAATTTTTTTTTTTTTGTCACGAAATATGTATATTTTAATGACGAAAATCATATTTCGTCTCCAAATGTATCATTTTTAGAGACAAAAATAAAATTTCGTCACCAATCTAAATCATAATAAAAAAAAATAGGTGACGAAATTATATTTCGTCATTATTTATATTTTTTTTGTCACCAAATATTTTCCCGTTAACATTTGGAGACGAAACATTTCGTCACAAAAAATGAAAAATAGGTGACGAAACTGTTTTTTGTCACCAAGTACTTTTTGTGACGACGTATAGGCCACATACGTGGTAACAAATTTTTTTCGTCACAGATCACTTTAGTGACGAAATTTTGATGTTTGGAGACAAAATCAATCTGTCACCAAAGGTCTTTTTTGTTGTAGTGTATATTTTTAGAATTTGGGTAGAAGCGAGCTGAGTAGAGACTTCAAAGGAGATTTCAAAATCACTACAACTATGAGTATTTGTTGGGAGTACCTTAGTATTGTTAGAATGTATATCTAGTCTTGATGAATTCTATGTGGACTCGAAGTGCATTGTATGAGCGTTTGGGTAAATTCTATGTTAGAGTGAAATTGTGTGGGTGGATGTAGACAAGTTTGCGTAAACTGTTAGTTGGTTCGTCGAGGGAAAGAAATAGAGTGGATAGGTAAAAATAATACAGGAATTATTTGGTTGGGCAACTAAAGTTGTGGCTGAGAATTTTTGAGTAGTGTGTTTGGCATGATTGTATTATGTTTCGTAAAGGTTGGTGTTTTTTCTTGTTCAAGTGAAGTAGTTGAGGCTAAGGTGATCCGTGAATTTTTTTTTTTAGAATAATTCATAGAAGAATATGATTGTACTAGGGGATGAATGAAGGTTCTCATGGGATGAAATATTTGGAGTCATTGTTTGTGTTAGTTTTATTCAATTGGGTAACTGAGTATGAATTCATTTTAATATTGAGATGAGTTAGTTGTCGTGTGACGGTTGCAATTACAAAATATATCATTGAATTGTGTCTTTAAAGGAAGTGTGTTCTCATTGGTTAAGAGTCTTGAGATAATCACTTTGGATGGATATTAAATAAATTATTGCACTAGATAAAAAAAAAAAAGAAAGAGAAAATTGATTTTATTAAAGTCAAGGGATGACATCTCTGATTACAGGAGCAAAAAAGAAAAGAAAAGAAAAGGATTTTGTTTTTGATAACAGCCATATGCCGACTTCACTTACTCGACTCTCCCGCCGAGCTCTTCCTTTTTTTGTCGCCTTGGGAGACCTTTGTAGGCTCTGCCTCAGTGTGTACAGGACTGTCGAGGGAGTTAACTCCCTGCTAGTTGTCAAAGGCGAAGTACAAAGGTGCTCCAAATCGGGTCATGACGGTGGTCTTCCGTTTCAACTCCTTATTTTCCGCCTTCAGGGTGCAAATCTCTGTCTGTGCATCTTTGTACATGCGCTGGAGCAGAGAAAGTTGGACATTTAACTGTTGTACTTCACTGGTCCTATTCTGCAACCGGTGAGATAATTTGGTAATCGCAGTCACTATTTCCATGCAAGAGCTCAGTGTGAAGTGGTTAGCCTCAATGTCAGATTGAGCAGCCATGATTTGTTCAACTGACATCACGGGAAAATTAAGAAAAATGGGAGCAGGGGCACTCGGTCCAGGAAGGTTAGGAAGAGTAGGAGTAGGGGCACTCGGTCCAGGAAAATTAAGAAGAATAGGAGCAGGGACACTCGGTCCAGGAGAGCTTGGATCATTGAGGTCCGGAAAGAGGGTGAGGGGACGAGATGAGGTCATGTGTGGTGTGAGATGTAAAGAGAAAGAAAGGAGAGTTAGAGAAATAGCAAAGAATAGACTGAGTTTTGGGACAACCTTTCTTCTCCGTTCAGTCTCTTTTTTCTCTTGATGAGGAAGAAGGAAACAGAAGAGAGTGATGAAGAAGAAGGAGATGGAAGAGAATGATGAACAAGAAGAAGAAATGAGTGAATAGGTAAAAGAGGGAAGATACTGATTCGGAAGAATGCGGAAGAGAAGAAGACAAGAGGGAAAGAGAGCCGAGACGAGCTTACAAATCGAGGAGGTCTGCTTTTATTGGCCAACTGACGCAAAAGTAAGGCCGCGTGTCAGACGCAGTTTTCGAAAGAAGAGAGAGAAACATGATAGTTGTATGCATATATGTATCTATATTGTATATTTACGCATTATATACATTTATTCGACTATCCTAGTCACAAGAGTAGCTTGGCTTAGTGGTTTGGGCTGTGGCCTAAGCTTGAGATCGGGGGTTTTTATTTCCTTTTTGCGTGTTTTGCTTACGTGCGATGACGTCAACTTACGGAATGTTCTGTCGTAGTAACGGCATATGCTCACTGACGTGCATAGATAGAATATTCCTTGTCAGTAACGGTATATTCTCCAAATGTGTCTGTGTATCTTTGTTCGTTTTTGTCCTTGGTGAAAATGTTGTGGAGACACTATGGGGTTGAGGAGGCGACTTGGGAAAATGAGGTTGAAGTCCGTGAGAAGTATTCGGACCTTTTTATCGATGTTTGGAAATTGTGATAGAAATGTTATTTTGATATTAGGATGTATATTGTATATGTTATGGAGTACGGTGAATCTCTTATGTTTAATTGGGAGGCTGTATTATCATGCCATGATTATGTTTCTACGGTTGTAATTGATTTTAATTCAGCGAGGTTAATCTATTTATTAACTATCTGGGAATTTTAGAACTGTTTCAGTGTTAATTTTTATATGTGTCTTATCATGATTGGTTTTGTATACTTCTCAAGTAAGAGGTTGATTATTCAGTTAACTGGCCTTAAGAACAGTATTAGTACTTGTCTATAAGTGAGTTAGTATAGTGAGAGTTGTTTAATTTGGGTTTGATCTCGTGGGGTATCGTAATATTAGTGTGATGAAGAATAGTGTTGGTAAGGTATTGTCTGTTTTGTGACGGTTGATGATCACTATTTGAGTTGGTGGTTAGTGCTTTTGAAGAGTTATTATTTCGTTTTGTTAAGGTCTTGGAGTCGTGGTAGTTATTTTGGCCTTGTGGTGCATTGTGCATTAGGCGATGGAGATAGTTCGTTGAAGTTGGATTATCACCAATAAGATATGGTGTCTTGATATTTTGAGGAGTCGTTTTGTTATACTTAAAGGATTAAATTCTATTTTGTTGTTGTGGGTTATTGATGTGGATAGAAGAATTATTTAATGGTTTATACTAGTAAGGGTTTATATAACCAATTGTGGTGCCAAGTAATGATTTGGTTCGTTATCGGTGTGACTCGTTGAGACTCATGTAATAGTCAAAGAATTTTTATTGATGCAATGGTAAGTACTTGAGTGAGTTTGTGGGTGACTGTAGAATGTATTACATTACTTGAGTTTAATTTCGAGAACGAAATTTCTTCAAGGAGGGTAGGTTGTAAAGAGCAAAAAAAAAAAAAAAAAAAAAATGAAAAAAAAAAAATAAAATAAAGAAATGGTAGAGAAAAGATGGTGTGGTCTACTAAAAGAATCTTTAAAGTTTATCTAAACAAATCGAATTTGAAAATATCTCCCACTATCATACTTTGAATCAATAAAATCTACATGTCTATCACATATCTAACTCACATAATATCTAAATTTGAATTATAATTTAGTAATATAATTATCTAAATTTTTATGCGTATCTATCAAAATTTTAAATTACTTAATGAGACAAATTAATCAATTTTTAAGTCTTATTGAAAGAATAATCTGATTAGTCATCCCAACTCCTAGACTTTGCGGGCACTGGAGGACGAGCTAACGGATTGGGTCAGGTGAGTTCTAAGTTGTTGGATGTAACATTTTCTCATTCCATAAATTTATTTTTTTTTTAATTTATTTATTTTTTCCATATATGATTTTCTTTTTTTGCTGTTGGTTTGGTTTTGGTTCGGTTTCGATTTTAGTGAGTTTTATGTGTTTGTTTACAGGTTTGTATGGCGGAGAAGAATTATGGTTGCAATCGAAATATCTATGTTTGTTTTGTGCCAAGGATTTTAATTGGATTTTGTTTTCTTCAATGAAGACCACAAAATTGAAATAAAAAAAATGGGTATCAATATTTTTTATTGTCATTTTATTTTATAGAAAATGTAAAAATTTATTGAGAATTCAAGATTTTACTATAACATTATGTAAATTTAAAACTTTTAAATATCATTGTATTATTTATTTTTATCCTCTTTCTATCCCGTTATACCATTATTGCTATTTGTTAGTTTATTAATTATAATTCAATTAATTGAAAATGAAAGTTTAATATAACTTTTCATATATATTATAATTAATTTGTTACAGCTATAGTTGTATATAATAACATAATATATAGGGATAATTTCTAAATATAATTTCTATTTTTTTATGTGATTAAATAGTCCATCTTAAATAGTATATAGAAGAGTTAGATGACTTCTTTTATCTCTAAAAAATCCAATCTATTTGTTTTTTTTTTACTTTTTAATTTTTAACTTGAAACATCAATTGTTTATGTCCATAAAACAAAATTGATAAACACATATCCTAAAGCTACATATTTTAAATTTTTTTTTAATATGTAAGATATTTACAAATAAAAAATGTCTGACACCTCAAATTTTTTTCCATAATCTCACTTATAATGATATAGTCATAAGTGTCAATTTTTATACAAATATGAGAAGAGAATTAATGTAATGACTCAAAAAATAATAATAATAAAATAAAATAAATAAAAGAAGGGAATATATGCATGATGATGTTTCGGTGGTGGAAATAAAGTAAACAAAAGATGGAATATAGATTATGATGATGTGTGTGAGTGGACAGCATTTGTTAAAGCTAAAGAAGGCACATGAGGAGAGGGACAACTTTGCTTGGAGCACATGGGGAGAGAGGGTTTATTTTATTTACAGTTATAGAGTGTAAAATCTTAGCATTTTTTTATCGTGTAGACCAAATGACCCTAAATCCTCTCATTTTCCCTTCGTCTTTCCGTTGTGGCATTTTGGCGATTGATTGATTGTTTTAAGTTGGTTAGTCCGACCATTGCCACTGAGGTTCGCACAAACTTGTAAGCAAGTAGGTTCTTGTGAAATGCTACTGTGATTCTCTTTTGAAGAGGCAAGGAATTGATAATGGCTTCTAGAGCAATCGTGAGGAGGAGGCAGCTTTTATCTGACTACCTGAATGTCTCTATTTGCTCGGTTCAAAGTTTTCAAAATCTAGGTCATGGGCAATCTAGAAAGTGTTTGGATTCTAGTGGTTTAAGCCCTAGTGCAAATAATCTTTCTCAAGGTTTATATGGCATGAAGGATGAGGGTGCAATTTTAGTAGTGAATGACGATTTACTAAACTTATCAGCATTGGGGCTCTTGAGGCGTAGATGCTATGGAATTACGACATCTGTTTGTGCGATGGGAAGGTCACAATTTATTTCCACAACAGGGGACAGGTTGATGCCACAATCCATTCTCTATTCTTTTACATTTGCAGCGCATCAACCTGATTTAGGTAGTGATAATGAAGATAATGAAGATTTGGTTGCTAAAAAGAGAAAGGAAGCATCTCCCGAGGAATGTGATCAAGCTGTTGAAGGTCTTAGTACTGCAAAGGCCAAAGCTAAGGCCAAAGGATTGCAAGAATCTCAGAAGGGTTCTAAATCTGTTTTACAAAGAGTATGGGCAACAATTTTAGGGATTGGTCCAACTTTGAGAGCTATAGCTTCAATGAGTAGGAAAGACTGGGCAAAGAAACTAACTCATTGGAAAGATGAAATTGTATCAACACTGCAACACTACTGGTTGGTTTTAAGCTATTGTGGGCTGATGTGAGGATCAGTTCAAGTTTGCTGTTAAAACTTGCTAGTGGAAAGACTCTCTCAAGGAGGTAGAGGCAACAGCTAACCCGAACCACAGCTGATATTTTTAGGCTAGTTCCTTTTCCAGTCTTCATCATTGTCCCATTCATGAAATTCTTGCTGCCAGTTTTCTTGAAGTTTTTCCTTAATATGTTGCCATCAACCTTTCAAGATAAGATGAAAGAGCAGGTTCTACTGGGGTCGCAAATTGAAGTGCTTTGGATCAAAACGTAGAGGGCGAAAAATGCGTCATTTGGCTCCAAGAAAATTTAATTTCTATTGCCGAAAAATTTGAAAGCTTCTAGCTTGAAGTAGAGATTTTTCTACACTCTAATATGGTTTTTAGCTTAGTTATTTGCTATTGTGTATAGATGATGAGATATGGTTGTAGTTTGGACAAATCTAGGGTTTGGGTGTGAATGAAAAGAGAGGTATTTGATAAATATGAGGTAGATGAGTATGAGACGTGAATAGGTGATTATATTGTGCCAAAATAGTTGATTTTGATGTTTGGATTAATATTTGAAAAAGAGGGAGGTTTTACCCTAATTTTGATTAAATCGTTATTTTGCATAAATAATTGAGATTAACATTGAAAATGTGAAATTGGAAGGTTGTGATTATAAATGGTGATATTGGATATTTAATATCTCACTTATGGAAGTTTTGAATAAACTATTTATTTTGAGATTGAACATCTCTTTAGAAATAAATGTATTGGGCTATAGGTGGAGGATAGCTATGATTGTTATAGAAATTGCACGAGGATTAGGCGATTTAATACTAATCAAATGTTGGTTGTTATTGCATATGACTATGTTTATAAATACATTGTATATGTATGTTTATTGAGAGGAGAAAGGGGATGTACTCCATATGTGATTATATTTATAAATACATTGTATATGTATGTTTATTGGGAGGAGATAGGGGATGTACTCCATATATGATTATGTTTATAAATACATTGCACATGTATATTTGTTTGGGAGGAGAAAGGGGATGGACTCCATCTAAAGCAAGTTGGCCGGAGTGTCTTTGGTGAAAGACCCGAAATTTTATATATAAATGGGTGCCGATTCCTTCGGATGAAATATCCGTAAAATGGCAAAGTTTAAAGTGTTTATGTGTGTTTTGCATAAATAGAAAATCATTGAGTTGCAGTCTCATTTTGGTTGTTGAAAGATAATGAATCTAACTCATGAATTGAGTAGTGTATATATGAACTGAAAATGAATTAAAGGAAAAGGGAATAAAATTGGTCTTAGTGGCATATGAATATGCAGGCCTTGTGAATACATCTGTATCGGTATTGTTTATATATGTGGTATTTATACTTTTGCTCAACCTCATATATTGTGTTAGATTATCTCTGTTGGGTTGTTGGCTCACCCTATACGGGAATGTCATTTTCAAATGCAGGTGAGATGTTTCCTTCAAGGCAATAGCATGGATGGACTTTCAGAAAGCAAGAGCTTCTTATTTATGTCTTATGTGTGTATGCTTGTTATTTGTAAAGCTGAGGGCTTAAGATGTATTTAGGTCATCCCAAACAACCCCTTAATCTAAAAAATGCCATCGTATATTTTGTTATATTATAACACCATTATACGTGGAAAAAATATTTCATTCTCTTAATTTTCCCCCTGACTCTCTTGGCAAAGAATATAAAGTAAAAATGATATATTTTAAGAACTTTACAAATTAAATAGTTTGAATTACCGAAACGAATTTGGAATCGGGCCCAGTGACAACGACAACAGCAACAACGTCTAGTCCGTTTTTAGATGGAAGAGGAGTTATTATTATTATATTTAAGTATAAATTACACTTGCACTTGCACCTTTGAAATTTGGATTTAAAACATATGACCTTCTAACGTTTAGAAAAATATACTAATTTCCTGTCATTGTAATTATTTAGACAGAATGAAAATATTAAATTTATAGACTCTCTTTTCTCGATTTGCTTTACTTCATTTATTTTTTTTCTTCTTTCTTTTGCTTTTCTTTTTAATATAATTTTTTTTTCTATTAAAAATTATTATTTCTTATATAAGCAGATATTTGTAAAATAAAACTATTAAACAGAGAGTAAAAATTTAATAAGATATAATTGAACTAAACTAAAAAGATATCAATATAATTTACCCTTATATTTATTATAAACATTCATTGTATATTCCGTGTCCATGTCAATTTCTGCATCTGTATGTATATCGGCAGCAGCACTCCACATTCGATAACGACACCCCCATTTCACGATATTAAAGGACAGAGAGAGGGGGGGACAGAGAGAGAGAGAGAGAGAGAGAGGGAGAAATCATTTGGAATTTCAAACCCACCCCCACTCACCCAGATCCACACAATTGGGACACTCAGCAGCACCACCATTCACGGAGGAGAATCCTAGAATGGAGAGATACAGCATCAACAACAGAAAATCTGAAAACGGCGAGGAGAATGGCACCGCCACCGACGGAGACTACTCTCACGACGACAAAAAAGAGATGATTAAGGAGGAGAGAGAAGATGCGGCGGAGGAGGAAGAGGAGAGTGAGTCGATAGAGAGAATATTCGAGAACAAGGAAGTGCCGTCGTGGAAGAGCCAGCTGACGGTTAGGGCGTTCGTGGTGAGCTTTTGTCGGTGATGTTCACCTTCATAGTCATGAAGCTGAATCTCACCACTGGTATTATACCTTCTCTGAACGTGTCGGCGGGGCTCTTAGGCTTCTTCTTCGTCAAGACCTGGACCAAGTTTCTCGAAAAGTCCGGACTCCTCCGCCAACCATTCACCCGCCAAGAGAACACCGTCATCCAGACCTGCGTCGTTGCCGCCTCCGGCATCGCCTTCAGCGGTATGTAATTATTCTTATTATTATTATTTCTCATATGCTTTCACTTTACTCCTTCAATTTTTTTTGGATTTTTTTAATTATAAAATTTTACTGACTTTTTGAAGTTGTGAAAACGATGAATGACACCCTTTTATCATTTCACCCTTTAAAATTTTTAAATTATACATTTTTGAAAGATTGCACAAAAGTTGCATAAATAAACAAAATTTAATGTATTTTTTTTTTTTTTGTGTGGTGCAATTCACTTTTAGAAAGAAACATTTTTTATGTTTCAATTTTGTCATCTATTCTTGTATCTAAACTTTTGAAATGAGTCAAGTTTCTCTTATGTTTTGAGATAAAATTTGATGCGCCTGAGGAATCTTATTTTGATGATCTAAATAATTTATTTGTAAGATTCTCAATATATATCATCTATCATCATTCTAATAATCGTAATTTTATTTTATTTTATTTTATTATATTTGCATGATTTATTTTAAAAATATATTTATTATCTATTTTTTGAAAGATAAATATAATAAAATGAAAAAATTACTATTATTAGATAAATTTTTTTTATTTTTCATAAATAATATATAATAAATGACCCTTCAAACGAACAAGTTCGAATGGATCTTATAGACTTCTCAAACTCTCTTATATTAAAATATCCTAAAAGACAGCTTGTTCTCCGTGTCCCTGGATGCTTGTTCTCCGTGTCCCTGGATGTTTTTGTTTGTGTTTGGTTGGGCTTATCTCAAGTTTATATCAATAAATTTACAGAGTTCTTAAGATATATATATATATATATCATATATAAAAATAAAAATAAAAATCAATCCAATAATTTTAAAATTATCGATTAAGATGGTAAATATATTTTTTAAAATAAATTATTTATTTTTTTAAACAAATAAAATAAAATAAAAAGATATTATTAAATCACTTAATATTTTCTTTTACCTTCTTTTTTTTTATTTTTTATTTTTTATAACTGAATATTTAAATTAATTTATATATATATTTTTTAAAGCGAATCTAGAAAAATCAATTCCGCTCCATATTACCTTTTAGTTTGTCAATAGATTGGATTTGATTGAATTGAATCTGCACCTCCCCACCCCCACCACTCACGCTATTAACGTCATCATTTTTTAAAAATTATAATTGAAAATTGAAGAAAAATAATTGTAAAATACATTTGGTTCGCAAAATTTTTAATTGAAATAAACGGAACTTTAATAAACTCTTTCATGTCTTAGATTAGTACATTGATAACAAGCATCTAAAACTTGGTCCATAAATTTAATGACTTATCACAACAAATCAAGATTTTATATATAAAATTATTGGAATGATTTTACTTTTTAATATTCAAATATTTCTTCAAAGTATCATTATTATATTTTTAATAATAAAATTTGATATTAATGATAAATTATTATCATTTCGTCTCCAAAAATAATCACCTTGCATGGTTTCTAATTTTCCAAAACAATTTTAAAAAAATTCTACTCTATTATTTTTCGTATTTTTTTATTTTACCTGAATTTTTTAATATTTTAAGCAATTTTTTTACTTTTTAGATACACTTAACATAAATACACATAAAAAGTAAAAAAATTGTAAAAAAAATCTTTTAAAAATTCACTAAATACCAAAAATATAAAAAAAAATACAAGAATTCAGTACATTTTTTTGTATTTTTATGTATTTATTAATTTTTTAAAATATTTTTTCACAAATTTTTTACTTTTTAGATACATCTAAGTAAGGTACATCTAAAAAAGTAAAAAAAATGTTTAAAATTTAAAAAATATTTACTAAAAACAAAAAAAACACAAAAATTAAAAAAGTCAATTTTCAAAAAACTTAATCCAGAAAACTCAAACCAAACACACTTTTTTGACACGAAAATGTTATTTTTTTGATTTTGAAAATGACCTTTTACAAAAGACCCGTAATTATAAAAATTAATCTGTTAATATTTTTTGTAATAAATTTTTTACAAACAAAAGTTTAGCTCTTAAAGCCTTTTATAGGTTCGTTTGGCATAAAGGTTTGGGTTAGATTTTGGCTATTTTAACCACAAAAAGATTAAATATATTTTTTAGTCTAAGAAGATAAAATATCACATTCAGATAATAATTTTTTTATTTTTTATCTCACAAAAATTAAAAAAGTAAAAAAGTTCTTTTCAAACGAGGCTTTTTAGCCTCAGACTAAGAAATTATTTGGGATGTCCTAAATAAGTATATTTTTTAACTTTTTATAAAAAAAATATATAGAAAAGTAGAGAAAGTTGTTAGAAAAATATGGTGGAGTTATTGATAGATATTGATATATGTTGATTGATGTGACCTAAATAAATATATTTATATAAATAAAAAAAGGTGTACTTTTTTTATGTTAACCCAAACAAATTAAAAAGTTAAAAAGTCGAAAAATCAACCCACAGCGCAAACAAAGGCTATATGTGATAATGGAGATTCACTATATAAAGAAAAAAAAAATTAAGTAACAGAATAAGGTTTTTAAAAGGAAGCCAAGTCTGAGATCGGATTGGACGGTGTTGTTCGATCTGTGGGGGTTCACACAGATTTCGTTTTGATAATTTAAACTGTCAATGTGTAGAATTCGTCGAGTATTATATGTCTATAAAAAATCACATTAATCAGATATCAATAGTTATGTGACCAAATCAGTTTTGTATAAAAAAATGGATGGTGAACAAATTAACGGTTGGCAAAAAAATTGATCCGATGAGATAGCTATCGATATTCGTTTGATTTGATTTTTTATAAATATATAATACTTGATGAGTTTTAAATTATCAAAACGAGACTCGTAATAAATTCACAAATCAAACAAAACCGTCCAATCCGATCTCAGACGGAGGCAAACTGCTCCCTTTAAAAAAATAAAATATTAATAATTTGCTGGCTGGCCCAATTGCGAAACCCAAGATTACCGATACTCCAATATAATTTTACCACGTATAAACTATAAATTAATGGAAAAAAAATTAGTGACAGTTGGTGGCGGTGGTCTAATCATTCATGCCCATGAATTCAATTCAAGTTGGTCGTTCTTGCCATCTTCTTCATGCCTACGAATTCAATTCAAGTTGGTCGCCGTTGCCATCTTTAGTGTGACTACAAATGCATGGCTATTTTGGTAATTTTTTAATTTTTTTTAAAAATGTGAAAAAAATAAAAATAATAATATAGACTGTTTTGGAAACTTAATTAAAAGTTACTTTTTTTTGTTTTTACCTTGTTTTAGATTACATTATTTCTTTATTTTTTTATACATTTTTTTTTAAAATTAAAAATTAATTTTAATCTACTTCTCAAAACAAACTTATAATTCAAATAAGTCAATAAAATGATTTTTTTCTTAGTCGCCAAAATAGGCCATGGTGATAGCTTTTATTGAATAAAACTAATAATATGATCAATTTTTTTCAGTTTTAAAACTGAGAACATTATTAGTTTTTTTATTTTTAAATTTTTTTTTAAAAAAAATTTACACATTAATGTTCTATGATCATACTCTTTTATAGATACAAAATTTCAGTTTTGCACAAAAAAATAATTCAATTTTTTAAAAAAAAAAACATTTTTTTTTGCACATAATTTTTTTTAGTTTTTTCTATTTAAAAGTTGATATTTTAAAATTTTGAAAATCAAAATAAATGTTAAATTATCATGTTCTTTTATGGATAATCATAAATGATGAATAATCATTGTTTGAAGGGTGATTCCGATTATTAAAAATTTAATAGGACTTGAAGGTCTAAAATTAGTTAATGAAGTATAAATTTATAAATTTAGATTTATGCGTAAATGTTTCTAGTTTTAATAATAGTTAAAACCAAAGTAAATTGATTGCATTGCTTTCAAATAAAAAATACTTCAATATTCCTGACTCAATCATGGAAGAAACGTGGGTCTTATTACTATAAAATGGACTGAAATCATTGATTAGAACACCAAAGTAAATTGATTGCATTTCTTTTTTATAACACATTTAACTTGTGATTATTTTGGCGCTGTTTGGGAAGCGCGTTTTGGGGTTATTATAACCTGGTTTTAGAAATTAGCCCAAAAGCAATACTGTAGCAACCTTTTGATTGATTTTTAGAAAAAAAAAAAAAAGAAGAAAAAATAGCCTTGCTGTCGGACAGTGTAGGGCCGGCCTACACTGTCAAAGGTTAAACTTCTACGTCACGTGAGAAATTACTTATTTACCCCTTCACATCAATTTACAAAATTATAATTTTAGGGACAAAATTGTCATTTTAACTTCAAACATCATTTCAACACATTTTTCAATACAACAACTCAACTAAAAAATCATCTCATCTTCCCAAACACAAAACTAAAATAACCTACTAAAATAGTCAGAAAGTCAAATAGTCTACTAAAATAGTCACTTCCCAAACGAGGCCTTTGTGTTTTTGGTGGATAATATATTCATTTCATTATTAACTTAAATATTTTTGACATTTGTGATGTAATGATTTATGATTGACAAAAATAACATTTTGTGTGTAGGATAATGTTTAAATTATAAATTGAATAATTTTTTCATGTTTAATTAGTACTGTATATGTGTCCATATCTGTATTTGTTCATGGATCAGCTTCCAACATCAAACTGTTAACATATTTTTTTTCTTGAAATTTGAAACAAGCAGGAGGCTTTGGGAGTTACCTTTTTGGCATGAGTGAAAAAATTGCCAAACAGTCAACTGAAGCTGATGATGCACAGAATATAAAGAACCCAGCTGTGGGTTGGATGATTGGATTTCTTTTTATTGTTAGCTTTCTTGGACTTTTTTCTGTAGTGCCTCTTCGAAAGGTACATGCGTACATTCCTAAACTCATTATCTTGATGTGTATATGAATTTTTTTTTTTGGCCTTTTAAACATGTTATATCAAAATATGGGTCAATTACACTAATATTTCTCAAGGTTGTAAAAAATACATCTAGCTTCACAAAGTTGACATAACTACCTATGTTTTCACAATGTTTATTTCATATAACACTATCCATCATTCCTTAAGTCGTGTGGATGAAAATATTATTATCATCTCTTTTAAATTGATGCATTTTTACCGTTGATTTTTCCTCAATCTATTACTTGCATTAATTCTGTTTGCTTTAACCTTACTAAAAAGAAGTAAGTGTAATTAAGATTTATGAGACATATTATATGGTTTTTTCAAACCTTGCAGGTAATCAACATAATTTACCCTATCAAAATTTTGGACTAGGTGGAAAACAAAAAGTTGTGTTTATAAACCATTGCTAGTAGGGTCAAGATCTTTTTGTCCTTAAAATTTACGTTCCTTCATCTCTACTACATTTTCAAAATACTGGAATCTCAAGATACAATTACACGACTGTGAGTGCATTAATTAGAGATGGAGACAGACAGTTTAGGGACAGACAATCTCATGCCGACTAGTAGGGACCTCTCTTCTACCAAACAAGCATGGGCAATGGAAGCAAATCTCCATGTTTTCTTTGTCACCTTTCTTGTAGAACTCACATATGCAATCTGTTTCAGATAATGATCTTAGACTTCAAACTGATTTATCCAAGTGGGACTGCAACTGCTTACCTTATCAACAGCTTCCACACTCCTCAAGGTGCCAAGCTAGCAAAGTAAGTCCTTCATCAAATTTACTTCATCATTCAGTCTTAAGAAATGAACAAAATTGATCAAAGCAAGTTGAATTTGATTCTCTCGTTGCATCTTCTCATCGTCAATTTTCATTCTAGGAAACAAGTCAGAGCTCTGGGAAAGTTCTTCTCTTTCAGCTTCTTGTGGGGCTTCTTCCAATGGTTCTTCACTGCAGGGGATTATTGTGGATTTTCAAGCTTCCCTACATTTGGTCTCAAAGCCTTTGAAAATAGGTACAGCTTTGATTATAATGATACAATACAAAATTAATTTACTTCTTCATTCACATTCAAAGCATTGATCTTTGGTTTTTTTTTTTTTGTTGAAAACCTAGGTTTTACTTTGATTTCTCTGCAACTTATGTCGGCGTTGGGATGATCTGTCCACACTTAATCAACGTATCTTTGCTACTTGGAGCAATTCTTTCATGGGGTATAATGTGGCCACTTATATATAACCAAAGGGGCCATTGGTGGCACCCTGCAGACCTTAGCCAATCAAGCCTTCATGGCCTGCAAGGTTATAGGGTAGGTCACTACCTTTCCTTTTTCTAAATCCAGACTGAGTTAATTAAACCTGTGTTTTTAAATTAATCCTTTTAATTTTTATCCTTGATTTGCTATAGATCTTTATAGGAATAGCCATGATACTTGGTGACGGCCTCTACAACTTTATCAAAGTCCTTGGTATTACTCTATTCGGTTTGTATCGCCAATTCTGTGTTAAAGACCAAGGTAGTGTCCTCCCAGTTGCTGGCGTCATACTCCCCTAAAAACCCATCGTGTCCTATGATGATCAACGTCGAACCCAACTCTTTCTCAAAGACGAAATCCCAGCATGTTTTGCAGTTGTTGGGTATGTTGGCATTGCTATTATCTCCACTGCAGTGCTTCCACACATCTTCCACCAACTCAAATGGTACTACATCGTGGTTATTTATGTCTTCGCACCAACAATGGCCTTTTGCAATGCTTATGGTTGTGGGCTCACTGACTGGTCCTTGGCATCCACATATGGAAAACTAGCAATCTTCACAATCGGGGCATGGGCAGGAGCATCCCACGGTGGTGTCCTAGCCGGATTAGCAGCTTGTGGGGTCATGATGAACATCGTCTCAACTGCCTCTGACCTAATGCAGGACTTCAAAACAGGTTACTTGACCCTAGCTTCACCACGGTCCATGTTCGTGAGCCAAGTCATTGGAACAAAGAATGGGTTGTGTCATTTCGCCTTGTGTGTTTTGGCTCTTCTACAAGGCTTTCCATGATCTTGGAATCACGGGAACACAATACCGCCCTTATGCTCTTGTTTTTCAAACATGGCAATCTTGGGGTTGAAGGGTTCTCACTTTGCCAAAGAACTGCCTCACCCTTTGCTATGTGTTCTTTATTATAGCTGTCGTTATCAACGCCATTAGAGACGTTGCAGGAAAGCAGAGAGCAAAGTTTATCCCTATCCCCATGGCAATGGCAATACCCTTCTATATTGGATCATACTTTGCTATCGATATGTGTGTTGGAAGCTTCATACTATTTGTTTGGCAAAAGATAAACAAGAAAAAGGCCGATGCATTTGGACCTGCTGTGGCTTCTGGTTTGATTTGCGGGGATGGGATATGGACTCTGCCCAGTTCAATATTGGCGTTGGCAGGTGTAAATCCGCCCATCTGCATGAAGTTTCTGTCGAGGACAGCCAATGCAAAGGTCGATAGTTTCTTAAACAACTAGTTCAACAATTATATATAGCTTCCCGTTTCATGTTTTCAGCATCTTCTTTGTTTCCACTTCTTTCTTACCTCTCCCCTTTTTTAATCTAGCTGTGTGTCTGTTTACATGCATAATATGTATCTATTAATGATAGACAAGTAGATTTCATTACCACAAACCACTGGAAATGAGATCAAACATGTGAAGGAGATCTAGAAGTCCTCGTAATGTAATGAAGTACTACATGAATCTGAATGTCGGTTGTAAAATACTTTCTATAATCTATGTTTGGTACAAGTTTCTATGTTGGACAAGTTTTCCATTTATACTATGCTAGGATACTATATACATATATTGTATTGGTGGCGCATTTTTCTCACCGTTGTACACTCAAAAGGTTGTGTTAGGCTTCAATCAGCTCTCGGATTGGTTTTTTGTTCATATTTTCAGAAGGGATATCAGTAAATTCCAAGAGAATTGCTCTAAATTCATTCCCGATGAGGGTTTCCTTCTCTAATAGCACATCCACTAGCTTATCCATCGCCTCTCTATTGTTCCTTACATGAGTCTTAGCAATTTCGTTCGCACTGTCAATAATATTGCGTACTGATGTGTTAAGGTCTTCTGCAAGTTTTTCTGACATTAAGTTTCTTGCTAGCATCCTCAGTACCACATAACTACTTTGTATTGCTGGATCGGTTAATGCCCACGGTCCAATCTCAGACATTCTAAACGTAGTTACCATCTGCAAAAAAAGAAAAAAAACATAAGTGAAACTCGAAGGACCCATTTGACAAAGTTTATGTTTACAGTTTTTTGATTATGTTCATAAAAACTATACCTGTCATGCTCTCTGAGTGATCTGTTGCAAGTCTCCTACTGCACCGGTAGTGATTTCCGATTCACCAAAAACTACTTCTTCTGCTGCCCGACCTCCCAAACCTCTAACTATTCTAGCAAACAGTTGTTGCTTGGAGATTAGAGATGGATCCTCACCGGGCATGAACCATGTGAGCCCATGGGCTTGGTCTCTAGGAATCAAGGTGACTTTTTGTACCAAGTCATGGCCCGGAGTCAATGTTCTGCAGTTAGAGCCGAGTATGCAAAACATATCAGATCACAATGTTGATCTTCAGGGCGGTTTGGCCCACCAATAAGGCTTGCGGTTAGCATAAGGCATTCCCTTGAAACTAGTTGTCCTTTTCTTGTCATTTTCAAGCTCAAAAAATGAAGCAATAGAAAAAACAAGTGTAAGATGAACTTACGCACAAATGGCGTGCCCAATTTCATGATACACCACTAAAATCTTACTATTCCCGTCTGTCATCTTGGTTCCTTCCATTCTTGCCACTATCCGATCAATTGAGTCATCAATCTCTTTTGATGTAATCTTATCTTTGCCTCTCCGACCAGCAAGAATGGTTGCTTCATTCATAAGGTTCGCTAGATCAGCACCACTGAACCCTGGCGTTCGTAGGGCAATGACATTGAAAGAAACATCCTTGTCTAGCTTCTTGTTCCTGCTATGTACTTTTAATATTTCTCCTCTTCCTCTTACATCAGGTAGTCCAACAGTAACCTGCTTAAGTTTCGACCAAATTAATTATATCTTTCAAACAATGGATCTTGGAATGAAATCTTTACTAGTATGTCAATATTCAAATTGAACAATTTTCTTAAGGATAAATTACTTTAACACCCCTTGGATACTTCTGAAATAACACCAGCATCATCCTTACTCTCTAAAATGTCACTTCTTACCCATACTTCAGAATTTTTTTTAACAAGTTAGTCCTTCCATACTTCTGTAACAACACATGCATGCCTTTTCACTACAAGAATTTTCACTTTTGGCGAGTAAATTTTTAATCGCCAAAAGTTAATTTTTAGTCGCTGAATGGTTTTGGCGACTAAATTATTTGGTCACAAAAGTAACTTTTAGTCGCCTAAAATCCCACGTTTTTAGCTATTAAAATTTTAGTCGGCAAATAATTCTTTTTTGACTACTAAAAATTTAGTCGCCGAAAGTCCCCATCTTTGGCTACTAAATGTTTAGTCGACAAAGGCCTTGTTTGGTGTAGCTGTTAAAACAGATTATAGATTATAGCTTAATAGATTATAGATTATGAATTTAATCAGAAGTTGTTAATCTGTTTGGTGTAGCAGTTGGATTATAGATTTAAGTTGCTGAATAGTGCTTGTTAAATAAACTGTGAAGTAGTTTTTTCAATTAATTTTTATTTTTTATTATTCACTATTTGTCTACTTTCTTATAAATAATAATAATAATAATATTCTATAGTCCATTTGGGCATTTTTCTATTTTTAAAAAAATAAAAAGTAAAAAAAAATCTTAGAGTATAACCGTGAATTAATATGTCCACAGCAGAAGCTGAAAATCAGAAGCAAGGGGTGAGCAGCTTCCCAGAATTAGTTTTTTTGACTTAAAATAAGTTGTTAGAATCAGAAGCTATTTAAAATAAGTTTAACCAAATAGTCCAAAATAACTTTTTAAAAGCCTGAAGCTATAAGTTGGCTCAAAAAAGCCCCACCAAACACCCCAAAGACTTCATCTTTTGGCTACTAAATAATTGGTAGCCTAAAGTTCTACATTTTTTGCTACTAAAATTTTAGTAGGCAAAAGTGTTTTTATAATTTAGTTTTTTTGTTTTTAGCTACGAAATATTTTAGTTGCCAAATGTTTGATTTTCTTTTGGCTACTAAACTTTTAGTCGCTAAATGTCTTTTTTTTTTTTTTTTGGCTACTAAACTTTTAGTTGCTAAATGTCTTTTTTTTTTTTTTTTTTTGCTACAAAACTTTTAGTCACCAAATGTCTTTTCCCAATTTCTTTTTACCTACTAATTGTTTAGTCGCTAAAAACATGATATTATGTTTTATCGCGAAATTATAATTTCTCCACAACCTGTTTATATACAATGCAACCTGTAATACATAAATAAACAAAATGATACATACCATCAATCATTTCACAATCTGCAACCATATACTAAAAATAAATAACATTAAATATCAAAATCCATACAAATTAACTATTGTCCAAACTAAAATAATAATTCCATACAAAATATATCATACAAAAATTAAAGCCTTCCGTATACAAAAAATACATTTATTACCAAGCGAAATTACCATTTGGCATGGTACAAATTACCCATTGTAATCTGTACCACAACAAAAGGTGATATATGTACCATGACAAAAGTTTTCTATGGACCATGACAAAATATCCTATATGTACGTCGACAAATGGTATAAATGTACCACGACAGAAGGTACCACGACAGTCATTATCTTTTGATTGCCAAAAGTTTTCTATATCTGTAATAATGAACTACACAAAAGCTAAGGATGACAAAAGTATTATATTAATTTTACACAAAAGTGAAAATTCTTCTCCATACACCAATATGGATTATCCACAAGTCCACGCAATACAAAGAAAAATAAAAAATGAAACATTAGAATTGGTTACAAAATATCAATTCAGTTAGCCATATGGAACATGTTCTAACATGCATTTAAGGTAGAACAATTGAGAAATATCTTCTTGGAAATAAAAGAAAGTATATATATATATACATGTATCATGCAATATTTATTCCAACCAACACAAACAATGTAATATGTAATTTCTTTATCCTATAAATATATAAAGGCAATTATTAGAATATGTAGATGTTATTTTAATAAAGTTGTTGCTTTTTGAACTAAGTGTTGCAAGTTTTTCGACTGTGTAAGGCGTATTCAGGGGCTGTTATAAATTTTCGCTCCCGGAAAACCCTTTTTCGAGTAAGTTTAGGGCGTATTCGGCTTTAACTCCCAACCTACGGGTCCGAATTACATTCTGTCAGATCTCACAAGTCCTATTTGTCATGGCGAAGCTATCCGTGTGAGCCACGATCATTCGGGGGCTGTTTTGAATTTTCGACCCCGAAACGTCCTTTTTCGACTAAGTTTAGGGCGTATTCAGCTATAACTTCCAACGTACGGGTCCAGATTACATTCCGTCAGTTGTCACAAGTACTATTTGTCATAGGGGTACTGTCTGTGTGAGCCACACAGTGATTCGGGGGTTATTTTGAATTTTTGCACCCGAAACGCCATTTTCAACTAAGTTTAGGGCGTATTCGGCTCTAACACCAAACCTACGAGTCTAAATTACGTTCCATCAGTTTTCACAAGTCTTATTTGTCATGGGAGAACTGTCCGTGTGAGCCAAACAGTGATTCGGGGGCTGTTTTGAATTTTCGCCCCCGAAACGACCTTTTTTGACTAAGTTTAGGGCGTATTCAGCTTTAACACCCAACCTACGAGTCTAAATTACGTTCCGTCAGTTCTCACAAGTCCTATTTGTCATGGGAGAACTATCCGTGTGAGCCACACAGTGATTCGGGGGCTGTTTTGAATTTTCATCCCCGAAACAACCTTTTTCGACTAAGTTTAGGGTGTGTTCGGCTCGAACTCCCAACCTATAGGTCCGAATTACGTTTTGTCAGTTCTCATAAGTCGTATTTGTTATGGGGGAATATTATGTGTGAGCCACATGGTCGTTCGGGGGCTGTTTTGAATTTTCGCCCTCGAAACGCCCTTTTTCGACTAAGTTTAGGGCGTATTCGGCTCTAACTCCCAACCTACGGGTCCGAATTACGTTCTGTCAGTTCTCACAAGTCCTATTTGTCATGGAGAAGCTATCCGTATGAGCCACGTGGTCGTTCGGGAACTGTTTTGAATTTTCACCCCCGAAATGCCATTTTCCTACTAAGTTTAGGGTGTATTCGGCTCTAACTCCCAACCTATGGGTCCAGATTACATTCCGTCAGTTCTTACAAGTCCTATTTGTCATGGTGAAGCTATTCGTGTGAGCCACAGGGTGGTTCGGGGGCTGTTTTGAATTTTTGCCCCCGAAACGCCCTTTTCCGACTAAGTTTAGGGCGTATTCAGCTCTAACTCCCAACCTACAGGTCCGGATTACATTCTGTCAGTTCTCACAAGTCCTATTTGTCATGGCGATGCTATCCAATGTGAGCTACACAGTCATTCGGGGGCTGTTTTGAATTTTCGTCCCCGAAACGCTTTTTTTCGACTAAGTTTTGGACGTATTCGGCTCTAACTCCCAACCTACGGGTCCGAATTATGTTTCGTCAGTTCTCACAAGTCCTATTTGTCATGGTGAAGCTATTCGTGTGAGCCACATGGTCATTCGGGGGCTGTTTTGAATTTTCGCCCCCGAAACACCTTTTTTCTATTAAGTTTTGGACGTATTTGGCTCTAACTCTCTACCTACGGGTCCTCATTACGTTCTGTCAGTTCTCACGAGTCCTATTTCTCATGGAGAAGCTATCTGTGTGAGCCACACGGTGGTTCGGAGGCTGTTTTGAATTTTCGCTCTCGAAACGCCATTTTTTGACTAAGTTTAAGGCGTATTCAGCTTTAACTCCCAACCTACGGGTCCGAATTACATTCTGTCAGTTTTTATAAGTTATTTGTCATGGGGAAGCTATCCGTGTGACCCACATGGTCGTTCGGAGGCTGTTTTAAATTTTTGCCCCCGAAATGCCCTTTTTCGACTAAGTTTAGGGCGTATTCGGCTCTAACTCCCAACCTACAGGTTCGGATTACATTCCGTCAGTTTTTACAAGTCCTATTTGTCATAGAGAAGCTATCCGTGTGAGCCACATGGTCGTTCGGGGGCTGTTTTGAATTTTCGCCTCCGAAACACCCTTCTTCGACTAAGTTTAGGGCGTATTCAGCTCTAACTCCCAACCTACGGGTCCGAATTACATTCCGTCAGTTCTCACAAGTCCTATTTGTCATGGGGAAGCTATCCGTGTGACCCACATGGTCGTTCAGTGGCTGTTTTGAAATTTTGCCCTTGAAACGACCTTTTTCGACTAAGTTTAGGGCGTATTCTGCTCTAACTCCCAACCTACATGTGCTAATTACATTTCGTCTTTTGTCAGAGTTCCTATTTGTGGTGGGAAAGGTCGCCGTGACACCTGTATGATGGTTCGGGGGCTGTTTCGCATTTTTGCCCTCTTAACGCCATTTTTCGATTAAGTTTAATGCGTTTTCAGCTCTAACTCCCAAACTACGTGTGCTAATAACATTCCGTCTATTGAGACAAGTCCTATTTATCACGAGGAAGGTGGCCATGACATCCGTACGGTGGTTCGGGGGCTGTTTCCCATTTTCGCCCCGTTATCGCCCTTTTTTGGTTAAGTTTACGGCATTTTCGGCTCTAACTCCCAACCTATACGTACTAATTACATTCCGTCTATTGTCACAGGTCTTATTTGTCATTGGGAAGGTGGCTGTGACATCTGTACAGTGGTTTGGGGGCTATTTCGCATTTTTGCCTCCTTAATGCCTTTTTCGGTTAAGTTTAATGCATTTTCGACTCTAATGATATAAACTCAAAATAGTTACAAAGAGATGGAAGTACAAGACCTAGTTACGCAATTCAAGGCATAAATTGGTTGTATTTGCAATTCTCCCATCTTATTTCACGGCCTTCAAAAAATATGAGACTTTCACCAATAAGAATTTTTAAAAATTTTAAGCAATAGACTAAGTGGTCTAATGATTAAGTCACCTCTAATTTTATATATGTGGAGTTTATCTATGTAAGAAGGTGTACTTGTTACATATGATAATTTCACTTGCTAATGCCAATATGTATCTTTTCATCGTATTTAAATCATGAATTTAGAGAGTAAGTTAAAAATAAAATGGAAATAGAAATGGAAAACAAAAATTAACTTACATTTCATTCTTGAAGGGATGTGTTTGGTGATAATAATTTCGTGTGTTTTGTTTTGTATTCGATTCTATGTCTTTAGACTTCTTGTTAATTTAATAGTAAGTTTCAAGACATAGATCTGACTACATAAGCAACACCATCAAAATAGATGGAACAACAATTTGAGTGAATCTATTTTTGTATGGCTAGAGATCATTGAAATGTTTCAATGTACTGAGAGACCATTGAAATGGTTTAGGGGCTGCTTTGCATTTTCGCCCCCCGAACGGCCTTTTTCAACTAAGTTCAAGGTGTTTTTCACTCCAACTCTCAACCTACGTGTGCTAATTACATCATGTCTATCCCCACAGATCCTATTTGTCATGGTGAAGCTACCCGTGACATCCATAGAGTGGTTCAGAGCCTACTTTGCATTTTCGCCCCTTGAACGGCCTTTTTCGACTAAGTGTAACGCATTTTTCACTCCAACTCCCAACCTACATGTGCTAATTACATCTCGTCTATCCCCACAGGTCCTATTTGTCATGAGGAAGCTGCCCATGACATCCATAGAGTGGTTCGGAGGCTACATTGGATTTTTGCCCCCCTGAACGACCTTATTCGACTAAGTTTAAGGCGTTTTTCACTCCAACTCACAACCTACGTGTTCTAATTACATCATGTTTGTTCCCGCAAGTTCTATTTGTCACGAGGAAGCTACCTGTGACATCCATAGAGTGGTTTGGGGACTGCTTTGCATTTTCGCCCATTGAACAACTTTTTTTGACTAAGTTTAAGGCAGTTTTCACTCCAACTCCCAACCTATATGTGCTAATTACATCCTGTCTATCCTCACAGGTCCTATTTTTCATGAGAAAGCTGCCCGTGACATCAATAGAGCGGTTCGGGAGTTGTTTCGTATTTTCATCTCATGAACACCTTTTTTCGACTAAGTTTAAGGCATTTTTGACTCTAACTCCCAACTTACGTGTGCTAATTAGATGCCGTTTGTCCCCACATGTTCTATTTGTCACGAGAAATCTTCTTGTGACATCCATAGAGTGGTTCGAGGACAATTTTGCATTTTCGCCCTCAGAACGCCGTTTTTCAACTAAATTTAAGGCATTTTCGACTCTAACTCCCAACCTACGTGTGCTAATTACATGTCATCTGTCCTTATGGGTTCTATTTTTATAAGAAAGCTGCCCGTGACATCCATGGAGTGGTTCGGGGGCTGTTTTGTATTTTCGCCCTCCGAATGCCTTTTCCGACTAAGTTTAAGGCATTTTCGACAAAGTAAACCAGTTGTTTGGTTTGCTTTTGCTTTTTTTTTTTTTTCTTAGAACAACTAAAGAAATCTTGGTTTGATTGAATTCAAAGTTGTACAAAGCTTTGATTGTATTTTTAGAAGCTCCAAGTAAAAAAGGAAGCAAAATAAAATAGTAATTATTGTTTGAATTCTGAAAACAAAGCGGAGGAACGTGCCAACTTGAAGATTGTTTGCTATCTTGTTTTCTATTTTTGTTTACTCTCAATTTCATATCATTCAGCATTTGCAAAAGGGACAAAGCATTTTAGGAATTAAGATTAAACAAGAAGTTCAAAAATACTAGAGCTTCATATAAACAAATAGTCTTAAGGGCATTATATAGCATGAAGATAAATTGGGCACAAACATTTTGATGAATAGCAATGAAGATAGTTTAAAGAGAGCTACACATCTGATCATTACAAGCAATTAGCTGAATAAGAATGATGTAATGAGAAGAGGAAGATATAATGATACATAATACTTTAAGTTTACCAAAATTCAAATGCACTCCAAATTGTTATCAATTCATATGAAATCCTGCAAAAAGAGAAATGTGATGTAGAGATTAAACTAAACTCAATGACAAGTACAACAAGAAGAAACAGAGTACTCCAAATTGTTCCACAAAATCCACATACAATCCAAATTGTAATCAAATATCAATTAATATGAGATCTTGCAACAAGATAAATGGGATGCAAAGATAAACCACCTAGGCTTTTTTTTCAGTTGAATTTGAAGAAGTTTCGGATGCAGCAAATGCCTCTTCCCGTGTCACCCACCTGCCTGTTTCATTTCATGCAAGTAAATATTATATCATAAGAACACATAACCAAGAAGGATATTTTGGGAGGGGCAACAAAAAATGACTGAAAGTAAATCTACAAGAATAATCAAATATGAAACACATCATTACTTTTTAAATGCAATTGCTAGCTTATGAGTTCATAAACAAAATCATAATTGTGTATCCAAGTGAAATTTCAGAAATATTACTTAATCATTATATTACATAGCTGTAAAATCTTATCATGATCATTATCCTCAAAAACAATATCATGATCATCATCCTCAGAAGGATGCCCAAAATGCTACACACCATCATCAATTGCTATCAACATTAATAAAGCTATTAAAAAAAAATCTAATATTGAATTGAAGAGTTTGTCTAAATTTTATATAGGTTGAAGTTGTATGAAACTACATCAGACAAACCCAATGTAGAAACCACAAGGAGACAAGAGAGCCTTCTAAAGCAAGAACAAACAGAGGAAAATAATGAATGACAGTAAAACTGCTGCATGGTTGGCTAGCGAGTCTGTAGTGAAATCATGGTAATAATGCATGCAAAAGAATGACACACTCATCCGGAAAACAAGTAATGAGTCCCTATCATATACTGATCTTCCAAGAGGCCTGCAAGCACTTTTGCTCAATAAATAATATTTGAAGGAGTCTCATTCATCAAAAGATCCTTGAAATCATCACTATCACAATCCTCAAACTCAAAAGGAATAGGCATTCCACTCAGTTCCCTCTCCCTAACCTAAGGCACAGTTATAAGATATAGAAATTTGGAAATAAAGATCATAAAATAATCTAGAAATATTTCCTAACTGTAAGATTATATTATTTAAATCTTCTCAAATCAGCAGCTATATAACATGTAGTATGCTTACAGGAACAACACACAAATAATGAAAGAAATGAAACCATAAAATCATTAATTAAACAGAGCATAAAGTCATTAATTTAAACAGAGCATAAAGTCATTAATTAGTTTGTTATTCTAATAAATCTTATATACATGTGACAGATGTGCAAATTTATTTTAAAACCAATGACCTTAACTACTCAAATGAATGAATAAACGGATTACATCATCCTATTTAACTCAAGCATTGACAATGAAACAACTAGTCAAAACTTTGAAATTATAAGAAATTTAGATATTGTGTTTGTTCACAAGACGAGATTGGGGTATACATGTTGTGACCAATTGACTTACAAACTATCTATCCATCATTTACGAATTGCAGCTTAAAAATTTTACTTTACTTAAACCATGCAGTCAAAAAGTAAAAGAATTAAATAGTTATACTCCTCCATTCACAATTATAAATCATGACATAAATTTTGCACATTAGAATGGCAAGTTTGACGAGCAACTGGAGAAAAAAGAAACTGTTAGCTTTATTTTTATGAAGAAAAAAAATGTAAACCAAATTAATATTTCTACTTGTATATATTAAAAACATTTATAGTACTTGGACAACTAATTGTTTGATAAAAATTTACAATTGAACACCATATGAAATCAATAGTGCAAATTCAATAAGGGTTGTTAACCCAAGTTCCTGTTTGTAAATGGAACAGTTAGTAGTTCTATAGATGCAAAAGAAGAAAATCGCCACCAGGATAGATAGATAGCAAGGATCTCACATACTAAACTTTGTAAATACTTTTTTGTGATTATTTTTGTGCTGTAAATATGAGGACACTTCAAGAATGCCTGGTAATCATCTGAACTACGCAACCTCTCGTTCACTTGCTCACAGAAAATGAACTCTTGCTTGTACATGCCTGGAATGATATTGAGCAAACCACAAATAAAAGAAGTTAAGAAATAGGAATATAGCAAGCTTATTCCACATATGGCAGTAATCCAACTGAAAACCATAAAAGACAAGCTGACATTTTTGAATTTCAAAGCAGTGGGATAAAATAAAGCATATGCATGTTCTCCAAAGAAATCAAACAATAAGCAACATAGGGAGATCAACGTTCAGGAAATGGGGAAATGAAATAAAATGAAGCATATGCATTCTCCATCAGTGCAATCATTTTCCAACCTCCAACATATATTCCTCCAAAAACCAATAATAAATAATAAAAAATTCCACAATATTTTAAAAGATTTAGCATTGTATATATGTGACATAAAAGCTGACTTCCCAATGACTACAGAACATAATAAATCACAACTGCTTTTACATCAAGAAGGCTAGAATCACAAACAAAAAGACTAAAAGGAAAAATCAATATCATTTTTGGAAGGCATCTTTATAATCATAAGTGGCATCATCAACTTACTTCTCAAGGCTTCTTTATCATTATAAGAGGCTAAAACAAGATTCACTTCAAAGTCTTCAACCTTCCGGGTAGATTTCCTTTTGTCATGAAACCATTGCATGTTGAAGTCCCTATTGCTATCATGCTCGGTAAACCTTCAATCCAAATTCAACCAAAAATAAGACAAACAATCCCAACCATATAAAAAAATTCAAGTTGTTTAATATGAGCTTATATAAGTATAGAAGTGATTGACACAAAGTTTAAAATAACTAAAGCCTAAATGGATATGGAAACATGGAATTAGGAAATGGTACAAAAGATTGTATAGAAAATACAAGTAATGTCAACACAAACCTAAAGCAAAATCACCAAATTTAAATACTCTACCCCAGGCCTACTAACCAATCCCCCCAATGCAAACTTTGACTTTTTGCAAGTTGAAAATAATATCATTAATTGAAAAATCCAAAAAGGGGCAAGATACTTTGATCCACATTGCAATCCTTAATTTAATAGTCTCACACGGCTTCCCTATATATGGTCAGACCCTTAAAATGCAATTATTCCTCTATTTCCAAATGGACCAGAGCATAGCCAAAGGAATGGCCTTCCAGATGATATTATTTTGTTTTTTAAATTCAATACCAGCCCACCATTGTAGTAAGCAATTCACAGAGCCAGGTAGTACCCATTGCAAGCCTCACCATCTGGTAACATGAGACCAAACCTTCTAGATAAAATGACAAAAGAGCAACACATGGTTTAAGTCTTCCCCCTCTTCGTTACAAAAAATGAAGTTTACATTAGCTTCACCACTTAGAATGCTTCATGTGATAGTGTTACTCATGCATATATCTAAGGTGTCTTGTATAATAACCCATGTAAAAAAAAAGTTAGAAGTCAAATAAAGCTAGTAAAGAAATGGTGATGAAGAAGGAAAGCCTGCAATGCAAGGCAGGGACTGAATTTTTCATAATGTGATAGGACAAAGTGATAACTTCTTGAAAATCAACAATATTTTGTCATAGATATATTATGAAAGTTGATCCATTTCTGGATAGACCAGCTAAAGTTGATTAGGTTTTAATTGTTGCCTTTTGTTTTGTTAGTGCCTTTTGCTAAATCGAATTTATTTATTTATTTTCCTGTTAGATGGGGAAAAAAAGACTCTATTTATAAATGCATGTGTTACACACAAATACATAAAGAAATATATCTTCTACATTTTCAACTATCCCTCCATGAATGTAATCACCAAAGCTTTAGGTAGAAGTCAAGCATCATGCGTAGAAGAAACAACCAAGATAGCCTCATGAGTGGGAAAATAATAGTCTAGTACCGTGCCGGACAGATTTGGCCGGATAGAGTTACGCCGGGCAAGATTTTGGCCGAGCAGGTACTGGGCTGAGAAGGTGCTCGGTTAAGGCACCGATTGTGAACTGAAAAAGATAAGCTTCGCAGGGAGGCCGACCAGCCAAGCAGATGACCGGCGCCAGGAAGGGCGCGGTCGACCAAGCTATGAGTTTGTTCGGCAGGAAGGCCGACAAAAGGGAATGCGAGATATCTCGGACACGGTCCAACCGGGATGCTGTGTAGCCCAGTCCCCACAAGCTTAGTCGGCGGCGTGCTTGGGCATGAAGCACAGCCCGGCTATGGATTGGGCAGCTCGGCTGCCGGGCTCCAGCAGAGAAGGCTGGCATTTGGGATTAGGTAATGTCCAGCATGGTGTGGCCTGACAGAGGCATGGTTTATGTGCTGACAGATGGGGTAGCAGAGCCACGTGTTGAGAGATCATTGGGAGTAGATATGAGGCGCAGAGAGGTATATAAACAAGTCGGCGCCACCCCTTAAGGGGATGGACAATTTTGGTAAGTAAGACTTACACTCAAACACTCTCCCTTCTCTCTAGTCATTTTTCCAGGTGTGTGGTTCTAACTTGAGCGTCGGAGGTGTTTTCCGGCCACACACCGCCGGGTAGCTCACCATGGCTAAGGCTTTTCAGTGGTCGAACCGAGGAACTGGAAGAAAGGAAGTGCGGTAGCCGAATATTTTCCCTGCATAATTGGCGCCGTCAGGGAAGCTTGCGATAAAACCTTGTCTTCGGTTCATCGATCGTCGCTCATGGCGCATAACGAGGAGTTTCGTTGTCCGCCGACGCGAGCCACCCCGAGTTTGTCCGGAGAGAAGGACTCCGCCCATCCTTCCGATGGCGAACTCCGAGACAGCCACCGGAGGACAAAGTGAGACGCGCGGATAAGCGCGAAGAAGTCATGGCTGCCTTCCGTAGTCCAGACGGCCACCGACGGCGGAGAGAGTCACACTCAAACGCTTGGAACACAAGTTGCGGGACCAAGATGCCGCTATCAGCGAATGGCGGCAGAGATGGAGGAGCCTGCGGCGTTACAAAGGAAGGGTGTAGCCTGGAGTGGTGACCACAGTGAGCGCACCCCATCCCGTTGGCCCTTCTCCCGCTGCTCACCAGCCAGAGTCAGAGGCACACTCCAGCAATCTCTATTACCAGGAGCTACAGAGATGGTGATTCCGACTTGCACGCAGAGAAATCCAGCGCGCAGGATAGCACTTATAGACCCTCACGTCCGGAGATGACGTCGGGGTATTCCTATTCCGCCTGTACAGAGGATTTGCGGACAGTTCTAAAGGAACGGGCTCGCCGGCGGGAAGCTCAGAGGGTGCCGGCGTTCCAGCGGTTATCCTACGGAGCCCACGCCAGCGAGGAGGTCGGAATGCCTCCACCGCGTCAAGCGGCGCCACTCCTTCTAGATACAGATTTGGCCAGGTTGAGCGCCACTCCTTTTTCACTGGAGATAGAAGCAGCGCCGCTTCCGGCGGGATTCCACCAGCCAAAGTTTACCCTTTACGATGGAAAGACCGATCCGTACATGCATGTAAGTCATTTCCGACAGGTTATGGCCGGACACCGGCGGAATGATGCTCTTATGTGCCTTATCTTTCCGTCGAGTTTGGGCGAATTGGGATTAAAGTGGTTTGGAAGGCTACCGGAGGGGAGTATTGAAAGGTGGCAACAGCTGGCAGAAGCCTTCGTAACGCGCTTCACGACTAACACCAAAACTCCTAAGGAAGTTGATCACCTCCTGAGTATCAAGATGGAACCGAGCGACACACTCAAGGCGTACAACTCCTAATATTGGGAGACATTCAATGAGATACTGGACTGCCCGGTCAACCTTGCTATCGTACAGTATAAGCGTGGGCTCCCGGTCGGACATAGACTACGAGACTCACTTACCATGCAACAACCTACGACCATGGGATGCCTTTTATGCACAAGATCAATGAGCATATCCGGTAGAGGATGATGCCTCGCCTCAACCGAGAAGCTGGCCAGAACGCCCAAGAGGTTGGCAGGAAAAGTGCATGCAGTCGGGCAAGAGTCCGGCCGATCTAGTGACCGAGCTGAAGAGTCAGACCGAGGTTCAAACCGCAAGAACCGGGGTAGGGAGCGGCGTAATGACAGGAATGATTACCGCCGGGATGACTACCCCCAAGATGATGTGGCCGATGCAGGCAGAAGGTTGAAAGCAAGAACAGGCATCACCACGGTCTTCAAAATTCCAATCTATCGCATACTTAGTGAAATCCGTGACGAGGAGTACGTCCGGTTTCCTGCTAAGTTAGGCGACGGGCAGAGAGGCTTCAATTCCAAGTACCGTTGTACCTTTCACCGGGAACGTGGCCACCGAACAGAGGACTGTCTGCCTTTGAGGCAACACTTAGAAGAGCTAGTGGCAGCTGGGCATCTGGACCTCTACATTGATGGAGGAGTTAAGGCAAATCAGGTTCCAGTTGATCCACGCGGACCAGATGACCGGGATGTACCTCCACAAGGGGTTGTGAATGTCATCCACGGCATAGTGGAACCGGCGCGTGTTTGCGAGCTTCGTGGTATGATTAAGAAGGCAGAACACATGAGGGAAGTTTTGTCAGTTCAGCCTGCGCTCAAGAGGGGGAAGACAGAAGTAAAGGATGTAATCAGCTTTTCCTCAAAAGATTTGGAGCGCATACAGACACCGCACAATGACGCCTTTGGTAGTAACTCTCCGCCAATGATTTTGAAGTTAAAAGGATCTTGATCGATCAGGAAGTTCTCGAGATCATGTATTACGACGCTTTCAAATTTCAAGCTCCGAGACACGGATTTGGCCTCAAAGAACTTCGCCATTGGTCGGTTTCAACTCACAACCGGAGTGGCCTTTGGGAAAAATTATCCTGCCGGTTAAAGCGGGATCAGTGGTCAAACAGGTTGAGTTTTGGGTATTGCAGGTGCCATCTACTTACAATCTGATCCTTGGCAGGGGCTGGCTTCATGCTATGCGAGCCGTGGTATCAACCTTTCACCAAGTGATGAGATTCCCCTCAGCTATGGGGGCAGTTGAGGAGATTGGGGGCGATCAGGTTATGTCAAAACAGTGCTTTGTGGCGGTCAATGGAAGCCGGGCGGCCAAGGGGTTTGTTCAGATGATTGAGGGACCGGAGGACCAGGTAGTGCTAGATGATGTGGGCACCAGGGCAGAAGACAAAGCCGTGGAAGGTGTGGTGGAAGTGCGAATTGATACCGAGCAGCCGGACAAGTTCTTCTTGCTCGGCTCCACCCTCACAGCACAAGAAAGGACCGAGATGGTGGAATTCCTTATGGCCAACATTGAAGTTTTCGCATGGTCGCCTTATGACATGCCCGGCCTCGATCCAAACTTTATCTGCCATCATCTCAATGTCTTCCCGAGCTGCCGTCATTCAATGAACACGGAGGTCACTTTTGCACCACGCCGAGGTAGTGGCAGAGGAAGTCAAGAATCTGCTTGAGGCGCGAGCAATTCAGGAAGTTCACTATCCTCGGTGGATTCAAATACAGTCGTTGTACCCAAGAAGAATGGGAAGTGGGCGGGTTTGCGTTGATTACAAGACCGTCAACCGTGCCTGTCCAAAAGACAGCTTTCCTTTGCCTAGAATTGACCAAATTGTGGATTTGACTACCGCCATGACAGTTAAGTTTCTTGACGCCATCGGCTATCATCAGATTGCCATGCACGGCCCCGACCGAGAAATCAGTTCATTTACTACACCAAGGGGACTCTTCTGCTACCGAGTTATGCCTTTTGGTTTAAAGAACGCCGGGGCAACTTTCTAGAGGATGGTGACCAAGATGTTTGCTCCTTTGCTGGGCCGGACAATGGAGGCTTACATTGATGACATAGTGGTGAAGAGTAGGCAACAAACAAATCATTTGTTCGACCTAGCCGAGATGTTTGCCATCCTCAAGAAGCATAAGTTACGCCTGAATGCGTCTAAGTGTGCCTTCGGTGTGGGATCCGGGAAATTTTTAGGATTCTTAGTCACAAACCGAGGTATTAAGGCGGACCCTACACAAATCAGAGCCGTATGAGAGTTAAAGCAGCCTAGCTCGGTGAAAGACGTGCAACATCTAGCCGGAATGGCTGCCGCGCTTAATCGATTTATAAGCCGGTCATCAGATCGCTGTCGTCCTTTCTTTCAGTCCTTGAAGTCCAAGTTTTCATGGGATGAAGAATGCGACCGAGCGTTGGCTGAGCTCAAGGAATATCTGTCTTCAGCGCCATTGTTGGTCACGCCGGTGCCCGGAGAAGAACTTTATCTTTATCCGCCAGATCGCGAAGATGCAACAAGGCGGTGCTTGTTCGGGCTGAAGGAATCAAGCACCTCCCCATCTTTTATGTTAGCAAGACCTTACTACCAGCAGAGACTAGGTACCTGCCTCTTGAAAAGCTTGCTTTGGCATTAATGATGGCATCAAGAAAGTTGGCACACTACTTTCATGCACATACTATCGTCGTCTTGACCGAGTTCCCCCTCAAAGCTTTATTTGAACGGGCGGATTTTTCTGGGAGAGTTCTTAAGTGGGCGGTCGAGTTGGGGCAGTTTGATGTGAAGTATCAGCCGCGCACTGCCATCAAAGCCCAAACTTTGGCTGACTTCGTTGCAGAATTCTCACCTGGAACTCATCCGGTATGCCCGGTCGATATTACCGCGGCAGATGATGAGGTGCTCGCCAGTTCATCAGAGATACTACCACCTGGTGGGGTTCGCGGCGCGGACTTAGCGCGCACCACCGCAGTGGCCTACACTTCTACAATTTCAACAACCGGTGACGCGATGACAGAGTTGGGTGTTGTTATTCCACCAACTCCGCCCGGTACCGCATCACCAAGGGGGGAAGTCATGGAACTACTCAGCACAGAGCCTGCATAATATAATACTCGGTGATTCGCCACGGACTTAGGCGCGACATCGACTTGTCGAGTCCGGTCAATTACCAAATGGAGTGGGGCCAGTGAGCGCAGAACTTGAAACCGGACGGCCAAGCAACCTTGATCGTAGCACCCCTCAGCGCTCGCAGGATCCATCAGTTTGCTGGAAGCTTTTTGTGGGGGACATGTGGAAGCTTTTTGTTGACGGGGCGTCCAATCGTCACGGTGCTGGGCTGGGTATTGTTCTTATCTCCCCAAATGGCCTAACCATTGAACATTCTATCACCCTTGGCTTCCCAGCATCTAACAACGAAGCTGAATATGAGGCCTTTCTGGCCGGGCTCAAGAGCGCAATCCAGATGAAGGCTGCCGAGCTAATGGTGTACAGTGACTCCCAACTTGTGGTTAACCAAGTTTCTGGGATTTACGAAGCAAAGGATGACCGCATGGCGAAGTACCAAGCTCTGGTCAGGGAACACATCAAGCAGTTTCAGGCAATCAGAGTCCAACAGATCGGCCGAGAAGAAAACAGCCGAGCTGATGAGCTGGCCGGCCTGGCAACGATGGTAGATAGTACGTCCCCAAATCCCTTGTTAATTGACTTTCTTCCACGACCAAGCATTGAAGATACTGGGCAGACGGAAGTACTCTGCGCCGAGCTGGGTCCGTCGTGGATGGATCCAATCATTTTGTTTCTCCGAGACCAGATTCTACCAACCGAGAAGAAGGAAGCACACAAATGCCGGGTGAAGTCAGAGCGGTTTTGGCTCTCTCCATCCGGCGCGTTGTATAAGAAATCCTTCACTGGTCCCTACCTAAAGTGTGTGCACCCGAGCAGGGTGGATGCCTTTCTGTACGAAATTCACGAAGGCATTTGTGGCAGTCACATTGGGGGCAGGTCCTTGGCCTACCGAGCTATTTCACAAGGCTATTGGTGGCCGTACATGCAAGCTGACGCGCAAAAATATGTCCGGAAATGTGAGAAGTGCCAAAAATTTGCACGCCAGATCCACCAGCCGGCCAGAGAACTTCTTCCCCTCACCAGCCCTTGGCCTTTTGCGATGTGGGGGCTAGATATAGTGGGACCCCTCCCAACTGCACCGCAACCGAAGTTCTTTATCGCATGACGGACTACTTCACCAAATGGGTTGAAGAACCTTTGACAACTATCAAGGAAAAAGACGTGAAGAGGTTTGTCCGCGTAATGTGGTAACACGGTTTACGCCCCAAAATCTTGATTTCGACAATGGCACCCAGTTTGACGGTCGCCTATTCAGAGGTTTTTGTGAAGATTTAAAGATTGAATTCTACAACTCCACTCCGGCTTACCCACAGTCCAACGGTCAAGCCGAGGCGTCGAACAAGATTATATTGGATGGGTTAAAGAAAAGGTTGGAAAAGGCAAAGGGAAAGTGGGCCGAGGAACTTCCCAGCATCCTTTAGGCATACCGGACTACCAAGGGCGTTTCATCGGGAAACTCCATTCGCTGGCTTATGGCATGGAGGCGATATTCCTTGAAGTCGGCATGCCCACCCTCGAAGTGAAAGCTTTGAGCTCGCTCAACACCGAGGCTATTGCTTCGAATTAGACTCCGAAGAGCGCCGAAAAGGCTCTCATCCATGTGGCGACCTACCAAAGAAGAACTCTCCAGGAAGTACAACAAAATGGTGCACCCCAGACCGTTCAAGGTGGGTGATTGGGTCCTGAGGAAAGTTATGGGAAATACCCTGGTGCCAGGAGAAGGCAAGCTAGGGGCAAATTGGGAAGGACCATACAAGATAACCGATCTGGCGGGCAAGGGGGCATACCACCTGGAGGACTTGGATGGTAGAACAATACCTCGGCCATGGAATGCAGCCAATCTCAAAGTGTACTATTTCTAGCTATTGTTTTGTTCGCAAAGAAGGAGCTTTTTGCATTACACTTCAGAATGTAATTCTTTTTTGTCAATATCTACAAGTGTTCTTTGCCTTCGTAATTTGATGTTTTGTTCAAATTAAGCATGCCCAACCGATTTGGGCAAAAATTTAGGTGCCAATATGAAATATTTTCCACTAAATTTTCCAATCTATCGCATACTTAGTGAAATTTTCCCCAAGCAAGCTCAAGTGGTTTATCAGATTGTACAAATCAACCCTAAAAATAAATATAAAAAAAGGCAAAATAATCAATAGATTTGACGTAAAGAGACCCATTTACTCGAAAATCAGTTCAAAAAACCCTAAATCTAGAACAAAAATCAAAACCCATTTACTCGAAACATAGAAATCAAAATCCTACAGCATCAAAAAAAAAACCCTAGAGCTAGAGTGAAATAGAGAAATAGAGGAATGGAGAGAGAGAAAGAGAGAAGAACAAAGAATAGCTTGAATGTCGATGAGAGGCGAGGCAATGTTGAGCTGCGGTGGCGATGTTCGACAGTGGAAGATTGACGGACACTGTGGTCGTTTGTGATGGTGAGATGAGGGGCAGTGGTGATCGATTCTCTGTGAGAGAGAGAGAGAGAGAGAGAGAGAGAGAATAGAACCGTGTGAAGACTAACAGATTTGGGCAAAAATTTAGGCGCCAATATGAAATATTTTCCACTAAATTTTTATACACATTTGACGACGAAATTTTAGCTGGGAAATATTAACAAATGACGACTAAAATTATTTTAGTAGCCAAAACATGAACTAATGCTGACAAAAAAAATTTTAGTCACCAGAAGTGTAACACCATTGCCGACTAAATGGTTTTGGTCGCTAAAAATACATATTTAGCGACCAATTATTTGGTCGCCGAAGACTAAATTAAACTTGCAAATTATTATTTGGCAACTAAATTGTTATTTAGTCAGAAAAAATTAATATAGCTCGACTAAACAAGTATTTAGTAGCCTAAACCCAAAACTAGCGCCGACCAATTGTTTTTTTTGTCGCCTATTGTTATACTTTTGGCGACTAAATTTTTTTTAGTCGGCAAAAATTAACATACCACGACTAAAAAAATTTAGTAGCCTAAAATCTATGTTAAGGCCAACCAATCAGTTTTTTAGTCGCCTATTGTTACACTTTTGGCAACTAAATTTGTTTTAGTCGCCAAATTTGATCGCCAAAAATGTAAATTCTTGTAGTGTTTACTCTCTAAAGTAGCACTGCCCTTCCTCGTTCCAAAATTTTATTACAACAATTTAGTCCTTTCATTGGTCAACTGTTTGTCGACCAAATGAAAAAAATGACCTCAGCAAAAAGAAAGGCACGAAATGCCAAATTTGCCCTAGTAAACGTTCTCAATCTACCCTCTTCTCCTCTTCTACCAGATTTGAACTTCCTCTCACAGACTTGCCATACTCTCTCTCTCTCTCTCTCTCTCTTTGGGTGAAATAGGTGGGTTTATGGTGGTTTTATTTCCATTAGTGGGGTGAAGAGAGGGAGGAGGAGGAAAAATTGAAGGGCGATGGATTAGACTAAGCAAAAAGGAGGAAAGAGTGACAGAGAAGAAGGGTATTATAGTAAATTCATCAAATTTACGGTTTTAACTTAGGGATGTCATTGTAATGTACCCTTTTTCTAAAATTGTGCAATTATACAATAGCAATAGCAAGTTAGCAAACTGACTTGCCTGTCAAACCTGCCAGGCCTAAGCAAAGCTTGTCAAGAATTTCAGGCCTGTTAGTAGCAGCAATGACAATAAACCCATCCATCTCTGTCAACAACTGGTTCAGTGTTTGTTCCCTCTCATCATTTCCTCCACCAATGCCCTTCCCTCTCTGCCTCCCAACAGCATCCATCTCATCAATGAAAACCAAGCACGGCGAGTTCATCTGCACCTTGTTGAACAAGTCCCTCACTCTTGAAGCCCCCACCCCTACAAACATCTCTATGAACTCTGATCCAGAGAGTGAAAAGAAAGGGACTCCTGCTTCCTCGGCTATGGCTCTGGCAAGGAGTGTCTTTCTAGTGCCCGATGGGCCTACTAGTAGTACTCCTTTTGAAATTTTGCACCCACTGCAGCAAACTTTCTTGGGGTTTTTAGGAACTCAACAATTTCTTGAAAATCTTGTTTTGCTTCATCAACTCCAGCTACATCCTCAAAGGTTACTCCTGTGTTTGGTTCCATCTGAAATTTTCCTTTGCTCATGTAGGTAGGTAGATATAGGAGTAGAGTATTGTTATCAAGTCATTGATATACAGACTTTGAACCTAATTGTTCCTCCTAAGTGGATAACTGATAATTATTAGATTGGTGGAAAACAAAATTCATACCATTGTGTTAGTATTAGTTATTTCTAGGAAGTGTTATGAGAGGTCCAAAACTTTACTCAGCAACCCTTTTGATATATCAAACAAAATTGACATCCACAAGGACAAATCTTCAAAACATGTACGTACTCCAAACAAGTTTTTTATTTTTGTTTTTTTACAAATAAAAATAAAAACAAAAATGTATTTCCTAATGTATGAAAATAAAAAATAGTAACCGCCGTGAGGTGTGTTTAGTTTAGGTAGTGGAACTGGCCATGAATTTCTAAGATCATACTTAAAAATATATTATTAGTTTGAATAAAAGAATTTAAAATTATAAAAAGAAAGATAATATTTCGTTTCATTTTTTTTATATTATATATTTATATATTTTTATTTATATAATTATATATTATATATTTATAGTATATAATTATATATTTTTTTATGTGTCCCCCACAAGTCATCTCTCGTATTTTTCAAAAATTATTATGTATGTGTGTTCGTGTGATGTTCAATGTCCATGTTTGTGCCTCTTAATTTATGTACATAGAGGGAGTTAATCACCATACCTACCAAGTCCAAAAGGCAAGTTAGGCCCTCCAGGAGTATTTCCAGAGGAAGTCCTCAGCAGCAAAGATCCAAGCAATATCAATGGAAAAGCCAAATTACCCAACAAATCAAGTATTGCAGCTACCATGTTCACTTCCATTGGATGAGCTGCAAAGTCGACATTCTTCTCACTCCGCCCTCGCGGATGATACCCCGGTGGTACAACACTACCAACCCGATCCCCCAAGAAATGGAAACACTCCCCGCTCACGGTACAACAAGTGACCCTCTGGCGGTAGCAATCAATAACTGCTCGGTATGACGATAACCAGTCCATACCCAAAATAACATCAAAGCCCTTCATGGGCATAACAACAAAAGGAAACGGAAGCCTATGATCGGCGACCTCTATATCACAACCTCTACATCCGTGCTTCAAAATCAATTTGCCCCCAACAGGCGATACAACACATATAGGAGATGCTAATAGTGCTAACTCCAACTCCAACACAGATGCAAATGCAGCAGACACAAAAGAATGAGATGCACCCGTATCAATCAACACACTAGCAACCGAAGTTGCAAAAGCAGAAGGTACCTCTCACTTGATGGAGCCAGATTAAGTCCTCTGTGATAAAGACACGCGTGCCTCAGTAGGCCCCTGATCCACCCGCTCACCTCTAGGAGCATAAGACTGCTGTACAGACTGGGACGACGAAGCTCCCGGATTGGCCCTCGAGGCCTGCACAGACTAAACTGGCTGATAACTTTACGTCTGCCTAGAACCAGACGCTCCCGAAGTGGCACTCAACTGTGGGCAAAACCTCTTCAGTGCCCTGTCCCACATCGACAACAAGACAAAGAGGTCTGGTCAAGAAGAAGTACCACGACTCCCCTTCAAGGGCAAACCGTAGACTTGTGACCCAGCTGGCCACATGTATAACAAGTCAAGCCTCCCTGACTACCTCTCCCAGAGCCTGCACTCGATACTGGAAAGGTCGATCTAGTCAAACCGCCCTGAGACTGCTGAGGGTTAAAACTCCTCTGTCTCCTACCATTATTCTGGCCATCTTGGCTCCTCTTGGAGCCTCTATGCTTCTCATCATCCTCCTCCTGCATCATAAGCTCCATATGAGCTGCAGCATCCACCAAACGTCTGTACTCCCGGATAAACAACCCTCCAACCCTCAACTTGAGCCCACGCCTCAACTTCCGCTCAAACTCAAAGCAACGGCGTTCCTCGAACGCCACCAGTTCAGGTGCAAACCTAGACAGACTGGTAAAAGTAGCCTCAAACTCGGCCACTGACAAACCCTGCTGTTTAAGCTGGCAAAATTGTTCCCTCAGCTTTTCCCTAGCAGCTGAAGACAAGAATTTCTCTTGGAAGGCATTCACAAAAGCCTCCTACGCACCACCAACACGGCCCTTCTTGTACTTTCACCATTGACCCGCATCTCCCTTCAATTAGAAGGATGCCAAGGTCACCTTTAAACCCCCGTCCTCGATGCCAAGCATCTCGAACGTCTTCTCCATTTGTTCCAGCCACTCGTCAGCCTTAAGTGGCTCTTTCGGATCTCCAACAAATTCGTCCGGGCTAGACCGGAAAAATTCCCTCTTCAAGAAGGAAGGTCTCGTCAGAACTCGATGCTCACTACGAGAATACCCAAAGCTCCCGCTATCTCTCAGGCCAAAGCACCCATAGCCTGCTGACCCACTAGCTCGGCCATATTGGCCTGACCAACTCCCTCCTGCATTGCCGGAACGTCATCCGGTAAAGGCACCTCCTGCCTCCTAGGCCTACCACGCCTACCACCTCGTCCTGACATCCTATTAAAGATAACAAAGACGTTAGCACATTCATATATGTGCTGAAACTAAACACCCGCGTCCTAATGCATGGACAACTGTAATTCACTTCACGTAAGCACATAAACACATAAGCACTTACGAATTTCATTCCCGGATAATGACAGTCCCGAGGCGTTATTGGAGTTCCAGTTAGAAACAGTATTGATCAAGTGCTTTTCCAACAAGACTCACAGAAACCCAAGGATCCAATCGATATCCCAGAAATCAAATCCCATACCCAAATAGTCACATAAACATGCTATCACATAAACACATTGCATCACACTTAAGTCTCTAACAAGCGAGACAAACCCATTGTGATACTAATCACTTCCCACGTACCCAAAGTATTCGAACCCGGTACGCTCTGATACCAAGTTGTAACGCCCTCAAAAAAGTACATAAAACCCATCATTAAAGACATGAATTGATACAAGAGAAATCAACTATTTCTATTCATCAGAGTAGTTCTTACAAAAGTATTACATGTTAACAACAAAAGCAAATGCCCTACGGGCTTACAGCTTTCCAAGTTAACACTTGGTTACACACAAAAAGAGTACTAACTCTATACAAAAGAAGCCCTTGGCTTGATATACATGTAATACAAACAAAATAAACAAAAAAGTTTTCAACTCTCATCCTCATCATCCACGCTATGTCCTTGGAGGTGGCATACTACCTGTACCTGAAAATGATGTCTCGTATAGGGTGAGCCAACGCCCAGTAGAGATATGCTAAACACAATATGAGCAATGACTAAGACATTAGCAATTGATAAATGTTCAATTCCCATGAATCAATTCATAACCCATTTCCACTTCCTGACCATTATGTTCATGTTTCGTTCCATTTTCTATTTCTTATCAACTTCACAACTTACATCAACAGCTCAGAACCTGGCCAACCCCTTATATGAGACAGTGACTCATATTAAACGTTTCCCATTTTACAATAAATAAACATAATAGTTGTATCAACATCCCAACAGATAAGCATACAAGCTGTATCCGCTTTTCAACAGATAAGCATATTAGCTATATCAACACTTCCAATGATAAACATATGAGTTGTATCAACACTTCCTTAGATAAGCATATTAGCTATATCAACACATTAACTGACAAGCATAAGAGCTGTATCAGTGGAGTACATCCCCTATCTCCTCCAAATCACCAACCGGTTTAGAGGTCCATCCCATATCTTCTCCTAAACCGTGGAGTACATCCCCTATCTCCTCCCACACACACAAGGTATATACATACAAGTCATATACACAATCAATCAATACATAACGTTAATGTATTCTGTCAGCGTCATATTCTATGACATATCCAATTGATTAGTTTTAGTTTGCCTAATCATCATGCATTGTCTACAACAATCAAAACTACCCTCTACCGGTAGCCCAAGCAATTATTTCTAAACAGATAATAAGAGCTCCAACAGATAAAATATCAATGTTTTCAAAGTGAGCGATTCATAAATCCAACTCTACCATTCTAACATATAATGAGTCAATTCCATTATTTCCAACTCAATTCCATATTTTCTCAACAAAGTCATTTATTACACAAATGACCCCAACATACCCAAGCATGGCATATTTTCCCTTATTCTCAACATTGACTTCAAGAGCCCAATATTACCAACAACATCAACAAACCCATTCTTTTTGAAACCCAAATATATGTTTATGGTTCAAAATTATCAAAACCCTCTTTTCAAAAATATACATTTGAAACCCTAGTTTCCAAAACTCAAAGTCATTTATACAAAAACTCAATATCTAGGTTAAAACTCATAAGAGTGAGTAGGAATCCCTACCTCAAAAGTTGACACCCAACGGAGAAGGAGGTGAAAACGAAGATGCTCAAAATCACAAGTTTCCCGGATCAAAAGATAGCCCTCGACGATCAACAACTTTTTTGTAAAGGCCAAAGGTGAGCAAACAACTCCTACTAGATCAATACCTAGAGAGAAGGCAAGGTTCTAGAAAGAGAGGCTCAACAATGGAGTTTTTAGAAAAGTATGAGAGAGAAGAGATGTGAAAAAGTGATTTTAAAAAGTCAAAACACAGAGTCTTAAACCAGTCGTCCCGTTCGAGCGTGGAAACCCCCGCTCGAGCGCCTAATCCGCCGCTCGAGCGGTGAATACGCACTCCCAGTACTTTCGCAGAACCAGATCCCCGCTCGAGCGTTCAAGTCCCCACTCGAGCGTAACACACAAACTCCCGCTCGAGCGTCCAAACCACCGCTCGAGCGTACAACACTACAGAGGAGATACTGCATGGTTGATTTTCCCGCTCGAGCGTCAAAATCCCTACTCGAGCGGAAAAGCTACAACAAAGGCCCCGCTCAAGCGCCAAAAGCTCCGCTCGAGCAGACAGGCCAAAATCTGGGCATCTAGTCTTGGTTCCTAAGCTCAACCAACCTGTTTCAAACCTGCCCAACACAACCCAAGACTCAAATACAAAGAGTAGAGGATTCAAAACAAAATATACACAACTACCAACTCCATGGAACCCAAGTCTTGGATACAATAATTTAAAGAAAAGGGAAAACCGGGATCGCTATACTCCACAATTGCTATACCTTTTGTTTTCTAAATTATTGGTTAATCATTAATTTTTTTCCTTATCAGCCTTGTTTTATGTGGGCACAAAAACCTGTCTAAATCTCTCGGTCCAACACATTAAATCTCTTTAGTCCAATACATTTTTATACACTTTTAACTATCGAATCATGTATCAAAATTTTCATATATTAAATTTAATAATTGAAAGTAAATTGGGACCCAAAAAAAAAATTTGAAAGTGCTGCAAAAAATTGAAATTGCGCCGGCAGTTTCCTCGGCGGATTAGTCCTGGGGATACTATGGGAGACTAAAAAAAAAAAAAAGTGCTGCAAATGTGACGCCAAAATACAGACCAAAACTTCATTTTTTTGGTGTGTAGAAAAAGTTTGGGCTTATGTTCAACTATTACCGTCTCACATTCTTGCATCCTTGTTTTCTTTTTCTCTTTCAATAATAGCTGCCCTTAAAAATAAAAAATAAAAATATAAAATAAAATACAGAGTTTAGCTTAGAATATACACTGTTTAAATTACGTGATTTTATTCAGAAAATAAAAGAGAATACCTCTTCAACCTTCACCTGTTTGAAAAATACTATGTATATCACTACATTTACTTCACCTCCTATGTGCACTTTTTCTCACTTCTTTTAATTTTCTGTCCCAAATTATCCAAATAAGAATACCACTACCCTTATCTCTTCTCCTTTCTTTTCTCTCCTACATAATATTTTCTTTTATTTCCTAATTTCCCAAACAAACCGATTACAAACTAGGCAAGAATGTACCAGATTCCAAGATTCTACAATCCACAAATTAATCACTGCCAAACACAGCAATGATCTAATGGTTTCTACTTGGGGAATCCCTGGGCTTGAGAGTTTATGAGGAATCACAGTTTTTAGGATGAATCCGAGGTTTTATTAGTCTTAGCAAAAGAAATTAATAGCGAAGCCATATTTCACATGTAAAACACAAATTAAAACAAACAAAATGGGAAACAAAAACACAAATCAACTGGAAGGATCAACCACCAGGCGGGACTGCACAAAACCCTGGCTTACTAGACAACAGAAGTTAAAATGGTTAACAATAAAGCTGGATCAATACATAGCGTTCAACAAAAGTAACAGATTTTCCCAATTGTATCCGACTTTTATCTCTGAGATGGACTTGGATCATACTCAACGTATACCATCAAATCAGGTGGAAGATGGAGTTGATGCTGGGGAAGATGGAGGGAGATCGTCCAACAGTTGACATGAGTCTGGGCATGGTACTGTAGTTTCCAGTGGCGATGCCTCAGCGTTCACTGTCTTGCACCTGGAAGATACAAATCAATTAACACACTTATATGGCAATTAATTAAAAGGCAGCTCTTTTTTTGATAGCAAGGAACTCCATAATCACACCTTCGGTGAGACCAGGGCAAAACCTCAGATATGTGTGACCACCCACTAGCACTAGCCTCGCCTATCTCAAAAGTATAACAATAAAAAATAAAAAATAAAAGAGTCATGATAGAGACCCCTCTAGTCACCATCCCACAATCTCCACACACACGTGGCGGGTGGTGATTGGGGGAGCACGAAAAAAAGAAAAAAGAAAAAGAAAATGTAACCAATGAGAGAGAGAGGGGGTCAAAGGGGGTGAGGGGAAAAGGGGATATGAAACATTTTTGAAAATAAAATATCAATCCGATCTCAGACGGAAGGCAAGCTGCTCCTTTTTAAAAAATAAAAAATAAAATATCAATCAGTGTGTTTGCTTTGACTTTTTTGAGTTAAATTTTTTGAAAACTGAGTTTTTTAGTTTTCGTTTTTTTTTGTTTTTAGTGAATATTTTTAAAATTTTAAATTTTTTTTTTACTTTTTTAGATGCACCTTACTTAGATGTATTTAAAAAGTAAAAAAATTGTGAAAAAATATTTTCAAAAATTAATAAATACATAAAAATATAAAAAATGTACTGAATTCTCGTATTTTTTTTTTTTGTATTTAGTGAATTTTTAAAAGGTTTTTTTCAAATTTTTTTTTTTTACTTTTTAGGTATATTTATGTTAGGTATGTCTAAAAATTAAAAAAATTGCTCAAAATATTAAAAAAATTCAATAAAAACAAAAAAACACGAAAAATAAGAAAGTAGAATTTTCTGAAAAGTGGTAACCGGCCCAACTACAAAACCCAAGATTACCGATACTCCAATATAATTTTACCACGTATAAACTGTGAATAAGTTAATGAAAAAAAATTAGTGGTAGTCGGTGGTGGTGGTCTAATCAATGTTTTAAAAATTGGACCGGTGAGTGAATCGAAAAAAGAATCGGGTGGATAGGTCACCTGTTCAATCATCGAGTTGAACCGAATTCGAACCGCGACGTCATAAATATATTAAAATATAATTAAATAAAAATACTAGTAATAAAATTATAAATTAAATAATCTTAAATATTTCTCTTAATACTTTTTTTACTAAAAAATATAAAAATATGTTTTAAAATATTATTAATTTTAATTTTGGAAGAAGAAATCAAATATTCAATATTCCCTCCATATGATTTTAATTCAAATAATTTGATTGAAAGAAGAACAAAAATTTTAGAGAGATACCAAAATTTTAAGTTTCCCTCCAATAAATTTAATTGAATCTCACATAAATTTCTTGAGTTTTTTTGGAAGAAATTTTTTTCTTATAAATAGGTAGAGACTTTCACAATAATTTTAAGCTCTCAATGGGATTTCTCACAAGAGAAAACCTTTAAAAGAGAGTTTCCAATTTAAATTTTCTTATATATATATATATATATATAAAATAAGAAAGAGAAAGAAAGAAAAAAAAAAAGAAATAATTAAAAAAAAGGAAAAAAAACAAAAATTCAATTTTTTTGACCTGCTAAATTGCCCCTGGGTTGACCAGTTCGGTGGTTCAATTGCTGGTTTTTCCAGTTCTCACAAAATAGGCCGGTTTTTTTTTATCTCAAACGGTTTAGTGAGTGTATACGGACCGGAATCCCGACCAATCGACGATTCAACCGGTCAAACCGGCCGATCCGATCCGATTTTTAAAACATTGGGTCTAATCATTCAAGCCAAAGAATTCAATTCAAGTTGGTCGTTCTTGCCATCTTCTTCATGCCTACGAATTCAATTCAAGTTGGTCATTGTTGCCATCTTTAGTGTGACTACAAATGCATGGCTATTTTGGTAATTTTCAATTTTTTTTTAAAAATGTGAAAAAAATAAAAATAATAATATAGACTGTTTTGGAAACTTATAAATGTCACTTTTTTGTTTTTAACTTGTTTTGAATTACATCATCTCTTTATTTTTTTATGCATTTTTTTAAAAAAATTAAAAAATTTATTTTTAATTTAATTCTCAAAACAAACCTATAATTCAAATACGTCAATAAAATAAATTTTTTCTTAGTTGCCAAAATAGGCCATGGTGATAGCTTTTATTGAATAAAACTAAAGGCGTGTTTAGACCTCGTTTGGGAACATGTTTTTTTAGTAACTTTTTAACTTTTTAGCTAAAATGTGATATAAAAAAAACTAGTATGTTTGGAATGACTTTTTGGCTTTTTACGAAAAGATGTGCAAAAAGTAGAGAGAAAATTGAATCGTTGACTTTTTGGTATGTGTTGTTGGCTTTTTGATTTTTTTAGCAACTTTTTGACTTTTTGCCTAAAAAAGCTAGTTGCCAAGCTTTTTTAGCAACTTTAGTAGGGCTTATAAACTGCTTAATTCAGCTTTTAGCTTAATTTAAATTAAAATATTATGTTTGGTACAGCGGCCCTATTTGGTAGGGCTTATTTCCAACTTATTTCAGTTTTTAGCTTAATTTAAGTTATTTTGATGTGTTTAGTTCAGCTTAACAATACAGCTTATAGCTTTTTATAAGTCAAAAATCAACTTATTCTTTGAGTGGGGGAGTAGAAACTTAATTTATAAGTAAAAAATCAGCTTATGTTCACAGCTATAAGCTATAAGCTGTTAGGCTATAAGTTTCACTTTCCCACAGCTCTACCAAACGGGGCCAGCTTAAATTAACCAACTTATAGCTTAAATCAAGTTATTTCTCAGCTTATCTCAAAAGCTAGTTAGGGGGTGCCTAAATTTTCGACTTAAGCACGTAGTTGGTGTGGGGGTTAAAATTACTTAAATGCTCTCGTCAATACCCAAATATTAATATTAATTAAAAAAGAAAAAAAAATCAATATTAATTAAAAAATAAATATTAATTGGTATTAATTATTAATAAATTCATATTGTATATTTTTATATTAATTAAAAAATAAAAAATTGTATATCTTTGAAGAAAAAGAAAAAAAAATAAATATTAATTGGTATTAATTATTAATAAATTCATATTTTATATTTTTATATTAATTAAAAAATAAAAAATTGTATATTTCTGAAGAAAAAAAAATCAATATTAATTAAAAAAATCAATATTAATTAGTATTAATTATTAATAAATTAATATTGCATACTTTTGTAATGAATTAATTATTAATTGATGCTAATTAATAACAATTGTTGATTATTAATATTAATTGTTACTAATAAAAATTAATTATTAATATTAATTTATACTAATTAATAATTTTAGTATTAATTGATACTAATTAAGCAATTAATTGATACTAATTAATTTATAATGGAAAAAAATTGTAACAATAATACTTCCATTACATTTTTATCAAATGTATCAATTTTTATATTAATTGATACTAATTAATACTAATTATATTTACTTTTATTAATGAAATAATTTTTTTTAAATTAAAACTGAAAAAAATGACAAAATAATCATTTTTATATCATATAAGGGTAGAAAGGATAATTATATAGTAAAAAGCTATTTTATAGCTTAGACCATCTCTAACGTTGCATTAGATTCAGTACCAATTTTGAATTTGATGAAAAAAGTCACTTTTTCTGCTCCAATGGTTTCACCAAACTGACATCAAACTGAGAACGGATCAAATTTTTCACCAAAATTGAGAATCTACGTGAGCCTTCACCAATTCACTGTGCTGTAACGTTGCAAGTGGGTCCATCGGTCAACCTGTCGGACATCCGGCCGGTTGATCCACTGGTCGACCGGAAAAAGGTTCAAACAGTTCAAATAGGTAGGTTCAAACAAGTTCGAAAAGTTAAAAAAAAATATTTTTTAGCCTTACCGGTCGACCCATCGGATGTCCCTTGCATTTGATGACAACCATTGGAGCAGCTCATATCAAATTGAGAAAATGGTCCTTTTTTTTACTCAGATTTGATAAAAAAAAGTGAACCATTGGAGATGCTCTTATTAACCAAACACTATTCTGCTGCTTAAATCCATAATCTCACAGCTGCACCAAACAGGTTAATAGCTTATGTTTACAGCTATAAGTCATAATCTGTTAAGTTATAATCTATAATCACTTTTCCACAGCTCTACCAAACGGGGCCTAAGAATATTATCAGTTTTTTTTTTTCAGTTTTAAAATTGAAAACATTATCAGTATTTTCATATTTCCGAGTAGTTTGGGACCGTTGGCAGTCAGATGGTATTATAAGTTGGAGCTGACGTCGATTAAGAGTTTCCATCAATTACAAAAATCCTTCAGGGCAAGATTCATCACCAACGAGGTCCAACCGAAACAAGCTGACTTTCTCTGGGCAATGCAGATCCAGCCAGGAAAAACACTAAGAGTGTATTCGGCGCTATTGGGAATGCTTCAATCTTGTTGATGAGGCTTATAATGACTTCATGGCCGTCATCGCCTTTAAAATAGGTTTGCATCCTGACAGTGCTCTCCGCAGCTCCTTGACTAGAAGACCCCCCAAAACAGTCTGGTCATTGATGAAGAAAGTTGAGAAATACTGCAAAGTGGAAGATAATGCCTTGCGAGTTAAAGCCGGAAACGTGGCCAACAAGACAGCCCCTTCTGAAATTGCTTAGCCGTTAAATTCTATACCACCACAGAGCCCTGAACCACGGCATCGAGCTAAACAAGACAAGAGGTGGGACTCTCGCCGATCAAGTGACCAGTGCCCTCACCAAGCAAATGAACAACTGCAACTCGATGGTAGGCGCACAAGGCGCTCAGATAAGAAATACACGGAGCTGTCAAAGCCGATTAGCGTTGTTATGTCCAAAGTCTAACACCTTCTGTTCTTTAAATGGCCGTCCAAAATGGTGGGACCACTCGAAACATGAAGACGGGATAGGCGGTGCAAGTATCATAAGGATCACGACCATGATACTGAGAGTTGTTACGCATTGAAGGATCACTTGGAGGAATTGGTACAAGATGGTCGGCTACAACAATATGTCCGCAAAGGCAACTCAACCAAAGCAATTGCCTTACGACATGATTCACCTCCACTTGGCGTGATCTACATGATATACAGCCTGCCAATGTCATCCACGATGCATACGATTCAGTCGAATCCTGACTCTCAAAATCAACTCACTCCAGCTAAGCGGCCCTATGAAGTTGCGAGCATTGCTTTTGATGATTCAAATTTGGTCGGAGTGACACTTCCCCACATCAATCCCTTGGTAATCGAGTTACGCGTAAACCGATTCACCGTTGAGCGCGTACTCATTGATTTGGGGAGCACATCAAAAGTTATGTATTACAAGAAATTCACCAAACTCGGCTTCTCCGAATCAGATCTTTCTCCGGTACTTTATCCACTATTCGGCTTCAACGCCAATCCAGAATACCTATTGGGGAAAATCACACTACCCGTTCGAGCGGGCTCCTAAATAGTGGAAGTGGAATTCTTGGTCGTCAAGCTGTCGTCACCGTATAATCTCATCATGGGGCGAACTTGGTTGCATACTATACAGGTTATGCCAAGCACCTATCATCAGCTGCTACGCTTCCCGACAGAACGTGGCATTGAGCAGATCCGTGGCTCCCAGAAATCGGCACAAGCATGTTATCTCCTTGCTGGAAAGACGCCAAAAGAGTTGCAAGTGAATTCTATTGAGGTGTCGGATCGAGAGAGCCTCAACGATGTTGGGCGGCTCCCAAGTGAAAAGGCCAAAGAAGCCCTAGATCGAGTTGAAATTGACAGAAACCCAGATAGGTTCTTCATGGTTGGCGCCTCCCTGAATCAAGCCGATAGACAATAGTTCATTTCTTTCTTGCTCGGCAACCTTGATGTATTTGCGTGGACTCCATATGAGATGCCAGGTGTAGATCCGTCTGTTTCGCAGCACCGTTTAAATGTTGACCCTAAATGCAAGCCGATTATTCAGAAAAGCCGATGGTCAGCTGTAGAGCACATTGCCGCCGTTGTTGAAGAGGTTGACCGGTTGCTTGACGTCGAGGCAATTAGAGAAGTGACCTACCCTACATGGCTCTCGAATACTATGGTTGTGAAGAAGAAAAATGGGACTTGGCGAGTCTGTGTTGATTTCACGGACCTAAACAAAGCATGCCCCAAAGATTGTTTTCCTCTCCCCAGGATAGACCAACTTGTAGATGCTACGGCACGTCATCAGTGTATGAGCTTCCTCGATGCCTACAAAGGCTACCATTAAATTGCCATGCATCTGGAGGACCAAGACAAAACTGCATTCCTCACCCCAAGAGGAACCTATTGCTATAAGATAATGCCTTTTGGACTGAAGAATACAAGGGCAACTTACGAGAGACTAGTCACCGCCATGTTCAATGAGTAACTCAGCCGCACTATGGAAATGTACATTGACGATATGGTGGTCAAGTCCAAGGAAGAGCAGAATCATATAGCCGATCTGGAAGAGACATTCGGCATTCTACGCAAATATAGAATGAAACTGAATGCTTCCAAATATGCGTTTGGGATCGGCTCTGGCAAATTCTTGGGTTACATTGTCAACCACCGAGGAATCGAAGCCAACCCAAGGCAAATCACAGCAATCCTATAACTCAGCTCCCCTCAATCGGTCAAGGAGGTTCAGAAATTAATGGGGATAGCCGCCGCACTCAACAAGTTCATCAGTCGTTCCACTGACCGCTGCCGACAATTCTTTCATACACTATGGTAGGGCAAGGCTTTTGAATGGTCCGTCGAGTGCGAAGCCGCTTTCAACGGCCTCAAGACCTACCTCCGATCAATTCCACTCTTAACAACACCTTCGGCAGGTGACCCGCTCATTTTGTATCTGGCAGTTTCCGACCGTGCTGTCAGCATCGTACTGATTAAGAAAAAACTGGAGGAACAGCAGCCAGTGTATTACGTGAGCAAGGCAATGGTTGACGCCGAAACATGCTACCTTCCGTTGGCAAAACTCATTTTGGCCCTCGTCACGGCAACAAGAAAGCTGATGCATTACTTTCAGGGGCATACCATCGGGATGCTAATGGACCACCCCCTCCAGTCGGTACTCCGTAGTGTAGAAGCATCAGGGCGCGTTTCAAAGTGGGCTCTTGAACTCGGCCTGTACGATATTCAGTTTCTACCTAGAACCTCCATCAAGGGACAAGTGCTTGCTGACTTTGTGGCTGAATTCACTGGGGGTCTTGCCGACTTCAAGACTGATGAAATTCAACCTAAGCCAAATTGGAGAATTTATGTTGGGGACATTTGGCAGTTATACTATGATGGATCATCCAATCAACGGGGTAGCGGAGCCGGAGTAGTAATCATGGCTCCCAACGGCGCAATAATTGAGCAGGCCGTCAAACTCGGCTTCGAAGCATCACATAACGAGGCCGAATACGAAGCCCTTCTGGCCGGTTTGCGGAATGCACATCTTCTGGGTTCTCGGCGTTTGCTTGTATTTTGTGATTCAAAACTGGTGATCAATCAGCTAAAGGGGGAGTACGCGGCCAACAATGACCGTATGGCGGCTTATATGAAATCGGCTAGCTCCTTGCTGGCAAAAGTTGCCCATCATAAATTGAATCAAATAACACGTGATCAGAACACACATACAGACGCCCCTGGCTTGCCTAGCCTCCGCCATTAACTTAGAGATTAAACGGACCATCGAAGTAGGTTTCATCCCGGAGCCGAGCATTGGCCTTTCGAAGGAAGTCCAGGTCAATGTCATAGAGTCAGGACTGAGTTGGATGGACCTCATTACTGCATTCCTGTCTTCCGAACAGCTCCCAACGAACAAGAAAAAAGCGCACAAGCTGCGAAACAAAGCCCTGCGATACTACTTGGATCTACAAGGAAAGCTTTATAAAAAATCCCTTTCTGGTCCATACCTGGAATGCGTACATCTGGAGAAAGTCGAAGAGGTTCTGACTGAAATACATGAAGGCAGTTGTGGTGTACATTCTGGCGGGTGCTCTTTGGCCCATAGAGCTATAATATAGGGGTATTATTGGCTGACAATGAGAACTGATGCCAAATGTTATGCGAAAAAATGTGAACTGTGCCAGAAGTTCTCCCCTTTAACCCATTTGCCTGCTAAAGAGTTAAGCTCTATCACCAGTCCCTGGTCGTTCGCCCCGTGGGGACTTGATATCGTCGAACCATTGTTGAGGGCCCCAGAGAACAAGCGATACTTGATTGTCACGACAAATTACTTCACAAAATGGGTCGAAACGGAGACATTAACGCACATTTGAGATGCTGATGTTAAGCGCTTTGTATGGAGAAATACCATAACATGATTCGGCATTCCAAGAGCACTTATCTCAAACAACGGCACCCAGTTTGATTGTGGCGTCTACTGAGAGCTGTGCAGCAAGTATGGTATTCGGCTTTACTTTTCTATGTTGGCTTACCCACAAAGCAATGGTCAAGCCGAAGCCTCTAACAAATGTATCTTAGACGACATCAAGAAGAGGCTGGAGAAAGCTAAAGGCAAATAGGTCAAAGAATTGCCGAGCCTATTGTGGGCTCATCGAACTACACCGAGGCGATCCATTGAGGAAACGCCGTTTGCTTTATACTTTGGAACGCAGGCGATCATACCCTTGGAGATCGACCACCCAACCCTAAAATCGCAAGTTTTTGATATAGGACGAAACGACATGATGCTGACTTTGGATTTGATTTTGATCGAAGAACGAAGAGACCGTGCCCTTACGTCTATGGCACGATACCAGCAACAGCTTGCTAAGTCATACAATCAACGTGTTCAGCTGCCCCGCTACACACCAGGAGAGTTGGTTCTGAAGAAAGTACTTCCAGTTGCCAGAAAATCGGCTGATGAAAAATTGGGTCCTAACTGGGACGGCCCCTACCAGGTCGATTTGATCGCAGAAGTAGGGGCATATCGGCTCAAAGACATGTCTGGAAGGAGTCTGCCACGGCCTTGGAATTCAACGCACTTGTATAAATTCTATCATTGAACCCGACCTTTGGGGAATGATACTAGTTTCGAATGGTTCACCATGTACACATTCCATTTTTGTAATGCAAAGATTCCTGTTTACTCACTGCGAAATTTAGTTCAAAAGTGTTTCGATAAAAGCCTCCGAATTCGGAGCGCCCTTCGTGGATATCACGATTGGCCAAATAAAGTCTCCGGATTCAGAGCCCCATCAGCACATGACGCCTTTGGGCCGAAAAAGCCTCCGGATTCGGAGCGCCCTTCGTGGATATCACGATTGGCCAATCTCCAAATTTGGAGCCCCATCGGCATATGCCGCCTTTGGGCCAATTAAGCCTCCTGATTTGGAGCGTCCTTCATGAATGACAGTTATGGGCCGAATAAGACTCCGAATTCGGAGTGCCCTTCACGACGAAGGTTAAAGCATACAAATATTCAAAATGGAATGCTCCGTTAAGTTGAGCTGGCAAAAACCGTTTACACATGAAAGCATATAAACATTCAAAATGAAATGCTTTGTTAACTTGGGCCGGCCCAACTGCTTAAACAAATCAAAACATGCAAACATTCGAAATGAGATGCCTAATTAAGCATGTAAAAATTTAAAATGAAACACAAACATTTAAAATAAAACATTTTATTCAATTAGCCAATAATTAAATAATTTTGCACGCAATCTGCGTTTGAGCATTACAATGTCTATTTTTATCTGGTGTCTCCCTCGTCGTCACTCTTCTCGACTTCGAAGGCGGAAAAGGGGAAATGTTCACGTTGGTATAGCGGCAATGCCGAATCAATGCCCGCTGCTCGAAGAGCCTCTGCGGCTTGAAATGCCTTGATCCAATCGTGCTTAAATCCATGATTTTCACATTGGCAAACTTCCTCAGCGAGCTTTTCCCTGGTCTTCTCTATCCCTACTTTCCGGCCTTCATGGAAGCCTTTTTCATAAGCCCTCTCCTTCGTGGACTCTATCGCAAACATGCTGGTCATATCACGATCGGTAATTGCACTACTGATAAGCCGCTGGGTCACAATTTCTTCCACAACTAGGTTAGCTTGTCCGGCTGGTTGTGTCTGAGCGGCCTTGACCTTTCTTAGCTCGCGCTCAGCCGCTTCCGCGTGAGCTTCCAAGTTTCGAATGCGTTCATCCTTCCTCTCTATTTCTCGTCACACAGCACGAAGGCGCATGCCAATTTCATAGGCGGTGTACAGCCCTTTCACCGTCTCATGAACGCCCTTTCGAAACACCTCGAAGTCAGGTCAACCAACCATCGACTGCTGGACTTCTGGCGGAAAAATCTGCCGTGCAAACTCGACCGCCACGTTCGGGTCCCAGATGATGGAATCTGCCTTTATCATCGGTCTGTTCCCAATGAAAATAGAAAAGCTTAATGGGCGTGGTGGTCCACTCGCCTCACTCCGCAAACGAGGAGAGCTCTCCTACTGGCACTTCTCCTTCCTTAGTGACCTGTTTCGTCGATGCGGAGAGTGGCGCCTCTCGTGTTCTGCAGATGCCCTACCTCCCGTACGGGGAGGCTCGCCACCTCGATTCATTGATGAGTTTAGCTCCGCCAGCGTCCTGCCCTCTCCCTTACTATTAAAGAAAAGTCTAGTTGACATTCACACTTTTCCGGCCACGAAGGACAAGCAGAATCGAGTCGCTTTATGAAACTCAGATGGAATCTCTCACCCTCTCATGTTGTACCCCTTTTTTAATCACTTAGAAGTGCACCCCACTCCCGAGGCGACCGCATCAATGCGCGCACTCCTGCAACCATCGATATTCGGCATTGTTGATTCGTTTTGATATTCGGCTTTCGAGTTCATACATTGGCTGGGGTAAGGGCAGATTTATTAATCTGATCGACCAAATACCTAAGCCCAATGCCGATCAATTTATGTCACAGCCACTCCATGAACTAATAATATTCGGCTTTCGAGTTCATACATTAGCTAGGACAAGGGCAGATTTATTAATCTGATCGGTCAAATACCTAAGCCCGATGCCGATCGATTTATGCCGCAGCCACTCCATGAACTAATAATATTCGGCAAGATCACATTTATTAACCCTTAGATATCTAATCGGTAAGTATACTCGTACGCTTATCTACCACGCAACAGGCAGCAGTAGTTTTACCCAAAATAGCAAAAACAAAACAGTAATCTTCATTGATAACAACAATTAAATACAGGAAATAATGCAAGGCAAGGGAAATTTTTATTCATAAAGTGAATACAGATAGTTATCATTTTATACATGAAGATTACCCCAGGTAAATTGATGTCTACTAAGAAAACAAAACATGTTTACAAGAACATACATTAAAAATACCTAACAAAACTAAAGTGACTCCCAAATCAATCCTCGGGATCAGACTCAAGCGGTTCAACGTCTACTTGCTCGTATGGAATCGGTATGGACAATGTCACTCCAGCGGCAACAAGAGCTTTGAGCCAGCCATGTTTGAATCCCCGATTCTAGAATTTGGGAACTTCTTCTACATAGTTTTCAAGAGCAGTGCTCTTTCCAGCCTCGAACGCTCCGGAAGCCTCGGAGTCGGCTTCTTCCTTCGCCACCTTCAACTCTTCCAATTCGGCCTCCAGTTTGGCAAGCACCTCCTTGGCTAACTTGAGCGATTCCTCGCTCGCGTTTGCCCTCTCCTCGATCCGAAATTTGGTCGCCAGTCGCGCTTTTCCTTCTCACCGTCGTGCACTTTCCATTGTCGCTCTCACCGCCTCAAACTAGGCCCTGCTCCTCTCACCCTCGACTTCCAACTTCAAACGGCCAATTCTTTCAATGGCGTCATGCTGGTGGCGGCCCATTTCGGCTATCCTTCCGACCGTCTACAAAACAAGGAGTTGGGATTGTCACATACCAAGAAACACCGTCTGTAAACCAAACCAAAACAAGGAGTTAGGATCAGGTCACATACCAGAATGGCCGACTAGGCAGCTAATGCTATTGCTACCAAATCAGGCTCCGCCCGAAAGGTTACCTTGTCAGCCGGCAATGAGACCGAGGCAGCCAAGCTCAACGCCACAGCTGGATCTTTTAAGGCCGACGCTTCAGAGGAGATCGACATATTTTTTATCTTTGGTTGAACAACAAAATGAGCAACCACATCTGACTCCTCTAAGCGTGGCCGTTTATTAACGGGGTTCTCCTTAGAGCAGGCCTCGCTCTTGGCGGTACGTTTCTCTCCCTGATCTTCTGGAATCGGCCATTCGGCTTCCTTTTCCGTCTCAGCCACATCAATTTGAGCCGTTTCTTCTACAATAATAGGTTCGAAAGATTCAGTCGGGGCAGGTCCAAAACAGACGGCCTCGGCTCTCTGACGGGCGGCCATCCGTTCTGCGTTTTTCTTTCGTGCCAATTACATGAGACTTTCCCTAGCCATACCCTCAAAATAAGCGCCGGGAATGTCTCTCAAGTTTGTAAAAATATCTTCGGAGGAGACGTCCCCTCGACCTGATGTGGACGGAGGGTCGGACGAGTTGAGTCTGGCTTTCTCAAAGGTCGAGTTAAGAGTTTCGTCAACCTTTGCTGCCAACTACTTCGGGTCCTTAGTGATTGGTTCGGCCGCTTGTTCTTCTACGTGTTCTGAATCGGATGTTTCTAAACCAATCTGTCTTAAGTTTTTGGAGCTGGGGAAGAGAAGGGCTGTAAGATGGTTGTCACATCTCGAGATTGAAATGTTGTCTGTTGCCGAAAATGTCGTGTAAATCGGCTCGTACCGCAGGAGAATGTGGGCCGCCCTCCCTTGTTTTTGAAGGTTTGGATGGTCGACGAACTGTAGTGCAGTTTTAATTTCTGCAAGTACAGCATCGTCGTTTGAAACCAACACTCTCTTCAAGTCGCTGCCTGCATAAAACAAAGCGATTAGATGTATATAGGGTGGAATATAGATATGGTAATAACAGAAACAAAAGTGATCTAATCAGCCACTTGGTTCGCCTTTTCGCCTTGGCATGGGGTCTAGGCAATCTTCACTATCGCCGAATTCCCAATTGCCTTGGACAACAACCATCACGTCATCAACACACTTGCCAGAGCTGGCAAGCATAGTCACTAAGTGATGATTGGTATGCTTGGCTCTAAGAAAGTAGCGTCCTAGCCGGCCAGTAGATTTGGCTAGAACATAACAATGCCGAACGGCGGGTATACCTAAATTAATCCTAAGACGCTGGTTTAGCTCTACAATCCCCATTATGATGCGAAAAGGGATTAGACCCCAGTATCGAAGAACGGCCCTAAAAAATGGGTGAAGGGGAAAGCGGACTCTGCCCTCAGCAATTGACAGGAGAGGAAAGACGATTGTGCTCTCATCATCCCTCTCCATATCAGTGGTGTTGTCTGCTAAAAGTGATAGATGGACGTCATCAGGGATGGAAAAATGGCGCCGAAAGCCAGAGATTTGATCCGCTGAAAGGAGCTCCTTCAAATGTTTTGCCATTCTGGCTAGCCCAAGGATTATGGAAAACTAAAAGCAAACAAGGAAGTGGGATCGAAAATGAAGGAGAAGAAAACTTACAGGAGACGAAGGGGGAAAACGAGAAACAAAGAGTTGTAGAAGAAGCGAAGTGAAGGAGTTGCATTAGAAGGTGAACCAGATATTTTTTAGTATTCAAAACATACATTCGAAGAGACAATTTTAAATCACATTAAATAGAGGCAGTGTACGAAGGGGCGGGAAATCGTTATAATGACCAAAAAGCGTGTGGGCGTTCTGACACGCATTGAAAGAGGATTAACCACCGAATTTTTGACTTTCTAGGCTCGAAACCAAACACGCCGACTAACTGATGCTAGTGGGGTGTTTGGAGGGGCAATTGTGGGAGCCGAATTTCATTGGATCAATAGGGATGAATCGACAAGTCCAGTCTGGGACATAACCTTTATTCGGCATTGATCCTAGTCAATTGAAGAGTCGAATAAAATAATCGGCATTCCAACCAGTAGAACAAATGCCGAGTAGAAGTACATGTAAAGGATCGAAGATGGGCATGGCCCTAAGGCCCAAAGAGAATAATATAAATACAGGATCATCAGTCAGAGAAAGGTATATGAGAACTAGTATGCTTAACTTAAGATACAAGCAATCAAGAGAGTATACACTGACTTATCCGTTGGAGTGCTAATTCCGGCACTCCCGACTGGAGTGTTCATTCCTTTTCAGGTGGCTAGCTGAGGATCACGAGCGTCTCCCAGGATCGGAAGAGTATTTCCAAACCTCCTCCCCACACTTCTCATTATCAATTTTCATTCTAGGAAACAAGTCAGAGCTCTGGGAAAGTTTTTCTCTTACAGTTTCTTGTGGGGCTTCTTCCAATGGTTCTATACTGTAGAGGATAATTGTGGATTTTCAAGCTTCCCTACATTTGGTCTCAAAGCCTTTGAAAATAGGTACAGCTTTGATTGTAATGATACAATACAAAATTAATTTACTTCTCCATTCACATTTTTTTTTTTTTTTGTAAAACTAGGTTTTACTTTGATTTCTCTGCAACTTATGTCGGTGTTGGGATGATCTGTCCACACCTAATCAACGTATCTTTGCTACTTGGAGCAATCCTTTCATGGGGTATAATGTGGCCACTTATATATAACCAAAGAGGCCATTGGTGGCAACCTGCAGACCTTAGCCAATCAAGCCTCCATGGCCTGCAAGGTTATGGGTATGTCACTTCCTTTTCTTTTTCTAAATCCAGACCAAGTTAATTAAACCAGTATTATTAAATTAACCCGTTTAATTTTCACCCTTGATTTGTTACAGGTATTTATTAGAATAGCCTTGATACTAGGTGAAGGCCTCTACAACTTTATCAAAGTCCTTGGTATTACTCTATTCAGTTTGTATCGCCAACTCTGTGTTAAAGACCAAAGCAGTGTCCTCCTGGTTCTCGTGGTGTTAACCCCTAAAACCCATCAGGTCCTATGATGATCAGCATCGAACACAACTCTTTCTCAAAGACAAAATCCCAGCTTGTTTTGCAGTTGTTGGATATGTTGGCATTGCCATTATCTCCACTGAAGTGCTTCCACACATCTTCCATCAACTCAAATGGTACTACATTGTGGTTATTTATGTCTTTGCGCCAACACTAGCCTTTTGCAATGCTTACAGTTATGGGCTCATGAACTGGTCCTTGGCATCCACATATGGAAAGTTAGCAATCTTTACAATTGGGTCATGATGAACATTGTCTCTACTGCCTCTGACCTAATGCAGGACTTTAAAACAGATTACATGGCCGTAGCTTCACCACGGTCCATGTTCGTAAGCCAAGTCATTGGAACAGCAATGGGTTGTGTCATTTTGCCTTGTGTGTTTTGGCTCTTTTACAAGGCTTTCCATGATATTGGAATCACCAGAACACAATACCCCGTTCCTTACGCTCTTGTCTATCGAAACATGGCAATCTTGGGGGTTGAAGGGTTCTCAGCTTTGCCAAAGCACTGCCTCACCCTTTGCTATGTGTTTTTTTATTATAGTTGTCGTTATCAACGCCATTAGAGACATTGCAGGAAAGCAAAGAGCAAAGTTTATCCTTATCCCTATGGCAATGGCAATACCCTTCTATATTGGATCATACTTTGCTATCAATATGTGTGTTGGAAGCTTCATACTATTTGTTTGGCAAAAGATAAACAAGAAAAAGACCGATGCATTTGGACCTGCCATGGCTTCTGGTTTGATTTGCGGAGATGGGATATGGACTCTGCCCAGTTCAATATTGGCGTTGACAGGTGTAAATCTGCCCATTTGCATGAAGTTTCTGTCGAGGACAACCAATGCAAAGGGTTGATAGTTTCTTAAACAACTAGTTCATCAATTATATATAGCTTCCCGTTTCATATTCTCAGCATCTTCTTTGTTTCCACTTCTTTCTCATCTCTATCCTTTTTTAATCTAGTAGTATGTCTGTTTACATGTATAATATGTATCTATCAATATAGACAACTAGATTTCATTCCCACAAACCACTTGAAATGAGATCAACATGTGAAGGAGATCTAGAAGTCCTCATAATGTAATGAAGTACTACATGAATCTGAATGTCAACATGTGAAGGAGATTTGGCAGTCCTCGTAATGTAATGAAGTATGACATGAATCTAAATGTCAACATGTGAAGAAGATTTGGAAGTCCTCGTAATGTAATGAAGTACTACATATCAAATCACAATGTTGATCTTAAGTGCAGTTTGGTCCAACAATAAGGCTTGTTGTTAGCATAAGGCATTCCCTTGAAACTAGTTGCCCTTTTCTTGTCATTTCAAGTTCAAAAAATGAAGCAATAGAAAAAACAAAGTGTAAGATAGTGAACTTCCGCGCAAATAGTGTGCCCAATTTCATGATACGCCACTAAAATCTTGCTCTTCCTGTCTGTCATCTTGGTTCCTTCAATCTCTGCCACTATCTGATCAATTGAGTCATCAATCTCTTTTGATGTAATCTTATCTTTGCCTCTCCAACCAGCAAGAATGGCTGCTTCATTCATAAGGGTCATTAGATCAACACTGTTGAACCTTGGCGTTCGTAGGGCAATGACACTGAGAGACACATCCTTGTCTAGTTTCTTGTTCTTGCTATGTACTTTTAATATTTCTTCTCCTTCCTCTTACATTAGGTAGTCCAACAATAACCTGCTTAAGTTTCGACCAAGTTAATCATATCTTTCAAACAATGGATCTTGGAATGAAATCTTTACTAGTATCACTATATTCAAATTGAACAATTTTCTTAAGGATAAATTACTCTAACACCCCTTGAATACTTTTGAAATAACACCGGCATCATCCTTACTCTCTAAAATGTCACTTCTTACCCTTACTTCAGAATGTTTTGGAACAATTTAGTCCTTCCATACTTTGTAATAACACAGGCATGTCCTTTACTCTCTAAAGTAGCACTGCCCTTCCTCATTCCAAAATTTTATTATAACAAGTTAATCATATCTTTCAAACAATGGATCTTGGAATGAAATCTTTACTAGTATGTCAATATTATAACAATTTTGGTTAATTTATAAATTAGATTTTTTCTCTTTGATTTAAGTTCTATAATTTTAATTATATTTTTTACAAACCGTCAATCCGCCTGAACCGCCAAGTCAAAACAGCCATTATTTGCCAACCAAAACGTTGGTTTTTGATAAGAAAAATGATAATTTCTAATGGCACTTTTACCAATCCGCCACCCACCGTATGATTTCTAATTTTCTTCTAAACTGCACCGATCCGTACCGCACACACCCCTAACGATAACAATTCTACCCTTGTTTTTATGTATTTGTCCATAATTTTAGTAATAAGAAAATTTTTAGACTTTTTAAATGTATATTTTGTATTTGTAAAATGATCATTTGGTACTTATAATGATATTGATAAATTTATTAAAGTGATAAATGATTGAATTATTTTGAATTTTTGATTATGAGTTTTGATTTATTTTTAATTCATTTGTATTAGTTTGTCTTGAACTATGATATAAAAAGTATAAGTAATTAAATTATATTTTATTAAAATATTTTTACTATATTAAATTTATCATGAATAGTTACAGTAAGATCTATTAATAATTAAGGTTAAGTCATAGGACCAGCCCATAAGATTCTTTAAATTTTAGGAGGGCTGGTCAGGCCCAAAACGTACGTGTATGGTGCAGAATGCAAAACTGCGCTTGGAATGCAACTTCACAAAAATAGCTAACAGGAAACAAAATCTGATCACGAGCTCCTGCCCATTGGGCTTTGTTTGTGTACTTTTTTTGGATCGGTTCCGGTCTTATTCTCTGTCGTTTTCATTACATCTGGATTGAAAATTTTGTTGATTTGCTTTACATGAACTACTAACCTATATAAATAGTTATTAATTTTAAAATGCACAAAAAAATGGTTTAAAATAAAATTAAAAAATTAAGGAGAAATTACAAGGCGGAAAAAAAAAAAAAAAACCCTAAAGTTTGATCATTGTAACAAAATAAATCCTAAATTTTTTATCTTGTCAATTTAAATCACAATCATTTGATTTGTCTTTAATATAAACTATTTGCCTATTTTCAGTAAGTAAAAATGATGAAAATAATATATTTTAATTATTAAATTCAATGTAAGTGTACATAAAATGTCTAAAATACACTTTTTGTTGAGTTTAATGAGTAAAATACATTTTTTCTTCAATTTTACTTAACAAAAATATGCATATGAAGTAGATTGAAAACAAATCAAAAGATTAAGGTTTAAATTGAAAAAAATTAAAAGTTTAGAATTTATTTTGTTATAAGGGTTAAACTTGATTTTTTTTTTTTCTAAAAATTAATTAATTTAATCAACTACACAAGGGACTTTTTTTTTTTTTACATCATGTGTCATTATTATTATTTTTATTTTTAAATTTAAAATTTTAAGAAAATCAAAGAGTAACTCAATTGAATCAAAGAGACACATTGTAAAACTTCACAATGCAAGTGCAATAGGTCTGATGCAACTGTAATCTATGTGAATTGTTGCACAAGTTGCACTTGCACTGAGCATAGTAGCACCAAGTGACACTTGTACCGATCATGGATGACGCTTACCTCCAACTCGTTTTTTTAGCTAAAAACGGAGTTTTGGGTCACTACAAGAAATGGCTGGGAGATTTGGGTGGCAAAGGTGGCTAGAGTTTAAAATCAGCATACAATTTTTTTAAAAAATTATGCACTACTTTAATTTTGTAGTTATTTTTATAAAAACTTAATAAATGTAATTGTGTAATAAAAACTAATTTATATTGTTTTGCACTACATTATTTAGGTAATTATTTTACAGAAGTTTAATTTATGTAATTATTATATAAAAACTTTATTTATGTAGTTGCTGTATCACTCATTAAAAAAAAAATGAAGAAAAGAAGTGAATATATTTAAAAATAAAAAATAAATGTAAGAAACAAGTAAAATTGAACAAGAAAGGAAGAGAGAGTGTGTGAGTAATTGTTCAGAAGTATAAAAAGAGAGTGACATGTGGGAGAGGGCCTGGTTTGGTAACATGTTATTTTAATTATTTTTTGATTTTTAGCTAAAATATGAGATAAAAAATTAGTATATTTGAAATATTTTTTAATTTTTTACTAAAAATGTGCAAAAAATAGAGAGAAAAAGAAATTTATGACTTTTTGGTATAGATCATTGTTTTTTATTTTTTTAGTAACTTTTTAATTTTTTGACTAAAATACTCACATGCCAAACGAGGGAAGAAAAAAATAGGAGAAAAGAGAGAAATTTTTTTTTAAAAAAAAGAGAGAGAGAGAGTCAAAATTCTGTGAGAAATAGAAGGGGCAAATTTGTCCAATCCTTTGCATATTCCATAAGTTGTAATTATAATTGAAGATTCCACCTCATTTAAAATAAAACAAAATAAAAGATTGTCCTATTAATTTGCTATTATTTCATCTACATTTCTTTTTTATTTTTTTGGGGAAAATTACAACTCAATGGTGGTTTTAGAAAATAATTACAAATATATGGAAAAGCTTTAGTCTTTCATTATTAATGTACAAAATTTTTATCACCGATTTGAAATTATTTTTGAAAACTTACATTGAACAGTGAATGTCCCAAATTACATTGAATCATTGAATAGTAATAGTAAATGCAGGAAAGAAAATTACAATGATAAACTTTATCAACATGAATAATTAAAATTCTAAAACTTTTTATGTATCTATAAATATTTTTTTAAAACACCACTAAATTGTAATTATCTTTTTTGTAAAATAATTTTTTGTATTTGTTTTGCACTATCTAGTCCAACCACATATTTAGAATCAATAAAAATAAGAATTATTTATATGACCCCTCAACTATTAATAAATATCTTTTCATTTATGAATATGCACGTTTTGATTCATTCAATTATAAAAATGTCACTTTCGCCCATTGTAAACCTCCTCGAAAATGATGTATTTGTATGATTTTCATAATTGAGTAAGAAAATATATACGAATTCATAAACAAGAGAGATAAATTAATATTCACTAATAATTGAAAGAGTCTTAATATAATTAACCTTAAAAATAAAGCAATTATATTCAGACAGGGACTAAAATACAACCAAAGACTAAAATACAAATCACAAGTTACAAGAGTTTTTTTTTTTAATATTCTAAAAAAAAAAAATTAGAGAATTGATCCACTTTTCAAATTATTTGGGAAATTAACTTGATTTTTTAAATCGCATTTTGAAAATGCGATTTTGAAATTGAAATTGCATTTTCAACATGCAATTTCACTTTGAAATCCTATGTTGAAAATGTAATTTCAAAAAGTGCAGTTCATGTCATCATAAATTGCATTTTTAACATTCGATTTTAGGTAAAATATCATGTTAAAAATGCAATTTCAATTTTCAAATTATATTTTTAAAATGCAATTTTAAAGACTAGGTTAGTTTCCTAAATAATTTGAAAAATGAGTCAACTCTCTAAATTATTATTTTTTAGAATATTTAAAAAAAAAAAAAAAAAAAAAAAAAAAAAAAAAAAAAACCCACGTTACAACCAAATACTAAAGTACAAATCACAACTAGAAAAAAGAAACTTAATCAAATTAACCAATCTACTACGACCAAAGACTAAAATACAAATCACAAGTTACAACCTAATTCTAGCTGAATCTAGAGAGCTTCATAGAATCTACAACTTGTAATTGAATCTTGCTATCTTTGTTTTTTAGTTGATTTTTTTTATGTTCGGACTTTTTTAGCTTGAATTTTTTAGTTTCATTTGGTTTGGTTTTGTTGACATTTTTAACATTTGTACAAAAAAAAAAAAATAATAATTATGGTTTAAACGTGACATTTTATTTTATTGACTTATATAACTAATTTTATCTTTTTGTACTTTTTAAACCAAAAAATCTAAAACCAAACTAGGCTTAATAGTTGGTTTAGAGTTGAATTAACAAATTCACTCTAAACTAAAAACTCATAGAAAATAGTTTTGATTCCTAAGTGAATTACTGTATTAATGTTGGCTTTTTGGCTTTTCGAAGGGTATATTTGTAAATGTGAGCGTGCCAGCAAGGATCAATCAGTCCTTACAGAAAATTATAATTGCCAATCAATTATCAGGCGACTATGTTTTAGTTCTTTCAGCCTCAATGAAGAGGACTTTTACTGGTAACTTGACTTTAGGAGAAATTAAGAGAAATAACAATTAATATGAAGAACAATTGAAGTATTTCATTAACATAAATACTTACAATAGTCCAAACTCAGCCTCGAGGAGGTTTACAGCAACAGTCTACTTGAACCTACTTGAAACTACTCTTATGAATTGAAGTACAATGCAGGTATTTAAAGAACGAGTATTTAAAGTACAGGAAAGGTAAAACTGGAAAGGAAAATATGAAGTAAAAACTGGTTTATATGATCTGAGTCTGGGGGCTTTTTTCTGGGAACTTCCTTGCTATTTATACTTGTCAAAGATGACCTTCGAATTGTACTTCGAACCGTCGAACTGCTCCTCCATGATTGATGATCATGCTGCCTTAGAAATAGTTCCACTACGCCATCACTTGCAATTGAACTTCCCTCCTGTATTTGAATTTGAATATAGGTAACCGTTGAGGCCACGTCACCTTGTATCTCATTACTGATCTAGTGTTACTCAGACCACTTGAAAACCAATATTTATTGCCACGTGTATGATTGAGATTTAAGATTAAAATCATCTTCCAATAACACCCTCATTCTGCCACGTGTCGAATTGTAATTGGCTTTTACAAAATATGTAGCCAACATTACCCCCCGCACTAATATACCCAATACTTGGAGATATTAGTGAATCAAAAGCCTTTCCCTCGCTTTTTGGAACGTGCATAGAATCTATTTTCAGGAAACACAACCGTCACCTATTTTGGTGATCATTTGCATTAACTCCTAACTTCGTTGGACGTTCCAATACCTTCAGCATTCGAACGGATTATGACTCAATCACCTTCTCACTCTGTCGATCGAGTATACGAAGAGCCATTGAGTAATGCTGTTTCCCCTCAAAAGAATCTCCACGCATTTATTAGCCACCTTTACCCGACTTTCTATATTCAGGTCATGGAGGCTTTCGCAGATTATCAACCTTTGGATTACGAACACATTGTCCTCAATCCTTTGGTTTACAAACTCGTTGATACAAGAAGTTCTTCCTCTAAACTCCCTTCGCACTTTGAACGAACAACTCTCAAGCCTTTGCTTCGACAAATTGCAAATATGGAATTGGGAAATTCTTCTTCACAAGCTTCTGCTTGGGATGAGGCTACAACTTCTTCGTCTTCTGGGGTTTCTGGATGGACGAACTGGTCTGCACCTGAGTCCTGGGACTTGAGGGAACGGATCAATCATCATTTCATTGAGTTCACTGACCCTTTAGATTTTCCTTCCTACGCTCGAAGCTCGGTGGTTTATCCATATGTGCCCATCGACCTTCGACGTAGTTTAGAGGAGAATTTGCTCGTGGCTTGGTATACATCCTCCATGCCTACAAGGATAATGCACACTGCCCGGTGCTTGGAAGAATCACAAGGATATACCCCTTCATTTCTAGCCAAGAAAGCGCAAATTTGCTCTTCTGACTGGCTTGACTATATTAATGCCTTTGTTCCTCCCATCCCTGTGTCATCTCCCCCAACTGAAGCAACCACTTCTTCTTCTCCATCTTCTGGAATGGAAGCATCCACACCTTCTCCATCCTCCGAAATAGAAGCATCCACACCTTCTTCTGAAGCAGAACCATCTACTCCTTCTCCTCCTCCCACTCTTTATTGGACAGAGAAATTAAGGCTTGCTCTTCCAATGGACAAAATCTTCCCTCCTTACAAACCTCCATCATCCCCAACTTCATTTGAGCGGAAACAAGCCCAACTTCTGCTTGCAGCTTTTTCTCATCTACCCTTCAATGTTCTTGAGGATGACATTCCCCTCAAGAACTTTCGATGGGCTTGTGATATTCTGACTAGGGGCCATATCCTTAATCCCATCGCCCAAGCAGAACTTCACCTGTTCCTGGATCAACTTCCAATACTCCTTCATTGGTATCGAAATTCCAAAGTCACCACTCAATCTTTGGATCAACTTTCATCTCTTCGAATTCATGCTCAATACGAAGCAGAAAACTTCATTGAAGACTTTGATGACTTCAAAAATAAAGATTCTGCGTATTGGGATGATTTAGTTATAGATGAGTTGGAACAAAGATCGAGGGAAGAGGCTTTCGAAGCAAAGGCTGAAGAGCTCTATTATGAAGTGAGAGCACACCAACTCATGCAGCCAACTTTAGAGGAAATGAAAGATATAATAAAGAAAGAACAAATATTCATTGATCACTGTTGGACGAAATTCCATGATCTTGTTATTTATTCCATTCCTTATTTTTACGAGCTTGAATTTGTACCTAGATAAGGTTACTTAATGTAATTGTCTTGGCTCTAATGAAAGCAAAGTCCTTCTGTACTTGACATTGTTTGACTCTGTTTCTTCTAACTTTTAAAAGCCAACTTATAGCCTTGAATTAAATAATCTCATCCTTTGAATTTGGACTCACTTATTTTTCAATGAAACACTAAAAGAAACCAATATGTCTTTTTCCAATTTATGGAGCAAAATTTGACAATTTTGGTTAATATTATCTCAAATCAATGCTTCGAAGTTAACAACCTTACTTTTCAAAGCTAATTATAACCAACAGCCAATATGTCTTTTTCCAATTTATGGATCAAAATTTGACAATTTTGGTTAATATTATCTCAAATTAATGCTTCGAAGTTAACAGCCTTACCTTTCAAAGCTAATTATAACCAACATATGGTTATAGTTAATATAGTCAGTCATTTTTAAGTTGACCATTCTTACTTTGAAAAGCATCTTATGCTGTCTTAATTCAATGGACCATCTTCTCTTGTAAAAACCAATGATTGGTTTTGATTTTCTTTGCATCTTAGCGTCTTCAAACATATAGTTTACTTCGAAGCCGGATTCTATATTTCGAAGCCGTTTTACTTGATTTCTTGGAGCCAAAATTGGCTTCGAAGCCAAATATTGTTCTTCGAAGCTGACGTCAACATTTAGAATGTGTTCTTCCCTCCAAAACTATCAATATTGGAAGAGTCTTCTCATATTCATACTTTTGGTACATAACGATTTACGCAATATATTTTTCAGACATAAAGCCTTTTAAAAGCCCCTTTGCTTTGTACTCTGAAATCACTTGCTCTTTTGACACACAAACCCTACCGATCTCCTGTTAAACCCCTCTTCCTTATTACTCGCTATCAATGGATTCTTCCTCACTAAAAGTGTTTACTAGCGATCGTATCAGTCCTACCATGGCTTTGAAGCGATGTATCGATGAAGAAATCACCAAACTATCATCTGGTGAGTCAAGCCACATAGATGGACGTCTTTTCGTACCTCGTCATAGCAACAAACAGGAATACGTCCTTGGCCCTATTTTTCGGGAAGCTCCTGCTCAACTCGCAGCCCTATATCCTCGCTTGGAGGACCATTTCCTTCTTTACGAAGAAGGGCTTGATTGGGGAAATCGAGGGTGAATCGTCCTCACCGCTGTCGGCCGACAATGAGGATTGAATGGGAAGAATGGTATGACAGAGTTGTACCTGCGAGAGAAGATGACCTGCAAGAGCTCTGTATCCTCGATGCCCTTCGTCTTTCCAGGTTCATCATTCCTGAGGACCCTTTCTTGATACCTGCTGCCTTATGTTTCTGGAATATGTCTTTTAATTTCTTCCAATTTCGGTGCGGCATGATGGCCCCCACCGTTCTTGATATTTGCCATCTCTTAGGGCTTTCCCCCCATGGTTCTCCATTTACTCCCAACTACCCGGACCTTCCAATTAAGTTTTCTCTTCCATCCTTAAGCTTCTCTTATAGTGACTTCGTAAAGTCTGAAAATAAAAAGGAAGGTCCTGTGAAAAACAGAGAGCTATTTTCCTTCATTTTATATTGGTTATGCAAATTCCTCTTTTGCACCTTATCTCAGAGGATTATGCCTGAGTTTGCTCCTCTCGCGAAGGCACTCGTCTTGAAAAAACATATAGCTCTTGCTCCTTATCTTCTAGGTCATGTCTACAGAGTCTGCTCTCAATTTTGTGAGAAACCTCTTGATGCTAACCAAGGAGGTCCCCTCTGGGTGCTTCAACTTTGGCTCTTTGCCTATTTCACTGACCTACACCCCAAATGTCTAAAATTCCTTGTTCAGGATCCTAGTACTTATGGGGAAAAGTATGCTAGGATTGCCCTTTACCCTGCTTCCTTCGCTTACTACTTTACCTTCTTTTATCAACTTCCCATTTCTCCATCTGCCTCTTTCTTCTGTCCTTTTGAAGCCAATAAAGGACCACAGGTGCAAGCTTTCCTGGCTGATAAAGAATGCTCCACTTCTCCTCATAAAGACATGTGGGCCTCTATACTACTACCAAGGGAATTGTTCATTGGTAGTTTAAACCCTCGAGCCTACAAATGCATATCTGAGGTGTACTGCCCTTCTCAATTTGCCAGACAATTTGGACTCACTCAAAGGATACCAGTTCCTTTTTGCAGTCTTTCAAATGTTCATCTTACTGTCAGAGATTTGAGAATATCCAAATCCAGACTAGAGACGGCAATTCTCAAACTACTGAAAGAGTTGAATGAGTTCCAATTTATCCCCTTTCTTCCGTATGGCTCAGTCTTGAAAAGATTTCAGAACTGGTGGACAGTCAATATGGAAGTGCGCCTATCTGAACATCCCCATGACTTGCTGGTAGGATTGGGAGTGCCTTCGAAGGCTAAACCAACGACATCTAAGGACATTCCCCCTCTTCACGAGGCTGCCACGACTAATCCTACAACTTCATCCCCTCCAGCTAGAGTTACTAGAGCTGCTTCGAAGAAGGGTAAATATTTTCAGACTTCTCCTTTTCCTTTCTTTTGAATCTTCTGTTCCTTTCCTTTACATTTTTGTTCTTTGGTGCAGGGCCCTCACATGAAGAATCTCCCAAGAGAGCTGAAACTTTAGCTGTTCTCAAAAAGAAACAACAACAACAAAAACAAAAAAGGAAGCTAGTCCTCCCTCCTGAGGAATCCGAATCCTTGGGCGAAGAAGAAGTTGAGCAAGAACCAGAAATGTCCTTGCAGAGAACAAAGAGACAAAAGGTAGTTGCGTCCCTTCCTGAGACAATTAAGCATCCTTCTTTCGAAGCACCCACTATAGTAATGGAGAAAGCACTTACCTCTGAAACCCAGATTGAAGAGAGGGAGATTGAAAAAGAACCAGTAGTATCACTGCCAAGGAGGAAGAGAAAGAAGATGACTGTTTCTGCTGCTGACTTGGTGGAAGATCCGATTCATGAAGCCGCTGCCAAGGCAGTAGAACAGGAACATTCTAAAGCAATAATCGTTTTTGAGAGGGCTGAGAAGAAACGGCAGCAACAGTTTCTGAGAGACGAAGCTGCTGCTGCTGATGTGTTACAAAGAGAAACTGCTCGAAGACAACAAATTGTCGAACATTATTCTCTTCGTAGCTCTCCCATCAATATCAACATTTCCGAAACAAGTAATTTCTTTCATACTTCTGCTGTTTTCTTTCGTCAGCTTTAAATATTTGAAGTTTGACATTGCTTTACATTTCTTCCTTCTGCAGTAACAACCACTGCGCTTGTCTTTCCAATGGGGCCTCTTCCAGTTTCAGTTGAAGTTGACCAGATGCAAAACGTGAAGACTATTCAAATACAACTTCCCAAGCCTATGCTTCCTGTACCTTCCTTGAGTCCCAACATTCCTGCATCTCTTCTTCTTGGCCTAGAAACATATATTCCTTTCCTGACTTTCAATCTACCTCAGTTCATTCCTTCTTCGAACCTTGCCCTTCTTTCTTCCAAGGATATTCCAGCTGTTACTCCAATCCTAGTGACAGTTGATTCTTCCACAGAGGGTGCTGGTAATTCTCCAATTCATGGTTCATCACCTATGCCTATTTCCAGCCCCTCTTCACTTGATTCATTGGTGGCTAAGACTATAGAAGCTGCCAAAGATGCTCCATCCATTTCTCCCATCCCCATGCAGCCCTCTGTGTCTTCCACCACAATACTTTCCATGCCCTTCATGTCTAGGGATGAAGTAGATATCTTCGAAGGAAGACTTGCTAGTCTTTTCGATGTATCTTCTACCTCTCCAACATTTAGTATTAAAGCTGAGCCATTAGTCTTGGTTGACTCCTTGCTGGAAATTTTTGAGAATTCTTCCTTCAGCAACAAACCTTCTGAACCTTCAATAGACATAGACACATGTCTAGAACTGCTGATTTCCTTTTCAAGGATTCCCTTTGAGGCTCTACAAAGGCCTACTATTAGGAATGGGTTCCTTCAGTGTTGTAACATTGCTGAGCAGTCCGGCATGAATGTTTCAAATCATCTATCTCAGACAGCAGCCACCATTGATTTTTATCTCAATATTTGTCATGCTGCTAAGGCTGCAGATGAGAAACTTACTAGAGATCAGAGTTTTGTTTCTCAAGTACATACCGAAGTATCAGAACTCAAGGAACAACATTCCTCTGATTCCAAGTTTCGAATCCAACTGCTAGAGAAGAAGGCCCAACTGGAGGAGGAATTAGTCAAGAAAACCGCCTTGGATCGAATCGACACCAAATTGCGATCACTAACCAAGAAGGCTGATCGGAAAAGGACATGGTGCAGTTTATCAAACTGTTCCCATGACTTAGAAATAGGAAATCGGTTGTACAAAAACAATTAAGACATTGTAATGATTTCTGGGCCAATCTATGGCATAATGTATTTAATTCTTTATAAAGGAACAAATTTTGTTCATCCTTTGAGTAGTCTCATGTTTTTGTATTCGATGTTTATTCTATTCCTTGTGTTTCCCAAATGGTTGGAAAATACGGCTTCAAATATCTTCCATTAATCTTTTTGGGATGTACATAACCATTCAAATTTCTTAAATGGTATGCCCCAAAAGGCAAAACTCTATGAACTTGATATGGTCCTTCCCAGTTAGGTGACCATTTACCAAACTTATGGCTTTTAATCCCAATTGGGAGTATTGTTTTCCATACCAAATCACCTTCATCAAAGCCAATATGCTTGACTTTCTTGTTATAATTCCTGGCTGCTTTCTTCTTTTGAAAAAGAATGCTGTTTAACGCCAAAATCCTCGCCTCATCTATGTCTTCTAATTCCAAGCACATGCTTTGATGATATTGTTCAGATTCTAATTGATCTTGACATCTTACCCTTAGAGATTTAACATTAATTTCCACAGGTAACACTGCATCATGCCCGTATACTAAGGCATAAGGGGTGACTCCTGTGCTCGACCTTGGGGAAGTTCTATAAGCCCATAAAACATCCAACAATAGGTTATGCCAATCCCTAGGGTTATCTTCCACTACCTTTTGTATTCCTTTTTTCAAAGATTTATTGGATGACTCAGCTTGACCATTGGCTTGTGCATAATAGGGAGTAGAATTAATAAGGCTAATCCCAAATTCTGCCACAAAGGACTTTACCATTTTCCCATCAAACATAGTTCCATTATCAACTGTTATGGTTTGTGGAATGCCAAACCTATGGATCAGATCTTTAATGAACCCAATGACCTCTGTCTGGTCTACAGCCTTATATGGTTTGGCTTCGACCCATTTAGTGAAGTAGTCAGTAGCCACTAGAATGAAACAATGATGTTTCGAAGAAGGTGGGTGAATTTTACCCATCATGTCCATGGCCCATCCTCTGAATGGCCAAGGCTTCACCATCGCATGTAGGCGGCTTATGGGCACATGTCTTATCGTGCCATGTTTTTCGCATGTCTGGCAACCCTTTGCATATTCTATGCAATCTTAAAGAATAGTTGGCCAATAACAGGAATGCCTTCCAAGCAACCATCTCATCTTTACACCAGGCTGCTGAGCACCACAAATGCCTTCATGAACCTCACCATAGTCATAATGCTTCTTTGGGCCTAAACATTCCAATAATAAGCCATCTCCTCCCTTTTATATAGAGCATTACCATATACCATGTATTGCATAGATCGCAATTTAATTTTTCTCATTGCCTTCAAGATGGACCAAAGGCCAATCTTACATTATTGGATGCCTCCAATCCTGTTCTTGTAAGTCATTATGATTGACTTCCAAGATCACATTCCTTTTATTCAAAGGTTGTATTAATCTCTGATATGTTGTTTGGCTTATGTCCCTTTGGGTATTATCCCTTCTTTTGAAGTTTGAAGCTTTTTGAGCCACATCATTAGCTCTATTGTTCAAAAATCTTGGGACATAGGTTACATTTGCTATTTGAAACTGAGAGAGCAGATGTAATGCAACAACATAATATGGTAGGATGCTTATGCTTTGACACTTGAAAATCCTTTTACTTGGTTAACCACCAATTGAGAGTCTCCAAATATGTCAACTGCATGTACTTGCAATCCAATAAGGATTTCTAGTCCCACTATTAAGGCTTCATATTCAGCCTGGTTATTGGAACAACTAGCTTCATCCACTCTGAAACCATGTGTGGTTTCTACCCCTTGTGGAGACTTAATCACGATACCAATCCCAATTAATCCATTGGCCTTCGATCCATCGAACCACATTTGCCATGGTTCAACACTAGCCATACCAAGTTCCATTACTTCTTGGCTTTGCTTGAGATGGATGATCCGCGTAAAATTGGCTAATACTTGCCCTTTTATCGCCCTTTGAGGGACATATTCTAAATGAAATTCGATAAGGCTAATATCCACTTGCCAATTCTTCCCTCAACATAGGTCTAGACAACATGTATTTAACCAAATCAGTGGTTGCAATTACCAAGACAGGTTGTAGGTAAAAGATAATATCTTAATTTCATTGCAAAGAAAATACAAAGCAAGACAAAGCTTTTCAAAATTGAATATTTACATTCACAAGAATTTAAAACCTACTAAGGTAATAAACAATTTGTTCCTTGCCTTCTTCATTGTCTTGGGCCAAGAAAGCTCCCAATGAATCTTCTACGCTTATATATAACTTCAAGGGCTTATTTCCTTTTGGTGGCATCAAGATGGAGGGTTGGCCAAGTAGGCTTTGATACCTTCGAAAGCGCTTTGATGCTCCTGTCCACACAAATTCCTCTTCATCTTTCAAATTTTAACAAGGAAGAGAATACTTTAGTTTTCCTGCGGTTGTTAGAAATAAACCTTCGAAGAAAGTTAACCTGCCCAAGGAACCTTTGTAATTCTTTCTTACTTGATGGAGGCCTAGCATCGATGATGGCTTTGGCTTTATTCTGATCAATCTGTATTCCTTTCTTGTGCACCACATAACCCAAGAAATTTCCAGATGACACACCAAAAGCACATTTAAGAGGGTTGAGCTTCAACTTGAACTTCCTCATTCTTTCAAAAGCTGCTTCTAAATGAAGCAAGTGCTTCTCCATGGACTGGGATTTTACCACGATGTCATCAATATAACATTCTAGATACCCTCCAATAAGGTCATGAAAGATGGTGTTCATAGCCCTCGACACGTAGCTCCAAAGATTCTTCGCACCAAATGGCATCTTAACCCATTCGAAGGTGCCAATATTCCTGTGACATCTGAATCTTTGTCTTGTGGATGTCTTCTCTCGCAATACATATTTGATTATAACGAGTGGCCATCCATCATTGACAAAACTTGATGCCCTCGCGAACTGTCCACCAACAGATCCACTATAGGCATAGGGTATTCATCTTTAGGAGTTGCTAGATTTAAATTTCAAATCGATACATACCCTCATTTTGCCATTTTTCTTAACTACAGCACAATATTAGATAGCCATTCAACATACCCGTCATTCTAATAAAGTCTGCCTTAAGTAGTCTAAGAATTTCTTCCTTGACCTTCTGAATTACATCTGGACTCATCCTTCTTGGTTTCTGTTTGTATGGCTTGAAATTAGGCTTCAAAGGGAGCCTATGTTCCACCAATGATCTATCCAATCCTGGTAGTTCATTATAGGACCATGCAAAACAATCTTTGTATTTCTTTAAAACAACCAATAACTGGTCTCTGTCCAGAGCATTCAAACAAGTACTTATATACGTGGGCTGCTGTACAGAACCCTCCCCTAAATTCACTTCTTCTAAGGGGTCTTGCGTCTGAGAATTCATTGAAGCTTTCTCTTTGGTTTCTTCGACCTTTGAAGCAACCTTTTAACCTTGTTCTGCTCCTAGGTTCTTTATCTCGACATCTCTGCCTTCTTTCTCATAGACAAAATCTGTCCATAAGGCGTCTTCTTCTTGTATCTCCTGGACTTTTGTTTCAATGTCCAATGCACAATATTTCCCAAAGGTCAAACTTCTGACCTGTTGTTGCTCTTGTTCTGACCAATTATCATGGCCTCTCTCTTGTTCTTGTACTTTCTGGACTATTGCTTTTACATCCAATGATGAAAATTTAATCAAAGCCAACGACTTGGCTTCTCGTTCTTCACTTCTTTGCCTACAACCAGGCATCATTGTCATCTTTCACGACAACTTCTTCATCAGCACTTTCTTGGACTAAGTGCTTCAGATGTGTAACTTCCTCATCAGCCGTCACTTCGGCTGAGCCATCAGCTTTCCTCAATACACTGAGTGGGGTTACTCCCTCAATATACAGCTTGGCCTCTGCAAAGTCTGCACAAGCTATGAAGGGTTGAGGATCTGCATCAATCTCCTCTGTCTCTCTATTGCCCAGGGCCATCATGATCTTCTGATGCAACGAGGAAGGCACACACTTGTTGGTGTGAATCCAATCTCTTCCAAGTAAGGCATTATATTTAGCATTGTTGTCGATCACGAAGAATGCTGTCATACAATCCCTGGTTCCCACACTCAAATTAATAGGCAGAATACCTTGGGCCATTTGCTTATCTCCAGCAAAGCCAGCAATGGTAGTACTAGTTGGGATCAACCTGGGATTTTTCTTCCCTAATTTCTTCAAAGAAGATTTTGGTAATAAATTTACCGCCGCCCCATTGTCTATTAGGACTCGGTTTAACTGTATCCCATCAAAGAAAGCCTTAATGTACAAAGGCTTGACATGTTGAGTCATGGAATTCGAGGGGTATTCAAAAGGATATGAGAGGTTGATGCTCACCTCCTCCTCGCTACTTCAGTTTCCATTGGGATAGCCATTTCAGGAGCATCCTGTACCATACTCACTTGTGATTCCTCACTAGAGACAGGAATTGGATCCATGTCTTGGTCCTCCTGATCCTCATTTTCAGCCTGGAATTCATGAGGTAGTATATGTACCATGTTGATCGTCTGGTGGAAATGAGCCAAACCGATGGTTGGTTGTACCTTCTTCCCTCTTGGCTACCTTTTCGGTGTCTTCAAAGAAGATCCTCCATGCTGCGTTCTGGAATTTCATTGATAACTGATCCCTTCGAAGGATCCTTCTCAGTTAAGTTTTCAGTCAGAAATGTTTGTTCAGCCATGAAGGCTTCGAACATTTCTTCTTCTGCCATTTCCTTCTTTTGGCTCATGCCAATCTCTTCTTCTATTTCACTATCACTTTCCATCAGAGCCTTCTCTAGCCCTGCCAAACTGGACTTCTCTCTGGCCTTTAGTTCAGAATGAACTTGGGCCAATTGTTCTCTGCTACAAACCACTTTACTTTGTAGCTTCGGTTTTGGAACATGGTCTGACTTCGAAGCTTTCTTTTCTTCTGTCTTGACATGTGAAGAACTCTCTTCACTCTCTTTCAGACCTTCTCGGTCTGGGTGTACTGTATTTGAATCTTCCTCCTTTGTGATCTGGAAATAACCGGAACCATATTTGGTTCCTTTGTCTTTGGGTGCTTCAGCAATACCCAATTATTTGGGGCCACCAAAGGAGGTTTGACCATTCTGCCTGTAATTCCAAGATCTCTCCTGGCAGGGAATTCCCTAGGTTTGTTTTGCATTACAAACCAATCTGGGACTCCAGGCACCCAAGAGCTTACTGATTCAGACGTTGAATCACCATTTTCCACCTTCGAAGCCATCTTGAATGGCCGGGGTAAGTGCTTGGTTACGGCCTCATACTTGAGCTTGATTCTCGCCGATGGAGATGGCCATTTTCTGTTCTGTGTGAGGTTGGTCTGAGGGGCCAATCTCTGGCTTTAGTCCCATAACCTGAACTCCTCTCTGATTTTCTTTCAGAATGTTTGCTCTCCATTCTATAGTAGTTAAGTGGCCTAGACTCATACAAGGGCCTTTTGCCTTTAGCATTTATTCGGCTAACCGCAGCTCAACCACCATCGTCGCCGCTTATCACTAGCCGATGCGGCCTTTTGTTGTAAGCGTTGGTCGATCTAGGACGTCTCTGAACATCCTTATAGTATTGCTTCCCATCAATTGGAAGCCCCTTCAACCATTTGTAGCTTAGTCTACACCTGGGACACATCCTTTGCATTACAGCTGCTTCCAAGGAATCGTCATCCAGTATTTCTTCATCAGAATGTTCCTTCTGATGTGAGAGATCCTGTCCAATAACTGGTGGATTTCTGGTCTCCTTCTTGGCAGCTGTCTGGTTGGCAATATGCATTTGCACATTGACCTCTTCCAGTTCCTGCAGAGACAAATTCTGAAAGTTTGGTACAACCACGTTAGCCGCACTCTCTCCAACTTCGAAACGGGTTCTCACAATTCCCATGGCTTTCTCTGTTTTGGTTGGGAACTTCAGACTTCCTTTCCGGATTTGCTCTTGGATCCTGTCTCGAAAAACAATGCAGTTTTTAGTTGAGTGAGACCAAGAATTATGCCATTTACAGTATACTTTTCCTTTAAGTTCATCAAGAGAAGGCAGTTTTACCCCTTTTGGTAACTTAAGGAAATTGGCTGCAAGCAAATGATCAAAAATGTCATCTGCTTTTGTTAAATCGAAAGAATACTTTCTGTGAAAGTCTTTCTTTTTAAATTGTTGGTCGATAGTTGTATCCTTATGAATTAATGCTTCACAGATTACGGGTTCTTTGCCCACAATCTCTGCTGCATCAATCTCATAATTGGGATCTCTATAGTATGTCTTATATGAAGCATTGTTTCGATCCTGTTCTTCCTCAAGTAATGCTTCATATCGAGACACCTTATAGGTTAATTCGACCAAATCCCTGAATTCAGTTGATCAAACTTCTTTCAAAGCCTGAACTCTAAACCGTTTTGAGCCAATCGTACAAATTCTGGCTTTGGAAGGATGACTCTGCATTTATTTCGAACCCTTTTAAATCTGGCAATGAATTGAGTAGCCTTTTCTTCAGGCCTTTGACTCAATCTTGCCAAATCTGCCATGGACACCTCTGGCTCTGATTGGAAAAATTGGGCATGAAATGCCTCTTCCATTTGTTGCCAAGTTTGAATGGAGCCAGGTGTAAGGTTGATATACCATACAAACGCTCCCCCAGTTAGAGAGTTTGGAAATAATCTCAATTTTATGTAGTCATGATTGGCGAATTCACCACACCGAGCAAATAATCTAGCAATATGCTCTCTTGTTGATTGATTTCAGCCCATAGAATAGGGTGAAATCGGTATTCTAAACCCTCTTGGGTATTCATGTACCCTATCAACCCACTGGGTATGGTTTTCAGATATCTGAGTCTGGACCCCCGAGCCATTGGTCCACATATCTCCCTAACAATATCACAATTTGGTCCCTAGGGACCATATTTTAGGCTTCTCGAACCACTATCGGGAGGAGCAAACACAGGTTTGGTGGACAAACTTGTGCTGTGGTCCTCTTGGTCCATACAATGATACATTTGGGATGGTTGCCCTGTGGTGCGAGTTCTTTGTTGGGGAATGGATAAACCCCTTTGAGCTGTCTGCTAAAGGACACATGAAAGGTGTTGGAATAGGTATTGTGTCCCTTCCATTTGTAGGCAAACCTTCCAACCCCGGTATAAATTCAATAAGGGATTATTATAACCCCGGTGCGGTATGGCTTGAACATGGGATTTGCCACCATTCTTATGCCAGTTTCTTGTACTTGGCCAGATCTACCAACTGGTGTGGCTTCACTGTTGAGTACTGAGGCATTTTGGCCTACTACAGGCCTTGAAATGGGTTCATACCAAGACTGAGGCGATGGTCTTTCATAGTTTTGAGTACTAGTCTGACCATTAGTTTGTCCATTAACTTGCATAGGCTGTTTTTCTCTAGCCAATCTTTGCTGAGGGACATTTAAAATTTCCTCTGTATGTCTTGTATTTGTTGGTTGGTGGTTGTTCATTCGATCCAAAAAGGATGTTGCCCACCTTTCCATTGTATTCATTAGTTGTTGTCCCATAGCATCTACTAAGCCATCCCATGGATTTGTTGGCTGAGAAGATGGAACGGTGGATGGTCCAATTCCTTGGTTTCGTCCAATATCATGAACATATGGTTCTTGTCCAGAAGTACTGGTCTGTTCGACCAAAGGTTCTGATAACATAGGAGTCTCCACAGGGTGTGTTACCACATTCCCCCCTGGATTAGGTATTTCTACCTCTCCTTCTACGCCTTCTTCCAAGCGTTCATTTTCTCCTTGTCGTCTTCGTCTAGCCATTTTAATTAGTCCCACTGGGCGTGCCAAAAATATATGTTGGCTTTTTGGCTTTTCGAAGGGTATATTTGTAAATGTGAGCGTGCCAGCAAGGATCAATCAGTCCTTCTGAAAAATTATAATTGCCAATCAATTATCGGCGACTATGTTTTAGTTCTTTCAAATTTCAATGAAGAGGACTTTTACTGGTAACTTGACTTTAGGAGAAATTAAGAGAAATAACAATTAATATGAAGAACAATTGAAGTATTTCATTAACATAAATACTTACAATAGTCCAAACTCAGCCTCGAGGAGGTTTACAGCAACAGTCTACTTGAACCTACTTGAAACTACTCTTATGAATTGAAGTACAATGCAGGTATTTAAAGAACGAGTATTTAAAGTACAGGAAAGGTAAAACTGGAAAGGAAAATATGAAGTAAAAGCGGTTTATATGATCCGAGTCTGGGGGCTTTTTTTCGAACTTCCTTGCTATTTATACTTGTCAAAGATGACCTTCGAATTGTATTTCGAACCGTCGAACTGCTCCTCCATGATTGATGATCATGCTGCCTTAGAAATAGTTCCACTACGCCATCACTTGCAATTGAACTTCCTCCTCAGATTTGAATTTGAATATAGGTAACCGTTGAGGCCACGTCACCTTGTATCTCATTACTGATCTAGTGTTACTCAGACCACTTGAAAACCAATATTTATTGCCACGTGTATGATTGAGATTTAAGATTAAAATCATCTTCCAATAACACCCTCATTCTGCCACGTGTCGAATTGTAATTGGCTTTTACAAAATATGTAGCCAACAATTAAGACTCATCTCTTTATCAAATTAACATTGACAAATTTTACAGATTATTTTTTAATTATATATAACATTATTTTAAATTTGATTCACTATTAACTTAGAATCTAATAAGATTATTACCAAAATATAAAACAATCAAGTCATGCTATCCTCTTAAAAATGTGTATCATATGCATTCTTATTATATATTTTATACACTTATTTTTATGGCAAATATTATGGAATTTCCCCAGAACGGTAAAATTAAAAAAATAGATATTGAATAATATTCAACACAACATATTCTTCAATATATTAATGAAAAGAACACAAACTAAAAATAAAGAATGAATCATAGAAAATGTATAGAGATTTATTTTTAAACATGAATCTACCATTATTAAGTTCAATTCCAACTATTCATTATATTTTCTACTAAGCATTATATATTTATAGCGTTGCACATCCCTAACCTAACTTCTATCTATAATTGATGTAACTTAAATTGATTTTGCAAATTTCTATAAGCCAAGTTAGAATTGGGCAAAAAATAAAAGAAAAAAATTGTAAACAAGTCCGATCTAAATTAAATCACGCGGTTTGTTTTAATTTTTTTAATATACAATTCGACCATGATTCTTAAAATAGTCAAACTTATCATAGTTTGAGAAGTGGGTTGGCTTTTTGGTTTTTTTGACTATTTTAGCCTGGGGCTAAAAAGTTTAGTTTGGGAAGGGCTTTAGGCTTTTTGAGCTTTTTAAGCTTTTTTATGAGAGAAATAATGTGTAACGCCCTGAAAATAATAACATTAAACCCATCAATTTAGACATGCATTGATATAAGAGACAAATATCATTTTATTCCACAGAGTAATTCTTTACAACAAGTATTACATGTTAACAACAGAATCAAATGCCCTATGGGCTTACAGTTTTCCAAGCTAACACTTGGTTACAAAGAGGAGAGTACTAACTCAAATACACATTAGGCCCTTGGCTTGAAATTACATGTAATACAACAAAAGATAACCTAAAACCACAAACGTCTGCCTGCCTCTAGCCTCCCAAGCGATGTCCTTAGAGGTGGCATGCTTCATGTACCTGAAAATGGTGTCCTATATAGGGTGAGCCACAGGCCAGTAGAAATACACTAAACCAACTATGAACAATGACTAAAAGAGTAGCAGTTAATAGATGGTCAACACTTATACATTCATTTATATCTTATTACAATTCCACGACAATCAAGTCTATGTTACAATTCACTTTCCATTTCTTATTCAACATTGAGTTTGAAAACAAGGTTCAGTACTCTGGCCAAAACCTTTGATGAGATTATAGTTCATCACTAGAACACTTCCGAAATCCAAGGTGGATACACACTTTGGTGTTGTATCAATAACACATAAACCACTTCCATACTTCATAAATGATATACATTTTAGTGCTATATCAAATTAAACAGACATCTCAATAGATAAGCATATGAGTCATATCACTACTACCACAGATAAGCATATGAGCTATATCAACACTTCAATAGACAAGCATATGAGTGGTATCACTACTACCACAGATAAGCATATGAGCTATATCAACACTTCAATAGACAAGCATATGAGCTATATCCCTGGGTCCATCCCCCATCTTCCCTTAACCATTAACCGGTTTAGAGGTACTCCATCCCCCATCTTCCCTTAACCATTAATCGGTTTAGAGGTACATCCCCCATCTTCCCCTAAACAGTGGAGTACATCCCCCATCTCCTCCCATACACAAGCAATGCATATAAACACAGAATCATATACGCAATCAATCAATACATAAAGTTAATGTATTCTATCAACCGTCTACACATAAACACATTGGTCATATGCACTATCTATCAATACATGAAGTTAATGTATTCTATCAACCGTCATACTCTATGACACATCCAATTGATTAGTTTTAGTTTGCCTAATCATCATGCATTGTCTACAACAATCAATACTACCCCCCACCGGTAGTCTAAAGCAATTATTTCTAAACAGGAAATAAATGCACAAATGGATAATATATCAACATTTCAACTAGGTGAGCAATAAATGATTCAACTACACCCCTTAGTCCCATACATTCCCAATTTCACATTCTCAATTCAATTCCTCATTTTCTTTAATTAATTACATACATTAATTAATTAAACCAATTAGGGCAACTTACCATAATTCACAAAACAACCCTAAGGTTCCATTTCCATCAATGTTCCAACATTAATTTGTTTTTCTATGCCAAACTTGCATTTTGGTTTATTATAAACAAAACCTCAACTTTTGTAAAATTACTCAAAAGGCCCAGATTTTCTCAAAACTACCCAACAACACTCAACATATCAAAATGCTAAAATTTAAAGACAAAATCCATAAGGAGGAGTAGGATATCCCTACCTCAAAAGGTGACACCCAACGAAGAAGATGAAGAAAACGAAAGTGCTCCAAATCACAAATTTCTCGGATCAAAAGATAGCCCTCGACGATTAACAACCTTTTTGTAAAGGCCAAAGGCGAGAAAATCACTCATACTAGACCAATACCTAGAGAGAAGGTAGAGCTCTAGAGTGAGAAGCTCAACAATGGTGTTTTTTGGAAAAGTAAAAGAGAGAAGAGAAGTGAAAAAGTGATTTCAAAAAGTCAAAACACAGAGCTTTAACCCAGTCGCCTCGCTCGAGCGTCCAATTCCTTGCTCGAGCGTCGGATGCACACTCTCAGAACTTTACACTAAACCAGGTCCCCACTCGAGCGTCCAACTCCCCGCTCGAGCGTCACATACAAACTCCCGCTCGAGCGTCAAAACTCTCGCTCGAGCGTCCAACACTGCAGAAGAAATACTGGGAGAGTGATTATCCCGCTCGAGCGCCAAAACCCCCGCTTGAGCGCCAAAACCCCCACTCGAGCGCCAAAATCTCCGCTCGAGCGGACATGCCAAAATCTGGGCAACTAGTTTTGGTTTCCAAGCTCAACCAACCTGTTCCCACCTTGCCCAAAACAAACCAAAACTAAAAAATACAGAGTAGAGAATAGAGATAAAAGTATGACAACAACACATCCACGAAACTGAGTTCGGATACGATAAATAAAGAAAATGGAAACCCGGATCGCTATATAATGTAATGATTATGAATTAGATATGATGTTTTGTCTTATTGGGCTAAAAAGTCTATTTTGTTTTTTATGGCTAAAATAGCCAAAAAAAAAAGCCCCAACTTTTGCTTCCCAAACGAAGCCTAAGTTATGATCCTCTGTTCTAATGCTTTCTTGTGTTATGATAAAATTAATTTCAAACAATTATCTAAATAATTTTTAAATTGTGATTGAAATTTTGTGATCTTATTGTGTGAATGATGACACTAATATTTTCAAAAATTACGATTCCAAATCTATATACTATTATAATGGTAAAATATTGTCATCTTATTAAGGTTAAAAGTTGTAATTTTTTTTTCTCATTTTTTTTGGTTTTGTTTAATTTTTATTAATATGTGTCACAATATGATTGGTCTATAAATTAATTTTATATTCTTAAAATAAAATTTTAAATTTAGATTTTTTTCTTAAATTATATTACCATAATTGGAATAAGATCAATATTTATTCCTTAATTTATGCATCTTTTATTACATTATAAAATAAAATTTTAAATTTAAACTCTTCTTTAAATTATGTTGCTACAATTAGAATGAGATCAATATTCACATGTGTCATAATATTATTGGTTTAAACATAATATGTTATTAAATAAACATGTTCAAATTATTAATCGCTATTAAAAGTTTATATTTTTATTTTATTTTTTTTGGTTTTAAATTTTATATAAAAAAAATTGTATATCCTTCTAAACTATAAGAACTTGAACAATAATTTTTTTTTAATACCAATATTTTTTTTAACAAAAGACAAAAATATTAAGAAAATGAATGATTTTTTTAATACTTGCCAAACATGGTGGATTATGTTAAAAAAAAAATATTATTTCAATTATTAATTAAACAAATTAAAATAAATTTTTTTTACTTAAATAGTTAAGAAGCGACTTTTGCTAAAATCAAATAAAAATAAATATTATTTTTCTATTAAATGCGATGGTTGGTGAAACTTATTTTTTTAAATAATAAAAAATAGGAATTATATGTGATAATTTATTGTCCTAATAATACTACATACCTACACTTTCACCCATAATAATGTGGCAAGTGAGTTGGGTCCCATGTCATTGAATGTATAGCAAATTAAAAGTTGACATATGGATACTGCATCATTTTGGATACAATTGTGGATGTTTTATAGATTCTAAACATTTTTCTTATTCTTCGTCTAGACTTTTTTAGCGCTTGTGAAACATGGTGGATCATGTTAAATTTTTTTAATATCAATCGTTAACTGAACAAACTAAAATAAAAAATAAAACTTTTTTTGTTGAAATTGCTAAAAAGTGACTTTTGCTAAAACAAATAAAAATAAATGTTATGTTTCTATTATAAGTGATAGGTCGTAAAATATCTTTTTTAATTAAAAAAATATGAATTATAGGTGATAATTTATTGATTATCTACAATTATTTTTAGATCAAATGAGAATATCATTCTAAATTTTTTTCTTACCTTTTTTTTTTTTTTTTTTATTCAGATACATTTATTTTGTAAGAAATTTAATTTTATTATATTTAAATTATTTTATGCCTTGTAAAAATATAATTTTTTTAATATCAACTTATTCAATAATCCCTTTTCTAAAAGGTGTATTTTTTTAAACATAATAAAAAAAATTCTATTAGAAAAACTTAAGCATATTGCTTTTGCTTTTATTCATTAGTATTAAAATTTTAATTAATCTTATTTATTATTAAAAAAATAAATTAGCAAATACTTTTATATATTTATATAAAATATATGAATATATTCGAATTTGGTGTCTCAGCCTAACTTATTTGGTGTCTCTACCTAAATTCACTTAAATTTATTTGAATTTTTAAATTTCTACATAAGTCTTTACTGAATTAAAAATTATATTACCTATTTAAAAAAAAAAAAGAAAAGATTTGACTTGAATTGCTTGGGTTGAACTCATTCAAGTTTATAACTCTAACAAAGGGGTTAAAAATTATATGATTAAAGTTGCAATAAATTAAAAATTAATATATAAATTGTGATAAGTTGTAAAATTTAAATTGTAAATTTTAATAATCTTTTATTTTCATAATTTACATACAAAAATTTAATTATTTATATTATATTGTGTTCACTAATTAAATTGAATCACATTTATTGATCCGTCTATTTTGATTTCAAATTTTATCTAACCATAAATAATAATTTAATTCTTAACATCACTTTTTAATTTAAAAGTCAAAAAGTCATTAAAAAAATAATCATTCAATTCCGATTCATTCTAATAAACCAAATATAGCGACCCTGGTTTTGACCCATCTTTTGGGGTGTTCCGGACTCGGGTTTGTATGGTTTGGATGGTAGTTCATGTCTTGCTTCCCTTGTCTTTCCCTTAATGTTGGTTATTGGGTTGTAGTTGTGTGTTTGGAACAGGTTGGTTGCTTGTTTTTTCAAGCCTTTGTTGCCCAAAATTTGGCTCTTCCGTTCAAGCGAGAATTCTTGCGCTCGAGCAGGCTTCTGAAATTTTGTTTTATGCTCGAGCGGGGACTGTGTCGGCAAAAAATACTGGGAGAGCGTATTTCACGCTCGAGCGGAAGTCTGTGTTTGACGCTTGAGCGGGACTTTCCACGCTCGAGCGGACTACCTTTATCAGCACGCGAAAGTGACATTTCAGATCACTTTCTGCAATCATCTCTCTCTCTAAAAGTCTCAAAGATCCAAATCTAGAGCCTCGCTCTCTAGAAATCATCTTCTCTCCTTGATTTCTCCAAATCCATTGGGATTTTGGCCATAGTTCCTTCGTTAAAGTTGTGTAACTTCTCGAGGGTTTCGTTGTGTACGGTGGAGACTGAGTTTCATCGTCATTGATTTTGAGGGTTTCAACTCTTTTTTTCTTCAAACTTGAGGTAGAGATTTTCTTTGAGTTATATATATGTTTTTGCAAGATCAAGATGATTTTTGAAAATCTATTTTTTTGATTCAAGAAAAAGAGTGATTTTGAAAATGGGTTTACTATTTGATCCTTTGAGATAGAAATTGGAGGTTTTTGAACTATGTTGATGAAAGAAAGATGTTTTGATGAGATCTTCTCAAATATTTGAAGATTAATGGTTTTGGTGAGAAAACCTAGAAATTAAGGATTTTAAGAAAGATGTTGAAAAATCTTTGGAATATGTTGTTATATTTATTTTGAGTGCCAAAATAAATGATGTTTGAAAATTGTTTATTTAATTCATATATATGATGGTTTTCTATGGAACAAGATAATTGTTGAAGTTTTGGAAATTGTTGTTTAAAAGTGTTGATATAGTCTTAAAATGACTAAGTTGTTAGAAATTTTGATCACAATGGTAGTATTGTGTGGAAGAATTGGAAATGGAAGAATTGTTAAAATGTATTGATTATTGTTGCATTGGCATATTAATTCATTTGATTACATTGAATTTTGAAAGTTGATTTGAAAATTTTCATTGAGAAAAGAATGTTGAGAAACAAGTTTTCATGAAATGGTTTGGGGTAAATACAGTGGTAAGTCTTGACAGGTAGTGTAGAGAATAGGTGTCGAGCCTTCCAATTGATACTAGTAAAAATGACAGATTATGGGTGTCAAGGCCTCCAGTTGATACTGGTAAAAATGACAGATTTGAGGTGTCGAGCCTTCCAGTTGATACCGGTAAAAATGAAAAATTGGTAGTACTTGTGTAGTCTACTTGCAGACACTGACCTAGGGATTACCAGAGTTGTATTTACCGCCCCTCGAATAAAATTTGATAACTGTTGAGCAGTTGAAATGGCTTGACATCATTGAGCATGTTGGTTTTCAAAAGATGAAGGTGTGTTTTACTTTAAAAAAGGCATGGCATGGCATAAACATTCTATCTCTTGAGATTTGTGTAAAATGTATATACTTTGTTAAGAATTCTCTACTGGACTTTGTACTCACCCTATGGAATTTTTGTGCAGGAAAGGATGTGGTGATTTCGCCTAATTGAAAGTGTGGAAGTGTGTGCAGACAGCATAATGTGCTCGTTGCTGTGACTCTGATTTCAAGCCAAGGGCTTTATATGTGTGGGTTTGAATAACCGTTTTGTGTAATCAGGCTCAAGTCTTGGAAACTTGTAAACCCTTGGGGGTATTTATTGTTGAATTAATTGTATTTTTACATGAAGACTATTTATATCATGTAATGCAAGTATGAGAATTTATGATCAGTTTTACTTTAAAAAGCCATGATCATTGTATTACCATTTGGGCATGAAAATGGGGGCGTTACACCAAACACTACCTAAGTTCAAATAAATTTTCTTTATTTAAAAATTACAAATTAATAATAATTCTAAAATTTGCTATGGTAACAAATAAACTCTAACCTTTTAATTTAAACTGTGAAATTTTAAAATACTATACTAGTTTAAACTATCCATTTGTATTCATTATTTACTAGCATAAAATTCATACTATGCACGGACAAATAACAAAATGTGATAAACAATACTAAATATGTTAAAAATTAACTAAATACTATGATATTAATTTAGATGGTTATTTAAATAATATATTTGAATGATTTCATTGTGTTTGTATAGATATGTAGGACTAATTAATTTTTTTTGAAATATACTCAATTAAATAAACTCAATTGAAAAGGAAAAGTGTAGACACCCCATTTTTGACCGCCCTCGAGACTTGGGCGTTACTGATGGTTTACTTGTTGGAGAAAGGTGTGCAGTGCATAGGTGCAGTTTCTTCGGCAAGGAGAGAGGCAAATCTCAACTTCATACCCCATTGTGGACCAAAATTATTTTTGATGGTTTTTATACCTTAAAACCCTCTCTTTCAAAACATTTTTGAAATAAAATTCCCACGATGTTCCGACGCATTTTCGGTAAATGTTAAGCTGTAAACCGAGCAAGGACAAAGGGGAGATGAATGAAAGAGAGATGAAATCTTTGAAAAATCTTTCAAAACACCTTACTTAGGGGTTTGAAGTTGAAGAAAAGAGGAGAAGAGGGGAGAAAACTAGTTTGGGAGAAGTTCAGCATGAATCCGTGTAGGAGAAAGACGAGCGGTCATCGCTAAAACAAGCTTATCTGTCTATACACTTGGATTTGAGCTATGAGGCCACCATCGTTGAAAAGAAGACTTCCGGGGCTTCATTTTGCACTCAAGAATCTCTCAAATCCAAGTCCGGGTGGGGGAGATATGGTTGGTTGAAATAGGGGATCAGTCCGGTTGGATCGAATCTGCGCGGCTTCACCAAAAAGGGCATAACTTTTTCAACAGGAGGAATTTTAATGCAAGGTTTGCACCATTGGAAAGCTAACTTCCGGGGCTTCAATCTGGACATCCACCGGCACTTTTTGACCTTACCGGCTGCCTACCGGCCATCCATTTATCCGACCGGCACAAAAGATTGCCGGCCGGCCAAAAGTGCCCAGAACTTAGATTTTTGACAGATATTTATCAATACACTGTGGAAGATATTTTCAATTGGGATATTTCGACCAAAAGCTCTTATTTTGACATATATAGGGCCTTATATCTCATATGGCTTGGGGGGTTAGAACAAAAAGGTCAAGTTTTGGGAGCTTCCCACTCCAAAAAACCTCTCTCTCTCTAGAAATTTCAAAGCCAAATTTCAGCCCTCTTCCTCTTCCTTTGTGTAGGTTGGATTTTTGGAGCAAAAAACCAGATATAGACATACATATCTGATATATACACCTATATCCCTCCATCTCTCACTATATCTCTTCCATTCAACCATTAAACACCCTTGTTCTTGGGCCTTTTCTTCATCACTACCAAGCACCACCATCACCACTCCATTTCCAGCAGCAAGGAGGGGTTTTTCAGAGGTTTAGAAGCAACATTCCTTGGTCCAAGAGGTAGCAAAGAAGTGATTTTCAAGGGTAAGACCATTTTCCCTCTTTTGTAGCACTTTTTTTGCACCATTGCTTAGGCCTATTTGCTTACTGTTTTGGGCTCCGACCGTAACTAAAAGCGGCATTATTTTGAGCCATTCTTCATGTTTGTTTAAGAGCTTAACCCTGTTTGAGCCCTCCATAGTGAACTTGCTTCAATACTCCTTGGTATGCCACATTTTTGCATGAAATTTCTAGCCTATGTGTGATCTGTTTTTGAGCATAATGTAAACTTTAAGTAGGCTCATTTTGAGCCCTTCTTAAACATTGAAGAAGGGCTCAAACCTGTTCGGGACACCTATCTTGCACTTGCTTCATAATCTCTTCTATTTACCGTAATTTTGCATGATTTGTTTGGCCTACATGTAAATTGTTTTGGAGCATGTCATGAACTGAAGTTAGGCTTATTTTGAGCCCCTCTTCAGCATTGAAGAAGGGCTAAACACTTTTGGGGGTCTCCATGTAGTACTTACCATTATACCCCTCTTGGCCCCCATTTTTGCATGCTTTGTTAGCCTATCTTGCTTTTGTTTTTTGGCCATCATCAGAACTAGAAGGGGTCTTATTTTGACCCCCTATCCATGTCCCATGAAGGGTATTTTGCTGTTTGATGCATGTTTTGTATACCTCATATTATAGTCTTTGTTGGCTTTAATCTCGCATGGCATTTCGACCATGTTTGCATGCTGATTTGGGGGTTGTCATAAACTGTAAATGTGCATATTTTTGGTCCCTCTTCAGTTTTGTAGAATGGTATTTTTCCCTTTGGGATTTGCATCTACCACTTGCTTCATGACCTCCTTTGCGGAGCCATTTTTGTATGCCATTTTAGCTCTACTTGTGATTGCTGTTCGGCCATGTTTTGTACTGTAAAAATGTGAGTTTTGGGGTTTCCTTGCTTCTAATTTTTCATGTCATGTATCAATTATGCATGTATGGTATAGCTGTAGGCCATTTTATGCATTGAAATCCATGTTTCGAGATCATTTCATGCATCGGGTATTATTTCGCCTCATTTCAGGGCTGTTTTGCCCCTCATTTTGCCACTGATTTTTGCATGTTTGCATATCATATTCCTTGTCTTTTTCATGTCTCATTAGAGTGGCATTTCAGTGCCCGAGGGTCCGTTCTCGGTTTGCGTGTCCGCGGGCACGCACTTCGAGGTATCTTGTTTTCATCTGATGGCCTCCTATGTGAGTGTGGCAGAGGCCCACTTGTGTTGGTGTAAGTCCATGTTTGCATTGTGTATGCATTGTGTATGCCATGTTTCAATGCGTTGTGCATGTTATGTTGTTAGCGTTGTGTATGCCATGTAGTTGCATTGCATGTTTGTATGTTAGCTTGCATGCTTAGGTTGCATGTGCATTGTTGTGCATTGCCTTGCCTCTTGATCAACCATGATTGAGGTTGGGTACCTTGTATGTTTGGTGTGCATTACATTTGATATTAAAATGCACACTTGACTCTTTGGCCATCATGCATGGAAATGCGCGATTGGTGCCCGAGAATCGAGGCACATCCTCTTTTGAGTCACAAACATGATAAGGAATGTGTTTGGTGCATACATTGCTTGAATTGAGCTGCCATGCAAGTTTTGCCCTATCTTTGTGAGTTGCGTGTTCTGAGAATTCATTGCGGCAAGATATTAGTGCCGACCGTGATCAATCAATGGCGGTGGATATATTTTGTGCCGATGGCTACATCCTAGTGCGGTGGTCATTTCCTCCAGATGGTGGGATTCTCCAAGGTGTCGAGAGGCATCCTTGAGACTTTGGCGATTTCAGAACAAAGCAGGAAAACAGAGGCTAGGCATGGCAGTGCAATTCTGAGCGGAATCCGAGTGTGCATGCATTGGGCCCTCGCCCTGAGGCGGTTTACTGTTTTTCTTAGATTAATTATTTTGTTAATTTAATTAATTTGTAATATTTAATTAGCTTGCATAGTGAATTAATTTGTATTATTCTTTTGGTCCCTTCGAGCGAGGGCGTAATTGTAATAAGTGTGCGTGGGTGTGTGCATGTCTTCCAACCCCCATTTCTTTCTTCCTTTTTACTTACTTGCTTTTGATGGTAGATTAGGGCACGCCTATTTTAGCATACCTTATGCAATGCATGCGTGCATCCATGCATTTGTCTAAACATGCACCGGGCTCGGTACAACATACAAACTGCATTGTATTGTCAATTCCAAATTGAATACGTGCATCGAATAAAGTGCATTTCACATGCCATCTTTAGAGTTAGCCGAGCCTACTCTAAGTTGCATCTTGCATGTGTTGCATTAGCCACTTAACATGAACTAGGACATGCATGTTTGCTAACTAGTTTACTGTTTTGGCACCTGAGTACGATGTAAGTATTTATGCTTTTAGCATATCGCATGCGTGTGAATGTTAACATGACAAGATGCTTACCATGCGGCTAAATGCTTATGTGAGATAAAATGTTTGAATGCCCGTGGGTGGAGGTTGGATTGCTTGAGTTGGAAAACTCATTGAAATTGTGTTTTAGCCTACTTTCGAGTAGCAAATTCCAAAGCATTTTCCAAACAAACGGATGTGCAATGTTTGTTTCCAAATTAGGCGATCTAGTCTATACTTGTTTGCTGCGCGCATAACATAGTAATTTTAGGCTAATAATTGGAATAAGAGCATGTAATGTTTTCAAAATCGGATATCACGGTTAGTAGAGGCCGGTTTTCGGATCGGGCGAAAGGGGTGCTCATAGTGACCTTCCCGATCGCATCCAAGCTCCCGAGCCAAGACCACTTTGGTGATGACGGACATGTGGCCTTAAGACCGAGTCGTGGTTTCTAAATTTCCCATTTTAAAATATTTAGGTGGCGACTCAGTCCAAAGCAAATTCCATGTTTGGCACTACTTTTCAAAAATTTGTTTTTTCAAAACGATTTGCGGATTTGGACTCTTTGGTTCAGATTTAGAACCGACACAAATCGAGTCCGAATCGTAGTGACCCCAATATGAACGCCAGGACTTAACCTCCCGGGCGTTTAGAGAGCTTGACTCGAACTCGTGATATCCTGCTTTTGACTACACTTATGTGTTTCTTTGCATTGCATGTGCATTGGTGCACCTAGGACACCGTGTTGGCCATCCGCTATTCTCGAGCGGTTTGTCGAGGCTTGTCTTGTCAAGGCATGACCATAAGGTCGACCGGCTATGGCTCGCCAAGATGGGAACACAAACCCCGGTTTTACCGGGGCACCATTTTCGACCATTCGACCTAGTGCATATCGGAATCCATAGTGACCATTCCAAACTAGGACAGGTTGCTTATCCGATCATAGGTTGTTTGAAATCGCTGCATGCGTAGTGAAACCCTAGCTCCTGACAAAATAGGATAGGGAAACCCTACCCCAACATAGGGGTGTATTGGCTCTCTTTTACATGTTATGTGCTTTTAGAGTGTATCTCTACAGGGAATGCATATACCAGTTTGCAAGTCTGGGTATCCGGCTCAAGGGCACCAAGACGTGATTTTGAGAATCGCTTATATCTCATGGTATCGATTCAAATTTGGGGCGTGATTTCGGGAACAAAGGATCAAGAATAGAATACGCTTGTTCAACTTTTGCTCAGATCCGCTCCAAAGTGAAATTGAGCCGAGATGTCGCTCGCTTTTCTTTTGCTAGGTAGTCCCGAATCATAGCTTCGTAAGGCTCCACTATCTCCTGCACATTGGACTAGTGCCGATAGACTTTGTTAGATCGAATTCAATTCAAGGGCAACCAAGTGTTCTTTTCACGAGGCAAGGCAAAGAAAGGCCGCTTAGGGCTCACCGCTCATCTCGATCCGATAGTCACCAACACATCATCGCCAGACCCGTGATGGCACAGGTTCAAGAATTTGTGGCCGTGATAGCGGCGTAAATCGTGGAACCGCCATGCGTGCCGAGACCCAGATTGAAACGCAGCGCCATCTGGGCATTCGCCACATCCAAATTTCGGGACCCCAAATTAACTTTGATCCACTTCCGCCAGCTTGAAGATTTACAGGTTGAATCCCCAAGAAGGGTTGGCTCAAGCTCGAGTTGTCGTGCCCCGTGCACTTTATTGAGAGGTTTCAACCCTTTCATGTTGATGAGTTCAATCCGACCGCAAAAAAATTGCAAGCCTTGAGAAGCAATTCAAAAGGCACAAGGCCTTAACTCCATTCCCGACATTGAGGATGGGCACATCGAGTTCGCCATGCGGCTCCCTGCATGCATTCAAAATGCCATATATTGACCGCTTCGATGGGTCCGAGATCCAATGGTACATATCCGACTTTTCTTGGATGTCCCGCCGATGGGTCCGACTAAGCCACGTAAACTCTCTAGATGGAAGAACCCTATCGGGTGTAGCAACCACTTGGTACGCTAAGTTGGAAGATAAAGTGAAGCAAAATCGAAGAACTGGCCGAGGCCTTTGTCGATCAAGATTCGTGACAACACCCAAGTTGAAATGACCATCCAAGAGCTTGAAGCAACCCGCCAGAACCCAAAAGAGCCTTTTGTGGAATTTGTTGCCAGGTGGAGAGCAAAGGCAGCACAGATGACGGATCGTCGCCTTTCAGAGAGGGATCAAGCACAGATGATGGTGCGAAACCTCGAGCATGATATGTTGCAAAAGTTGATAGTCGCTCCGCTATTCACTTTCAAAAGTTTACATGAACTGGGGTTCAGTCGAGAACGCGTTCAACAAAGGGATCATTCCTGCAACAAGTGAACCGACAAGGAGGGTGATTTCAGTGGAATACCAATGCTCGTAGTAGCGCTTATTCCCAAACCCGCGAAATCAATAGAGTTGCTACAACCGACCCTTTTGCCAAACCAAGCCTACAAAATAGGCCCAAATTCGAGCTCAGGCGTAACTTTCACCCTCTATATGAGCTTGACTAGCGACTAAAAGTCTTGATGGAAAGAGGGCATCTCAAACCCTCGATCCTCAACCTCTTCCGACCCACTCCCAGACATAACCCTTCCAAGCATCAGATGTACCATCAAGCGGTCATGGCACCGATCGTTGTTATCGCTTTCGCCATGAGATCCAAAATCTCATTGACAACCAAACGATAGCTCCACCTTCGCACCCCAATGACCAAATACCTCATCCACATCTCAATCTAATCCACACATTGGCCGTCCCTTACGACCCCAACAGATATATCACCCCACCCATTTGCCCAAACCGAAGGTGTTTATTCCAGAGCCTAGACTTATGCATGATGGGTGCATTCAACCCCAATCATCCCAAACCCATGACCCCACTACTTCTGAGCTGATGAGAATGATCGAAGATCTTCAAAGAACTGTGGCAGATCTAGCCTTCAGAGTTTTGGCCCCATCATCGACCACATCACGTACTAGGGAGTTCATGTCTAAAGGCTCTCCAACCTTGGAACAGGCTGCATTGGAAGAAGGCCAATCTCTTAGCAAAGTGGAGACCAGTGATAAGAGCAAGGCAGGGGCAAGCATTAGTCCCCATAAACATCTTCAGTTGGCTGCTGAGGCTTTGAAAGCCGAGGGATTGAACGAAGAGCAAGTCCTCGCGGTTATGGCAAAAACTGTGGATGACACTTTCGCTACTCAAGTTGGGGCAGTTTGAATCAAGGGGCGAGCCGGGAGAAGGGCCTTTGTACCAGGAATATTCCTTTCAACTCTAGCCCTACTCTCGAAGAGATCAAGAAACCCAACAAGACTGTTAATCCCTTTGTCGGTGCATCCAAAGAAAAAGCCACAAACCTCAAAATACCCACCTCGGCCAGAGGGTGTTTACCCCATCAGACATGTCACTATCACGCCTTGAGGGTCCTAATAAAAAGGCACTGAAACCCCTAGAGCTACGGCCATTGCCAAATAAACTTCCCCTCCCATGATCCGCCAAGTATTGTGCCTTCCATCAACAAGTTGGCCACGCCATCGATAGTTGTTACCGCTTTCGCCATGAAATACAAGATCCGATTGATAAAGGAGTTATCGCCGCACTGCACTCGCAAAGTCTATCCAAGACCGGATCGGTGAACTTGGGGATAATGTGATGTGATCAGAGATGAACCACCAAGGGCTGCTCATTTTACTTCAGATGTGGTGGACGGCATGCAATCGCTTTTGAGCAATGTACAAATGTCATAATTTTGCTTTTCGACTTGGGTATTGGGTCGCTTTGTCTTTTTGTATTGAGTCATCTTTCATTTTGAGTCGGCTTTATTTCGTGTCTGTCTTGTTGTATCGAGTCACCCTGCTTTTGTTGAAGTCAGTGATTCCGGAATGTTACCTGACATCACTATCTTGTTTTGTGTTTGTCTTTTGCTTTCTTTGAGTCTATTTCGCCTTGGAGCCGCTTATGCCAACAGATTTGAATGAAACAGCAGTGATTTTCACACTCTTGTGTTTGCTTCTGCCGTGTGCCAGTTGTGCCAAAATTTCTAAATGAAATGGCAATATTTGACTAGAAGCTATGTCTTTTCTGTGCCTTGAATTCATTGCATCGACCTAAGTTTTCCAAAAGCTTTTTGAACACTGTGGTGAAAACAAAGAGGGAGGAATTCCTTAGGATTTGCAAAACTTTGATCAAATTGAGAGAAAGAGAGGCGTGCTAAGCCCTTAATGAATGAAATCATGCTTGTTAGTGTGAGTACTGAGAAGGACCCTGGCTTGATCCAGATTGGTTCTACATTGTCTTCAGCGCGAGCGATTTGTCGCTTTCGTAAAAACTTTCAAAAAAAAATATTTTGCGCGGTCCTGCGAAGACATGTGTGGAATCGCTCTTGAGATTGTGCAGCTCAGGATCGCTCTCGGCCTCGAGACTCAACCCCTTTGTTTTCAAACCTTGAACTTGGATTCAGAACGTTCAAAGGACAATCACAATGTGAGGCCTGTGTGGCCAGATTTGAAGCAGCCCTCGAACAAGAGGCACCAAAGTCAGATCAAGAAGATCAGATCTTATCAGAAGAAGCTTGCAAAGCTAGATCAAGCACCCTCGAACTAGGGGCAAAAATATCCGATGTGCTCAAGAGCCAAAGGTGGATCTTTCGCAAATCAATGACACCCATTCTCCCGATACAGATGACTTCAGGATCTCAAAACCATTTGGCATGGACAAAGCTACACTTTTACCCTTTGAGAGGCTCGCTGGGCCGAAAACCCGGAAGGGCGACCCAGGTAAAAGTTAGAGCAAAGAAAAGAATGAAAAGAAAAAGAGAAAAAATGCAAAGATAAAAAAAATGCAAAAAGAAAAGAAAAGAAAAATGCAAGAAAAGAGTAGAAAAAAAAGAAGAAAAGAAAGAAGAACAAAGCTCGCAAGGTCGAAAACCCGCATTGGGCACCTTGGCAAAAGTTAGAGCATAAAAGGAGAGGTTAAATACCCGAGTGTACCCTAACCCCGAACTACGTAAGGCTTGATTCCCATTTGTGGGATACGTAGGCAACTTCATTCAAGTCCACCAGAAACAATTCAAATTCGATTGTCCATGTAATGGTTTTGATCATCTTTGCCTTCTCTCAGATCCGAGAGTTCGGTTGTAATCATCGCTCGAGGATCGATCACAATGCGCCGGTGCCATTCAAACAAGGGCAACTTTCCGCCATTCAATGCGCCATGGTGCCGTTCAAACAAGGGGCAACTTTCCGTTGCCATGCAGCTCCCCTCAAGCAAGGGGCAATTTTCCTTCGAATCTGAGGTTGCGCATCTCGAGAGTGGGTTCTACGCTCGTTGAGCAGTGACCGTTTGCAAAAATAGTTTTTGGAAATTTTTATTGAGGTTGACTGATTTTCTCTAGAAAATTATTCCATTTTTTTCCAAAACTGGACCGTTTTCTTGGACCCAAAAAAAGAAAATTTTCAGTGCTCATAGCCTGACTTGCATGATTTCAAATCAGAAAATCGAACAAGCATGTTAATCTAACTCTCATGTTGGTCAAAATGGTTTTAGTAGAAAACCAAAACAAAAAATGGTCAAAATAATGAACTAGGGGCACAGTTGAGTCAGGTTTCCAGTCTTTCCCCCATTTTCAACATACTCGCCAAGAAAGGCAATCTACTTGCCAGAAAGGGGCACAATTGAAGTTAACAACAAAGGGCTGAAAGCTCTCTCATCCTCCAAGCAACGAGGTATCAAGCCAAGTGCGAAGCACAAACCGGAATGGATCAAGATCTTCCACTTCCTCATCTGGACAGATCTAACCACGTCCAAACTCCCCAGCAGGGCATCATCAACCGATGTCAGTTGCGGATTTGCTACACACCCAGTTGTAGCACAACCCCTCTGTGGGAGAAACTCACTGTTGTGAACAAAAATCTAGTAGGATGCTAGGGGCAAGAGTCCACAACTTCCTGTTTATCCACCAACCACCCAGGAGAGGGATAAAAAAATGAGAGATTGAAGAATAGAGAGATGTGCGTTGAGAGAAAAAGTGAGAAAAGGGCTTTTCCAGAAAAACAGAGATTGAGTGCCAGAGTGATGTGAGAATCACAAATAAGAAAGGGTGGGAAATAATACCCAGAGAAACTGGCTCCTTGTGAACTAAGAAGTCTCTTGTCTTTGCAACACGCCCTGTGTCGCGCTGCTTTTGTTTGTCTCAATTCTTGTTTTGAGTCATTTCAAGTGTCTGTGTTTGTGTTTAGGTTGTTACCTTTTGTTTTCCGTTATTGAGTCTTTTTCGCTGTGTTCAGTTGTAGGCTCAATACCCAGTCGAAAACTCATTTTCTCAAATTTCAAAAATGATTTGTGGTGTGCTCAGAGTATTGTGCCATTCCTCACATTTGTGCAAAACAGTATTTGTTCTTTCATAAAACCGCGGGGTTCAACCCAGGTCATGTGAGAACAGTAAAACCCGGACCTATCTGAAGCAATATATGGTTCCGGACTGCAAAGCTAAAGCAAAAGAGGGAAAATTGAAGCATCTGAGTGTGTTTCACCTTCAGCAAATTCCGTGATTGTACTCCGGATGTGCCTCTTCAAGCTTTGTCAATGCTACCGAAGTATGAGTGCGCCTCCCTCAAGTGTAAGCCTGCTTCAAGTCAGAACGGCAATTAAAGCAGCAGCAGATGTTATCTCTTGCCAATATGAACAGGGTGTACCCTTTTCGAGCTGAGTATGTTGCAAAACCCTCTGAGAGGTCAATCGGAAACACCAGAGTACATATTTGATGCTCTTCTATTGCATAGAATATGAACTTTCATATATACTGTTGTTGCATTTGTGTCGCGCATCGTTGTGATTCATGCATAAAATATGCTTGCTTTCAAAAATGCATGGAAAATGCCCCCATACTTGCATAGAAGATGCATTTTATCGCACTTTCTTGTGCATTTTATCTCACTCGCACTATCTTGTGCACTTACACTTTGTATCTCACTTGCACTGTCATGTGCATCTTGTGGTTGTATCTCACTCGCGCTGTTTAGTGTATCGCACTGTCTAGTGCATTTCAAATTACTCGCGCTGTTTAGCTTATCGCACTGTCTAGTGCATTTCAAATCATTCGCGCTATTTTGCGCATCGCACTATTTTGTGCACCTTACTTGCATTGTGCATCACATCATCGCGCTATCTTGCGCACCTCCATCGCACTGTCTTGTGCATTGCATTTCAATCGCGCTATTTTGCGCATCGCGCTATTTTGTGCATCTCACTGCATTTTGCATTACATCTCATTCGCGCTATTTTGCACATCGCACTATTTTGTGCAAGTCATCATTCACGCTATTTTGCGCATCGCACTATTTCGTGCACCTTATTTGCATTTTGAATCCATTCAATCGCGCTATTTTGTGCATCGCACCGTCTTGTGCACTCAATCGCACTGTTTTGTGCATCGCATCATCACGCTATCTTGCGCACCTCCATCGCACTGTCTTGTGCACTCGCGCTTTCTTACGCATCGCACTATCTTGTGCACTTACATGCTATATCTTGCTCACACTCTCTTGTGCATTCCATTACACTCGCGCTGTTTAGCGTATCGCACTGTTCTGTGCAATTTACTTTCGCGCTATTTTGCTCATCGCACTATTTTGTGCATTTTTACTTGCATTGCACGTGTATTTTATCGCACTATCTCACGCACCTTACCTGCACTTGTTAGTGCATTACATTTCATTCGCGCTATTTTGCGCATCACACTGTTTTGTGCATCTATGCCACATCGCACTCTCTTGTGATAGATATAACTTTTTTTTGTGTTCACTCTTGCATTGCAATCGCTTTTGTGCATCTTGTTAGCACTATCTTGTGCATTCCAACCTGTTCAAGACCGCTTTGTGCATCTCCTTAGCATTGTTTTGTGCACTCACTCGCATCACATTGTCTTGTGCACACGTGTTTTTGCATAAATCTCGAATTTTCAAACCGGCAGCGTATAAGTCCAATTTTCAAACCGGCCACAGAGCGTATAAGTCCAATTATCAAAGTTTTCCGCAGATATCCTTTGCATCCTGCCCCTGAACTACGCTGGTTTGATTCCTTGCAAAGGGATACGTAGGCAGCCTGCGGGCACAACCATTTATCTATCTATATTTTGTTTGTTTGTCCAAGTCTTCGGCCTTATCAAAAATGGGTCGTCTCTAGACTTTGACACTCACTCCCGTCATTGTTATGACTTTCGAGTTCTGTCAAAGAGGGGCAACTGTAGACACCCCATTTTTGACCGCCCTCGAGACTTGGGCGTTATTGATGGTTTACTTATTGGAGAAAGGTGTGCAGTGCACAGGTTCAGTTTCTTCGGCAAGGAGAGAGGCAAATCTCAACTTCATACCCCATTGTGGACCAAAATTATTTTTGATGGTTTTTATACCTTAAAACCCTCTCTTTCAAAACATTTTTGAAATAAAATTCCCACGATGTTCCGACGCTCGCATTTCGATAAATGTTGCGCTTTTCGGTAAACCGAGCAAGGACAAAGGGGAGATGAATGAAAGAGAGATGAAATCTTTGAAAAATCTTTCAAAACACCTTACTTAGGGGTTTGAAGTTGAAGAAAAGAGGAGAAGAGGGGAGAAAACTAGTTTGGGAGAAGTTCAAAGATGAACTGCAGTAGGAGAATGACGAGCGGTCATCGCTAAAACAAGCTTATCTGTCTATACACTTGGATTTGAGATATGAGGCCACCATCGTTGAAAAGAAGACTTCCGGGGCTTCATTTTTCACTCAAGAATCTCTCAAATCCAAGTCCGGATGGGGGAGATATGGTTGGTTGAAATAGGGGATCAGTCCAGTTGGATCGAATCTGCGCGGCTTCACCAAAAAGGGCATAACTTTTTTCACAGGAGGAATTTTAATGCAAGGTTTGCACCATTGGAAAGCTAACTTCCGGGGCTTCAATTTGGACATCCACCGGCACTTTTTGACCTTACCGGATGCCTACCGGCCATCCATTTATCCGACCGGCACAAAAGATTGCCGGCCGGCCAAAAGTGCCCAGAACTCAGATTTTTGACAGATATTTATCAATACACTGTGGCAGATATTTTCAATTGGGATATTTCGACCAAAAGCTCTTATTTTGACATATATAGGGCCTTATATCTCATATGGCTTGGGGGGTTAGAACAAAAAGGTCAAGTTTTGGGAGCTTCTCACTCCAAAAAACCTCTCTCTCTCTAGAAATTTCAAAGCCAAATTTCTTCCTCTTCTCTCTCTTTGTGTAGGTTTTTTTTTGGCAAAAAAAAAGATATATATACACACATTCTGATATATACACCTATATCCCTCCATCTCTCACTATATCTCTTCCATTCAACCATTAAACACCCTTGTTCTTGGGCCATTTCTTCATCACTACCAAGCACCACCATCACCACTCCATTTCCAGCAGCAAGGAGGGGTTTTTCAGAGGCTTAGAAGCAACATTCCTTGGTCCAAGAGGTAGCAAAGAAGTGATCTTCAAGGGTAAGACCATTTCCTCTTTTGTAGCACTTTTTTGCACCATTGCTTAGGCCTATTTGCTTACTGTTTTGGGCTCTGACCCTAACTGAAACTAGGCATTATTTTGAGCCATTCTTCATGTTTGTTTAAGGGCTCAACCCTGTTTGAGCCCTCCATAGTGCACTTGCTTCAATACTCTTGTATGCCACATTTTTGCATGAAATTTCTAGCCTATGTGTGATCTGTTTTTGAGCATAATGTAAACTGTAAGTAGGCCTATTTTGAGCCCTTCTTCAACATTGAAGAAGGGCTCAACCCTTTTGGGCCCCCTATCTTGCACTTGCTTCATAATCTCTCCTATTTACCGTAAATTTGCATGATTTGTTTGGCCTATATGTAAATTGTTTTGGAGCATGTCATGAACTGTGAGTTAGACTTATTTTGAGTCCTCTACAACATTGAAGAAGGGACCACACTTTTGGGGTCTCCATGTTGTACTTACCATTATACCCCTCTTGGCCCCCATTTTTGCATGCTTTGTTAGCCTATCTTGCTTTTGTTTTTAGGCCATCATCAGAACTGAAAATGGTCATATTTTGACCTTCTCCATATTTCATTAAGGGTATTTTTCTGTTTGATGCATGTTTTGTATACCTCATATTATAGCCTTTGTTGGCTTCAATCTCGCATGGGATTTCGACCATGTTTGCATGCTGATTTGGGGGTTGTCATAAACTGTAAATGTGCATATTTTTGGTCCCTCTTCAGTGTTGTAGAAGGGTATTTTTCCCTTTGGGATTTTCATCTACCACTTGCTTCATGACCTCCTTTGCGGAGCCATTTTTGTATGCCATTTTAGCTCTACTTGTGATTGTTGTTCGGCCATCTTTTGTACTGTAAAAATGTGAGTTTTGGGGTTGCCTTGCTTCTGATTTTTCATGTCATGTATCAATTATGCATGTATGGTATAGCTGTAGGCCATTTTATGCATTGAAATCCATGTTTCGAGATCATTTCATGCATCGGGTATTATTTCGCCTCATTTCGGGCTGTTTTGCCCTCATTTTGCCAGTGCTGATTTTTGCATGTTTGCATATCATATTCCATGTCTTTGCCATGTCTCATTAGAGTGGCATTTCATTTCTCGGTTTGCGTGTCCGCGGGCACGCACTTCGAGGTATCTTGTTTTCATCTGATGGCCTCCTATGTGAGTGTGGCAGAGGCCCACTTGTGTTGGTGTAAGTCCATGTTTGCATTGTGTATGTCGTGTTTCAATGCGTTGTGCATGTTATGTTGTTTGCATTGTGTATGCCATGTAGTTGCATTGCATGTTTGTATGTTTGTATGTTAGCTTGCATGCTTAGGTTGCATGTGCATTGTTGTGCATTGCCTTGCCTCTTGATCAACCATGATTGAGGTTGGGTACCTTGTATGTTTGGTGTGCATTACATTTGATATTAAAATGTACACTTGACTCTTTGGCCATCATGCATGGAAATGCGCGATTGGTGGCCCGAGAATCGAGGCACATCCTCCTTTGAGTCACAAACATGATAAGGAATTTGTTTGGTGCATACATTGCTTGAATTGAGCTGCCATGCAAGTTTTGCCCTCTGTCATTGTGAGTTGCGTGTTCTCAGAATTCATTGCTACCAAGAGATTTAGTGCCGACCGGCAGTCAATCAATGGCCGGTAAATATATTTTGTGCCGATGGCTACATCCTAGTGCCGGTGGTCATTTCCTCCAGATGGTGGGATTCTCCAGTGTCCCGAGAGGCATCCTTGAGGCTTTGGCAGATTTCAGCGGAACAAAGCAGGGATAACAGAGGCAGGCTAGGCATGGCAGTGCAATTCTGAGCGGAATCCGAGTGTGCATGCATTGGGCCCTCGCCCTGAGGCGGTTTACTGTTTTTCTTAGATTAATTATTTTGTTAATTTAATTAATTTGTAATATTTAATTAGCTTATGTAGTTAATTAATTTGTATTATTCTTTTGGTCCTCCGAGCGAGGGCAATTGTAATAAGTGCGTGGGTGTGTGCATGTCTTCCAACCCCATTTCTTTCTTCCCTTTTACTTACCCGCTTTTGATGGTAGATTAGGGCACGTCTATTTTAGCATACCTTATGCAATGCATGCGCATCCATGCATTTGTTGACATGCACCGGGCTCGGTACATCATACAAACTGCATTGTATTGTCAATTCCAAATTGAATACGTGCATCGAATAAAGTGCATTTCACATGCCATCTTTAGGGTTAGCCGAGCCTACTCTAAGTTGCATCTTGCATGTGTTGCATTAGCCACTTAACATGAACTAGGACATGCATGTTTGCTAACTAGTTTACTATTTTGGCACGGAGTACGATGTAAGTATTTATGCTTTAGCATATCGCATGCGTGTGAATGTTAACATAGCAGTATGCTTACCATGCGGCTAAGTGCTTATGTGAGATAAAATGTTTGAATGCCTGTGGGTGGAGGTTGGATTGCTTGAGTTGGAATAACTCGTTGAAATCTGTATTTTAGCCTACTTACGAGTAGCAATGTCAAATTGTTTTCCAAACAAACGGATGTGCAATGTTTGTTTCCAAATTAGGCAATCTAGTCTATACTTGTTTGCTGTGCGCATAACATAGTAATTCTAGGCTAATAATTGGAATAAGAGCATGTAATGTTTTCAAAATCGGATATCACGGTTAGTAGAAGCCGGTCTTCGGATCGGGCGAAAGGGGGTGCTCATAGCTGACCTTCCCCGATCGTACCCAAGCTCCTGAGCCAAGACCACTTTGGTGATGACGGACATGTGGCCTTCGGCACCGAGTCAGGGTTTCCTAAATTTCCCATTTTAAAATATTTAGGTGGCGACTCTGTAATCTGGCAAAGCAGTCCATGTTTGGCACTACTTTTCAAAAATCTGTTTTTCTTCAAAACGATTTGCCGGATTTGGACTCTTTGGTTCAGATTTAGAACCGACACAAATCGAGTCCGAACTGTAGTGACCCCAACATGAACGGAACGGGACTTAACCCTCCCGGTGGCGTTCGGGGACGTCTACAAAAAGTAAGTGTGAAATTCTATAAATATGAATATAAAAAGAGAGAATTAGATAAATCTTTGAAAATTGGAGCCACTGACACTCTGTTTAGTTTTGAAAATTGCAAACTTCACATTCGAAAATTGAAGGTTCTAATAGAATGACATATGAAATAGGAGACACAATTGCGCTATATTCTTTTGACCATTCCAAAATAGAACACACAACCACAACATATTCAAGTAGCCTTTTAAGAGCACTCTATTAAAATAGTTAAATTTTTAATTAAATTTTAACTAAAAGTTTATTTTATTTTATTTTAGCTAACTATCATTTCAAATATATTTTTCAACAAATTCTTTATTTTTTACTCTGTTATATACATATATATATATATATATATATTTATTTTTTTCTAATTACAAATTTAATATTTGAGAGAAAATTAAAATAATGAATGATTACATTTGTTTAGGATAATTATATATAAATAAAATATTTGATAAATTATATTCACATTTCTTAAAATTTGAGAAAAATATAAAAAAAATTCGTATTATGTACAGACAAATAACAAAATGTGATAAACAATACTAAATATGTTAAAAATTAACTAAATAGTATAATATTAATTTAGATGGTTATTTAAATAATATATTTGAATGATTTCATTATGTTTATATAGATATGCAAGATTAATTATTTTTTTTGAAATACACTCAATTAAATAAACTCAATTGAAAAGGAAGAGTAAGTGTGAAATTCTATAAATATGAATATAAAAAGAGAAAATTAGATAAATCTTTGAAAATTGGGGCCACTAACACACTATTTTTTTTTTCTATTTTTTATTATTTATTCTTCAATCTTGATTGATTGAATTCTACAAAATAGATAAGGTAATTGATTTTACATAATAGATATGAGATAATTAGTAAATTGAAAAACTAAAATTATAAAATTCATTAAGACGAAATATATTTATAGTTTATCATAAAAATAATTATTATATGGGAACTAATTAATGTTAAATAAATTTTCTTTTATATTATAAACAAAGTTTTTGTTATAATTTAATTTCAAAAATAATTTTTAATTATTTATTTTAACCCCGTGCATGGCACGGTTATTATGCTAGTTAAAAATGAAAGCATTCACACTTTTTCATAAATTAAAAAGTATAAATTTTTTAGAATAAAAAGTTGCAAGTACGTATGAATATTTACATCTTTAAATCATTTAATTAACAATGAAAGTATTTACACATTATTCAATCACTTTTTTTTTTCTCTCTCTTCTCTCATTCTTAATCATTTTTTCTTTCACACACATCTACCACTAGAACAAAATGCACATTTGGCGACCAAAATTGGCGACTAAAAAATTTAGTCGCCAAAAGTTATGGAATTGGCGACTGAAAATTTTTTTTAGTCTGCAAAAGTACAATATTTAGCAACTAATTTTTTTTAGTCAGCGTATATTGGTTATTGGCAACTAAAAAAAAAATAGTCACTAAAAATGCTAGAATTGGCAACAAAAAAGAATTTTAGTTGTCGTATATTGAAAAATAAAAAATTATTTTTTACCTTTGGCGACTAAAATTTTGGTGGCCAAAAGTTTATTTTCAGCGACAAAATAGAATTTTAGTCACTGTATATTGAGTTTTGGCTACTAAAATCATTTAGTCACCAAATGAAAAATAAAAATTATTTTTTACCTTTGGCGACTAAAATTTTTGTCGTCAAAAGTTTATTTTCAACGACAAAAAAGAATTTTAATCGCTGTATATTGAGTTTTGGCTACTAAAACCATATAGTCACTGAATGAAAAATAAAAAATTATTTTTTACCTTTGGCAACCAAAATTTTTGTTGCCAAAAGTTTATTTTCAACGACAAAAAAGAATTTTAGTTGCCAAAGAATTAAAATTTTTGGAGGGAGACATTTCAAATATTTTGGAGGGATTTATAAAATACTTTTAGCGACTTTAGTCGCCAATAACCGTCTATATAAAATTTACACTACTAAAAGTAATTTACACTTTTATTTCCCTATATCAATGTCAACATACACCCAAACCTTCAGTCGCTTGCTCTCCCTCTTCTCACCAACTCACCATCCCTGCTAACAGTCACCATCGAACTTCCACCACTGACCATCACGGCTCTCGCTACCGCCACTGACCATCGCAGCTCTTGCCACCATCGCTCACCATCGCGGCCTCCCTCCCAGCCACATTCAGGTTTCTCTCTCTCTCCCTCTCTCTCTCTCTCCCCCTTCCTTTATTTCCCCATTTCACTATCGCGGATCTAGGGTTTTATTTTATTTTTGATACTGTAGGATTTTGATAAAATAATTTTAGGGTTTTACTATTTTTCTACATTTTAAGTACATATGAGCTCTAAATTGTATAGCGATCCTGGTTTACCCCGGCCTTTATTGTGTTCTAGACTCGGGTTCCATGAATGTATATTGTTGTCTATATCTTGTTTCTTCCCTTTAATTCTTTGAATTTGAGTTTTGGGACCTATTGGGCGACTTTGGAACAGGTTGGTGGTCTTTTGGTACAAATGGTTGTTGCCTAGAATTTGGCTTTTTCGCTCGAGCGAGGCTTCTTGCGCTCGAGCGAGCCCTGTAAAAATGTTTCTTCTCTCGAGCGAGGCTTCTTGCGCTCGAGCATGCGTCTGCGTTGGGTGGCAGACCTGAAGCTTCACATTCTACGCTCGAGCGACACTTCTTGCGCTCGAGCAAGGCAGCCTTTGTGTGTCTGGTCGCTCGAGCGAGAACTCCTTCGCTCGAGCGAGCCTGTGTATATCAGATCGTGAATAAGGCATTTTAGGTCATTTTTGCATCACACAATCTCTTCAAAACTCTCCAAAAATGCAGGTGTTCTTACTCTCTCTCTAGAATACACCTTCTCTCTAAGATTTCATCTAGATCCGTTGTGTTCTTGACCCTAGTGTTTTTGAGAATAAGGTAGAGGGCTTCAAGAGCTTCGTTTTGATCCAAGAAGTAATTGGTTTTGTCATCTTTGAAGTTCCACCTAGTTGCTTGGGTTTTCTACACTTGAGGTAGGGAATTTCTACACTCTAATATGGTTTTTAACTTAGTTATTTGCTATTGTGTATATATGATGAGATTTGGTTGTGGTTTGGACAAATTTAGGATTTGGATATGAAATGAAAAGAGGGGTTTTGATGAATATGAGGTAAATGATTATGAGGCTTGAATATATGATCATGTTGTGCCAAAATAGTTGATTTTGGTATTTGGGTTGATATTTGGAAAGAGGGAGATTTTTCCCTAATTTTGATTAAATCATTATTTTGCATAAATAATTGGGATTAACATTGAAAATGTGATATTGGAAGGTTGTGGTTATAAATGGTGATATTGGATATGTGTTATCTCACCTAAGTAAATTTAAAATAAAATATTTACTTGAGATTGAATATCTCTTTAGAAATAATTGTATTGGACTATCGGTGGAGGATAGTTATGATTGTTGTAGAAATTGCATGAGGATTAGGCGATTTAATGCTAAACCATTGTTGGTATCATTGAATACGACCGTGTCATAAATACATTGTATATGTATGTTTATTGGGAGGAGAAATGGGGTGTACTCTATATAAATGACCATGTTATAAATACATTGTATATGTATGTTTATTGGGAGGAGAAAGGAGATGTACTCCATATATGATTATGTTTATAAATACATTGCATATGTATATTCGTTTGGGAGAAGAAAGGGGATGGACTCCATTTTAAACAAGATGGCCAGAGTGTCCTGGGTGAAAGACCCGAAATTTCATATATAAATGGGTGTCGATTCCTTCGAACGAAATATCCATAAAATGGTAGATTTGAAATGATTATGTGTGTGTTTGCATAATTGGAAACCATTGAGTTGTAGTCTCATTTTGGTTGTTGAAAGATAATGAATTTAACTCATGAATTGAGTAGCATATAAGAACTTGAAATGAAATGAAGGAAAATGGAGATGAGGTTTGGTCTTAGTGGCATATGAATATGCAGGCCTTGTGGATGCTTTAGTATCGGTATTATTTATGCACGTGGTATTTATACCTTTGTTAAACCTCATATATTGTGTTAGATTATCTCTACTGGGCTGTTGGCTCACCCTATACGAGAATATCATTTTCAGGTGCAGGTGAGATGTTACCTCCAAGGCAATAGCATAGATGGATTCTCGTGAAGCAAGAGATTCTTATTTATGCCTTATGTGTGTATGTTTGTTATTTGTAAAGCCAAGGGCTTAAGATGTAATGAGCGAGACTCAATTTGTGTAATCAAACAATGACTTGGAAAGATGTAAGCCTACATGGCATTTAACTGGTTGTTAAACAGTGAACTCTGATATATGAAAGTATGTTGTTTCTCATATTTATTCCACATATGAGTTATCATTATTGTGCTATTTTGGGGGCGTTACAACTTGATATCAGAGCGTACCGGGTTTTAATACTTTGGGTACATGGGAAGTGGTTAGTACCACAATGGGTTTGTCTTGCATGATTGAGATGTTAGCATGTATTGTATGCTTATGTGATAACATGCTTATGTGATTATGTGGGTATGGAATTTAGTTCCTAAGATATTGATTGAGTCTACGGGTTTGTGAAAGTCCTATTAGAAGAGCACTTGATCACTGCTATTTCTAATTGGAACTTTAGCAACGCCGTGGGACGATCATTATCTAGGAAGGAAATTCGTATGTGTTTATGTGATTACATGTCTATGTAGAGTGATTTATTGTTGTCCAATATATTAGGCCATGAGTGAGTTAAATTTGGCACATTTATAAATGTGCTAATCCTATTGTTACCTTTATTAGGATGTCAGAACGTGGATGTGGTGGTAATCGGCGTGGTAGGCCTAGGAGGCATGAGGTGCCTTTACCGAATGATCTTATGGCACAAGAGGAAGGAATTGGTCAAGCAAATGTGGTTGAACCAGTTGGTCATCAGGCCATGGGCGCCTTAGCCCGTGAAATGGTCGGAGCATTGAGGGAATTTATGGACATTCTCCGAGCTGAGAATCAAGTCCAGGCCCAAATAGCTAAAGCAGGGCCATCTTTCTTAAAGAGGGAGTTTTTCTGGTCTAATCTGGATGAGTTTTTGGGTGATCCTAAGGAGCCATTGAAGGCAGATAAATGGCTAGAGCAGTTAGTGAAGACATCCGAGATGCTTGGCATCGAGGATGATCAGTTGAAAGTGACCTTGGCGTCTTTCCAATTGAAGGGGGATGCGGGTCAGTGGTGGAAGTATGCGCGTGGGCACATTGGAGGAACTTAGGAGGCTTTTGTTGAGGCTTTCCAGGATAAATTTCTACCTCCCACGGTTAGAGAGAAGTTGAGAGATCAATTCTCTAAATTATTGCAGTTGAACACGCCAGTGGCTGAGTTTGAGGCAACCTTTACTAGTCTGTCGAGGTTTGCACCTGAGTTGGTGGCGACTGAGAAGCGCCGTTGTTTGGAGTTTGAAAAGAGGTTAAGGACCGGGTTAATGTATAAAGTTGTTGGTTCCATGACTAGAGATTATAGGCGTCTTGTGCAGTCTGTGGCCCATCTGGAAACTATTATGCAGGCAGAAGATGAAAGGATGAGGGGCTCCAGGAGGAGTCAGAATAGTTAGGGAGACAATAAGAGGCAGGGGGGTTCCTACCCTCAGTAGTCTCAGGGAACTTAGTCGAGATCCACTTTTCCAATACCAAGTTCAGGTTCTGGGAGAGGTGGACAGGGAGATTTTACTTGCTTTAAGTGTGGTCAGTTGGGCCATTAGTCTCCAGCTTGTCCTCAGAGAGAAGAAGGACAACGAGTAGCATCATCTACGGCTCGTTTTCAGAACCAGAGTCAGGGAAGAGGCCAGCCACTCACTTGTTATTAGTGCAGGCAGGCAGGGCACCTGAAGAGGTTTTGTCCACAGTTGGGTGGTACATCTGGTGCGTCTGGTTCGAGACAGACACAGAGTTACCGGTCTACACAATCAGCACAGGCCTCGAGGGCTAATCAGGGATTCTCTTCGGCTCAGTCTGTGCATTAGGCTTATGCTCCAAGGGGTGAGCAGGTTGAGCAGAGGCCTACTAGACGTATGTATACAGTTGTAGGGCCAGATCTCGTACCCGATCCTTCTGTAGTGAGAGGTACCTTTTTTGTTTTGCAATTCAGTTGCTAACATGTTAATTGATACAGGTGCATCCCATTCTTTTATTTCGTATGCGTTTGCATCAATTTTGGACTTGGAGTTGGCACAGTTAGCATCTCCTATTTGTGTAGAGTCACCTATCAGTGGTCAGATTGTCTTGAGACAGCTATGTCGGGGTTGTGACATCGAGGTTGCTGGTCGTCCATTACCTTTTGCATTTGTATTGATTGACATGCTTAGTTTTGATGTCATATTGGGTATGGACTAGTTATCATCTTACCGGGCTATTATAGATTGCTACCGTTTGAAGGTTACTGTATGTACCTTAAGCGGTGATTGCTTTTATTTCTTGGGGAACCGGATGGATAAAGTCTTATCACCAGTATATGATCCGCGTGGGCGAAGTGAACTTAGTTGTCTTCGTGCTAGCTTTTTGAGTAGTGAGTGTGATGAAATTCGTATTGAATTACCAAGGGTAATTTGTGAATACTCGGATGTTTTTCCTGAGGATCTTGTCAGTTTACCGTCTCACCGAGAGATCGAGTTCTCTATTGATTTAGTGCCTGGCACGTCACCGGTTTCTATGGCTCCATATAGATTTGCACCTGTTGAATTGAATGAGTTGAAGATTCAACTCTAGGAATTATTAGATAAGGGTTTTATTCGCCCTAGTACTTCACATTGAGGAGCGCTAGCTCTCTTTGCTAAAAAGAAAGATGGAGCATTACGGCTTTGTATTGATTGCAGGAAGTTGAATCGGGTTACTATTAAGAATAAGTACCCAATGCCTCGTATAGATGATCTGTTTGATCAGTTGAAGGGGTCTTGTTGTTTCTCTAAGATAGACCTAAGATCGGGTTATCATCAGTTGAGGGTAAGGGAGGAGTATATCCCGAAGACGGCATTCCATACGCGGTATGGCCATTATGAGTTCCTTGTGATGCCTTTTGGGCTAACCAATGCCCCAGCTGTGTTTATGGATTTGATTAATCGGATCTTCTGTGAATTCTTAGATCGTTTTGTGGTTGTCTTTGTGGACGACATTTTGGTTTATTCACCTTCTGAGGAAGAACACGAAGAACACTTACGAGTAGTACTTGAGTTACTTAGAGCCCATAAGTTGTATGCCAAATTTGGGACATGTGACTTTTGGTTGGAAGAGGTTAAATTTCTAGGGTATGTAGTGTCAAGGGAATGGGTGATTATAGATTCATCCAAGATAGATGCAGTGCAATATTGGGCACAACCTAAGAATGCTTTTTAGATTCGTAGTTTCTTGGGATTGGTCGGGTATTACTGTTGGTTTGTGAAGAATTTCTCTAGACTAGCTTCACCTTTGACTACGTTGACTAGAAAGGAAATCAAGCTTGTGTGGAGTGAGACTTGTGAGAAGTTGTTCCAAGAGCTTAAGATTAGACTCACCACTGCTCCAGTATTGATTATACCAGAGAGGGGTTTGGGTTGTTCAGTTTATTATGATACTTCACGGGAAGGTCTAGGTGGTGTATTGATTTAAAAAGGTAAAATGGTAGCCTATGGCTCACGGCAGTTGAAAACACATGAGAGGAATTACCATACTCATGACCTAGAGTTAGCAACAGTGATATTTGCCTTGAAGATTTGGAGGCACTACCTGTATGGTGAGAAATTTGAAGTGTTCTCTGATCACAAGAGTCTGAAGTATCTGTTTATACAGAAAGACTTGAATTTGAGGCAGAGAATATAGATAGAATTCATAGAGGATTATGATTTTGAGTTGCATTATCATCCCAGGAAGGCCAATGTTGTGGCCGATGCTTTGAGTAGAAAGCCAGTTAGCAGTGTAGCTTTTATCGCCATCTGAGAATGGGAAATGTTGGGTACTCTTAATGAGTTTGACTTGTATCTGGGTGAGTCTGTTGAGTCTGGAGCCTTATTTTCAGTAGTTGCACAACCTACACTTGTGAATTGAGTGTTGGAAGCGCAAAAGGGTGACTTTGAGGTGGAATCATTCCGAGAGAAGATTTCAAATGGGAAGGTAGAAAGAGGTTTGACTGTGTATCTCGACCTAAGTGTGAGATACCGTGATCGCTTGTTTGTACCGGAGTCTTGCCGAGAGGAAGTACTCCGAGAGTTTCACTATTCGTGCCTTGCGGTGCATCCGAGAGGCACAAAGATGTATCATGACCTTAGTCGCCAGTTTTGGTGGAGAGGTATGAAAAAGGATGTGGCCGTGTTTGTATCAAAGTGCCTTACTTGTCAACAAGTGAAGGCCGAGCATCAAAGGCCAGCGGGTTTGTTGCAACCCTTGCCTATAGCTGAGTGGAAGTGGGAGCATGTTACGATAGACTTCGTTGTGGGCCTTCCGAGGACTCAACGGGGTAGTGATGCCATTTGGGTGGTCGTTGACCGGTTGACTAAATCGGCACATTTTATTCCCATGCACGTAAGTGACTCGGTAGATTATCTTGCCGACTTGTATATTAGGGACATAATGAGGTTGCACGAGGTCCCTGTGACAATTGTTTCGAATAGAGATCTGAGTTTCACTGCTCGGTTATGGCAGAGTTTGCAGAGTGCCTTGGGCACTAGATTGACTTTTAGTACTGCGTATCATCCTCAGACTGACGGGCAGTCTGAGCGTACTATTCAGATCCTTGAGGATATGCTTAGAGGCTGTGTCCTTGATTTTAAGGGTTCATGGGAGAGGCATTTGCCCTTAGTGGAATTTGCCTATAACAATAGTTTCCAATCGAGTATTGGCATGGCACCATTTGAGGCTTTGTATGGTTGACCGTGTAGATCCCCTGTGTGTTGGGCCGAGGTGGGTGATGCATCTTTGTTAGGTCCAGAGTTGGTTTGGGAAACTACGGAGAAAGTGGTACTTATTCGTAAAAGGCTAGCTATGGCTCAGAGTCGCCAGAAAAGTTATGCCGACCGTAGAAGGAGACCTTTATCATTTGAGATGGGTGATCATATCTTTTTGAAATATCACCTAGACGGGGTTTGATGAGGTTTGGGAAGAATGGGAAGTTGTCCTCTCGGTTTATTGGCCCTTTTGAGATCCTTGAGCGGATTGAGGAGGTTGCTTACCGTTTGCCATTACCGCCACAATTTTTCGGGGTTCATGACGTGTTTCATATTTGTATGCTTTGGAAATATGAGCCGGATCCATCGCACGTGTTGGATTGAACCGACTTAGAGGTAGATGAGGATGCCTCGTATGAGGAGAGACCGGTAAGAGTCTTGGATAGACGAGACCGAGTCTTGTGAGGCAAGACAATTCCCTTGGTAAATGTATTGTGGAAACATCACGGAATCGAGGAAGCGACATGGGAACGTGAATTAGAAGTCCGAGAGAAATATCCGGATTTGTTTGTTGATGCATGAGCATATGTATTGAGAATTTATGGTATTTATGAAAAGTCTAAGCATTGTATATGTTTTAACTTATGAAAATATTGTATATGTTATGGTTATTTGGGAAAAACATGGATCCAATATAAACATTGTATATGTTTTGAGAATGTGGAATATTGATGGTGTTTTATCACTTTTGGAAGCATTGTATATGCTATGTACGATTTTTGAAATTTTGGATTTTGGTTAAACATTGTAAATGTTTTGGAAAAATTGAAAAATTTCATGTTAATTTGGGACTTATAACTCGAGTCAGTGTGAATAGATGACTGGAGAATGGGTCATGGTGTTGAACTTGTGGGAATAACATGGTTCTGAGCAGTTTAATTATGTTTTAGAGCCTGATTTGTAATTTTGGGGACGAAATTTCCTAAGGTGGGGAGGTTATAACGATCCCAGTTTACCCCGGCCTTTATTGTGTTCTAGACTCGGGTTCCATGATTGTATATTGTTGTTTATATCTTGTTTCTTTCCTTTAATTCTTCGAATTTGAGTTTTGAGACTTGTTGGGCGAGTTTGGAACAGGTTAGTGGTCTTTTGGTACAAATGGTTGTTGCCTAGAAGTTGGCTTCTTCGCTCGAGCGAGGCTTCTTGCACTCGAGCGTGCGTCTGCGTTGGGTGGCAGACCTGAAGCTTCACATTCTACGCTCGAGCAAAGCGGCCTTTGTGTGTCTGGTCGCTCGAGCGAGAACTCCTTCACTCGAGCGAGCCTGTTCATATCAGATCGTAAATAAGGCATTTTATGTCATTTTTGCAGCACACAATCTTTTCAAAACTCTCCAAAAACGCAAGTGTTCTTACTCTCTCTCTAGAATACACCTTCTCTCTAAGATTTTATCAAGATCCGTTGTGTTCTTGACCCTAGTGTCTTTGAGAATAAGGTAGAGGGCTTCAAGAGCTTCGTTTTGATCCAAAAAGTAATTGGTTTCGTCATCTTTGAAGATCCACCTTGTTGCTTGGGTTTTCTACACTTGAGGTAGGGAATTTCTACACTCTAATATGGTTTTTAACTTAGTTGTTTGCTATTGTGTATAGATGATGAGATTTGGTTGTGGTTTGGACAAATTTAAGATTTTGGTGTGAAATGAAAAGAGGGGTTTTGATGAATATGAGGTAAATGATTATGAGGCTTGAATATATGTTCATGTTGTGCCAAAATAGTTGATTTTGGTGTTTGGGTTGATATTTGGAAAGAGGGGGATTTTGCCCTAATTTTGATTAAATCATTATTTTGCATAAATAATTGGGATTAACATTGAAAATATGAAATTGGAAGGTTGTGGTTATAAATGGTGATATTGGATATGTGTTATCTCACCTAAGTAAATTTTGAATAAAATATTTATTTGAGATTGAACATCTCTTTAGAAATAAATGTATTGGGCTATCGGTGGAGGATAGCTATGATTGTTGTAGAAATTACATGAGGATTAGGCGATTTAATGCTAAACCATTGTTGGTGTCATTGAATATGACCGTGTCATAAATACATTGTATATGTATGTTTATTGAGAGGAGAAAGGGGGTGTACTCTATGTAAATGACCATGTTATAAATATATTGTATATGTATGTTTATTGGGAGGAGAAAGGGGATGTACTCCATATATGATTATGTTTATAAATACATTGCATATGTATATTCGTTTGGAAGGAGAAAGGGGATGGACTCCATTTTAAACAAGATGGCCAGAGTGTCCTAGGTGAAAGACCCGAAATTTCATATATAAATGGGTGCCGATTCCTTCGGACGAAATATCCGTAAAATGGCAGATTTGAAGTGATTATGAGTGTGTTTGCATAATTGGAAACCATTGAGTTGTAGTCTCATTTTGGTTGTTGAAAGATAATGAATTTAACTCATGAATTGAGTAGCATATAAGAACTTGAAATGAAATGAAGGAAAATGGAGATGAGGTTTGGTCTTAGTGGCATATGAATATGCAGGCCTTGTAGATGCTTTAGTATCGGTATTGTTTATGCACGTGGTATTTATAACTTTGTTAAACCTCATATATTGTGTTAGATTATCTCTACTGGACTGTTGGCTCACCCTATACGGGAATATCATTTTCAGGTACAGGTGAGGTGTTATCTCCAAGGCAATAGCATGGATGGATTCTCGTGAAGCAAGAGCTTCTTATTTATGCCTTATGTGTGTATGTGTAGACACCCCATTTTTTACCGTCCTCAAGACTTGGACGTCACCGCTCGAACACTTGGTGATTACTCATGTTTGTGTTTCGTTTTGAGTTCCTGGAGGTCTCAGCTACGCGTCTTGCCTCAGGATCTCTCAACTCGACTGTTCTGTGTTGGGTTTTGCACCAAACACTTGTGTTTTTGCTTCTGAGGGTAGAAAGTAGCTTGTTAGCTACCCCTGAAACCCACCGGCCTTGGTTTGAGGCCACCGGCCATGTTTTGTGCCTACCGGCCATTTGTGAATTATACCATTGGCTGGTCGGCACTCAAGATGTTGATCGGCCATCTGTGTGGCTTGACCTCCTTTTCGGCAGTAGCACCTTTTACCTTTTGAGCATGGTGCATGCCACCGTGCCATTGGAATGCACCTAACCCGCCTGGCATACATGTGGCTGTTTTGCCCTTTTTGCACCCTTTTGGTCAAAGCTTCTTGAGGAAGCTTGACCCTTTGTCAAAGCTTCCTCAAGAAGCTTGCCAGCTGTCCTAGCTTCCTCAGGAAGCCTTGCCTCCTTTGACCCTTTCTTGTTTAGCTTCTTTAAGAAGCTTCAAACCTTTGCTTTGTCTATATATAGAGCCCCCCTCCTCCTTTGTTGAGCGTTGAACGAAAAAACCATAACTTATACATATATTCTGATATACATCACTCTCTCTCTATATATATATATATATTTCCCTCTCTCTCCTCTTTTGTGTGTGTTTTGTGGCCTAAAAGTGTGTTTTGACCTTAGTTTTGCACTATGACACACACCATTACACCACACTTCGAACTTGACAGGCTTAGAGGGTTTGTTCTTGAGTTTTTGGACTGGTTTTGATCATAGGAAGGTGGCCGATCTTGCTGTTCCTCAAGGGTTCTTCAAGGGTAACATTCTTACTTTAGATTCCCCAATATTGCACTAGATTTTTTCCTACTTTGCTTGCTGTTTTAGACTTTGTGTATAACTAAAAAAAGTCTTGTATTTTCATGCTTGAGATCTTTCATTAAGGTCATTTGGTTGTTTAGGGCCGACCTCCCCTTCTTAGGCCTCTTTTGGCCTCTTTTTGTGCTCTTTTGTTAGGCTTTGGTTACTCTTATGTATTGGCTTTCTCACCACTGAAATCCAATGGATTTTCAGTGGTGAAGAAGTTGTTTTGAGGTTTTTCTTAGGGGAGGGACACCCCTCTCCCTTGGTCACTCATTTGTGCATGTTTTTGGCTCCTAATGGTAGCATGCATGAGTAGTTGTCTTTGGCTCCATTTCAGAGGTTTTTAGGTGTTGTTTGGTCATGATATACCTCTGTTTTTGGTTGGATTTGTGGCCCCTTGCATGCATATTGCACTTGCTTTGTATTCCTCCATTTTGCCTAGAAATAGGCCATGCATTTAGGCCATGATTCTTGTATGGTCTAGCTTAACTTCATGAAGGTTCTAGCATCATTTTGTCATGCTCTAGGACTGTTAGGTGCTAGCTTGATCATATTTTCCATGTTTAGGGTAGCCTCTTTGCATTTTGGCTTGTGAGCCTTAAGGGTATGAGTCATGAGCATGCTTGAATTGGGATGTTTCAGTGATTTGGAGTCATTTTCCATGCTATTTCAGTCCATAAATCATGCTTGTATGATCGCATTTATCACCCCTTTCATGCCTTGAAGAGTCGCTTTGTTGTGCCTTGAAATGAGTATTGTGCATGCCTAAGTGTTCAAGCCTTCGAGGCTGTCATATCAGAGGGTTTTAGGACTTATTTCAGTACATCCAAACTCTGTTTTTGGTTGTATAGCCCATGCCATGTTTGCTTGGGGTAGTGGCAGTAGAATACCCCTTGGTTATGCCTTAATCTTGGGCCTATTGGTGTGTATGCTTACATGAGTATTTGTTCATCATTTTAGGCATCTTTTGTCCTTTGTTTTGGGGTGAAATGAGGTTTGCCCCTTTGCATTGCATGATCATGTTGCATTGCTTTGAATTCATGTTTGCCTAGTAACATGATTGCATGCTTGCATATTGTTAGCTAGTTGCATTTCATGTCATAGTTTGCATGATGAGTTACATAGCATTACATCTTGTATATATGCCATATTGCATTATTCGTGTTGCATCTTTGAGCCAAATTTGTATACATGCATTGCATTGTTTGGTTTGGGGTGTCAAGCCAAACTGTAGAGTTGAGGAGTGTTTGTACTTCAAGTGACAAAACACGTCTCAACCCTTGGTCGCCAAGCCCTTGACCCCAACATGATAGGGTGTTGGCATTCATCTCTTTTTGTTGGATGCATTTTTACATTAAGTTGCAAACTTGGCTTATTAGGCCATCATGCATAATCGATGGCCCGAGAGTCGAGAGTCATGCTCTCTTGAGTCAATTGCATGATAGGGAGTGTGACCATGCTTACATTTGCTTGAAATTCTATGCCATATACTGCTTGCCCTCTGTTATTGTCAAAACTGATTTCTGCAGGAATTTTTGGCCAGCCGGCCATCTCTAGTGCCGACCGGCCATCAATGAATGGCCGATATCTTCATCAGTGGCCGGTGGCCATTCCTCCCAGCCGGTGGTGTTCCACAGTGTGCATGGAATATGTCCTGAGACTTATGCAGTTTTCAGAGGAGCTAGACAGTAAAAACAGAGGCAGCAATGCTATGGCAGCGAATTTTCAGGCGAGACGAGTCAAACATGCATCATTCACGCATTCCGAGGCAGGGCTGCGGCCACCTTCCTTCTATATTTACTTTGTTAATTAAATTAGAAGTTTTGTAATATTTAATTAGCTAGGATAGTTGATTCATTATTCAGACTGTATTATTCTTTCGGTCTCTCCAAGTGAGGGCAATTGTGTAATAAGTGTGGGTGAGTGTGTGCATGTCTTCCAACCCCACATCTTTCTTCCCTTTTATTTACCCGCTTATGATGGTAGACTAGAGCATATTTAAATTAGCATACCTTATGCTATGCATGCGTGCATCCATACGCTTGTCTTACATACGCCGGGCTCGGTACATCATGCTAACTGCATTCGTATTTCAATTCCAAGTTGAGTACTTGTTAATTGCAGTATTTCACATGCCATCCTTATGATAGCCAAGCCTATTGTAGTTGCATCTTGCATGTGTTGCATTAGCCATCTTAACATGAACTAGGATCTTGCATAGATTTCTAACATAGCTTTTGTTCTAGCTTGGAGTACTCTGTAAGTTCTTTTGCTTTAGTATCCTTGCACGTGTGTGAGTGTTGCCATGACAGCATGATTACCATGAGGCTAGTTGCTTATGTGATATAACTGCTTGAATGCCTGTGGATGGAGGTTGAATCAACTAAATTGGAATAATACATTAAAACTATGAGTTTTAAGCCCACTAAATAGTGGCAAAACCATCTTTTCTAAAAACCCACTCGAGGGTGGCAAAACTTATATTTTAGGCTACTTGCAAGTAGCAAACCATTTTCAAAACAAACATGAAATGTTCTATTCCAATTTAGACGATTTGGTCTATACTTGTTTGCTGCGCGCATAACATAGTAATTCTAGGCTAATAACCGGAATAAGAACGCATAACATTTTCAAAACAAGATATCACTGTTAGTAGAGGCCGATCTTCGGATCAGGCGAGAGGGGGTGCTCATAGTTGACCTTCCCCAATCGTACCCAAGTTCCCGAGTCGAGGCAACTTTGGTGATGACGGACACGTGGCCTTTGGCACCGAGTCAAGGTTTCCTAAATTCCCCCATAAAAAATATTTAGGTGACGACTCTGTATCTGGCAAAGCAGTCCATGTTTGGCACTTCTTTCAAAAAAAATATGTTTTCTCAAAACGATTTGCCAGATTTGGACACTTTGGTTCAAGATTAAGAACCGTGACAAATTGAGTCCGAACTGTAGCACGGAGGCCCTCACGCGGGACGCGTCTATAGTATGTTTGTTATTTGTAAAGCCAAGGGCTTAAGATGTAATGAGCAAGACTTAATTTGTGTAACCAAACAATGACTTGGAAAGATGTAAGCCTACATGGTATTTAACTGGTTATTAAACAGTGAACTGTGATATTTGAAAGTATGTTGTTTCTCATATTCATTCCGCATATGAGTTATCATTATTGTGTTATTTTGAGGGCGTTACAAATTGTGTTTAATTCCAAACTTTTGTTGCTCTATTTAAGCAATCGTGAAGAACTGCTTAAATTTCTAAGTAAAGTTATATGTATATATATATATATATATAGTATTATTAGGTAGATAGCAATTGATTTAAGGTACTGAACAATTTAAGAATATTATTAGTAGGTAAGTTAATGGAAAATTTGAGGAGTATACTGATATAGATTATATATGCTTACAGTTCTTCCTCTAAAGAGTATAGATTGATATAGATTATATATGCTCATGCTCTGTTTTTTCCCCTTCTATTGCTTCAGAGTTATACAGTTGATGAGAGGAAATTTTAGTTGTTGATACTCAGGCTCTGTTTTTTTTTTTTCCCTTCTTGAATGACAATGGGTAGATAGAGAGAAAATATTTTTTGGTTGAAAAGTTCATATCTAATTTATAGAATGTACAAAATGAAAACTAGAAGAAGGTTAATATTGGCCCTGTTTTATTTCTTGGACAATCAAGAACCGTGGGATTATGAATAGTTGGTTAAAAGTTTAGATTTCTTCTAATTCATGGTTAAAGTTAGTTGAAAATTGAGTATATTTATGTTAGAATCCATTGATTGGAAATTAGATCACATTGATCGGAAGTTAGATCTTTCTTTGACAGCTTAGTGGATAAAATGAATTCAAGAATATTGAAAAGTTAATACCAAGTTTACAAATAGATCTTTTTGTAGCCAATACGTTTATTTTCAAAAAAAACTTTCAGTTTGCAGAATAAAGTGTTTCTGCAGTTGCTGGTATAAAGACTACATCAATCCTATGCGAAGACTTGGCCGAAACATAATAGCCTACATCTGTTAATGAAATACAAGTCATTTTTACTAACAAATGATTAATTTTTTTACACAAATTTACTTCAAATGAAAAAACTAACATAGGATGGCTATTAATGATATTCTACAAAATTAATTAGCATTCCCTTAATTTAAAGCAAGAAATACAATTATGGGGAAAAAAAAAAAAGAACTACAATTATGGAATAACTAACAAGGCAGAACTAAAATAAATGAATTCAATTAGAATATATTTCTATGTTATTAACATTTCTTTTCTTAATTTTACTTGTAGCACAGTAGAATGTCCTTTATATAAGATTAATATAGAAGTTTGTAGATAGATTAATCTCACAATCGTATAATCCCTTTCAAAAGAATTTTGTCAATTAGGAAAGTAACATTAACTCACCTTTGTTCTCAACTTTGTGAATTAGGAGTTCGTTCAATATGAACTTAGAATTCAATCAGAATATACTTCTATATTATTAATCTTTCTTGTGACTTTACTTGTAGCACACTAGAGTGTCCTTAATATACTTGGTACATGACTCTCACACCCCTAGAAGAGCCTTTCATATTCCTAGTTTATGTATCATCCTATAGATAAATGTACCACCCAATATAATTATAATCTAGAAAATTGTGGATTACAATTTTCAACATATTAACGGTCATACTTATTGATCAAAGTAGCCTTACTAATTAAATTAGAGTAGTTCTCAATAACGAGGATTGATATTATATATAAATTCAGATAAATTTAACTGTATCTTATAGAATTTATGGCTACAAAACGGAGTATGGTTTATGGGAAGCATCTATTGTCCTTAATTATTTCCACTTTGAGATTTTATACTTGGACTAAACTTAAAGCCTTGTTTACATATCATCATGAGGCCTTGTCTACACATTTCACTTTCTGAATACTCTTTTAATACTTAAACCTTGCATTGTTGTTCCGAATTATCAAACTCAATTTACACTAGACACTATTTTAATGGTGTCACGGATGATTGTTTGTGAAAAAAAACTTATTAAAATTTCATCTACAAAATGAACTCAATTGGTTATGCATGAACATGCTTTGCTAGGTTTATTACTTTTAACTGTCTGTGTTATCTTATCTATTTCTAGATCATTATTGTAAATATATTATTGTTTGTCCCAAATTAGTTATCGTGCATTGAGTGCTTTGCATTATGTCCAAAACATGCTTGGATTATTTGGTTGCCATTATGCAATGACAATGGAGAAACCTCCCAAAGAGAGCTGGATTTTTTTTTTCTCTTCATGTTTTCTTTTACTCATTCTTCAATTATTGTTTCACTTAGATCTCTATTTTTGCTCTTTTTTATTTATTTATTTTTTTGTTTTGATAAATGCAGGTTTGAAGCGATGTTAGCATAGATACAGTGATGTTTTTGGGCCAGATTGAGGATGTTTGCATGGACGCAATTTACATTATATTTTTGTTTGTGGAAAACATATACACCTGATATGTTCTGTTATTGAGATTTTTTTTTTTTTTTAAATCTGGATTTTAATTGTTGGTTTGGATAGTGTATGTATTTGTTGGATTATACTATTTTATTGATTCTTATTTTCTTTAATATGTATGGTTAATAGTTGATGTAACGCCCCCAAAATAATACAATAGAGATAACTCATATGCAGAATAAATATGAGAAACAACATACTTTCATACATCAGGGTCCACTATTTAACAACCAGTTAAATGCCATGTAGGTTTACATCTTTCCAAGTCATTGCTTGGTTATACAAATTGAGTCTCGCTCGTTACATCTTAAGCCATTACAAATAAGAAACATACACACATAAGGCATAAATAAGAAGCTCTTGCTTCCCAAAAGTCCATCCACGCTATTGCCTTGGAAGAAACATCTCACATACACCTGAAAATGATATTCTCGTATAGGGTGAGCTAATAGCCCAGTAGAGATAATCTAGCACAATGTATGAGGTTTAGCAAAGGTATAAGTACCACGTATATAAACAATACCGATATGGAAGTATCCACAAAGCCTGCATACCCATATGCCACTAAGACCAATTTCATTTCAATTGTCCTTCAACTTATTTCAAGTTCATATATGGTACTCAATTCATGAGTTAAATTCATTATCTTTCAACAACCAAAATAAGACTACAACTCAATGGTTTCCAATTATGCAAAACACACATAAACACTTCAAATCTTCCATTTTACGAATATTTCGTCTGAAGGAATCAGCACCCATTTATATGTGAAATTTCGGGTCTTTCACCCAGGACGCACTGGCCAACTTGCTTTAAAATGGAGTCCATCCCCTTTCTCCTCCCAAACAAATATACATATGCAATATATTTATAACATGGTCATATTCAATAATACCAACTATGGATTAGCATTAAATCGCCTAATCCTCACGCAATTTCTACAACAATCATAACTATCCTCCACCGATAGCCCAATACAATAATTTCTAAAGAGATGTTCAATCTCAAAATAAATATTTTATTCAAAAACTTCTATAGGTGAGATACTACATATCCAATATCACCATCTATACCCATAATCTTCCAATTTCTCATTTTCAATGCAAATTTCCAATTATTTATACAAAATAATAATTTAATCAAAACTAGGGCAAAATCTTTCTCTTTCCAAATATCAATTCAAACACCAAAATCAACTATTTTGACACAAAATGATCATATATTCAATCCTCAAACTCATTTACTTCATATTCATCAAAACCCCTCTTTTCATTTCACCCCCAAATCCTAGATTTGTCCAAACCACAACCAAATCTCATCATCTATACATAATAGCAAATAACTAAGCTAAAAATCATATTAGAGTGTATAAATTCCTTACCTCAAGTGTAGAAAACCCAAGCAACAAGGTGAAACTTCAAAGATGACGTAACCAATTACTTATTGGATCAAAACGAAGCTCTTGAAGCTCTCTACCTTATTCTCAAAGACCCTAGGGTCAAGAATACAACGGATCTAGATGAAATCTTAGAGAGAATGTGAGTTTTAGAGAGAGAGAGACAGCCGGATTAGGGTTTTGGGGAAAAATTGAATCAAAAGTGATGTAAAACATCACTGCTGCAATCTGATATACGCAGGCTCGCTCGAGCGAAGGAGTTCTCGCTCGAGCGACCAGACACACAAAGGTCGCCTCGCTCGAGTGCAAGAAGCGTCACTCGAGCATAGAATAAGAAGCTTTAGGTCTGCCACCCAACGCAAACGCACGCTCGAGCGCAAGAAGCCTCGCTCGAGCGACGAAACATTTTCACAAGGCTCGCTCGAGCGTAGAAAGCCTCGCTCAAGCGCAAGAAGCCTCGCTAGAGTGAAGAAGCCAAAATCTGGGCAACAACTATTTGTACCAAAAGACAACCAACCTGTTCCAAACTCGCCCAACAAGTCCCAAAACTCAAATTCAAAGAATTAAAGGGATGAAACAAGGCATAGACAACAATATAGACTCACAGAACCCGAGTCCGAAACCCAATAAAGGTCGGGGTAAAACTGGGGATCACTATTGTTGAGCTTTGTATATGGTTGAAAATTGAATGCTAGGTTGTGGAGAAATATTTTTATTGAATGGTTGAAAATTGAATAAATGAATGAATGGAGGAATAATTTTGTATATACACAGGTTACAGGTGGCACAAAAAATATTACAGAACAAATTATAAAAACTAAATAAAACCTTTTGGCGACTAAACAAATATCACGGGTTGGTTTTTGGTTACTAAAATTTTAGTCACCAATTGTCAAAAAGTGAAACTTTTGAGTACTAAACTTTTAGTCGCCAATTGTAAAAAGGAAACTTTTGGCTACTAAATTTTTAGTCGCCAATTCTCAAAAAGTGAAACTTTTGGCTATCAAATAGTTAGTCGCCAAATATACATGCTCAATTGACTACTAAATAATATAGTCCGTAAAAGTAAAAAATATATATATTTAATTATTTTTTAAAAAATATATGGTGACTAAAGTTTTAGTCGCCGATAGGTCACTTTTGGCTACCAAAAAAATTTTAGTCGCCGATTGTCTTCCCCGACGAACTATTGGCGACCAAACTGGCAACCAAATATATTAGTCGCCAAAAGTAATTGGTGACTAAAATATTATGTTTTTGACGACTAAAATTTTAGTCGCCAAAAGTGAAATTTCATGTAGTGTACTCAATTATAACAAAATATCAAATCATCCTAAACTTCCAAACTTCAAAACTCTTTTCAAAATATACAACCAAACAAATTAGAAAAATTTCTAAACTCTCTCTCCCAATTTTTATTTTTTTTTGAAAATATCTCAAAACATAAACCAAACACAACCATAAATTTTTTAGGCATATAAGGTTTCAAGTGTGAATATTCATACTTAAATCTTTGACACAAAAATTATAAATATAAAATTTTATATTTTTAAACCATTCAATTAAAACGTAAATAATCACATTCATCAACCACCTAAACAAAAACACAATCGGTAGAAACAAACAAAATTATTTTGTGAAAAGTGAGAAACAAATTATTTGTCAACTATAATTACAAACAAAAACATTTGCATTGTTTGATTTATGTCTTGAGAGATAATTTTTGAGAAAAAATTTAAAAAACTTATTTGATTGAAATTTTTTATTAAAAAAAAAATCTAAAATCACTTTTTTTTTTATTATCCATCAATTAATCACTTTTTTTTCTCTCTCCTCTCTCCTCTCTCCTCTCTCCTCTCTCTTTCTTTCACATCTTACACATTAATCAATCAATTTTTCTCTCATACTCATCTATTTTATTATCAAGAAAAAAAAAATTTAAATCATCCCAAACTCTAAAACTATTTTTAAAGCATACAATCAAATAAATTTTTAAATTTTATGAACTCTTTTCACAAAATTATTTTTCAAAATTGTTTCACAATTTTATATTCTTAGGCCTATTTTGGCAATTAAAAAAAAAGACAATTTATTAACTTATTTTAATCGCATCACTTTTTTATTTTTTCACATATGTAAAAAAAATAATAAATCAAAAAAAGTTATTTCTCAAAACACACCTTAAACTACACTATCACATACCTAAACGAAACACGCTCAGAGGTATTTTGGAAACTTTTTTAAAAAATCAATTTTTTTGACTTTTTAATTTTTTTTACATAAAAAAAATCAATTTTTAATTAAAAAAACTAAAAAATTATTAAAAAAATTAAAAAATTAACTTTTTACTAACTCCGTAAAACACCACTGATTTCACAAGCTGATGGACACGAACTCGCAGAACACGGAAAGTGCACCACGGCCAATGGAGAGCAAGTCAACAACAATTAATGACCATAGCTTCAAAACCCTCCTTGAACCTTCACATTTGAAAATTGAAGCCCTGTTTAGTTGGGAATTCAAATCACAATTTGGCACCTTAATTTAAGTATGATGTTTGGTAAGGGTTCTCAAATAATATTTTCAAAACTCTGCATAGAACATTTACGTTTTTTGTTTTAACAGACGCATTTTTTCTTTTTTTTTTAAAAAATTTTGCTTGGCGGAACGTCCGGCCGATCATCCGGCCGATTGACCGGAATAGTATTTTTTTTTTTTTTTTGCAATTGATTTATATAATCGAAAAAAATATTTTCTGAAATTTTTAAAAATTTTTATGTGCTTTAAAATAATCTTGAGTTATATATTTAGTTATCAGTTGTAAATTTTTATATCACATATCAAATATCACATCAACAATTTTTCACTCAAATCAAAACTCTTTTCAAAACTCTTTACCAAACAAATTTTTTACACTCAAATCATAATTTCACAACACACAAACTCAAAATACAACTCATATTTTCAAATTATATTTACAAAACTCTACCAAACACCACCGAAGGTTCCGATAGAATGAGATATGAAATAGGAGACAATTGCACTATATTCGTTTGACCATTCTAAAATAGCACTTTATTAAATTAGTTAAATTTTTAATTAAATTTTAACTAAAAATTTATTTTTTTATTCTAACTAACTATCATTTCAAATATATTTTTCAACAAACTCTTTATTTTTTACTCTATTATATATATTTTTTATTTTTTTCTAATTACAAATTTAATATTTGAGAGAAAATTAAAATGATGAATGATTACATTTGTTTAGGATAATGATATATAAATAAAATATTTGATAAATTACATTCACATCTCTTAAAATTTGAGAAAAATATTATAAAAAAAAATTCACAAGTTTGCATAATTATGGTAGACTCATTTAAAATTTTAATTTACGTAATACTTAATTGATTTTTCTCTATAATTTGTTAGTCTTACAGATAAAAAAGTGATTGTTATTATTTTTTTTACATTAAAATATATATATTTTATTTTATTTATATTTAAGTCTTAAAACTACCTATATTCATACTGATCCCATTAAGTAATAAAAAGGTTGATTTAATTATCTCAAAACGTATGGTTTGTTGTATCTAAATTTCAGGAAAATCAATTTAATTTATCCTAAAATAAATTATATTGAATTTACATACAAAATACTGTGACACTTTATGCTCCGTTCATCTCAATTTAAAATGCATATTATTCTAACTTATATTTTAAAAAATAACAAAATTATATCATTCTAATTCAATTTTTTTTTTATATACAAATTTCCTTTATAAATAATTTTTCTTAATTTATCAAATTGTGTTTTTTATCTCATATATTACAATTGTATTAGTTTAATGATTTCACTACTCATGTTTATTATTAATATAGTAATGATTGATTAAATGATAAATATAATATAATATATTAAATATTTTAGTACCTAAAATCATTGGCTAAGTCTTATTTGCCTAACTACATAGTTTGATATTCAACTATAGTAACTAGCCATAAACTAAGGTTTTGGCTTGACATGGTTAGCACATCTGTCAACGATTTACAGGTATTAACGGTCCTCACGCACTCTGCACTTGACCTAACCTAACGCGACTTGGGTGACGTCCCACTAACCTCAAACTTCAACAATTAATTAACCTTACATTAGCACAAACCCAGGAATAAATACACACATAATACAGGTATAAAGAAAACAAATTATAACATATTATGAATGACATTTTTAATCCGTTTTCGGAATTTACTTTATCATATATTGATGATGTATTAATTTATTCCTCATCAATTGAACAGCATATTAAACATCTTAATATTTTTAAGCATGTTATTCACAAAAATGGTCTAGTGCTCTCAGCACCAAAGATGCAATTGTTTCAGACAACTATCAGATATCTTGGACATAATATTTCAAATGGAAGTATTATTCCCATTAACCGCAGTATTGAGTTTGCTTCTAAATTTCCTGATGAAATTAAGGATAAAACTCAATTACAAAGATTTTTAGGAAGTCTTAATTATATCCGTGATTATTATCCTAATGTTGCAGCTGATTGTAGCATTCTGTTTACCCGACTCCGGAAGCATCCTCCTCCCTGGGGAGAAGAGCATACTACAGCTGTAAAGAAAATTAAAGCTAAAGTTAAACAGTTACCCTGCTTACAGTTACCTAATCCCAATTGGAAGAAAATTGTTGAAACTGATGCTTCCAATGAAGGATTTGGCGGAATCTTAAAACAGCTTAATCCCAAAACCCAGAAGGAAGAATTATTAAGATTTCATTCTGGTCATTGGAATAAAGCTGCTCTGAATTATTCCACCATTAAACAGGAATGTTTAGCCATTGTAAAATGTGTTTTAAAATTCCAGGATGATCTTTTAAATCAGCATTTTCTTATCAGAGTTGATTGTTCTGCTGCAAAACAGATTTTCAAAAAAGATGTGAAAAATTTAGCATCTAAACAGATATTTCTCACTTGGCAAAGTTATTTATCTAATTTTGATTTTGACATTGAGCATATTAAAGGCGAAAATAACTCTTTGCCTGATTTCTTAACCAGGGAATATCTCCAGAAGGGAGCTCCCGAAGAGGAGCATGACCAGTAGGGGCCATAGGGGCCGTGGGCGTGGCCGTGGTAGTCATACCCCACGCTATGAAACAGAATATCCAGTCCTCTCACGAGGTCAAACCAGTACTGAATCCGCCAAGGATATACTTCTTAAAACAGAAGATCCGTATACACCAAACAGTATTACTGAGGAAACTGTCCTCTGGATTGAATCCGCTGATGAACAATGGATGCAAGATCCGTGGGAGCTTAAGAAAAGATATCTCTTCACTCAACAGTCACCCCCTCATTTTGATCAGTATCGTTACATTTATGAACAAATTTTAACTGAAACTGGAGCTTGCGAATTCAAGCATCATCTTCATGATCCGCATAAATCTACGAGTCCTATCTCGTTTAGCAAAATTACTATCCGCAATCTTATGCCCATAGCTACTTGGGGTATTCATCCGCATACATTACGGGACCTTGATCTCCGTAACAAACAGACTAAATATACCTACTGGGATTATCTTGATGCTTTTACCCAGGTGTTTTATTACCAGAATCCTATCCGTTCTCATTCTTGGTTTATCCGGATTTGCCCTGATGTTCTCAAACACGATGTACCCAACTGGTTCCTCGTGTGGTGGGATAAATTTGGGTTATCTCTTGATATCTTACCAGAAGAGATCCGACTTGCTTATAATGATTGGCATTATGCCTATTCCAGGGCTTATGCTTATCTTAATAAAAACAGAGATTTATCTATCAATAAATCGTTGGTCCATTTTACCATCCGCTTCAGTATCCCATGGATTTGGAAATGGGATTTTGCCTGTGACTACCAGAATAAGGTGCGCCGCCTTAAACGAATTTTCTTTGTTAAATGGTGGGATAAAGGCATGAATCCGATCATATCAGAAACAGTTACTAAAATCCAGGAACATGCACAAGCATGCGAAAGCTGTCAAGACCGACCATTCTTGCTTCACCTTATCTCAGAATCCGTTTATTCAAATTCAAAAAGAATTAAGAAATCAGCATCCTGAATTATCTGAAAATGAGATTATCATCAAAAGCATGAATTCTCTCAAAGAACAATTTTTACAAACTGTTCCTCCAGAAGACGACATCTCTATGAAGTCAGGCACCAGTCAGCCCTCATCCGAACCAGATATTGATCCAGCCGAACACGTGTTAGCTGGAGAAAGCCAATTACCCGAAGATGATGATGATACCCACTTTGGTGATTTTTGGGATGCCATGACAGATGTTCTCACCGAAAAGCTCGCCAAAAGCAACCGAAAGGGCAAACGACATGATTAAGTGTCGGCAGATCAGGACAAAGGACTTTGCAAAAAGCAGATTCCCCATTATCCGATTAAAATAATCGTCATGCATGACATCAGCAGATAGGATAAGGTGTAATTCGTCGGTCGAATAGCAAGACAACACCTGTCTCTTCTTTTATCCGCATTTGTAATATAAAAGGGCATGCTCTCACCCTTGTTGAGGCAGAAGAGTCGGAGTCAGTTTTAAGTTTTATTTGTCTATTGTAATATTTTCCTCTCCCCTCTCTTTCTTGTAAAATATCCTTACTTCCTCAATAAAATTTGGTTCTCTTATGTATGCCCTCTGTCGATGCTCTTGAACAGTATCTGTGGCTTTTAGAATTTTGGGAAAATCAGAAAAGTCATTACCTTAATACACCCGTAGATCTTTATACCCAACCGTATATTTCTGCTCGAATAATAGAGTGTAACCAGCATATAGCAGAGATCAAAGAGCTGATCCAAGAACAAGTAGTGGCCTGGGCGGCCAGGAGGCCTCCACCTCCTCCTCAACAGTAAGGTATATGAGATCATATATGTTATAATTTGTTTTCTTTATACCTGTATTATGTGTGTATTTATTCCTGGGTTTGTGCTAATGTAAGGTTAATTAATTGTTGAAGTTTGAGGTTAGTGGGACGTCACCCAAGTCGCGTTAGGTTAGGTCAAGTGCACAGTGCGTGAGGACCGTTAATACCTGTAAATCGTTGACAGATGTGCTAACCATGTCAAGCCAAAACCTTAGTGAGCACCTTTATTGGTATCAGAGCCATGTTTAAGTATTTACATAATATACGTATAAATTAAATAAATTAGACATATATGATCACTATACAATCATGACAGACCAAGAGAATACCGTAGCCGTACCAGAAAATGAATCAGTTACTTCTGTAGGAAATACAGTATCCTCTTTAGCCGAAGCAGCTGAAATGGTAGCTTACCAGGATGTAAAGGACGCTTTAGATAAGTGGACTATTCCGTCAGTAGATCCGAAAACAATTTATAAAAAAGGAAAATTTCAGTTTTTCAGTAAAACCATTATTAAAACTTTTGAACATGCATCATGCATCCAAAATAATGATGAAATAATCCGATTAATTCATATTAATGATTTTATTCCGTTTGTTAAAGACTATAAGTACATTCACATAGGATTAGTACAAATAGCCTTTAAACCATTGACTCTTTTAGGTCAAAATACCAGTATTCAATGTACCCTTCGGGATGGTAGATGTCTCAACTGGCGAGCATCACTCATGGGAGCCATAGAAACTAGTCTATCCCTTGGACCAGTTTATTTCGATGTTTATCCGAATTTAAGCATCTCAATGACTGATGCAAATATATCAGATGTACTTGAACTTAGAGTTCTTACTCATGGATATGAATATAAACCAGGATCTCCTCCATTCTCAGTTCATTCCAGAATTTACATTAAGGCTTTAACAACATTAAATCCTTATGTTAGAAAGAAAACTGAAAATGGTAAAACAGTATTAATTGAAACTAATCTGCATAGAGCTGTGTCATTGTACTAGGCAAATTCCATGGTCACAAATAACCTTTCCAGAACGATGGCATATTCCAAATGCTGTGCCTCCACAACCGATAATCCAACATAACATAGATGATGTTATTCAGACACAAGGAGGTAATGTTTATCTCCAATTTCAGAAACCCATGCTTACCCGAAGCACATCATCTAATGCTAGTTTTCGAACAGCTCCCCGAAGCTTGTCTAATAATAGCTTTAGAACTGCTAATAGAAACTTTTCCAACAACAGTTTTCACTCAATCCCTCCATATAGGGTTGATTTACCAGAATCCAGTAGACAGTCAGTAGACTCTTTACAAATACCTGATAGACCACCTAGCAGACCTTCTGATCTTCAGGAAGATCATCTAGATCCCATGGCATCAGAAATACAAGGTATCCGATTATCTAGAAATAGAATACCACATGGTATTTATACTGCACCTATCCAACCACCAGATAGCCCTACGGCCAGTGATATGAATTTTGAAGTCTAATGGATTTTACACCAGGAAGTGAAAATAGAAAATTAATAAATCAGGAATTTTACCAGGATAAAAATAAAGAGTTCAGAAAATGGTATTTTACCACACATAATCCAGAACAATTAGAACAATATAAGACCCAATATTATCAACATCTTGAGTTACACCAGGACATAATACCCTTTGTAGAACGGTTTCAAAATGAAACTCAACCAAAAATAACAGCTATTGAAGATCAGTATAAAACTTGGACCACCGCAGACGGCCAAGTAATCAATGCTATCCATCCTCCACCTCAGGCGTTAGAATTAGTTCCTAATGGCGAAACCACTAGGCAACCTCTCGTAGCTACTGCATATCTAGACGCACAATCTGGAAGGCTTAGTAAAAATGAATTCATCCAACTGAAAGATTTAAGTTTAACCGTTAGACAACATAATTATACAAATCTAATCTGCCAAACTATGAGTAAACAGTTAACCAGAATTGAAGATATAGTTTCTACCTTTAAAGATAGAAGCTTAGCCCCACCTATAGCAGGAACTTCAGCTATTCATCCTGTATCCATCAAACCTCCTCTGGATATCAGTAATTTTAAGCTGAAAGCTTCCAATACCGAATTTATGGATACCCTCTTACAGAAAATGCAACATCTCAATGTTCGCCCTCCAGAACCTCCACAAGAATCATCAAGTGGAACTATTAATATGCTTAGATCCGAACCACATATTGGTGATGAACTATCACCCGAACAAATTAATGAAATTCAGTTGAATTTTCAAGAACCCTCATCTGTCAATAAATTACATTCTTACAGTCCCAGCCGACCACATAGCCTCCCATATACCAGAAATTATTATGCTAGGCCAACTCCTCCTGATCTCCTTTATGAGGAAGCCTACCTTAATGAACAGAGTAGTTATCATGGCAAGACTATCTATGAATGGAACATAGATGGTGCATCTGAGTATGCTATTTATAAAGCATTACATCAAATGCTAATGTTTGCAACTGTATGTCGACAATACAGTAACCAGGATCAAGCTATTGCTAAATTTATCATCAATGGCTTTACCGGACAACTTAAAGGCTGGTGGGATAATATCCTCACCCATGCCCAACAACATGAAATTCTTCATTCCGTTAAAGTGGAAATCGATCCAACTACTCAACAACCAGTGCAACAGCAAGATGCTGTTTATACCCTTATCCAAACTATTATTCTCCACTTTGTGGGTACCAGTACTAGTTCTCAAGACCGTGGTCGAGAACTTCTCCAGAATCTCCGATGTCCTTCCCTTACTCATTTCCGATGGTATAAGGATGTCTTCCTCCTCAAGGTCATGCAACGCCCTGATGGTAACAGTATTCATTGGAAAGCCAAATTTATTGATGGCCTTCCTACTCTCTTTGCCGAACGCGTTAGGAAAAAACTTCGGGACCGCCATGACCGGATGTCTATTCCCTACGAACAGTATACTTATGGACAACTTTGTTCCATAATAACTGATGAAGGATTATCTTTGTGCAATGATCTTAAACTTCATTACCAGATGAAACAACAGAATCTTACAGGACGAAAAGAGTTAGGTGAATTTTGTGATCAATTCGCCTATGAACCCATGGTTCAATATCCAAATAAACCAAGGAAAATACACCATAAAAAATCTTCAAAATCTTACCGGAAAACCCATAAAATTAGCCATCCGAAACCAAGAAAGAAGTTTTATTCAAAAAAACCTTCAACCAGTAAATCCACTGAAAAAAGAAAAAATAAATCAGAAGTCAAATGTTACAAATGTGGACAAACAGGACACTATGCTAACCGATGTAAATCAAAAGCAAAATCTAAGGTTAATGAGTTAATTTTAGATGAGAAACTTAGAGAACAGATAATTAATGCTTTAGAAGCAGAAGAAAATTCATCTAGTGAAGAATCCCCATCTGAAAATGAAATCAACCAGTTATATTCTACATCCTCTACGAGTGATGATGAAGAACCAACAGAATCTTGCCCTTGCAGCAATAACCAGGAACAAATCGCAGAAATTAATTACTGGAAATCCATAGTAGAAATGAATGGATTACATTTAGAAGAACCTAGCAGCATTAATGTATTAACAGATACTCAAAGAGATATGCTTGCTGTAGCAGACCAGATACAGGATCCCGAAATAAAATTAAAATATTTAAAAATGTGTTATGAACACCAACAAACTGTACAAGAAACACCAAACATACCCGACTATTCTTACAGCTTGAAACATGTAGTGGACAGAATTCAAGCAAAACCAGTTGTTGAACAACCGACAACAATCCAAGATTTAAAAATGGAAATAAATATTTTAAAAACAGAAGTTAAACATTTACAAATGTACCAAAGCAAAGACTATTAAAGATATTAAATATCTTCATACTCAATTACCACAAAAACAGAAAGAAGTAATCCAAGAAACTGAACAAAAACTTGAATCCAAAGAAGAATCTAACCAGTACTTATTACTTGTCAATCAGGTGACTTTTCAGAAATGGTATATCAAAATATCTTTTATGATTAAACCTGATTTTATTATCAAAGATGCTATTGCTTTAGTAGATAGTGGAGCAGATATGAACTGTATTCAAGAAGGTATAGTTCCCACCAGATATTTTGAAAAAACTACTCAGAGTTTGACCAGTGCAAGTGGAAATTCCATGCAGATCAGGTATAAGATACCAGAAGCCTATATTTGTAATAATGATCTCTGCCTTCCAACTTCATTTGTTTTAGTCAGAAATCTAGCTACAAATATTATTTTAGGCACACACTTCTTATGTCTTTTGATGCCTATTCAAAAAATTGATTCAACCGGTACCTATTCCCAATTGCAGGGAAGATCTGTTATTTTTGAATTCATTACACAACCATATACTAAAGAACTAGATCAAATTCGTGATTTAGTAAGTTTTAAACAGAATCAAATTAATTTTTTGACTAAGGAAGTCTCTTTCTTAACAACAGAACAAAGGTTACAACAACCTTCTTTGCAACAGAAAATTAAAATGATTACAAATGAATTTCAAACAGAAGTTTGTGGTAATATTCCTAATGCTTTTTGGAATAGAAAAAAATATACAGTTACTTTACCATATGAACCCGATTTTGATGAAAAATATATTCCAACTAGAGCTCGCCCTAGTCAAATGAAAAAGGAATATATGGAATTATGTAAAACCGAAATTCAAAGTCTTTTAGATAAAAAGCTTATCAGACCAAGCCACTCCCCTTGGAGTTGTACCGCTTTTTATGTAAATAAAAATGCTGAAATTGAACGAGGTGTTCCTCGCCTTGTTATCAATTATAAACCATTAAATGATAAGTTAAAATGAATCAGGAATTTTACCAGGATAAAAATAAAGAGTTCAGAAAATGGTATTTTACCACACATAATCCAGACCAATTAGAACAATATAAGACCCAATATTATCAACATCTTGAGTTACATCAGAAAATAATATTCTTTAAAGAATGGTTTCAAGATGAGACCCAACCTAAAATAACAGCTATTGAAGATCAGTATAAAACTTGGACCACAGCAGACGGTCAAGTAATCAATTCTATTCATCCACCGCCTCAGGCTTTAGAATTAGTTCCTAATGGTGAAACCACTAGGCAACCTCTAGTAGCTACTGCATATATAGATGCACAATCTGGCAGGCTTAGTAAAAATGAATTCATCCAACTGAAAGATTTAAGCTTAACTGTTAGACAACATAATTATACAAATCTTATTTGTCAAACTATGAGTAAACAGTTAACCAGAATTGAAGATATAGTTTCTACCTTTAAAGATAGAAGCTTAGCCCCACCTGTAGCAGGAACTTCAGCTATTCATCCTGTATCCATCAAACCTCCTCTGGATATCAGTAATTTTAAGCTGAAAGCTTCTAATACTGAATTCATGGATACACTCTTACAGAAAATGCAACATTTAAATGTTCGTCCTCAAGAACCTCCACAAAAATCTTCAAGTGGAACTATTAATATGCTTCGATCCGAACCACAAGTTGGTGATGATTTATCACCCGAACAGATTAATGAAATTCAGTTGAATTTTCAAGAACTATCATCCGTCAATAAATTACATTCTTACACTCCCAGCCGACCACATAGTCTCCCATATATCCGAAATTATTATGCTAGGCCAACTCCTCCTGATCTCCTCTACGAAGAAGCATACCTTAATGAACAGAGTAGTTATCATGGCAAGACTATCTATGAATGGAACATAGATGGAGCATCTGAATATGCTATTTATAAAGCATTACATCAAATGTTAATGTTTGCAACTGTATGTCGACAATACAGTAACCAGGATCAAGCTATTGCTAAATTTATCATCAATGGCTTTACCGGACAACTTAAAGGATGGTGGGATAATATCCTCACCCATGCCCAACAACATGAAATTCTTCATTCCGTTAAAGTGGAAATCGATCCAACTACTCAACAACCAGTGCAACAGCAAGATGCTGTTTATACCCTTATCCAAACTATTATTCTCCACTTTGTGGGTACCAGTACTAGTTCTCAAGACCGTGGTCGAGAACTTCTCCAGAATCTCCGATGTCCTTCCCTTACTCATTTTCGATGGTATAAGGATGTCTTCCTCCTCAAGGTCATGCAACGCCCTGATGGTAATAGTATTCATTGGAAAGCCAAATTTATAGATGGTCTTCCTACTCTCTTTGCCGAACGCGTTAGAAAAAAACTTCGGGACCGCCATGACCGGATGTCTATTCCCTACGAACAGTATACTTATGGACAACTTTGTTCCATAATAACTGATGAAGGATTATCTTTGTGCAATGATCTTAAACTTCATTACCAGATGAAACAACAGAATCTTACAGGACGAAAAGAGTTAGGTGAATTTTGTGATCAATTCGCCTATGAACCCGTGGTTCAATATCCAACTAAACCAAGGAAAATACACCATAAAAAATTTTCAAAATCTTACCGGCAAACCCATAAAATTAGCCATCCGAAACCAAGAAAGAAGTTTTATTCCAAAAAACCCTCAACCAGTAAATCCACCGAAAAAAGAAAAAATAAATCAGAAGTCAAATGTTATAAATGTGGACAAACAGGACACTATGCTAACCGGTGTAAATCAAAAGCAAAATCTAAGGTTAATGAGTTAATTTTAGATGAGAAACTTAGAGAACAGATAATTAATGCTTTAGAAGTAGAAGAAAATTCATCTAGTGAAGAATCCCCATCTGAAAATGAAATCAACCAGTTATATTCTACATCCTCTACGAGTGATGATGAAGAACCAACAGAATCTTGCCCTTGCAGCAATAACCAGGAACAAATCGCAGAAATTAATTACTGGAAATCCATAGTAGAAATGAATGGATTACATTTAGAAGAACCTAGTAGCATTAATGTATTAACAGATACTCAAAGAGATATGCTTGCTGTAGCAGACCAGATACAGGATCCCGAAATAAAATTAAAATATTTAAAAATGTGTTATGAACACCAACAAACTGTACAAGAAACACCAAACATACCCGATTATTCTTACAGCTTGAAACATGTAGTGGACAGAATTCAAGCAAAACCAGTTGTTGAACAACCGACAACAATCCAAGATTTAAAAATGGAAATAAATATTTTAAAAACAGAAGTTAAACATTTACAAACAGCCAGTGCAGCAGCTATTAAAGAAATTAAGTATCTTCATACTCAATTACCACAAAAACAGAAAGAAGTCATTCAAGAAACTGAACAAAAACTTGAATCTAAAGAAGAAAATAGCCAGTATTTATTATTAGTGAACCAGGTAACCTTCCAGAAATGGTATATCAAAATATCTTTTATGATTAAACCTGATTTTATTATCAAAGATGCTATTGCTTTAGTAGATAGTGGAGCAGATATGAACTGTATTCAAGAAGGTATAGTTCCCACCAGATATTTTGAAAAAACTACTCAGAGTTTAACTAGTGCCAGTGGAAATTCCATGCAGATCAGGTATAAGATACCAGAAGCATATATTTGTAATAATGATCTCTGTCTGCCAACATCATTTGTTTTAGTCAGAAATCTTGCTACAAATATTATTTTAGGCACACCTTTCTTATGTCTTTTGATGCCTATTCAGAAAATTGATTCAACCGGAATTTATTCCCAATTGCAGGGAAGATCTGTTATTTTTGAATTCATTACACAACCATATACTAAAGAACTAGATCAAATTCGTGATTTAGTGAGTTTTAAACAGAATCAAATTAATTTTTTGACTAAGGAAGTCTCTTTCTTAACAACAGAACAAAGGTTACAACAACCTTCTTTGCAACAGAAGATTAAAATAATTACAAATGAATTTCAAACAGAAGTTTGTGGTACTATTCCCAATACTTTTTGGAATAGAAAAAAATATACAGTTACTTTACCATATGAACCCGATTTTGATGAAAAATATATCCCAACTAGAGCTCGTCCTAGTCAAATGAAAAAGGAATATATGGAATTATGTAAAACCGAAATTCAAAGTCTTTTAGATAAAAAGCTTATCAGACCAAGCCACTCCCCTTGGAGTTGTACCGCTTTTTATGTAAATAAAAATGCTGAAATTGAACGAGGTGTTCCTCGCCTTGTTATCAATTATAAACCATTAAATGATAAGTTAAAATGGATCCGATATCCTCTTCCGAACAAAAAAGATCTTTTAGATCGATTACAAGATGCAATCATATTTTCCAAATTTGATTTAAAATCAGGATATTGGCAAATTGAAATTGCTGAACAGGATCGTTATAAAACTGCCTTCACAGTACCCTTTGGACATTACGAATGGAATGTAATGCCCTTTGGACTTAAAAAGGCTCCGTCTGAATTTCAACATATTATGAATGACATTTTTAATCCGTTTTCGGAATTTACTTTATCATATATTGATGATGTATTAATTTATTCCTTATCAATTGAACAGCATATTAAACATCTTAATATTTTTAAGCATGTTATTCACAAAAATGGTCTAGTGCTCTCAGCACCAAAGATGCAATTGTTTCAGACAACTATCAGATATCTTGGACATAATATTTCAAATGGAAGTATTATTCCCATCAACCGTAGTATTGAGTTTGCCTCTAAATTCCCTGATGAAATTAAGGATAAAACTCAATTACAAAGGTTCTTAGGAAGTCTTAATTATATCCGTGATTATTATCCTAATGTTGCAGCTGATTGTAGCATTTTGTTCACCCGACTCAGGAAGAATCCTCCTCCATGGGGAGACGAGCATACTACAGTCGTAAAGAAAATTAAAGCTAAAGTTAAACAGTTACCCTGCTTACAATTACCTAATCCCAATTGGAAGAAAATTGTTGAAACAGATGCTTCCAATGAAGGATTTTGCGGAATCTTAAAACAGCTTAATCCCAAAATCCAGAAGTAAGAATTATTAAGATTTCATTCTGGTCATTGGAATAAAGCTGCTTTGAATTATTCTACCATTAAACAGGAATGTTTAGCCATTGTAAAATGTGTTTTAAAATTCCAGGATGATCTTTTAAATCAGCATTTTCTTATCCGAGTTGATTGTTACGCAAAAGCATTTTCAAAAAAGATGTGAAAAATTTAGCATCTAAACAGATATTTCTCACTTGGCAAAGTTATTTATCTAATTTTGATTTTGACATTGAGCATATTAAAGGCGAAAATAACTCTTTGCCTGATTTCTTAACCAGGGAATATCTCCGTAAGGAGCTCGAAGAGGAGCATGACCAGAGGGGCCATAGGGGTGTGGCGTGGCAGTAGTCATACCCACGCTATGAAACAGAATATCGATCCTCTCACGAGGTCAAACCAGTATTGAATCCGCGAAGGATTTACTTCTTAAAACAGAGTATCCGTATACACCAAAGAGTATTACTGAGGAAACTGTCCTCTGGATTGAATCCGCTGATGAACAATGGATGCAAGATCCGTGGGAGCTTAAGAAAAGATATCTCTTCACTCAACAGTCACCCCCTCATTTTGATCAGTATCGTTACATTTATGAACAAATTTTAACTGAAACTGGAGCTTGCGAATTCAAGCATCATCTTCATGATCCGCATAAATCTACGAGTCCTATCTCGTTTAGCAAAATTACTATCCGCAATCTTATGCCCATAGCTACTTGGGGTATTCATCCGCATACATTACGGGACCTTGATCTCCGTAACAAACAGACTAAATATACCTACTGGGATTATCTTGATGCTTTTACCCAGGTGTTTTATTACCAGAATCCTATCCGTTCTCATTCTTGGTTTATCCGGATTTGCCCTGATGTTCTCAAACACGATGTACCCAACTGGTTCCTCGTGTGGTGGGATAAATTTGGGTTATCTCTTGATATCTTACCAGAAGAGATCCGACTTGCTTATAATGATTGGCATTATGCCTATTCCAGGGCTTATGCTTATCTTAATAAAAACAGAGATTTATCTATCAATAAATCGTTGGTCCATTTTACCATCCGCCAAGATCCCATGGATTTGGAAATGGGATTTTTTGTGACTACGAGAATAAGGCGCCATTTAGCGAATTTTCTTTGTTAAATGGTGGGATAAAGGCATGAATCCGATCATATCAGAAACAGTTACTAAAATCCAGGAACATGCACAAGCATGCCGGGAAACTGTCAAGCAGCCAGCCATTACTGCTTCACCTGCCTTATCTCAGAATCCGTTTATTCAAATTCAAAAAGAATTAAGAAATCAGCATCCTGAATTATCTGAAAATGAGATTATCATCAAAAGCATGAATTATCTCAAAGAACAATTTTTACAAACTGTTCCACCAGAAGATGACATCTCTATGAAGTCAGGCACCAGTCAGCCCTCATCCGAACCAGATATTGATCCAGCCGAACACGTGTTAGCTGGAGAAAGCCAATTACCCGATGACGATGATACCCACTTTGGTGATTTTTGGGATGCCATGACAGATGTCCTCACCGAAAAGCTCGCCAAAAGCAACCGAAAGGGCAAACGACATGATTAAGTGTCGGCAGATCAAGACAAAGGACTTTGCAAAAAGCAGATTCCCCATTATCCGATTAAAATAATATCAGCAATCGTCATGCATGACATCAGCAGATAGGATAAGGTGTAATTCGTCGGTCGAATGACAAGGCAACACCTGTCTCTTCTTTTATCCGCATTTGTAATATAAAAGGGCATGCTCTCACCCTTGTTGAGGCAAGGTCAGAGTCAGTTTTAAGTTTTACTTTCCTTGTAATATTTTCCTCTCCTCCTCTCTCTCTTGTAAAATATTCTTACTTCCTCAATAAAATTTGGTTTTCTTATGTATGCCCTCTGTCGATGCTCTTGAACAGTATCTGTGGCTTTTAGAATTTTGGGAAAAATCAGAAAAACCATTATCTTAATACACCTGTAGATCTTTATACCCAACCATATATTTCTGCTCGTATAGCAGAGTGTAACCAGCATATAGCAGAGATCAAGGAGCTGATCCAAGAACAGGTAGTGGCCTGGGCGGCCAGGAGGCCTCCACCTCCTCCCCAACAGTAAGGTATATGAGATCATATATGTTATAATTTGTTTTTTTTTACACCTGTATTATGTATGTATTTATTCCTGGGTTTGTGCTAATGTAAGGTTAATTAAGTGTTGAAGTTTAAGGTTAGTGGGACGTCATCCAAGTCGCGTTAGGATAGGTCAAATGCAGAGTACGTAAGGACCGTTGATGCCTGTAAATCGTTGACAGACGTGCTAACCATTGTCAAGCCAAGACCTTTAGTGAGCACCTTTATTGGTATCAGAGCTGAAGTTTAAGATAATCCTTTGATGGAATGCATTTCCATGATTTTGTGCTATAAAATAGTTAAAGAAAATTTTTAATGAGCTTGATAATGATACTCTAAGGCACTAAGTAATTAAAAAATATACATACGGGGACAATTACAAAAAAAAAAAAAAAAAAAAAAATCTTAAAATTTGAGACTTTTAACAAAATAAATTTTTAATTTTTAATTTTGTCAATTTAAATTTCAATCTTTTGATTTGCTTTCAATCTAAACCATTCTCTTATTTTTGTTAAGTAAAATTGATAGAAAAAAAATATTTTAATTATTAAATTTAATGTAAATATACATAAAATGACTAAAATATTATTATTTTCGTTTATTTTACTTAACAAAAATAAACAAATAGTTTAAATTGAAAACATATTAAAAGTTTGGAGGTTAAATTGACAAAATTAAAAATTAAAGATTTAATTTGTTAAAAGGGTCAAATCCTAATTATTATTATTTTTTTATAATTTTCCCAATATATATTTATGGACATTTACTGATTATATTCACTGAAATTGTTATGGAATATACAAATTAAAAACAGTGGTGCTACACACATTAATTGATGTACCAATATATGTTATGACATTATCACTTTAAAATTATGAAACCCATCAATTATACAAACTTTATGATTTAAAATATCTAAAATTATATCACATCATCCGTTAATATACTAATTGATATATCAATTGATACGTATAACTTATTCAAGTAAAAATATTTTGGAAGCATGACTTAAGAGGGAAATGGTTGTCTTGTTAATTATAATAGCATAATTATAAGGAAGTAACGTAACAATGTTCAGTTCAAAAAAAAAAAAAAAATGTAACAATGTTATGACAAATTAAAAGTGTTTTAAATTTTATTTAAGAAAATACAAAATCATTTATTGACCAATCAAATTACAATAAATAATTAATAACGAATAAATAAAATTAAATAAAAATGAAAAAAAAATAAAATTTTCAATTATCCTAACTCTTCAATATTTTGCTTATTTTGAAAAATTATTGATTAGTTTACGAATGTCAGATAATCATATTTTTCACTAATCATAATTTATTATGTCTTTTTAAAATTTTTAATTATTCAATACGAATTTATCAATTATAATATTATTATTATATCATATGGTGATATCTCAAACCAGCTAATAACTTCGCATGAATTTTTTAATTATTTAATACAAATTTATCAATTATAATATTATTATTATATCATATGATGGTATCTCAAACCAACTAATAACTTCGCATGGATTTTTGTGGACACGTGAAAGGTGACCTCCACAGTGTATGACTCTTTCCCTCCCAGCCAAACGCCATCCATTGCCGTCTCTATCCGAAAAGCATTCAGACCAAACAACACAACCAAACACTCACTCTACGGAGAAGTCCGAAACAAGACAAAAATCCATCACGCCTAGATTTTTTCCCCCCCAGTCTTCCTTCCAATTCGGAAGCTACAAAAGGGCTCTCTTCAGAGATGGATTAACAGTGACTTTTTAATTTTTAATTCATTTTAAATTATATTATTTTTAATATTTTTTATATGTTTTGTCAAAAAAATTTAAAAAAATTAAAAAATCAATTTTTAATTATTTTCTCAAAATAATTCAAAGTTTAACTTGTTTATTTTTGGTTTCTAAAAAATATTTTTTAAAAAAATTACTTTTTTTATTTTCCGTATTTTTTCTTATTTTCAATGAATTTTTTTAATTTTTTAAATAATTGTAACGCCCCGAAAATTGGGTAGGGTATATTTATTTATGCAACAAAATCCACGTGATAGACAAACACACACACACACATATATATATATATATATAGCTAACTATTTCATACATCCATTTCCATTAAATCCTAAATGCCAAATACACGTTGTTCACATCTCAATGCCCCAGTTCCAATCTCAAGCATGCATTTTACAACAAGTATGAAATGGAAGCCAAACAGATAATAAATGCCCTAGAGGCTTTCAAATTTATCCAAGAACATTCTTGGTTAAACAAAATAGAGTTTCAACTCAATACAAATACAACCCTAGGCTTACATTCAACAAATAACAATAAAACAAAAATGAAGCCTCAACTCCGAGTCCTCCCAAGTCAATGTCTTGGAGGAGGCATAGCACCTGTACCTGAAATGGTTTCCCATATAGGGTGAGCCACAACCCAGTGGAGATATACACACAACATATAAACCATGACAAGACCAAAGAGGAGTATGCTCATGCCATTCTCATGATAAAACAATTATCTCTCTTTTTATAAAGCATGCAATGCTGATATGCAACAACAGATATAAAACCATTTCCATTTTAAACCATATCTGTAAAGACTCAAAAAAATAATAATAATAAGATAAAATAAAATAAAATAAAGGTAGGGAATATTTTCTGATGATGGTTTTTGTGGTGAAGGATTTTTTTTTTTTTTTTTTTTTTTTTTTTTTTTTTTTAAAAAAAAAAAGAGAAGTGAGTGCAGAGTGGGTGTTAAAGGTTAAAGGGTGTTTGGTGGATGAAAAATGATTTGTTTTTTTTTTTTTTTTTTTAAATACAATATATCTCTCTCTCTGAGTGTTCAATTCGGTGGAGGGGTTCATGTGTGTGGGTTGAGAATTATTATGTGTGAGAGAGAGAGAGAGAGAGAGAGAGTCGTTGCACTGTTTGGTTGTTAAGAAAAGAATCAAAAAAAAAAAAAAAGAGAGAGAGAAAAAGACCATAGTGATGACTCAAAAGCAGAGATGAAACTTTATGCATTCAATTCACAATCTTGTAAATGAAATATGAAATGGATGGATTGAAAATCACCACCACCCGCTTTGTCTCCTTCGACCCACGACCATGATCACTCCCCTCAAACGCCTTCTCGGATCTTAGCCGTATATCCACCACCACCTCTGTAACGCCCTCAAAATAATACATAAAACCTATCACTTTAGACATGCATTGACATAAGAGAAATCAACCATTTCGATTCATCAGTGTAGTCCTTACAACAGTATTACATGTTAACAACAAAAGCAATTGTCCTACAGGCTTACAGCTTTCCAAGTCAACACTTGGTTACACAAAAGAAGAGTACTAACTCTATACAAAAGAAGCCCTTGGCTTGATATACATGTAATACAAACAAATAAACAAAAAAAAAAAAAGAGTCTTCAACTCTCATCATCATCCAAGCTATGACCTCGGAGGTGGCATGCTACCTATACCTGAAAATAATGTCCCATATAGGGTGAGCCAACGCCCAGTAGAGATATGCTAAACACAGTATGGGCATTAACTAAGACATTAGCAATTGATAAGTGTTTAATTCCCATAAATCAATTCATAATCCATTTCCATTACATGACCACTATGTCCATGTTTCCTTTCAGTTTCCATTCCTTTTCCAACTTTGAGTTTGAAAACAAGGCTCAACACCTAGCCAAATAACTTAATGAGATTTAGACTCATCTTTAAAACACTTTTGAAATTTAAGACGGATACACATTGTAATGCTGTATTGATAACACATAAACCATTCCTACGCTTTACGAAAGATACACATTTCGGTGCTGTATCAACATAACATAGAATCACTTCTATACTTCACAATTGATAACGATATACATTTTAGTGCTATATCAAATCAATTCGAACACTTCCATAATCAACATTTGATACACATTGTAGTGCTGTATCAATGTCACGCAAAATCCGGTTTAGAGGTCCATCCCCTATCTTTCCCTAAACTGTGGAGTACATCCCCTATCTCCTCCCACACAACACATGTATATAAACATAGATCATATACAATCAATCAATACATAAAGTTAATGTATTATTCCAGTCGCTATATTCGATAGCATACTCAATCGATTAGTTTTAGTTTGCCTAATCATCATGCATTGTCTACAACAATCAAAACTACCCTCCACCGGTAGCCCAAGCAATTATTTCTAAACAGGTAATAAAAGCTCTAACAGATAAATTATCAATGTTTTCAAAAGTGAGCGATTAACCAATCCAACTCCACCATTCCAAAACATAATGAGTCAATTTCATTATTTCCAACTCAATTCCATGAATCCACAATTTTTTCCAAATTAATTATACCAATTAATTTATACAACAAATTAGGGTTTTCTACCCCTTTTTCCAACAACAACCCAATAGTCCATAAATCAACCACCACCAACAATATCATTATTTTGAAACCTAAAATATACTTTTTAGAATCAAAATACAAAACCCTCTTTTAACATTTTGAAACCCTAACTCCCAAAATTTATCCAACTTCAACACTTTATCAAAACAACCAAAAATCTATGTCAAAGACCATAAGAGTGAGTAGAAATCCCTACCTCAAAAGTTGACACCCAACGAAGAAGATGAAGAAAACGAAAATGCTCCAAATCCCGAGATTCTTGGATCAAAAGATAGCCCTCAACGATCAACAACTTTTTTGTAAAGGCCAAAGGTTAGAAAAACACTCTAGCTAGATCAATCCTAAGAGAGAAGTTAGGTTTTAGAGTGAGGTGCTCTCCAATGGCTTCCTCAGAAAAGTAAGAGAGAGAAAGGAAACCAAAAAGTGATTCAAAAATGGAACCCCGAAGTTGATATAAAAATCGTCCCGCTCGAGCGTGGAAAACCCCGCTCGAGCGTCACTCACAGACTCCCGCTCAAGCGTCAAAAATCCCGCTCGAGCGGCGGATGCACACTCCCAGAACTTTTTGTTGAACCAGGTCCTCGCTCGAGTGTAAAACTCCCCGTTCGAGCGTCACACACAAACTCACGCTCGAGCGTCAAAACGTCCGCTCAAGCGTCCAACACTGCAGAGAAAATACTGGAAGGTGAAAAATCACGCTCGAGCGTCAACACTCCCGCTCGAGCGGAGAAGCAACAACGAAGGGTCTACTCAAGCGTCAAAAGCTCCGCTTAAGCGTGAAGGCAAAAATTTGGGCAACTACTCTTAGCTTCTAAGTTCAACCAACCTGAAACAAACCTGCCCAACGCATCCTATAACTCAAATACAAGGTACGAAAGGATGCAAACAAGATATAAGCAACTACTAACATCCACGGAAACAAGTCCGGATCACTGTACACAAGAAGTAAAAACCCGGGATCGCTATAACCTCCCTCCCTTAAAGAATTTCGTCTCCGAAATTAATCACAAGTTTTCAAAAACAAGTTTTTTTTTTCTCCATTCCTAACAATATTATAATATAATTTTAAACATTCCGACCCATTACCGGTCGATCTCATCTCTTGTCAAGAAGTAATTCACATCATATATAACAACCTGCATTATCAACAAACATTTCTCTTCCATTTCAACAATTTCATATCATAACTAATGTTCATGATACATTTCCAATTCTACAATACTTCAACATATGCAATGTTATATCAAACTTCCATTTTGAGGCAAGTTTCAAAATACTTTCATTAAACCAAAACATAAACCATGTTTTACAACCTAAAATATATTCAATACTCTTAAGGTTCAATAATACAATAGAATATACAATACATGCTCAAACATCCACAAATAGATTCGGATATTTCTCTCGGACCTCCAACTCACGTTTCTAAGTGGCTTCCTCCACTTCGTGATGCTTCCACAAAACTTTTACCAAGGGAATGGTCTTGCCTCGCAAGACTTGATCCCGCCTATCCAAGACCTGAACTGGTCTCTCCTCATACGAGGCATCCTCATTTACCTCCAAATCGGTCCAATCCAACACATGGGACGGATCCGGCTCGTACTTCTGAAGCATACTAACATGAAATATGTCATGCACCCCGGACAACTGCGGTGGTAAAGCCAAACGATAAGCAACTTCCCTAATCCTCTCAAGGATCTCAAAGGGACCAATAAACCGAGGGGATAACTTCCTACTCTTCCCAAACCTCATCAAACCTCACCTAGGTGATATTTTTAAGAAAACATGATCACCTACCTCAAACGCCAAAGGCCTCCTCCTACGGTCGGCATAACTCTTTTGGCGACTCTGGACTGTAACAAGTCTCCTACAGATAAGCTCAACTTTCTCCGTCGTCTCCCTAACCAACTCCGGACCCAACAAAGGTACATCACCCACCTCGGCCCAACAAACTGGAGACCTACACGGTCGGCCATACAATACCGATACTAGACTGAAAGCTGTTGTTGTAGGCAAACTCCACCAAGGGTAAGTGCCTCTCCCACGTCCCACTAAAGTCAAGGACACAACCCCGAAGCATATCCTCAAGGATCTGAATAGTACGCTCGGACTACCCGTCAGTCTGAGGATGATAGGCCATGCTAAAAGTCAACTTAGTACCCAAGGCACTCTGCAAACTCTGCCACAGCCTAGTAGTAAAACGAGGATCTCTATCTGAGACGATCGTCACTGGGACCCCGTGCAACCTCACTATGTCCCAAATATACAAATCGACAAGGTGATCTACCGAATCTCTTACGCGCATAGGGATAAAGTGCGCCGACTTAGTCAACTGGTCTATAACCACCCAGATAGCATCACTACCCCGCTGAGTCCTCGAAAGACCTACAACAAAGTCCATAATGACATGCTTCCACTTCCACTCGGCAATAGGCAAGGGTTGCAACAAACCCGCTGGCCTCTGATGTTCGGCCTTCACTTGCTGACAAGTAAGGCACTTTGATACAAAAATCGCCACATCTCCCTTCATATCCCTCCACCAAAACTGGCGCCCCAAATCACAATACATTTTGGTGCCTCCCGGATGCACCGCAAGGCGTGAATGGTGAAACTCTCGGAGTACCTCTTCTCGGCAAGACTCCGGAACAAACAGACGGTCTCGGTATCTCACACTCTGGTCGGGATACTCAGACAAACCCTTCTCAACCTTTCCGCTGGAGATCTTCTCTCGGAGGGACTCTACCTCAAGGTCACCTCTCTGTGCCTCTAACACTCTAGTCATAAGTGTAGGCTGCACAACAACAGAAAACAAGGCCGCAGCCTCAACAGATTCGCCCAGAAGCAAATCAAACTCGCCAAGCGCACCTAACATCTCCCACTCCCGGATGGCTATACAAGCTACATCACCTATGGATTTCCTACTAAGGGCATCGATCACAACATTGGCCTTTCCCGGGTGATAGTGCAACTCGAAATCGTAGTCCTCAATGAACTCCATCCACCACCTCTGCCTCAGGTTCAAGTCCTTCTGTGTAAACAGATACTTCAAACTCTTGTGATCCGAGAACACCTCGAATCTCTCACCATAAAGGTAGTGCCTCCAGATTTTCAAGGCAAAGATCACTGCTGCTAGCTCTAAGTCATGTGTAGGGTAATGCTTCTCGTGAATTTTCAACTGACGTGAGCCATAGGCAACCACTTTCCCCTCTTGCATCAACACACAACCCAAACCCTCTCGTGAGGCATCACAATAAACCGCGTAACCCAACCCTCTCTCCGGAATAATCAAGACCGGAGCGGTGGTTAATCTAACTTTCAGCTCTTGAAACGACTTTTCACAAGTCTCACTCCATGCGAATTTGACTCCCTTCCGAGTCAGTCTAGTCAACAGTGAAGCTAACTTGGAGAAATCCTTCACAAACCAACGATAATACCCAGCTAATCCCAGAAAACTACGGATCTCAAACACACTCTTAGGCTGTGCCCAATCTTGTACTGTCTCAATCTTGGATGTATCAACAGACACCCCTTCCCCGGATACTACATGGCCTAAGAACTTGACTTCTCCTAGCCAGAACTCATACTTCCCAAACTTGGCATACAGCCTATGGGCTCTAAGCAACTCAAGCACCACTCTTAAGTGTTCCTCATGCTCCTCCTCAGAAGGCGAATAGATAAGAATGTCGTCCACAAAAACGACTACAAAATGATCTAAGAATTCCCGGAATATCCGGTTCATCAAATCCATAAAAACTGCCGGTGCATTAGTGAGCCCAAATGGCATCACCAGAAACTCATAATGGCCATACCGCGTACGGAATGCCGTCTTCGGAATATCCTCCTCCCTGACCTTCAACTGGTGGTAACCCGATCTCAAATCTATCTTAGAGAAACAACGGGAACCCTTCAACTGGTCAAACAGATCACCTATACGGGGCATAGGGTACTTATTCTTGATCGTAGCTCGATTTAACTTCCAGTAGTCGATACAAAGTCTCAAGGCACCATCTTTCTTTTTAGCAAAGAGGGTCGGTGCTCCCCACGGAAAAACACTAGGGCGAACAAAGCCCGTATCTAGCAACTCCTGGAGCTGAATCTTCAACTCACTTAACTCGGCTGGGGCAAAACGGTAAGGTGCCATAGAAATTGACGCCGTGCCGGGCACTAAATCAATGGAGAACTCAATCTCACGGTAAGGTGGCAAACCAACGAGATCCTCGGGAAAAATATCCGAATACTCACAAACTACCCTCGGTAAAACAGTCTAGGTCTCATCACACTCACCACTCAAAAAGCTAGCAAGTAGACCACTAAGCTCACCCGGCCCTCGCCGATCATACACCGATGGCAACACACTACCAACCCGATCCCCCAAGAAATGGAAACACTCCCCGCTCAAGGTACAAACTGTGACCCTCTGGCGATAACAATCAATAATAGCCCAGTATGACGATAGCCAGTCCATACCCAGAATAACATCAAAACCCTTCATGGGCATAACTACAAAAGGGAACAGAAGCCGATGATCGGCGATCTCTATATCACAACCTCTACATCCGTGCTTCAAAATCAGTTCACCCCCAAGAGGTGATACAATACATATAGGAGATGCTAATTGTGCCAACTCCAATTCCAAAACAGATGCAAATCGTGAGATACAAAGAATGAGGCGTGCAAGTATCAATCAATACACTTGCAACCGAATTGCAAAACAAAAAGGTACCTCTCACAACTAATGGGACCGGTACCAAGTCTGTGTGATAACGATACAGCGCTTGATGGGCCTGATCTACTGCTCACCCCTCAGACATCACATTGCTTGTCTGGGACGATGAAGCCCCTTGATTAGCCCTCGAGGCCTGCACTGACTGAGCTGGCTGAAGACTCTGCCTCTGCCCAAATACACCAGATGTGCCACCCAACTGTGGGAAAAACCTTTTCAGGTGCCCTGCCTGACCACACTGATAACAAGACAGTGGCTGACCCTTGCCTTGACTCTGGCTCTGCGATCTAGCTGAAGATGAAGCAGCTCTCTGACCTCCTCCTCTCTGTAGGCAAACCGAAGCCTTGTGGCCCAGCTGACCACACTTGTAACATGTGAAGTCTCCTTGATTGCCTCTCTCCGAGCCTGCACTCGTCACTGGAAAGGTCGATCTAGCAACACCACCCTGAGACTGCTGAGGGTTAGCACCCCTCTGTCTCCTACCATCACCCTGACCATCCTAGCTCATCTTGGAGCCCCTCTGTCCCTTCATCTTCCTGCATCATGATCTCCATATGGGTTGCAGCATCAACCAAGCGCCCATAGTCTCGGATCATAGAACCACCAACCTCTTCTTGAGGCCGCGCCTCAACCTCTTCTCGAACTCAATACAGCGGCGTTCCTCGGACGCCACAAGTTCAAGTGCGAACCTGGACAAGCTAGTAAAAGCAGCCTCACACTTGGCCGCTGAAGAACTCAACTGCAAAAGCTGGCAAAATTGATCTCTCAACTTCTCTCTGACTGCTGGAGATAAGAACTTCTCTTGGAAAGCACCAACAAAAGCCTCACAAGTGCCATCCAAACGACCCTTCACGAATTTCCACCACTGACTCGCATCCCCCTTTAGTTGGAAAGACGCCAAGGTCACCTTCAACGCTCCGTCCTCGATGCCAAGCATCTCGAACGTCTTACTCATCTGCTCCAACCACTCATCTACTTTTAGTGGCTCCTTCGGATCCCCAACAAACTCATTCGGATTAGACCGGAAGAACTCCCTCTTCAAGAAGGAAGGCCCTGCCTCAGCAACCTGGGCCTACACTGGAGCCTGAACTGGATTCTCAGCTCTGAGAATACCCATAGACTCCCTCAAAGCATCGGCTATCCCTCGGGCTAAACCGCCCATAGCCTCCTAACCTGCTGGCTCAGCCACATTGGCCTGGCCAACCCCCTCCTGCTGCGCCGGAATATCATCCGATAGAGGCATCTCCTGCCTCCTAGGCCTACCTCGCCTACCACTTCATCCTCGTCCTGACATCCTAATAAAGGTAACAAAGAACGTTAGCACATTCACAAATGTGCCGAAACTAGAACACTCGTGTCCTAATGCATGGACAACTGTAATTCACTTCACGTAAGCACATAAACACATAAGCACCTACAAATCTCATTTCCGGATAATGATAGTCAAGGCGTTCTAGGAGTTAGGTTAAAGCGACATTGATCAAGTGCTTTTCCAACAAGACTCACAGAAACCCAAGGATCCAGTCAACATCCTAGAAACTAAATCCCATACCCAAATAGTCACATAAACATGTCGTCAATTAAACACATAGCATATGACACTACATCTAAGTCTCTATCAAGCGAGACAAACCCATTGTGATACTAATCACTTCCTACGTACCCACAGTATTCGAACCCGGTACGCTCTGATACCAAGTTATAACGCCCTCAAAATAATACATAAAACCCATCACTTTAGACATGTATTGACATAAGAGAAATCAACCATTTCGATTCATCAGTGTAGTCCTTACAACAGTATTACATGTTAACAACAAAAGCAATTGCCCTACGGGCTTACAGCTTTCCAAGTCAACACTTGGTTACACAAAAGAAGAGTACTAACTCTACACAAAAGAAGCCCTTGGCATGATATACATGTAATACAAACAAATAAACAAAAAAAAGGAGTCTTCAACTCTCATCATCATCCAAGCTATGACCTCGGAGATGGCATGCTACCTGTACCTGAAAATAATGTCCCATATAGGGTGAGCCAACGCCCAGTAGAGATATGCTAAACATAGTATGGGCATTAACTAAGACATTAGCAATTGATAAGTGTTTAATTCCCATAAATCAATTCATAATCCATTTCCATTACATGACCACTATACCCATGTTTCCTTTCATTTTCCATTCCTTTTCCAACTTTGAGTTTGAAAACAAGGCTCAACACCTAGCCAAATAACTTAATGAGATTTAGACTCATCTTTAAAACACTTTCGAAATTTAAGACGGATACACATTGTAATGCTGTATTGATAACACATAAACCATTCCTACGTTTTACGAAAGATACACATTTTGGTGCTGTATCAACATAACATAGAATCACTTCTATACTTCACAATTGATAACGATATACATTTTAGTGCTATATCAAATCAATTCGAACACTTCCATAATCAACATTTGATACACATTGTAGTGCTGTATCAATGTCACACAAAATCCGGTTTAGAGGTCCATCCCCTATCTTCCCTTAAACCGTGGAGTACATCCTCTATCTCCTCCCACACAACACATGTATATAAACATAGATCATATAGAATCAATCAATACATAAAGTTAATGTATTATTCCAGTCGCTATATTCGATAGCATACTCAATCGATTAGTTTTAGTTTGCCTAATCATCATGCATTGTTTACAACAATCAAAACTACCCTTCACCGGTAGCCTAAGCAATTATTTCTAAACAGATAATAAAAGCTCTAACAGATAAATTATCAATGTTTTCAAAAGTGAGCGATTAACCAATCCAACTCCACCATTCCAAAACATAATGAGTCAATTTCATTATTTCCAACTCAATTCCATGAATCCACAATTTTTTCCAAATTAATTATACCAATTAATTTATACAACAAATTAGGGTTTTCTACCCCTTTTTCCAACAACAACCCAATGGTCCATAAATCAACCACCACCAACAATATCATTATTTTGAAACCTAAAATATACTTTTTAGAATCAAAATACAAAACCCTCTTTTAACATTTTGAAACCCTAACTCCCAAAATTTACCCAACTTCAACACTTTATCAAAACAACCAAAAATCTATGTCAAAGACCATAAGAGTGAGTAGAAATCCCTACCTCAAAAGTTGACACCCAACGAAGAAGATAAAGAAAATGAAAATGCTCCAAATCTCGAGATTCTTGGATCAAAAGATAGCTCTCGACGATCAACAAGTTTTTTGTAAAGGCCAAAGGTTAGGAAAACACTCTAGCTAGATCAATCCTAAGAGAGAAGTTAGGTTTTAAAGTGAGGTGCTCTCCAATGGCTTCTTTGGAAAAGTAAGAGAGAGAAAGGAAACCAAAAAGTGATTCAAAAATGGAACCCCGAAGTTGATATAAAAATCACCCCGCTCGAGCGTGGAAAACCCCGCTCGAGCGTCACTCACAGAGTCTCGCTCGAGCGTCAAAAATCCCGCTCGAGCGGTGGATGCACACTCCCAGAACTTTTTGCTGAACCAAGTCCCCACTCGAGCGTCATACACAAACTCACGCTCGAGAGTCAAAACACCCGCTCGAGCATCCAACACTGCAGAGGAAATACTAGAAGGTGAAAAATCACACTCGAGCGTCAAAACTCCCGCTCGAGCGGAGAAACAACAATGAAGGGCCCGCTCGAGCGTCAAAAGCTCCACTCGAGCATGAAGGCAAAAATTTTGGCAATTACTCTTGGGTTCTAAGTTCAACCAACCTGAAACAAACCTGCCCAACACATCCTATAAGTCAAATACAAGGTATGAAATGATGCAAACAAGATATAAGCAACTACTAACATCCACGGAAACAAGTCTGGATCACTGTACACAAGAAGTAAAAACTCGGGATTGTTATAACCTCTTTTATCTCTCCTCCTCCTACTCTCTCTCTCATGGACTCCTCGACCTCTCGCCCTGCCGTCGTTATCAACAATGGAACCAAGTATACTAAAATGGGTTTGTCTAGATCTCGATCGAATTATACTTATACCCTTACGAATCTAATTAGTAATGAGTCCTCTGCTAGAAGCAATATGTTTGAAATGGAACTTCAAGGGACTTTGAATAGAAAAGACAGGGAAGCTGACCTTCTTGTTCAGGAAGAAGGAAAACCATTAGTTCCTAAACACAAAGATGATGTCGACACATTAAAACAACACAAATAGCTTACAGCCAGGGAGATTGCTGCTTATGGATTTTGTATTGCCCCTCCTTGGTTTATTACAGAATATTTATCAAATGCTACACTTGCACGTACAAGTGTTGCGAGTACAATAGTATTATCCTCAACTTCAGGACTATTTACACTTTTCATTGGTGTATTTCTTGGCCAAGATTCCTTAAACATAGCAAAGGTAGTTACTGTATTTGTCAGCATGGCTGGTGTTGCCATGACAACTCTAGGGAAAACTTGGGCCGCAGATGAGTCACCAGTAAATGCCTCTTTAGATGTGCTCAACTCAACTCAACAAGCCTTAGTTCCATTGAATTCTTTGGAGAGATATGATGCCTAGATATAGAGAATTCATGTAAAGCTTCATCTATGAAAAAAATGGAAATCGCTCTCCTGTTGGAGATCTTTTTGGTCTTCTCTCCGTTGTGTCATATGGGCTATTCACTGTACTACTCAAAAAGTTTTTTTGGTGAGATAGGAGAAAGAGTTGATGTGCAAAAGTTGTTTGGTTATATTGGATTGTTTACACTTGTAGCACTGTGGTGGCTTGTTATCATAGTGAAGAACTTAGTGAGAACAACATTTTGACCGGTGGAGATCGGAACCTAACAAAGTCGAAAATTGGAGTTTTGCTTGTGTCCTCTTCTAACTTGATGTAGGGATAATCTACTCCTTTTTATGAGTTTTAACACAAATGTTGGGCATTTGTATAAATGTAGGGATTTTAGAAAGTTAGCGTTTGATTTGAGATTATAAAAGAGGGGTTCTTGGTTTTGAACTCTATTGCGAATGTGAGGTTTTGAAATGGGGTTATGGGTGTACAATTGATGATATTGAGCCTTAGAAGGGTTATTTGATAAAGAGGAAAAAATGCCCTAATTGGGATTAAATAAATTATTTGTCAAAATAATGAAATTAATTATGGGAATGCGTGATTGAGTTGGAAATGATGAAATTGGGGGAAAATGTAATAAATTGGTAGTTGGATTGAAAATCGCTTACTTGTGGAAAATGTATTAATTTATCTATTTGATAAATTTAATTATCTGTTTAGAAATAACTGTTTGGGCTATCGGTGGAAGATAGCCATGAGTGTTGCAGAGTTGCAAGATAATTAGGTAAACTGAAACTAATCAATTAGAACATGTTATTGAATATGACAGTTGGAATAACACATTGAATATGTGCACTAATTAATCATTGTATATGATAAAGTATTTAAATACATTGCATATGTATCTTTGTTTGGGATGAGATAGGGGATGTACTCCATGGTTTGGGAGGAGATAGGGGATGTACTCCACTGTTTGGGAGGAGATAGGGGATGGATTCCATTGATAATTAAGTTGGCCAGAGTGTCCAGGATGAAAGTCCCGAAACCTTATATACATCTGAATGATGTTGATGAGTTGAAGTGTTGATATTATGAGTTGTAGTCTCATTTTGAATTATTGATGAATTGAAGTGTTGTCTTTATGAGTTGGAGTCTCATTTGAATTACTTGGATAAATGAACCATGTCAATAAAGTGAATTGGAAATAGAAATGAAACTGAGATGAAAGATGAATGTCAATGTTGATAGGTTATAGAAACGGTATAAAGCGATCTACATGTGGTGAACATTTATCAGATGCTAATGTTTTAGTTATTTCTCATATTTGGTTTAGCATATCTCTACTAGGCTTTGGCCCACCCTACTTGGGACACCATTTTTCAGGTACAGACGATATACCACCTCGAAGGGTATAACTTGGGAGGTTTTGGAGTTGAAGGCTTCATTTTGTTGTTTTGTCTATATTTGTACTTAAATGTATATCTAAGCCGAGGGCTTTACTTGTAAAAGAGTTAGAACTCTTCTTTTGTGTAACCAAGTAATACTTGGAAAGATGTAAGCCTCAGGGCATTCTATTATTTTTGTAAACATTTGGGAATATATATGAAATACCCTTTTGTAATATTAACTCTGATGTACGTATGGAAATGTGATTATCTATCATGAATATACAACTATTAAATGATGGGATTATGTATTATTTTGAGGGCGTTACAACTTAGTATCAAAGCTACCGGGTTTGAATACTTGGAGCTCGTGGGAAGTGGTTGTTTAACCACAATGGTTTCATTTAGCATGCTTAGGAAGTGTTATGTATTTTGTGACTATGTGATAACATGCTTATGTGATTATATGGGTATGGGGTTTGATTTCTGAGATGTTGATTGGATTTGTGAGTTCTTGGAAGTCTAGTCAGAAGAGCACTTGATCACCGCTATTTCTGATTGGAACTCTAGCAACGTCATGGGACAATCATTATCTAGAAAGAAAATATGTATGTGCTTTATGTGAGTATGTGCTTATATGGTTTGCCTTATGTGATGTAGATACATGTGTAGGTTTATGTTTAAGCCATATGCAACGTGTTAGGACTAGTGTGGAGTACCTACTTCTGAGCTAAATTCTGTCTCTTATATAAGATAATATGCTTTGGATTGTTGACATTAGAACACGTAAGACTATTTCTAAATTTCCTTGGGATAGACAAAGTTAGTTATAGTTGGATTGTTTCACTTGCTTGATGGACTACTTGTGAGGTTAGTGATAGACCCTAGGCTAATTATTTTGTATGTGTGTGGGAATGAACGTAGTCTTAGCATGATAGAAATTATATCGTGTAGTAAGAGATGTGTTTCTTAGAGAGTTTGTTTTATTTATAATTTTGCTACAAATTCTAAGAAGGCAAATGAGATAAATAATTTTGAGATAGATTGGAATGAGATTAAATTTGATTTGGGTTATGCCATTTGATGGGATTATTAGTAGTAACAGCATTGACTCGTGAGTCGATATTTTAGAACATGTAGGCGAGTTCTGTGTGCCTTTGAGATTGGTGAAGTCCATTGCCTCAAAGTTAGTGGTTGATGTTCTCGAGTGCAATAAATGAGTGTTTAAGGACATGATATGATGGATGTTGTGGAGTTGTGTTAGCAACCAATGTTCTTAGAGGAAATTTTAAGATTTCTTTGTGAGGATATTATAATTCTAAAGTAGGTGCTCTAGGATAATTAGTATGGTGGCAATTTGAGTATTTCTATGGAAATTTATGCTTGACCCATTGAGAGTGATTGATGTTAACTTTTACAGTTACTTTTATGTATGAGTTGAAATTGTGACGATGGAAGGTATAGGAGAGTGTTTTGGGTTAAATTTGGTGTGTGTCGTGATGGTGTGATTCATGTAATGGAAATGGAGATTATTTTGTATCCTTTGTCCTTTAGCTACAAGATTGTTTTGTATCCTTGGAGTAAGAGTGGTGGATCTCTTATATTGACCCTTCATTTGCTATAAGTGCGTTTGGATTGTCTTGCTTCGTTTTTTTTTTCGTTAAGCCATGATGTTAATTTAGATTAGTATGGAATCAATGTCCAGTTCAAAGTTCAAAATTTAATCATTTTCGAATTTAGTCAAACAAAATTGTTTTCGAGCTCAAAGTGTTATGCCAATTACGCCATTGATTATCAAAAAAAAAAAAAAAAAACTGATTTTATTAAAGTCAGGGGATGACATCCCCGATTACAGAGGCAACAACAACAACAACAACAATAAAAGAAAAAAAATAGAAAAAAAGAAAAAAGAGGGATCTTATTTTTGATAACAGCCACATGCTGACTTCACTTACTCGACTCTCCCGCCAAGCTCTTCCTTTTTTTGTCATCTTGGGTGACCCTTGAAGGCCTGCCTCGGTCTGAGGACGCCGAGGAGTTGACTCCTGTTAGTATCCAAAGGCAAAATCTGAAGGTGCTTCGAGTCGGTCATGACGATGGTCTTCCATTTCAACTCTTTGTTCTCCACCTTGAGGTGCAAATCTACGCTTTCAGCATCTTTGTACATGCTCAGTAGTAGAAAGTTAGGCATTTAACTTGTACTTCTTGGTCCTATTTTGCAACCGAGGAGATAATTTGGTAACATGATCCTTTGTTTCCATGCAAGAGCTCAGTGTAAAGTGGTTGGCCTCAATGTCAGATTAAGTAGCCATGATTTGCTTAACTAATATCATGGGAAGGTTAAGAAGAGTGGGAGTAGAGGCACTCGGTCCAAGAAGGTTAGGAAGAGTGGGAACAGGGGCACTCGATCCAGGAAGGTTATGAAGAGTAGGAGTAGGGGCACTTGGTCTAGGAGAGCTTAGATTATTGAGGTCTGGAAAGAGAGTGAGGGGATGAGATAAGGCCATATGTGGTAAGAGATGTAAAGAGAAAGAAATGAGGGTTAGAGAAATAGTAGAGAATAGACTGAGTTTTGGGACAACTTTTCTCCTCTGTTGGTCTCTTTTTCTCTTGATGAGAAAGAAGAAACAGAAGCAAAGTGATGAAGAAGAAGGAGATGGAAGAGAATGATGAAGAAAAAGGAGAAATGAGTGAATAAATAGAAGATGGAAGATACTGATTCAGAAAAATGTAGAAGAGTAGAAGACAAGAGGGAGAGAAAGCTGAGGCGAGCTTACAAATCGAGGAGGTCTGCTTTTGTCAGCCAACTGATGCAAAAGTAAGGCCGCATATCAGACACAGTTTTCGAAGAAAGAGAGAGAAGCGAGAAAGTTGTATACATATATGTATCTATATTGTATATTTACTCATTATATACATTTATTTGACTATATTTGGGCGGTTTTGGAGCTGAAGGCATCATTTTGTTGTTTTGTCTATATTTGTACTTAAATGTATATCTAAGTCGAGGGCTTTACTTGTAAAAGAGTTAGAACTCTTTTTTTGTGTAACCAAGTAATACTTGGAAAGATGTAAGCCTCGGGGCATTCTATTATTTTTGTAAACATTTGGGAATATATATGAAATACTCTTTTGTAATATTAACTCTGATGTACGTATGGAAATGTGATTATCTATCATGAATATAGAACTATTAAATGATGGGATTATGTAAAAATTTTAAAAATTGATCTAATCGAAGTCCGTTTTTTGTTTAAATTTAAAATATAGCTCTTTTATAACCTTACAAACATATTCCCAGTTTACACTTTCGCAATTTAGACATTAACTCTTTATTTTTCTCAAAATTCCCCTTTTAAACTCTAAGCTCCATATAATCAAGTAAAAGTGCATAAAGAAGTGTAGGAAAAATTCTTACCTCAAGCTAGAAGAGGAAATAAGCAAAAACTCCAATTTTCAACTTTGTTGGATTTCGATCTCTACCGGTCAAAACGTTGCTCTCACCAAGCTCTTAACTTTGATCTTAAGAACTATGGTCTAAAACCTCATCTGATTGGGAATAACTTTAGTCAAGGAGTTGCACTTAAACGTTCCTCCCTGTTTGTTTCTAGTGCAATTGATCTTCATTGAAACCTCTTGGCTTCCAAAATTAGAGTACCTGAAAGCAACTTCATCATCCTCAACGCACGGCACCGGAAGAGCAAAAGCCATACCAACACCAGAAGACATGGCACAAGCTTCATCCTCACCTTATCTTTGGACGCAAAGATCTGATTAGCCCAAACTCGGTCACGAGCTCAAAGTAGTGCAACACACAGCTTTCAGAGCTCCGGCAAAATGCATCGTTGTCTTCTTCTCTGGCACAACTCTGACAACACACAACCAAAAAGATTCCTCTCCTCACCAAAAAAAAAAAACATAAACAGAGCACTAGGAATACCAGAAATTTGATCTGAGAGGTTGGAATCAGAATAACCATCCACTTTCCATCTCATCCAAGCACCACACTGAACTATGATGGTGTCGCGCATGACACACTACTTTACATAGTCTTAACACCATAGATCAAAGAAAAAAAATAAGGTAGAGGTGGGATTACTGACTCTCCCCAACAAACAAATCTCTAGGAACTCTATACTCTTAATCAGCCACATGCTGCTTTTTGGTGCCACTAACTGCATCATGATGTTGAGCAATTGCCACAACATTAGCTAAAGTGTATGTAGTGGGTCCAATTTTATTACTTCCTCTAAAAAATTACAATTTCCTTGCAAGCAAATAATAGCCACTCATCACTCTTACATAGCGTTTCAGAGAAGGCCTGCTATAAAAAAAATGGGTCATTACATTAATAGTTTCATTTTACAAACCCCCCTACTTATATAAAAGGTAATAACTCTTAGTAGAAAAACATAGGAAATTACATTAAAAAAAAGTAAAGGAAAGGGGAAAAAAATAGAAAGTAAAGCAAAGCAAAAAAAAAGAGTGCATAAATTCAATATCTTCATTCCGTCTAAATAATTACAATGGCAGGGGAGTAAGTATAATTTCCCAAACGTCAACGGGTAATATGTATTAAACCCAAACCTTCAGGGGGTGTAAGTGTAATTTACCCAATATTTTACTATTTAGATACATTTAAATAAGATGTTTCTAAAAAAAAGCAAAAAAACTACTTAAAATTTTAAAATATTCACTAAAGACAAAAATATATATATATATATATATATGAAAGATAAAAAATTTAATTTTTAAAAAACTGAATTCAGAAGATTAAAACCAAACACATTGAATTATACTCCATAACCTTAAAATTAAAAAGGGCAAATTTGGCAAAGTGATGGATGTCATTACCCCTATTTTTTATGATAAATTTTTTATTTAATAATTAATTAATCTTAATAAATAAATAAATAAAAGATTTTCCATTCGTAAGCAACCTAGTCCTTCTATATTACGTTTTTTTTAATACTCAAATTAAATGAGAGACCAATGATAAAATGGTTGCTTAATCATATATATAAAAAAATTTATATTTGACACTATTGACAATAAAATTATCATATAATAATTAAAAAATTGACACATCATCGAATATAATTATAAAACTTTATGTATTTTTTGTTTTGTTTAAGACAATAATATTTTATTAAAAATTTATTTTACTTGAAGGTGGAGAAGTTCAAATGTTAATTGATTTTTTTTTTTTTTTTGTGATAAATTTGTGAATATTAAAATTTTTAAGTGACCATATCTATAAATTTTGTGGAGTCACCATTTATATATTTGGATCATATCTGTTTTAAAAAGATGAATTGTTAGTGTTTTGAGAAAAATTGTCTATATTTTTTTAGATAAATATAATCTAATCATTTGATTATTGATATTTGATCAATCTAATTTTTTTACATTGATGATTTGTGCAATGAAACCAATAACAAGGTTATTTGATGCAACTTATAAAGTTGTTTAGAATTTTTTATTTGGGTAAATTATAAATACATCCCCTGAGTGTAATGCCCCCAAAATAATACAATAAAGATAACTCATATGCGAAATAAATGTGAGAAACAACTTACTTTCATACATCAGAGTTCACTGTTTAACAACCAGTTAAATGTCATGTAGGTTTACATCTTCCAAGACATTTCTTAGTTACACAAATTGAGTTTCGCTCATTACATCTTAAGCTCTTGGCTTTATAAATAACAAGCATATACACATAAGGCATAATTAAGAAACTCTTGCTTCTCGAAAATCCATCCATGCTATTGCCTTGGAGGTAACATCTCACCTGCACCTGAAAATGATATTCCCGTATAGGGTGAGCCAACAACCCAGTAGAGATAATCTATCACAATATATGAGGTTTAGCAAAGGTATAAATAATACGTGCATAAACAATCCCGATATTAAAACATTCACAAGGCCAGCATATTCATATGCCACTAAGACCAAACCTCATTTCCATTTTTCTTCAATTCATTTCAAGTTCATATATGCTACTCAATTCGTGAGTTAAATTCATTATCTTTCAACAACCAAGATGAGACTACAACTCAATAGTTTTCTAACTATGCAAAATACACATAAACACTTCAAACCTGCCATTTTATGGATATTTTGTCCGAAAGAATCGGCACCCATTTATATATGAAATTTCGGGTCTTTCACCCAGGACACTCTGGCCAACTTGCTTTAAAATGGAGTCCATCTCCTTTCTCCTCCCAATCAAATGTACATATGCAATGTATTTATAGACATAATCACATATGAAGTACATCCCATTTCTCCTCCCAATAAACATACATATATAATGTATTTATAACATAATCACATATGGAGTACATCTCTTTCTCCTTCTAATAAACATACATATACAATGTATTTATAACATGGTCATATTCAATGACACCAACAATGGATTAGCATTAAATCGCCTAATCCTCATGTAATTTCTACAACAACCATAACTACCCTCCACCGATATTCCTATACAATTATTTCTAAAGAGATGTTCAATCTCAAAATAAATATTATATTCAAAACTTACATAGGTGAGATAATACATATCCAATATCACCATCTATACCCATAACCTTCCAATTTCACATTTTCAATGCTAATTCCCAATTATTTATACAAAATAATAATTTAATCAAAATTAGGGCAAAATCTCTCTCTTTCCAAATATCAACCCAAACACCAAAATCAACTATCTTGGCACAACATGATCTTATATTCAAGCCTCATACTCATTTACCTCATATTTATCAAAACCCCTATTTTCATTTTACACCCAAATCTTAGATTTGTCCAAACTACAACCAAACCTCATCATCTATACACAATAGCAAATAATTAAGCTAAAAACCATATTAGAGTGTAGAAATTCCCTACCTCAAGAAGAGAAGACGAGCAAAGCAAGGTTGAACTCCAAAAATGATGAAACCCACTTTTACTTAGATCAATACGAAGCTCTTGAAGCCCTCTACCTTATTCTCAAAGACACTAAGGTCAAGAACTCAATGGATTTAGATGAAATCTTAGAGAGAATGTGAGTTTCTAGAGAGAAGCTCAAGATTTGGAAATTTGGAGACTTTAGAGAGAGAGAGAGAGAGAGAGAGCAAAAAATGATCTAAAATGTCACTTTCACAATCTGATAAAGCGCGGTCCACTCGAGCGTGGAAAGCCTCGTTCGAGCGTAAGACACAGACTCCCGCTTGAGCGTGAAACCCTGCGCTCGAGCGTGAAATACGCTCTCCCAGTATTTTTGCAGACATATTCCCCGCTCGAGCGCCCGAATGCCCGCTCGAGCGTAGAGCAAAATTTATGAAGCCCGCTCAAGCGCAAGAATGCCCACTCGAGCGGAAAAGCCAAATTCTGAGCAACAACCATTTGTACCAAAAGGCAACCAACATGTTCCAAACTCGCCCAATAAGTCCCAAAACTCAAATTCAAAGAATTAAATGGAGGAAACAAGACATAGACAACAATATAAAATCACGAAACCCAAGTCCAAAATACAATAAAGGTCGGGATAAAACCGGGATCGCTATACTGAGATTTAATTGAAATACAAATCATCATCTGTGGTTTTAAAAATTACATTCCATCCCCTAAGGTTTCTAATTTCATAACAAATCACCCCTTTTATTAATAAATCATCAAGTTAATTAACAGTTTTTAATGATGTTAGAAATATGTTTCAATTAATAATTTAGGTAATTTTATTATATATGAGAACAATTATGAATTTTCTTTTTTATGTTAATTCTGTTAAATAAAATTTTTTAACAATGAGGTATTTGTAATTTTTCAAATCACAGTCAGTAATCTGTATTTTAAGCAAATCTCAAAGGGTGTATTTGTAATTTATCCTTTTTATTTTCAAAAAGTGTAAAAATATTCGGTGCGATTCTTACTTGGGATGACTTAAATAAGTGTAATTTTTATCTTTTTACGAAAAGATGTGCAGAAAAGTAGAGATGTTATGTGATAGAAAAAAAATAAAAAGATGAATTATTTTAGAGTTGCCAAACTTGACCTTAGACCTAATAAGACAAAAATAATTTATATATATTGATATATATAAATAATAACTATTAAGAAGCATGAAAAAAACATGCTTTTTAATTTATACTTTATAATTATCTATTTTACTTGTCAAAAAGTACACTAAACAGACACCTAATATAAATGATTTGGTTAACAAAGGTGGGATCGAATAGGAACACACAATTGATTCATGGGCAAAATAAATAAATCTCAAATATTAATACTAAATTTTAATTTTATCTTAAGTTTTTATTATAAATGAGGTCCCATTTAATGTGTTAATAACATCAGATACAATGTAAATAACATCGAGTCATCATACACAAACATTAGATCAAAAACATCTAATATTTATCAAATTCAATAATGTTTGAAAAAATAGGAAAAAAAAAATTCTAATTTCAATCAATTTCAATAAATTTTGAAATTATAGATGAAACACATCATCACATTACATACATTACATCATCTTTGATTAAAAATGGGACTAAATAGACATAAAAACTTTTTTTAGGACTAAATTTCGCGTTTCAAAAAACTAGGACTTATGGGTAAATTTTCCTTGATTCATTATTACAGTTTGGCATATGGATTGAGATTAAATTAGTCAGTAAAAAGATTTTAAAAAATAGACTAAATTAATTAATAAAATAAAATGTCACATTCAAATTATAATTATTTTATTTTTTCTCTTATAACCATCTAATCAATTGCAAAAAAGGTCAAAATTTATCTCAAAAAGAATTTTTTAAATCAAATTAAGGGTTTGTTTGGGATGTGGGTTGATTTTTTGACTTTTTTACTTTATTGGCTTTTTCGTTTTTTTAGCTTGGGGCTAAAAAGTCTAGTTTATGATAGATTTTTTAGCTTTTTTGACTTTTGTAAAAGAAATTTTAAAATAATTATAATTTGAATGTGACATTTTGTATTATTGGATTAAAAACTTATTTTATCTTTTTATAACTATTTTAGCCAAAAAGCTCCATTGGCTTTGGTTGGGATAAACTTTTTTAGCTTAACTTTTTTTGTTATTTTAATTTGATTAAAAAAGTTATGTTTAGGATAAATTTTGACTTTTTTCTGTAATTGATTTGATGATTGCTAGAGAAAAATAAAATAATTATAATTTAAATGTGACATTTTATCTAATTAAATAATTTAACCTATTTTATATTTTTACGGACTAATTTAATCTCAACCCATACGCCAAACTTTAATCTCAACCCACCTTTGTTAACCAAATCATTTATATTAAGCGTCTGTTTAGTGTAATTTTTAACAAGTAAAAATAGATAATTATAAAGTATAAACTAAAAATCATGCTTTTTCATGCTTCTTTATAGTTATTATATATATATATATATATATATCAATATATATAAATTAGTTCCGTCTATTTAGGTAAAAGTAAGAATTGCACCGAATAACTTAACACTTACTAAAATTTTAAAAATTATAAACAATTTTATAAGTTGCATCAAATAACCTTGTTATTGGTTTCATTGCATAAATCATCAATGTAAAAAATTAGATTGATCAAATATCAATAATCAAATGATTAGATTATATTTATCTTAAAAAATATTGACAATTTAGGCCAAGTTTGGCAACCCTTAAAAAATCTAAAAAGACAAAAAGTTACCCAAAAAGTTAAAAAATTAACACTATTTACCAAAATAAAATATTAAAAAAATAATATACACATATTAATACAAATCAAAAAATAAACTCATGGATTGGTACTGACGAGATGGTGAAGTCAATGACCGGGGAGAAAAAAAATTATAGTAAAATATTCACTAAATTGGATGGTAGAGCTGGGCCTGTGGGGGTCCACCATGGGTCCCGTTTTGATAATCTAAACCGTTTAATAAGTAGAACTCATCTAGTACTATATTCTTATAAAAAATCACGTCTATCGGATATCGCTAAATACATGATCAAATCAACTTTATATAAAAATAGATGGTGTTATAGTTAACAGTTAAATATCAATAATCAAATGATTAGATTATATTTATCTAAAAAAATATAGACAATTTATTCTCAAAACACTAACAATTCATCTTTTTAAAATAGATATGATCCAAATATATAAATGGTGACTCCATAAAATTTATAGATAAGGTCACTTAAAAATTTTAATATTCACAAATTTATCAACCAAAAAAAAATTAACATTTGAACTTCTCCACCTTCAAGTAAAATAAATTTTTAATAAAATATTATTGTCTTAAACAAAAAGATATATATACATAAACTTTTATAATTATATTCAATGATGTGTTATTTTTTTAATTATTATATGATAATTTTATTGCCAATAGTGTCAAACATAAATTTTTTAATATACATGATCAAGCAACCATTTTATCATTGATCTCTCATTTAATTTGAGTATTAAAAAAATGTAATATAGAAGGACTAGGTTGCTTATGAATGGAAAATCTTTTTTTTTTTCATAAGATTAATTAATTATTAAATAAAAATTGTATCGTAAAAAATCGGGGTAATGACATCCATCACTTTACCAAATTTGCCCTTTTTATGGAGTATAATTCAGTATATTTGGTTGTAATTTTTGAATTCAGTTTTTTAGAAATTGAATTTTTTATTTTTCGTATTTTTTTGTCTTTAGTGAATATTTTAAAAATTTTAAGCAATTTTTTTACTTTGTTTAGATACACCTTACTTAGATTTATCTAAATAGTAAAATATTTGTGAAAAAATATTTTAAAAAATTAATAAATACGAAAAATGTAACACCCCCAAAATTATACAATGAATTCAATCCATGAGCGGAAAGATAATTGAAATAATACACTTCCATTCGTCAGAGTCTGTATACAAAAGATAAAACATGCGATATACATTCACAAACTGTTCATCCTAACTCTAAAGCATGTGTTGTAATGATAAAAAAAAACTGAAAACTAAGCAGATAATCATATGCCCTATAGGTTTACATCTTTCCAAGTCATTACTTGATTACAACAAAAATGAGTCTAACTCAATACAATTATAGCCCTTAGCTATACAAAAAGAATACAACAAAAGAAAGAAACTCTTGCTCCCAAAAGTCCCTCCTAGCTATTGTATAGCGATTCTGATTTTGACCTGTCTCTTGTGATGTTTCAGACTCGGGTTTATATGGTTTGGATGGTGGTTCATGTCTTGTTTCCTTGGTCTTCTCCTTCATGTTGGTTATTGGGTTGTAGTTGTGTGTTTGGAACAGGTTGGTTGCTCATTTTTCCAAGCCTTTGTTGTCCAGAATTTGGCTCTTCTGCTTGAGCGAGCTTCATAAATTTCGCTCCACGCTCGAGCTGGAATTCAGGTGCTTGAGCGGAAGGGGGGGGACTTTGTCTGCAAAAATACTGGGAGAGCGTATTTCACGCTCGAGCGCAGGGTTGCACGCTCGAGCGGGAGTCTGTGTCTGACGCTCAAGCGGGACTTTCCATGCTCGAACGGACCGTGTTTTATCAGCTCGCGAAAGTGACATTTCAGATCACTTTTTGCAATCCTCTCTCGCTCTAAAAGTCTCCAAGATCCAGATCTAAAGCCTCTCTCCCTAGAAACCATCTTCTCTCTTTGATTTCTGCAAATCCATTGGGATTTTGGCCATAGTCCTTAGTCAAAGTTGTGTAACTTCTCAAGGGCTTCGTTGTGTGCGGTAGAGATCGAATTTCATCGTTATTGATTTTGGGGGTTTCAACTCTCTTCTTCTTTAAACTTGAGGTAAGGAATTTCTACAGTCTTATATGGTTTTTAGCTTAGTTATTTGCTATTATGTGTAGATGATGAGATTCAATTGTGGTTTGGACAAATCTAGGATTTGGGTGTGAAATGAAAAGAAAGGTTTTTAATGAAATTGGCATAAGTGGATTTGAGGCTTGGATACAAGGCTGTATTGTGCCAAAATAGTTAATTTTGATGTTTGGGTTGATATTTGGAAAGAGGGAGATTTTGCCGTAATTCTGATTGAATTATTATTTTGTATCAATAATTGGGATTAACATTGAAAATGTGAAATTAGAAGGTTGTGGTTATAAATGGTGATATTGGATATGTATTATCTCACCTATGGAGGTTTTGAATGAACCATTTATTTTGATATTGAACAGTTTTTTAGAAACAATTGCATTGGACTATCGGTAGATGAGAGTTATGATTGTTGTAGAAATTATAGAGGATTAGGCGATTTAATGCTAATCCATTGTTGGTGTCATTGAATATGACTATGTTATAAATACATTGTATATGTATGTTTATTGGGAGGAGAAAGGGGATGTACTCCATATGTGATTTTGTTTATAAATACATTGCATATGTATATTTGTTTGGGAGTAGAAAGGGGATGGACTCCATTTAAAGCAAGTTGGTCAGAGTGTCCTCGGTGAAAAGCCCGAAATATCATATATAAATGGGTGCCGATTCCTTCGGACGAAATATCCGTAAAATGGCAAGTTTGAAGTGTTTATGTGTGTTTTGCATAGTTGGAAAACCATTGAGTTGTAGTCTAATTTTGGTTGTTGAAAAATAATGAATTTAACTCATGAATTGAGTAGCATATATGAACTGGAAATAAATTGAAGGAAAATGGAGTGAGGTTAGGTCTTAGTGGCATATGAATATGCAAGCCTTGTAAATGTTTTAGTATCGGTATTGTTTATGCACGTTGTATTTATATCTTTACTAAACCTCATTTATTGTGTTAGATTATCTCTGCTGGACTGTTGGCTCACCCTATACGGGAATATCATTTTCAGGTGCAGGTTAAATGTTTCCTCCAAGGCAATAGCGTGGATAGACTTTCGGGATGCAAGAGCTTCTTAATTATGCCTTATGTGTGTATGTTTGTTATTTGTAAAGCCAAGGGCTTAAGATGTAATGAGCGAGACTCAATTTGTGTAACCAAGCAATGACTTGGAAATATGTAAGCCTACATGGCATTTAACTGGTTGTTAAATAGTGAACTCTGATATATGAAAGTATGTTGATTCTCATGTTTATTCCGCATATGAGTTATCTTTATTATATTATTTTGGGGTTATTACATATTGTCTTAGCGGAGGCATGTCACCAACACCTAAAAATGGTTTTCCCCAAATTTGAGTGAGCCAAAGCCTAGTAAGAACAATATAACACAATATACGAGATTTAACGAAGATATAAGCATGATGTACATTTACAATGCCAGTAGTAAAACTTTCATATTCTGTATAGTCATAAAGTACCAAAGTTCATATCTCAACCCTTTTCTTTCTAGTTAATTCAAGTTAATTCATTTTATCCCAGTTCATGAGCCAATTTCATTATCATTCAAACAACCCATCTGAGACTATAACTCAGTGGTTCTCAAAATAACACAATCATCATACAACATTTCCATTTGTCATTTTACGAAAATTGCGTCCGCAGGATCGGTACCCATGTATATGCGCGGTTTCGGGACTTTCACCCTGGACACTCCAGCCAACTTAGTTTCAATGGAGTCCATCCCCTATCTTCTCCTAAAATATGGAGTACATCCCCTTTTCTTTTCCCAAAATATGGAATACATCTCATTTCTTCTCCCAAACATCATACATATATAATGTATTTAAAACATAGTCATATTCAATGACAATCAACAAGAGATTAGTTTCAATTCACCTAATCCTCATGTAATTTCTACAACAATCATAGCTATACTCTACCGATAGCCTAATACAGATATTTCTAAACAGATATTCAATCTCAAGACAGATAATGTATTCAAATTTCCATACATGTGAGTGATATATATTGTAGCAATCCCGGTTTCAATCTTTTTTTTATGTTTAGCCACTTCGACTGGGGGTCGGGGGTCGAGGTCGGAGACGCGCCCTGTTGCCGGTCGCGCAGGTTCCAAGGCGCACAGGGGCGGGCATCGGGGGCCACCAAAACAAAAAATTCATAATGCATTCAAAGTCTGAGGATGAGTGTGTTGGGAGCTTAGTGTTGCTGCTTTTTTTTTTTGTCTTTCTTGGCGAGGGGTTTGTCGCGCTCGGCGAGATTGCGCTCTGGACTGGACTGAAGGTTGCATTTCTTGGCTCGGCGAGCTTTTTCTTCTTTCGGCGAGATTTTAATGTGTGCAGTCGCTCGGCGACCAAGTCTTCGCGAACTGTTTATATCATGTACCACGAGGTTAGCGCTACGAGATTGAACATCACTTTTCTTCTTCTTTTATTTTGTAAACCCTAGCTGCCCACACTCTCTCTCTCTAAACTTATCTTCTCTCTAAGGTTTGATCTCTCTAGAGTGTGGATCTACCCTAGAGCCTTTGTTAATAAGATAGTGGGTGTTGAGATCTTCGTTTTAATCTGAAAGTCTTTGGATTTGGAATACTTTGAAGTTTGGGTCATCATCTCCATCTTCTAAGTTTGGGCTATTTTCTTCAAGGTAGGGATTTCCTACTCCATTTATACGTCTTAATCCTAAGTGGTGGTATTTTGGTATGTGGGGGTAGTTTGGTAATTTTGGGAGAAACCTTAGGGTTTGTCATAGATTAATTTGTATAATTAATTTAAGGGAAGATTGTGATATTGGGTTTAAATTCACGAGATTGGGGAATTTAGTGGTATAATGATGTATTTGGTTAGTTTAAATACTTACCTTTGAAAATGTTGAAATTACATTTGTTGTTATATTTATTTCTTGTTTAGAAATAATTGTTTTGGGCTATCGGTGGAGGATAGCCATGATTGTTGTAGACATTGCATGTGGATTAGGTAAAATTGAAACTAATCATTTGGTTAAGTGGTTGAGTATAAAAGTTGGTTTAATACATTAAATTTATGTATTGATTTATTATGTATATGACTTTCTGTTTATATGCATTACTTGTGTATGGGAGGAGAAAGGGGGTGTACTCCACGGTTTAGGGGAAGGTGGGGGTGTGCCTCTAAACTGGTTAATGATTATGAGAAGAAAGGGGGTGAACTTCGGGGTTCTTTGCTTATCTTGGCGCCTATATCTGCGTAGATACAATTTTATGCTTATCTATTTGTGTGGAAGTATGGAAGTGTATTTGATTGAGATTGTTATTACATTCAGTACTTGTGCTTATTGTGTTATAAGAAAGGTTTAACCTGAGTTGTTATCCTTGTTGAGTTGTTTGGCCAGGTTCTGTGCCATTGTTGGAAGGTGAATTAAGCCATAGACAAAGTGTCATAGGCAATGTGGACAAATTGTGTCAGAAATAATTGTAAAATGGAATATTTTGTGTTAACCATGTATCGATACCAATGATCTTACTTTAGTTAATTCTTATGCTTGGTTTAGTATTTCTCTTTTGTTTGTGGCTCACCCTATATAGAACTTCATTTTGGTGCGGGCGGCTCACTACCTCCAACGGCTTTGCTTGTGAGGGATTAGTCTTGCAGTCTTCTGTTATATGAACTATCGAAACATTCAAGCCCAGGGCTTTATTTGTATTTGAGTTAGAACTCATGGTTTTGTAACCAAGTGTTGGCTTGGAAAGATGTAAGCCCGTAGGGCATTATTTGGTTATTATATGTAATGTTTTATTTGATGATACTCTGATGAAGAAATGCATATTATTATTGTCTATGTATGGGTTTATTTTTGAGGGCGTTACAACTTGGTATCAGAGCGTACCGGGTTCGAATACTTTGGGTACGTGGGAAGTGATTAGAATCACGATGGGTTCGTCTCGTTTGATAGAGACATAGTGTAATGTTATATGCTTATGTGATAACATGTTGATGTGACTATGTGGGTATGGAACGTAGTTTCTGGGATGTGATTGAAACTTTGAGTTTCTAGTAGTCTTGTTGGAAAGGCACTTGATCACTGCTGCTTCCAACCGGAACTATAGTAACACTTTGGGACTATCATCATCCAGAAATGAAATTCGTAAGTGCTTATGTGATTATGTGCTTACATGGAATGAATTATTGTTGTCCAATGCATTAGGACGAGAGTGTTTAGTTTCGGCACATTTATTAATGGGCTAACGTCTTTGTTCGGTATATTAGTATGTCGTGAGGCGAGGGCGAGGACGCGGCGTGGTAGGCCGAGTGAAGTGCATGCAGGAGATTCGAAATGCAGAGGAGGTGTTGGTCGAGCCAATGTGGCGAACATGAAGGCAGCGAGCAAAGCGAGCCTTGGGCACTTTCGCCCAAGAGATAGCTGGGGCATTCAAGGAATCGGTTGATATTCTGAGGGTACGCAAATCGGCCCAAGTTGTTGTTTATACAGAATCTTTGGACCTTCTTTTCAGAAGAGGGAGTTTTTCCGGTCCAATCCGGATGAATTTGTGGGTAATCCAACAGAGCCGCTTAAAGCAGATGAATGGCTCGATCAGATAATGAAAACATTTGAGATGCTTGGCATCGTAGATGAGGGATTGAAAGTGACCTTGGCAGCGTTCCAGCTGAGGGGCGATGCGGGTCAGTGGTGGAAGTTCACCAAGGTTCGCATAGGAACTACGTGGGAGGCTTTTGTAAATGCTTTCCAGGAGAGGTTTTTATCTTGAAGTAGGAGGGAGAAAGAGAGACCCCGCCGCTGCTTAAAGATCCGAGTTCTTCCGTGGCTGAATTTGAGGCTGCATTCACCAGTTTATCCAGGTTTGCACCTGAGTTGGTGGAGACTGAGGAACGTCGTTGCTATGAGTTTGAGAAGAAGTTGAGGCGCGGCCTCAAGTTGAGAATTGTTGGGTCTATGATTCGTGACTATGGACGTTTGGTTGCGTCAATTATACTTGAGATTATGGCGCAGAAGAAGAGGAAGGACAGAAAGGCTCCAAGAGGAGTCAGGATGGCCAGGGTGATGGCAAGAGACAGAGGGGTTTTACTTCTCAGCAGTCTCAGGGTAGTCTTTCTAGATCCACTTTTCCCAAGAGAGTGCTAGTTACGGGAAAGACGAGCACCGTGGAGACATTACTTGTTTCAAGTGTGGAATTTGGGCCACAAGTCTCGATTTGTCCTCGAAGGGAGGAGGCGAAGAACAACATCTTATTCGCTCGATCTCGAGCGAGTCGAGTAGAGGCAGCACGGCCACATGTTTTCGCGCGGGTCAGCAGGCACATGAAGAGCGTCCGTAGCTTGGGTGGCACACCTAGTGCATCAGTCCGGGCGAGGAGGTCGAGCCTTGCGCTGACTCGGTCGAGCCTCGAGGGCCAATCGAGGCTTCATCGTCGATGCATTCCTTGAATGCCCATATGCTCCTAGGGAAGCGAGTTGATCGAAGCATCTGGTAGCGTGTATCTTTTACCCGCGCGGATCTTGTACCAATTCGAGATGTTGTGAGAGGTACTTTCTTGTTTTACCTTTCGGTTGCTAATGTTTTGATTGATACGGGTGCATCTCATTCCTTTGTGTCTGCTTCATTTGCATCTGTTTTGGAGTTGGAGTTAGCTCAGTTAGCGTCTCCTATCTGTGTAGTATCACCTCTTGGGGGTGAATTGATATTAAAACAAGGTGTTAGGGGTTGTGATATAGAGGTCAATGATCATAGAATCCCATTTTCTTTTGTAGTCATGCCTATAAAGGGCTTCGATGTTATTTTGGGTATGGACTGGTTATCGTCATACCGGGCAGTTATTGATTGCTACCGCCAGAGAGTCACTTGTTGTACTGTGGGCGGGGAGTATTTTCATTTTTTGGGGGACCGGGTTGGTAGTGTTTTGCCACCGAAGTATGACCCGCGAGGGCGGAGTGAGCTTAGTGGTCTACTTGCTAGCTTTGAGAGTAGTGAGTGTGATGAGACCCAGATTGTGTTGCCGAGGGTGGTTTGTGAGTACTCGGACGTCTTTCCCGAGGAGCTTGTTAGTTTGCCATCTCATCGAGAGATTGAGTTCTCTATTGATTTAGTGCCCGGCACGGCGCCGATTTCTATGGCACCTTATCGTTTTGCCCCGGCCGAGTTAGTTGAGTTGAAGATTCAGCTCCAGGAGTTATTAGATAAGGGCTATATCCGTCCTAGTGTTTCGCCGTGGGGAGCACCGGCCCTTTTTGTTAAAAAGAAAGGTGGTGCTTTGAGACTGTGTATAGATTACCGGAAATTGAATCGGGTTACGGTTAAGAATAAGTACCCTATGCCTCGTATTGATGATTTGTTTGATCAATTGAAGGATTCCCATTGTTTTTCTAAGATAGACTTGAGATCGGGTTATCACCAATTGAGGGTCAGGGAGGAGGATATTCCAAAGACGGCATTCCGTACGCGGTATGGCCACTACGAGTTTCTGGTAATGCCATTTGGGCTCACCAATGCACCGGCAGTGTTTATGGATTTAATGAACCGGATCTTTAGAGAATTCTTAGATCGTTTTGTAGTTGTCTTTGTGGACGACATTCTGATTTATTCACCTTCAGAAGAGGAGCACGAGGAACACTTAAGAGTGGTGCTTGAGTTACTTAGAGCCCATAAGCTTTATGCTAAGTTCGGGAAGTGTGAGTTCTGGCTAGAAGAGGTGAAGTTTTTAGGCCATGTAGTTTCTGGGGAAGGGGTATCTGTGGATACATCTAAACGCCTGAGCAGGAAAGGGCTGGGCACAGCCTAAGAGTGTGTTTGAGATCCGTAGTTTTCTGGGATTAGCTGGATACTATCGCCGGTTTGTGAAAGATTTCTCCAGGTTAGCTTCACCTTTGACGAGATTGACTCGGCAGGGAGTCAAATTTGTATGGAGTGAGACTTGTGACAAGTCGTTTGAGAGTTGAAAGTTAGGACCACCGCTCCGGTATTGATTATTAGGAGAGGGTTGGGTTATCACGGTCTATTGTGACGCTTCACGAGAGGGTGCAGGTTGTGTGTTGATGCAAGAAGGGAAAGTGGTTGCCTATGGCTCACGTCAGTTGAAAATTCACGAGAAGAATTACCCTACTCATGATTTAGAGTTAGCAGCTGTGATATTTGCCTTGAAGATTTGGAGGCATTATCTTTATGGCGAGAAGTTTGAGGTATTCTCGGATCATAAGAGTTTGAAATATCTCTTTACACAAAAAGACCTGAATTTGAGGCAGAGAAGGTGGATGGAGTTTATTGAGGATTATGACTTCGAGTTGCATTATCATCCAGGGAAGGCCAATGTGGTGGCCGATGCCCTTAGCAGGAAACCTGTTAGTGACATAGCTAGCATAGCCATTCGGGAGTGGGAGATGTTGGGTACACTTGGAGAGTTTGATTTGCTTTTGGGCGAATCCGTTGAAGCTGCGACCTTGTTTTTACGTTGTTATGACCCACTTGTGACTCGAGTGTTAGAGGCTCAGAGAGGTGATCTTGAGGTAGAATCCCTCCTAGTGAAGATTTCCAGTGGGAAAATTGAGAAGGGTTTGACGGCGTATCCCGACCTGAGTGTGAGATACCGAGACCGTCTGTTTGTGCCGGAGTCTTGCCGAGAGGAAGTACTCCGAGAGTTTCATCATTCGCGCCTTGCGGTGCATCCAGGAGGTACTAAGATGTATCGGGATTTGGGTCGCCAGTTTTGGTGGCGGGGTATGAAGAGAGATGTAGCTATTTTCGTATCGAAATGCCTTACTTGTCGACAAGTGAAATTTGAGGTGAGCATCGAGGCAGCCGGGTTTGTTGCAACCCTTGCCTATTCTGCCGAGTGGAAGTGGGAGCATGTCACTATGGATTTTGTTGTTGGTCTTCCGAGGACTCGGGGGGGTAGTCATGCTATTTGAGTAGTTGTAGACCGGTTAACTAAGTCGGCATACTTCATTACTATGCGCGTGAGAGATTAGGTAGATCATCTTTCCGACTTGTACATTCGGGACATAGTGAGGTTGCGGGGTCCCGGTGACGATCGTCTCAGATAGAGATCCTCGTTTCTTTGCTAGGTTGTGGCGAGTTTGCAAAGTGCCTTGGGCACTAAGTTGACCTTTAATGCGGCTTATCACCCTCGGTCGAGGCGTACTATTCAGATCCTTGAGGATATGCTTGAGGTTGTGTCCTTGACTTTAGTGGGACATGGGAGAGGCACTTGCCATTGGTGGAATTTGCCTACAACAATTTTCGTTTTGATCAAGTATCGGTATGGCACCGTTTGAGGCCTTGTATGGCGACCTTGTAGGTCTCCGGTTTGTTGGGCGAGGTAGGTGATGTACCTTTGTTGGGTCGGAGTTGGTAAAGGAAGCAGCGGAGAAAGTTGAGCTCATTCGTAGAGGCTTATTGACCCACGCCAGTCGTCGAAATCTTATGCTGACCGTAGGAGAAGACCGTTGGTGTTTGAGGTAGGTGATCATGTCTTCTTGAAAATATCACCTAGACGAGGTTTGATGAGATTTGGGAAGCGTGGGAAGTTATCTCCCCGGTTTATCGGTCCCTTTGAGATCCTTGAGAGGATTGGGGAAGTTGCTTATCGTTTGGGTTTGCCACCACAGTTGTCCGGAGTTCATGTCGTGTTTCATGTGAGTATGCTTCGGAAATATGAGCCAGATCCATCACACGTGTTAGATTGGACTGATTTAGAGGTAGATGAGGATGCCTCATATGAGGAGAGACCGGTTCGAGTCTTGGATAGGCGGGATCAAGTCCTACGTGGTAAGACCATCCCTTTGGTAAAGGTTTTGTGGAAGCATCACGGAGTGGAGGAAGCCACTTGGGAACGTGAGTTGGAAGTCCGTGAGAAATATCCGGATATGTTTGTTGATTTGTAATCTTGTATTTAGATTATATAATATCGTGGAACTTGAGAATTTTATATATGTCTTAAGTTGGAAAACATTGAGAATGTTTTGGTTTAATGTTAACTTTTTGAAACTTGCCTCATAATGGAAGTGGAATATAACATTTATATATTGAATGTGTTGTTAATATCATGAGATTGAATATGATATGGAAATTGTTGACATTGAAGGGAATAATGCATAATATTGATGCAGGTTGAATATATGTTGATTTATACATATTGTGAGATGCCTCTTGATAAGAGATGAAATGGCCGGTAAGGGGTCAAGTAGTTTAATGTTGCATTGTCACATTGTTTAAAATTGAGACAAATTTTTCAAAAACTTGTTCTTAATTTCGGGGACGAAATTTCCTAAGGTGGGGAGGTTGTAGCAATCCCGGTTTCAATCTTTTTTTTTATGTTTAGCCACTTCGACTGGGACGGTCGGGGGTCCGGGGTGCACACAGTCTGGGTCGCGCACCACCGCCGCGAGGCAGGGGCATTATCACCGTGAGGGAGGCGCAAAAAACAAAAAAATAGGGGGGGTGGGGGGGGGGGGGCGGCGGGAGCCTGCCGCGGTCGGGCAGCGGGGTTTCAAGGGGTTCACGGGTGGTGAGGTGGGGCGGCCTCAGCTCAAAATTCATAATGCATTCAAAGTTCACAGGATGAGTGTGTTGGGAGCTTAGTGTTCTTGGCTTGATTTTTGGGTCTTCGCTCGGCGAGGTTTGGTCGCTCGGCGAGGATCTTGTCTGGTGGACTGAAGGTTGCATTTCTTGGCTCGGCGAGCTTTTCTTCGCTCGGCGAGATTCTGGTCGCTTAATTCAAGTACGCTCGGCGACCAAGTCTTCGCTTCGCGAGCTTTGTTTATATCGAGTTTAGCGACTACGAGATTGAACATCACTTTTCTTCTTCTTTTATTTTGTAAACCCTAGCATTACACTCTCTCTCTCTAAACTTATCTTCTCTCTAAGGTTTGATCTCTCTAGAGTGTGAATCTACCCTAGAGCCTTTGTTAATAAGATAGAGGGTGTTGAGATCTTCGTTTTAATCTGAAAATCTTTGGATTTGGAATACTTTGAAGTTTGGGTCATCATCTCCATCTTCTAAGTTTGGGCTATTTTCTTCAAGGTAGGGATTTCCTACTCCATTTATACGTTTATTCCTAAGTGGTGGTATTTTGGTATGTGGGGTAAGTTTGGTAATTTTGGGAGAAACCTTAGGGTTTGTCATAGATTAATTTGTATAATTAATTTAAGGGAAGATTGTGATATTGGGTTTAAATTCACGAGATTGGGGAATTTAGTGGTATAATGATGTATTTGGTTAGTTTAAATACTTACCTTTGAAAATGTTGAAATTACATTTGTTGTTATATTTATTTCTTGTTTAGAAATAATTGTTTTGGGCTATCGGTGGAGGATAGCCATGATTGTTGTAGACATTGCATGTGGATTAGGTAAAATTGAAACTAATCATTTGGTTAAGTGGTTGAGTATAAAAGTTGGTTTAATACATTAAATTTATGTATTGATTTATTATGTATATGACTTTCTGTTTATATGCATTACTTGTGTATGGGAGGAGAAAGGGGGTGTACTCCACGGTTTAGGGGAAGGTGGGGGTGTGCCTCTAAACCGGTTAATGATTATGAGAAGAAAGGGGGTGAACTCAGGGTTGCTGCTTATGCGCGCCTATAGCAGAGATACAGCTTATGCTTATCTATTTGTGTGGAAGTATGGAAGTGTATTTGATTGAGATTGTTATTACATTCAGTACTTGTGCTTATTGTGTTATAAGAAAGGTTTAACCTGAGTTGTTATCCTTGTTGAGTTGTTTGGCCAGGTTCTGTGCCATTGTTGGAAGGTGAATTAAGCCATAGACAAAGTGTCATAGGCAATGTGGACAAATTGTGTCAGAAATAATTGTAAAATGGAATATTTTGTGTTAACCATGTATCAGATGCTACTGCTTTAGTTAATTCTTATGCTTGGTTTAGTATTTCTCTACTGGGCTGTGGCTCACCCTATATGGGAACTTCATTTTCAGGTGCAGGCGGTTCACTACCTCCAAGGACTTAGCTTGTGAGGAATTAGACTTGAAGTCTTGTTTTATATGAACTATGTAAACATTCAAGCCCAGGGCTTTATTTGTATTTGAGTTAGAACTCATGGTTTTGTAACCAAGTGTTGGCTTGGAAAGATGTAAGCCCGTAGGGCATTATTTGGTTATTATATGTAATGTTTTATTTGATGATACTCTGATGAAGAAATGCATATTATTATTGTCTATGTATGGGTTTATTTTTGAGGGCGTTACATATATATTGCAACTACACCGTTTATTTCAATATTCATCCAATTTTATCTTTACAACACTAATTCCATTTATTTATGCAAAATAAATACTTAAACCATTTTAGGGCAAACTTTTTTTTTTTTTTTTGATTAAATATCAACCCAAAGGCCAAAATCCACTATTTAGTCAAACTATAATCTTATATTCAACCCCATAACCATTTATAACTCATTTGCTTAGAAGCCCCTCTTTTGATTTTTAAATATGAACCCTAGGTTTGTCCATAATACTTCCAAATCCTACCATTGTTACACAACAACAAATAACTAAGTTAAAAATTATATGAAAGTGTAGAAAATCTCTACCTCAAACTTAGAAAACCAAAGTAACAAAGGAGAAACTTCAAAGATGTTGAAACCAACTTCTACTCAGATCAAAACGGAGCTCTTAAGGCGCTCTACCTTTTTCTCAAGGCACTAGGGTGAAGATCCCAATGGATCTAGGTGAAATAGTAGAGAGAAAATGAGTTTTAGAGAGAGAAAATCAAGATCTAAGGTTTTGGAGAGTTTTACAGAGAGAGAGAAATGAAAAGTGAACCAAAAAGTCGTCTTCACGAACTGATATACACGCAATCCGTTCAAGAGTGAGAAGTGACGCTCAAGCATTAGACACAATGTTCTGCTTGAGCGTAGAATACATACTTTCAGAGTTTTGCACACAAAGGACACCGCTCGAGCTCAAGATTGGCCGCTCAAGTGTCCACCCGCTCGAGCGTAGGAAGCGTCGCTTAAGCGTAGAATACGCTCTTCTAGTATTTTGCAGGTCTGCAAAAAATACTGAGAGTTTGCAAAGCCCGCTCGAGCGTACAAAGAAACGCTCGAGCAAAGGACCAAAAATCTAGGCAACAAAGATTTGAAAAGCAAGCAACCAACCTATTCCAAACACAACCACGACAACCCAAAAGCCAAACTCAAACAAGAACAAGGGGAAAAAGACATGAACAACATTCTGAAATCATAAAGCCCGAGTTCAGAATACAAGATGGGTCGGGTCAAAACCGGAATCGCTATAAAAAAAATTTGTACTGAATTTTCGTATTTTTTATATTTTTGGTATTTAGTGAATTTTTTAAAGATTTTTTTTCACAATTTTTTTTTGAAGTGTATTTATGTTAGGTGTGTGTAAAAATTAAAAATAATTACTTAAAATATTAAAAAAAATTATTGAAAATAAAAAAAATGTGGAAAATAAAAAAAAGTAAAATCTTTTAAAAAGTATTTTCTGAAAACCAAAATTAAACAAGCTAATCGTTGAGTTATTTTGAGAAGATGATTAAAATAGACTTTTTAATTTTTTAATTTTTTTTTAACAAAACATGTAAAAATATAAAAAATAATATAATCTATCTATCTATCTATATATTAAGGAAAAAGAAGTTTCTAATCCCCAAGCCTTGTGAGAGTTTCAATATCACAATCTAAATTTTTTTAATTTTTTAATTTAAGAAAAAATCCTAGTATTTATTAACTTCTCCAAACCCCCAAGCCTTACCCTCATAATAACACTTTAATACATTAAGAACAAACATAAAAAAAATTCCTTAAAAAGTCCAACACATATGATTGTTATCGAAATATTAAACTTTAATATAATATATATATAAATATATATATATATATATATAAAAGACATATAAAAAAGAAGAAGACAAAGTGGTGAAACACAACCCGTGCATATCTATATCTATATCTATATCTATATCTATATTCTATCTATCTATATATATATATATATATCTATATCTATATCTATATCTATACTATATATTAAGCAAAAGCGGATTTTAACCCCCAAGGCCTGTGGGAGCTTCAATATACCAATCTGAATTTTTTAAATTTTTTATTTAAAAAAAAAAAACTCAGCATTTATTGAATTGGTTAAAATCCCCTGATCATCATTTATTAACTTTTTTCAATTCACATGTCTTTCCACATGTCTGCATTTATTGATTTGGTCAAAATCCCCCTGATCAACATTTAAAATCCCCTCATACAAATAATTATAGATACAATCTATGTATAGTTACTGTAGTACCGTTTTCAACTTCTCTCATACACTATGGTTAGTGATAAGATTGTTAAATTATTTTTATAAAAAATCTTAAAAAACATAATTTATATATTAAAAAAAATTTAAAACAAATATAAATATCTATAATTATCCCGTGCATAGCGCGGGTGATAGACTAGTATATTATATAAGGAAAATGGTGTTTTTAACCCACAAGTTTTGTAGGAGCTCCAATCTCTTAATCCTAATTTTTTGATTTAAAAAAAAAACCTCAACATTTATTGGATTCCCCCAAATCTTTTTGATTTCTCTCATATACACACCCTTTTTATTGAATTCTCCTAAATCTTTTTGACTTCTCCCATACACTTTTTAACTTTTCACATACTTATTGCAGCCTTCCTCACTTTTACCATACCTATTGGACCCTTTCAACTTCTTCACTTCACTTTTTTATTTAAACTTATTTTTTTTTATTATGGTTCTTCTTTAAACTAATTATCGGCAGCACTTTCAACTTTTCCCACGTATGTCAAAAATGTGATTGAAGTTAGTAATTTATTCTTTTGTGTACTATTTTAATGGTTCTTTTAATGGAAGTTATCTCCTTTTGTGATTTGTAAAAAGAAAAATTATAATTTGATTTTTTAATATGATTAAAGTTAGATAAACATAAACACTCACAAAGAGAAAAATGTGATTGGAGTTGGTTCAATGGTCCTTTTTTTTTTAATGTGATTGTAGTTAGTTCAATGGTTTTTTTTTTTTCTTATGTGATTGTATTATAATTAGTTTAATGGTTCCTTTTTTTTCATTTATTTTTTTTTATTATGGGAAAAATGTGATGTGATTGTAATTTGTTCAATGGTTCTTTTTTTTTTTTAATATGATTGTATTGTAGTTAATTCAATGGTTTTTTTTTCATTTATTTTTTTTATTATGAGAAAAATGTGATGTGATTGTAGAATGTTCAATGGTTATTTTTTTTTAATGTGATTTAATCGTTTTATTTACTGTTTTAATGGTTCTTCTTTACAATTATTTTTTTTATTATGAAAAAAAATATGATTGTTGTTAGATAGCATAAAAATATTTGTTATTTATATGATTGAAGTTATCTCCTTTTGTGATTTGTATTTGGTCTGGCCAAAAAAAAAAATTTATTCGATTTTTTAATATGATCGAAGTTAGATAAACATAAACACTCACAAAGAGAAAAATGTGATTATAATTAGTTTAATGGTTCTTTTTTTTTAATGTGATTGTAATTAGTTTAATATTTTTTTTTTCATTTATTTTCTTTTGTTATGGAAAAAATGTGATGTGATCGTAGTTTATTTAACTGTTCTTTTTTTTTTTTTTAATGTGATTGTAATTAGTTCAATGGTTCTTTTTTTTAATGCGATTGTATTATAGTTAGTTTAATGGTTCTTTTTTTTTCATTTATTTTTTTTATTATGAGAAAAATGTAACGTGATTGTTGTTTTTACACTCCGTTTTGATCACACGGTGAATTTTTTTTTAATTGATTGTGTTTTTTTACACTCTATTTCGATCACATGATAAGGAAAAATGTAACGCCCTCAAAATAAACCCATAATTCATACATTCATGATACAAGAAATTGACAATATATGCAAGAGAATAAAGTGTACATCTATTTATCATAGTGTTTATCACAAAAGTATTACATGTTGACAACAAAAGTAAATGCCCTACGGGCTTACAACTTTCCAAGCCAACGCTTGGTTACAAAAAAAAAGAAAAAGAGTACTAACTCATACATATTAAGCCCTTGGCTTGAATTTACATGTAATACACAAAAGGCAAACAATAAAAAGGGATCTTCCGCCTCTAAGCCTCCCAAGCTATGTCCTTGGAGGTGACATATCACCTGAACCTGAAAATGATGTCTCATATAGGGTGAGCCAATGCCCAGTAGAGATATACTAAACCAAGTATGAGAAATAGCTAAAACAATAGCCTTTGATAGATGGTTGACACTTATAAACCAATTTACAACACTTTTCATTTCAACATCAAGTACATCCATTTTTCATTTCAGTTTCCTTCACTTATACAGTTTCGATTCATAATTATGGCTCGAACACCTTAAACAATTCAATGAGGCTATAACACATATTAAAACATTTCCATACTTCATAATTCATATGAGAATATAATTCATATTAAAACATTTCTATACTTCACAATTCACATAAGAATATAACTCATATTAAAATACTTCCATACTTCAACACTTCCATATTTCAAATGATACACAGATTTGCCGTATCAATGAAGTCCATCCCCTATCTCCTCCCAAACAGGTTTGAGAGTCCATCCCCTATCTCCTCTCAAACCATGAAGTACGTCCCCTATCTCCTCCCAAACAATAGACATATACAATGTATTTAAACAATCATCATATACAATGATCAATCAATACACACATTTGCTGTATTACTCTAACCGTCATATTCAATGACATATTCAATGTGATTAGTTTCAGTTTTCCGTAATCATCATACAATATCTACAACAATTAAGACTATCCTCTACCGATAGCCCAAAGCAGTTATTTCTAAATAGATAATAAATGCATCAATAGATATAATATCAACATTTTCATAGGTGAGTGGTTAATTAATCCAACTACACCATTCAATCCCAAAATTTCCCAATTTCATGAATTTCAACTCAATTTCATATTTCCACAAATTAATTATTCAACACAATTAGGGCATTTCCCCCCTTTTTCAAATATTAACCCTAAGGTTAAATTTCTTCCATTTAACAACAATAATGTCATTTTCCAAGGTCTCACATATACATGGAGTTTTTAAAACACAAAACCCCTCTTTTATAAATTGCACATCAAACCTTAACTTTTCCCAAAATTACCCAACAACACCAACTCATCAAAATGACTGAAATTTATGTTAAAACCCATGAGAAGGAGTAGGTTATCCCTACCTCAAAAGAAGAGACCAAATGGAGAAGATGATGAAAACCCAAGACGCTCCAAATCCACAAATTTTTGGATTGAAATGTTGCCCAAACCAAGCTCCACACTTTTAACAAAGGGACTAGGGTAGAAACACACTAGAACTAGATGGATTTGTAGAAAGAAGTGGTGGTTTAGAGAGAGAGGCAGCCGTTCCAGGGTTTAAGAGAAAAAGAGATGAAAAAGTGAAGAAGAAGAAGAAGAAGAAGAAGAAGAAGAAGAAGCTGCTGCCAACTGATATATACGAGGCTCGCTCGAGTGAAGGATTGGTCGCTCGAGTGACCAGACACAAAGGATCCTCGCTCGAGCGTAGAAAGCCTCACTCGAGCCAATAATTCGAAGCTTTAGGTCTGCAACCCAGAAGCACACTTGTGCGAAGAAAAGCTCGCTCAAGCGAAGAACTCAAAACATAGTCCTCACTCGCTCGAGCGAAGAAAAGCTCGCTCGAGCCAAGAATTACAACCATCAGGTCAAAAAGAGGCGCAGACGCAAGCTCGAGCGCAAGACTTCTCGCTCGAGCCATTGTAGACGCACTCCCGGAGAACTCCCGAGGAAACCTCGTTTTGTTCTCTTTAAGCTACTACAGTTTGGAATCAAATGTCACGGTTCTGAATCTAATCTTACAATATGCGATGTAAGACCGATAAATCACCAAAGAGTCCAAATTTGGCAAATCGTTTTGGAAAACTGATTTTATAAAGAATTGCCAAACATGGACTACTTTGCCAAATATAGAGTCGCCACCTAAATATTTTATTTTGAAGAAATTTAGGAAACCCTGACTCATGCCTAAGGCCACGTGTCCATCATCACCAAAGTTGCCTCGGTTTGGGAACTTGGGTAAAATTGGAGAAGGTCATCTATGAGCACCCCCACTCGCCTGATCAAAGATCGGCCTGTACTAAACATGATATTTTATTTTTGAAAATACATGTGCTCTTATTCCGATTAATTAGCTAATATAGCGATCCCAGTTATCCCTTTACTGTTTAGTTGTATTCCGAACTTGGTTCCGTGAAGTTGTTAGTTGTACTTGTCTTGTTGCCCGCCTTTAAATCGCTTCGTTTGGGTTTTAGGATGTGTTGGGCTTGGTTGATTCAGGTTGGTAGAGTTTTGGCTCCTATTGTTGTTGCATAGTTTTTGGATGCTCCGCTCGAGTGGTTCTTCTTGCGCTCGAGCGGGGTTCACACTCTTCCAGTATTTTGTGTCCCTGCAAAACTTCTGCAGGTGTGTTTTCTACGCTCGAGCGGATTTCCTGAGCTCGAGCGGGTCACGCTCGAGCGGGCTTGTTGGCACTCGAGCGAGTAGTACATTTTTGGTGTAAGTTATGGGAGGGGGAAATCTACGCTCAAGCGAACTGGTTTTTCGCGCTCGAACGGATGTACTTATTCTTGTGTCTTGGCGCTCGAGCGTTCCTTTTTGCGCTCGAGCGGACCTAGTCTTTTTGTTCTTGACGCTCGAGCGTTGTGTTTTCCACTCAAGCAGGAATGTCGTATATCAGTAAGCAGCTAGGCATTTTTTAATCACTTTTTACATTCTCTCTCTCTCTTACTTTCCCAAAAGCATTTTTGAGAGCCTCTCTCTCTAGAAACTCTTTTCTCTCTAGGGTTTGATCTAGTTAGAGTGTTTCCCTTCCCTTTGGCCTTTGTAGAAGTTGTGTTGATCGTCGAGGACTTCGTTTTGATTCATGGATCTTGGAGTTTGGAGTATTTTGATCTTCTTCATCCTCTTCCTTGGGCTCTGAAATTTGAGGTAGGGATTCCTACTCACTCTTATGAGTTTTAACCTAGATATTGAGTTTTTATATAAATGGTTTTGAGTTTTGGAAACTAGGGTTTCAAACGTATATTTTTGAAAGGAGGGTTTTGATAATTTTGAACCATAAACATGTATTTGGGTTTCAAAATGGGTTTGTTGATGTGGTTGGTAATATTGGGCTCTTGGAGTCAATGTTGAGAATAAGGAGAAATATGCCATACTTGGGTATATCGGGGCAATTAGTGTAATAAATGACTTTATTGAGAAAATATGGAATTGATTTGGAAATAATGAAATTGGTTCATTATATGGTAGAATAGTGGAGTTGGATTTATTAACCGTTCACTTTTGAAAACATTGATATTTTATCTGTTGGAGCTTTTATTATCTGTTTAGAAATAATTGCTTGGGCTACCGGTGGAGGGTAGTTTTGATTGTTGTAAACAATGCATGATGATTAGGCAAACTAAAACTAATCAATTGGATATGTCATAGAGTATGACAGTTGATAGAATACACTAACGTTATGTATTGATTGATTGTGTATATGACCCATGTGTATATACATTGTATATGTGGGGGAGGAGATAGGGGATGTACTCCACGGTTTAGGGGAAGATAGGGGATGGACCTCTAAACTGGATGTTGTTTGGGAGGAGATAGGGGATGGACTCCACTGATACAGCTCATATGCTTGTCAGTTAAAGTATTGATATAGCTCATATGCTTATCTATGGAAGTGTTGATATAGCTCATATGCTTATCTGTTGAATTGATAATGTAGCTTCTATGCTTGTCTAAAGTGAAATGGAAAACGTCTCATGTGAGTTATTATTTTGTTTGGAGTATGTGGCTAGGTTCTGAGCCACAGTTATGAATTAGAAATGAAAATGAAATGGAAATGAAATGAAATGAATCATGGACATGTGATGGAAATGAGTTATGAATTGATTTATGGAAATTAAACATTTATCAATTACCAATGTCTTAGTTATTGCTTATACTGTGTTTAGCATATCTTTACTGGACGTTGGCTCACCCTATATGGGACATTATTTTCAGGTACAGGTAGCATGCCACCTCCAAGAACATAGCTTGGATGATGATGAGAGTTGAAGACTCTTTTTTGTTTATTTTGTTTGTATTACATGTATATCAAGCCAAGGGCTTATTTTGTATAGAGTTAGTACTCTTCTTTTGTGTAACCAAGTGTTGACTTGGAAAGCTGTAAGCCCATAAGGCATTTGCTTTTGTTGTTAACATGTAATACTATTGTAAGAACTATTCTGATAAATATAAATGGTTGGTTTCTTTTATATCAATGCATGTCTAATGTGATGGGTTTTATGTATTTTTTTGAGGGCGTGACAAGTTAGTATCAGAGCATACCGGGTTCAAATACTTTGGGTACGTGGGAAGTGATTAGTATCACAATGGGTTTGTCTCGCTTGTTAGAGACTTAAGTGTAATGTAATGTGTTTATGTGATAGCATGTTTATGTGACTATTTGAGTATGAGATTTGATTTCTGGGATATCGATTGGATCCTTGGGTTTCTGTGAGTCTTGTTGGAAAAGCACTTGATCAATACTGTTTCTAACCGGAACTCTAGTAACGTCTTGGGACTGTCATTATCTGGGAATGGAATTTGTAAGTGCTTATGTGTTTATGTGCTTACGTGGAGTGAATTACAGTTGTCCATGCATTAGGACACGGGTGTTTAGTTTCAGCACATTTATGAATGTGCTAACGTCTTTGTTACCTTTAATAGGATGTCTGGGCGAGGTAGTAGGCGTGGTAGGCCTAGGAGGCAGGAGGCGCCTTTACCGGATGACATTCCGGCAATGCAGGAGGGAGTTGGTCAGGCTAACGTGGCCGAACCAGTGGGTCAGCAGGCTATGGGTGCCTTGGCCCGAGAGATAGCGGGAGCTTTGGGTATTCTCAGAGCTGAGCATCAGGTTGCAGAGGTAGGGCCTTCTTTCTTGAAGAGGGAATTTTTCCGATCTAATCCGGACGAATTTGTTGGGGACCCGAAAGAGACACTTAAGGCTGACGAGTGGCTGGAAAAAATGGAGAAGACGTTCGAGATGCTTGGCATCGAGGACGGGGGTTTAAAGGTGACTTTGGCATCCTTTCAATTAAAGGGAGATGTGGGTCAATGGTGGAAGTATGAGAAAGGCAATGTGGGTAGTGCATGGGGGGCTTTTGTGACCGCCTTCCAGGAGAAGTTCTTGTCTTCGGCTGCTAGGGAGAAGCTGAGGGATCAGTTTTGTCAGCTTAAACAGCAAGGATCATCAGTGGCTGAGTTTGAGGCTACTTTTACTAGTTTGTCCAGGTTTGCACCTGAACTAGTGGCGTTAGAGGAACGCCGTTGCTATGAGTTTGAGTGAAAGTTGAGGCGGGGCCTTAAGTTGAGAGTTGGTGGGTCTTACATCCAAGAGTATAGACATCTGGTGGATGCGGCTGCTCATATGGAAATTATGATGCAGGAGGAGGATGATGAAAAGCAGCAAGGTTCCAAGATGAGCTAAGAGGGTCAGGGTGATGGCAGGAGACAGAGGGGTTTTAACCCTTAGCAGTCTCATGGTGGTTTTGCTAGATCGACTTTTCTGGTACTGATTGCAGGCTCCGGGAGAGGTAGTCAGGGAGGCTTGACTTGTTTTGCATGTGGCCAGCTGGGTCATAAGTCTTCGGTTTGCCAGCAGAAGGGAGGAGGTCAGCGAGCTACTTCTTCTTCAGCTAGACCTCAGGGCCAGAGTCAGGGCAGGGGCCATCCCTTGTCTTGCTATCAGTGTGGACAGCCTGGGCACCTGAAGAGGTTTTGTCTATAGTTGAGTGCCACTTCAGGGGCGTCTGGTTCTAGGCAGACACAGAGTTTTTAGCCAGCTCAGTCTGTGCAGGCCTCGAGGGCCAACTCGGGAGCTTCGTCTTCCCAGTCTGTGCATCAGTCGTTTGCTCCTAGAGGTGAGCAAGTGGATCAGGCCTCTGGTAGCGTGTATCTTTATTCTTGAGGACCTAGTACCGGCTCCATCAGTAGTGTGAGGTACCTTTCTGTTTTGCAACTCGGTTGCTAATGTGTTGATTGATACGGGTGCATCTCATTCTTTTGTGTCTGCTGCCTTTGCATCTGTGTGGGAGTTGGAGTTAGCACTATTAGCATCTCCTATATGTGTTGTATCGCCTGTTGGGGGTGAATTGATTTTAAAGCACGGATGTAGAGGTTGTGATATAGAGGTCGCCGACCATAGGCTTCTGTTTCCTTTTGTAGTTATGCCCATGAAGGGCTTTGATGTTATTTTGGGTATGGACTGGTTGTCATCATACTGGGCAGTTATTGATTGCTACCACCAGAGGGTCACTTGTTGTATCGTGAGCGGGTGTAGACACCCCATTTTTGACCGTCCTCAAGACTTGGACGTCACCACTTGAACACTTGGTGATCATCCATGCCTGTGTTCGTCTTGAGTTCCCGGAGGCCTCGGCTACGCGCCTCACCTCAGGATCTCTTAACTTGTTCGTTTAGTGTTTGGTTTTGCACCAAACACTTTTGTTTTTGCCTTGGAAGGTAGGGAATGGCTTGTTGGCCATCCCCACACACCACCAACCATGGCTTGAGGCCACCGGCTGTCTTTTGTTGACATCGGCCAAATGTTTGGCTGACTGACACTATTTTTGGCCGACCGGCCATATATTTTGGCCAAAATCACTTTTGGCTAGCCCACCACTGTTCATCTGCTTTTAGCAGATATTTTGTGCCAGCTATGATAGCTGGCATCCATTCTGTTCCCCTCCATACACGTGTATGGAGGGATTTCCCCATTGGATGGCTTGTTTTGGAAGCCTTACAAGAGGGAGTTGCCTATAAGAGGAGGTTTCTTCTCTTCGCATGGGGTGAGACATTTTAGACAGCCATTTTTAGGGTTTGAATTCTAGGGTTAGGGTTAGGGTTTAGTTCATATCTTATCTCTATATCTCTCTAGTGTGTGTTTTGTCTCATTTTTGCTCACAAACACCCACCATCACACCATCTCTTGGAGCTGAGGCCCTTGAGGGTTGTTTTGGAGTTTTGGAGCTGGTTTCAACCTAAAGAAGCTGCTGGAATGGAGCTCCATTGTTGAAAAGGGTCTTCAAGGGTAAGAAGCTTGTCCCTTTATTCCCCATTTTTGCAAAGCGTTTCTACCTATCTTGCAATTGTTTTTTGGCTTTGCATATAACACATAAAAGTTCTATTTTTAAGGCCTCCAAATAGTTTGTTAAGAGTGTTTTGTGGTTTGAGGTTGTTTGACCCCTCTTAAGCCTTGTTTGGCCCTTGTTTTGTGCTATTTTGTGTGAGCTCCGGGACCACAGTGTTTGGGCCTCCTCACCACTGAAATCTTGAGGGATTTCAGAGGTGAGGATGGTGCCTTGAGGTCCCAAGAAGGAGAGGGCCACCCCTTCTCCTTGTTGTCTTTGAAAAGGGCCATTTTTGCCTCTTGAGGGAGCATTTAGTTTAAGTGTGTGTTGGCCATGCCTTAACTGATTTTCAGGCTTATAATGTCATAATATAGCATTGTTGTATGTTGGTTTAGATACACCATCCTTGTTTAGCATACATGCCTTGTAATGCCATGTTTAGGCCTTAACATGCCTTAGGTTGTAAGCCCTTGTTCTAGCATGATTTAAGCCTAGCTTTGTGAAGCTTTAGTGCATGTTTTTGTATGCTTTAGCTCTGTTTTAAATTGCTTGAGTCATACTTGCCATGCATTGCATAGCCCCTTTGCATTATTAGCTTGTAGGCTTTAAATATGTGAAGTGTTGAGCATGCATTGCTCAATTTATTTCAGTGGTTTGGAACCACTTAACTTGTAATTTCAGTCCTTATAACATGCTTACATGCTTGCCTTTCAATGCTTCTTTGGTGCTTTAGAAGTTTGTGTTATATGCTCCATGTTAAGCATTTGTGAATGCCTCCATACTTAGGCCATTTAGATGCTATCTAGGTGTGCCTTTGTCCCTGTTTTGGCATGATTTGGGACTGTTTTAATCCAACTTGGTCATTTGCTTCATGTGTCACATGATCTTGGTTTAAGCCCCTTGGCTTGTCTTGGGTTTTTGGCTTTGCTTGTCACAAGCTATGCTTGTCTTGTTTGCTTGATTTGGCACCTCTTATAACATGACTTCAGAGCTTTTTCATGCATGCTATACACCCATGTTTACCTTCTTTTAAGTGTGCTTAGAAGTTGTCCCTTTATGCTTAGGAATTGGACCATATTCGCATGCATGTGTGTGTGTGTGTTTTGGACCTCACTTCTATAGCATTGGCCACTGTTTTAGGCTTGTTTGAGGGTTGCCTAATTTAGTTTAAGTCCATCCCCTTTGCTTGTTGCATGCTTTGTATGCTTCCTTGTATTGCCATGTTGCATATTAGCCAACATGTCTAGGTTGCATTCCATTTGCATGCATGCTTGGCCTCTTGAGATGCTTGTGATAGAGGTTAAGCCCCATTGCTTGATTATGTGCATTGCATTCCATATCAAGATGCACTCTTGATTCTTTGGGCCATCATGCATGGAAATGCGTGATTGGTGGTCCGAGAATCGATGCTCATGTCCCTTTGAGTCATAAACATGATAAGAGATGTGATTGGTGCACACATTGCTTGAAATGCATTGCCATGCCAAGTCATGCCCTTTGCTGCTGTCAAACACAGATTCTGCAGGAAGATTTGGCCGGCCGGCTATCTTCATTGCCGACCGGCCATCATTGTTGGCCGATGGATCAAAGCTGTGGCCGGTGACCATTCTCTATGGCCGGTGGTGTTCCCTAGCATCCCGAGAGCAAAACTTGAGACTTTGGCAGTCCTTAGAGGAGCAAAGTAGGGAAAACAGAGGCATCTTGAGCATGGCAGTGGATTTCCGAGCGGAACCGAGCACGCATGCATTGAGCCCTCTCCCCGAGGCTGCTATTTACTGCTTTCTTAGATTAATTAATTTGCTTAATTAAATTTAATTGTCTGTAATATTTAATTAGCTTGTCAGTTAGTTAAATTGTATTGTTCTTTCGGTCCCTCCGAGCGAGGGTAAATTTGTAATAAGTGTGCGTGAGTGTATGTATGTCTTCCAACCCCACGTCTTTTTTCTCTTTTATTTACCTGCTTATGATGGTAGACTAGGGCATACTTAAATTAGCACACCTTATGCTACGCATGCGTGCATCTATGTATTTGTCTTGCATGCACCGGGCTCGGCGCATCATACTAACTGCATTTGTAATTTCAATTCCGAAGTTGAATACATGTTAATTGCAGCATTTCATATGCCATCTCTAGGATAGCCGAGCCTACTGTAGTTGCATCTTGTATGCGTTGCATTAGCCATCTTAACATGAACTAGGATCATGCATATAATTACTAACTAGTTTTTGTTTTGGCTCGGAGTACTAGGTGAGCTTTTATGTTTTAGCATATCGCATGCGTGTGAGTGTTGCCATAATTGCATGATTACCATGAAGCTAGATGCTTATGTGATAAACTGCATGAATGCTTGAGGGTGAAGGTTGGGTTACTTGAGTTGGGATAATTCATTGAAATCCATGTTTTAGCCTACTTGTGAGTAGCAAATTTCAAAACATTTTTTAAAAACAAAATGGATATCCAATGCTTGTTTCCAAATTAGGCGATCTAGTCTATACTTGTTTGCTGTGCGCATAACGCAGTAATTCTAGGCTAATAACCAGAATAAGAGCATATAATGTTTTCAAAATAAGATATCACGGTTAGTAGAGGCCGATCTTTGATCGAGCGAGAGGGGGTGCTCATAGCTGACCTTTCCCAATCGTACCCAAGTTCCCGAGCTGAGGCAACTTTGGTGATGACGGACACGTGGCCTTTGGCACCGAGTTAGGGTTTCCTAAATTTTCCAAAATAAAATATTTAGGTGGCGACTCTGTATCTGGCAAAGCAGTCCATGTTTAGCACTTCTTTCAAAAAAATCTGTTTTTCTCAAAACGATTTGCCAGGTTTGGACTCTTTGGTTCAGATTTAGAACCGTGACAATTCGAGTCCGAACTGTAGTAGACCCGCAAAACGAACAAAACGGGAGTCATCCTCCCGGGGTGTTCGGGGACGTCTACAGTGGGGAGTGTTTCCATTTCTTGGGGGACCGGGTTGGTAGTGTTTTGCCACTGGGGTATGGTCCGCGAGGGCGGAGTGAGCTTAGTGGTCTATTTGCTAGCTTTTTGAGTGGTGAGTGTGACGAGACCCAGATTGTATTGCCGAGGGTGGTTTGTGAGTATTCGGATGTTTTTCTTGAGGATCTCGTTGGTTTGCCACCTCACTGTGAGATAGAGTTCTCCATTGATTTAGGGCCTGGCACGGCGCCGGTTTCTATGGCACCTTACCATTTTGCCCCAGCCGAGTTGAGTGATTTGAAGATTCAGCTCCAGGAATTGTTAGATAAGGGATTTGTTCGCCCTAGTGTTTCGCCGTGGGGAGCACCGGCCCTCTTTTCTAAAAAGAAAGATGGTGCCTTGAGATTGTGTATTGACTACCGGAAGTTGAATCGGGCTACGGTCAAGAATAAGTACCCTATGCCCCGTATAGATGATCTATTTGACCAGTTGAAGGGTTCCCGTTGTTTCTCTAAGATAGACTTGAGATCGGGTTACCACCATTTAAGGGTCAGAGAGGAGGATATTCCCAAGACGGCTGTAGACGTCCCCGAACGCCCCGGGGGAATGAACCCCCGTTCTGTTCATATTGGGTTTACTACAGTTCGGACTCAAATTGTCACGGTTCTAAATCTGAGCCAAAGAGTCCAAATCCGGCAAATCGTTTTGAGAAAAACGGATTTTTGAAAAGAAGTGCCAAACATGGACTGCTTTGCCAGATACAGAGTCGCCACATAAATATTTTTTAATGGGGAAATTTAGGAAACCCTGACTCGGTGCCAAAGGCCACGTGTCCGTCATCACCAAAGTTGCCTCGGCTCGGGAACTTGGGTACGATTGGGGAAGGTCAGCTATGAGCACCCCCTCTCGCCCGATCCGAAGATCGGCCCCTATTAACCGTGATATCTAATTTTGAAAACATTATGTGTTCTTATTCCGGTTATTAGCCTAGAATTACTATGTTATGCGCACAGCAAATAAGTATAGACCAAATCGCCTAAGTTGGAACAAAACATTTCATGTTTGTTTTGAAAATGGTTTGCTACTCGCAAGCAGGCTAAAATGCAGGTTTTGCCACCCTCAAGTGGTCTTTAGAAAAGACAGTTTTGCCACTATCTAGTAGGCTTAAAACTCACAGTTTTAATGCATTATTCCAACTTAAGTGATTTGACCTCCATCCATAGGCATTCAAGCAGTTATATTACATAAGCAACTAGCCTCATGGTAATCATGCTATTATGGCAATATTCACACGCATACGATATGCTAAAGCATAAAAGCTTACATAGTACTCCAAGCCAAAATAGAAACTAGTTAGTAATCAAATGCATGATCCTAGTTCATGTTAAGTGGCTAATGCAACACAAGCAAGGATGCAATCTTAGACAGGCTCGGCTATCCTAAACATGGTATATGGACTGCTACAAATAACATGTATTCAATTTGGAGTTGAAGTACGATGCAGTTTGTATGATGTGCCAAGCCTGATGCATGTATAACAAATGTATGGATGCACGCATGCACAGCATAAGGTATGCTAATTTAAATATGCCCTAATCTACCATCATAAGCAAGTAAATAAAAGGGAAGAAAGAAGTGGGGGTTGGAAGACATGCACACACGCACCCACACTCATTACAAATTCGCCCTCGCTCGGAGGGATCAAAAGAATAATCTGATCAATACTAAATTAATTATTACTGAATTTCTAATTAATTATGAATGATTGAAGTACGAAACCTCGGGATGCGTGAATGATGCATGCTCGACCCATCTTGCTCGGGAACCCGTTGCCATACCACTGCCGCATCTGTTTTCACTGTCCTGCCTTTCTGAAAACTGCCAAAGTCCCAGGACACCTTCTATGCACACTGCAGTACACCATCGGCTGGATGAAATGACCACCGGCCGTTTAAAATGACCATCGGCTTCTTGAGAGGTTATCGGCCACCAATACATTGCCGGTCGGCACTCTGTTCTGCCGGTCGGCAAACAATTCCTGCAGAAGACAGTTTTGACAGCAACAAGGCCAGACAGTGTATGGCATGGAATTTCAAGGCAATGTATGCATGGACACACTCCCTATCATGCAATGGACTCAAGGGAGCATGGCCCTTGACCCCCGGGCCATCAATGGCGCATTTCGACGCATGATGGCCTAAGAGGCCAAGTTTGCATTTCAATGTCAAATGCAATGCACACAAACATACAACGGACCCAACCTCAATCATGGTTGATCAAGAGGTGAGGCAATGTACAACAATGCACATGCAACCTAAGCATGCAAGCTAACACACAAACGTGCAATACAACTACATGGCACACACAATGTACATAACATAACATGCACAACGCATTGAAACATGGCATACACAATGCAAGATGGGCTTACATCAATATGAGATAGCCTCAGCCACACTCACATAGGAGGCCATTAGGTGAAATGAGGCAACCGAAATGCACACAAACATGTCCAATGCATGGATCAATCCTAAGATACAACATGCAACTCTAACAAGGCATGGCAAAATGATGAAACATGGCATGTAAACATGCAGATTTCAGCGCTGGAACATGATGCCAAATGGTCCCAAAACATGGAAATATGTCACCCAATGCATGCTATAGGCCCCGAAACCCAAGATTAGGCGCATGAAATGGCTTACAGCTATACAAAGCATGCATAATTTGAACATGTAATGGAGAGACAGAAGCAAGGCAGCCCCGAGACAAGCATTTTTACAGTACAAAGCATGGAAAGACAGTAAACGCAAATGGGACTAAAATGGCATGCAAAAATGGCTCCGCAAGGGAGGCAATGAAGCAAGTGTTAGATGCAAAGCCCAAAAAGAAAAAGACCCTTGTACAACACTGAATAGGGACCAAAAATATGACTACTTACAGTAGATGATAAGCCCCAAATCAATATACAAACATGCTCAAAATGCAATGCAAGATTAAGGCCACAAGAGGGCTATAACATGAAGTATACAAAACATGCATCAAACAGCCAAAGACCCTTCATGGGACATGGAGAGGGGGTCAAAATAAGACCCTTTTCAGTTTGATCAGGGTCGAAAAACAGAAGCTCAATGTGCTAACAAGTCATGCAAAAATAGGGATCAAAGAGGGGTTCAATGGCAAGTGACACATGGAGGTCCCTAACAGTGTTGAGCCCTTCTTCAATGTTGAAGAACGGCTAAAAATAAGCCTCTTTACAGTTTACATCGAAGCTCAAAAATACTTGTAAATAAGGCTAACCAATGAAGCTAAAAAATGCAAGTTTAAGGGAAATGGGTGCTTACCCTTGAAGAGCAGCAAACCAGCAGCCCTTGGTCCAAGTTTCTGAGCTTCTAACCTCTACAAATGGCCTCCAAAGTGCTGGAGTGGAGGATGGAGGTGTTGTACTAGGTGTTGTAGGGTAAATGATGCAAGAACAAAGGTGTTTGGAGGCTTGGATAAGATAGATATAGAGGGTTGTAGATATATATGTCTACTCTCTGGTTTTTTTGCTCAAAAACTCTAACCCCCAACAATGGAGGAGGAGAGCTCTTTATATAAGCAAAGGCAAAGGCTCCAAGCTTCTCCAAGAAGCTAAATGAAAGGGGCAAAGGGTGAAAATGGCTCAAGGCTTCTTGGAGAAGCTAAAACAGCTGGCCAAGCTTCTCCAAGAAGCTTGGCCAAAGGGTTCAAGCTTCTAGAGGCAAAAGGGGGGTCAAAAGGCTCAAAAGGGTGCAAAATAGCCACATATATGCATGAGGGGTCGGGTCTGTGCATCCCAGCTGGCACAGCTGGCATGCACCATGCTTGCAAGAGTCAAAAGGGTAAAACCGGCCAAGAAAAAGGGTCATCGGCCAAATAAATTGCCGGTCGGCACAATATATTGCCGACTTGCAATTTATACTGGCTGATCGGATAAATAGAGTGCCGATGGGTGGCTGATGAGGTCAAAAAATGCCGGTGGGTTTCCAGATTGAAGCCCCAGAAGTTATCTTTCCAATGGCGCAAACCTTGCATTAAAATTCCTCCTGTGGAAAAAGTTATGCCCTTTTTGGTGAAGCCGCGCAGACTCGATCCAACCGGGATGATGCCCAACTTCAACCAATCATACCTCCCCCACCCGGACTTGGTTTTGAGAGATTCTTGAGTGCAAAATGAAGCCCTGGAAGTAAGATTTCCAACGCTGGTGGCCTCATAGCTAAAATCCAAGTATGTAGATGAATAAGCCCGATTCAGCGAGGACTACTCAACTCCCTTCCACTCGGATCCTTGCCGAACTTCTTCTCCAACTTGTTTTCTTCCCTCTTCTCCTATTTTCTTCAACTTCAAACCCCTAAACGAAGCGTTTTGAAAGATTTTTCAAAGATTTCATCTCTCTTTCATTCATTCTCCACTTTATCCTTGCTCAGTTTACCGAAAAACGCAACATTTACCGAAATGCGAGCGTCAGAACATTGTAGGAACTTTATTTCAAAAATGTTTTGAAAGAGAGGGTTTTAAGGTCTAAAAATCATCCAAAATAATTTTGGTCCAAAATGGGGCATGAAGTTGAGATTTGTTTCTCTCTTTGCCGAAAAAACTGAACTTTTGCCCTGCGCAGTTTCCAACACCGAGCAAACCATCAGTAGCGCCCAAGTCTTGAGGGCAGTCAAAAATGGGGTGTCTACAGTTACCCCTCTTTGACAGAACTCGGAAGTCATAACAATGACGGGAGTGAATGTCAAAGCCCAGAGACGTCCCATTTTTGACAAGGCCGAAGACTTGGACAAACAAACCAAAATATAGATAAATAAATGGTTGCGCCCACAGGCTGCCTACGTATCCCTTTACAAGGAATCAAACCAGCGTAGTTCAAGGGCAGGATGCAAAGTGATGCACAATGCAAGTGCATAACTTATGATCATGCAAAGAGAGCTGTGATGAAGCAATTATGCAAAATAAATGCAACATTTTAAGCGAATGCTATGCCAGCAAGTAGACATGAACCAAACTACATCTCATGCAGGAAGGATGTAAGAGAATTATGCAATTCTCACGAACATGTGCGTTAGATACACAGAAGTGAACGAAGTGTGATAGATACACTAAGTGGACAAACATGTGTGATGGATACACAAAAGTGAAGAGAGTGTGATGGATACACTATATGAATAAAGTGTGGTTGATACACTAAGTGAAGCAAAGTGTGACAGATACGCAAAGCAAAACGAGTGTGATGGATACACTAAGCAAATATGTGATAGATATACTAAGCAAATGTGTGTGGTGGATACACAAAGGGGGCATGTGATAGATACAAAAAGTGAACGTGTGTGATAGATACACAAAGTGAAGCGAGTGTGATGGATACACTATATGAAGCAAAACGTGATGGATACACAAGGTGAGCGCAGTGTGATGGATACACAAGATGAGCATAGTGTGATAGATGCACAAAGAGAAAGTGTGTGATTGATACACAAAGCGAGCGCGTGATTGATACACAAAGTAGGCATAGTGTGATAGATACCAAGCGGGTGTGTGTGATTGATACACAAAGTAGGCATAGTGTGATAAATACCAAGTGGGTGTGTGTGATTGATACACAAAGTAGGCATAGTATGATAGATACAAAGCGAGCGTGTGATAGATACACTATATGAACAAAGTGTGATTGATACACTAAATGAATGAAGTGAGTAAAGTGTGATGGATACACAAAAGGCAAACACAAAGTGTGATAGATGCACTTAGTGAACAAAGTATGATTGATATACTATATGTGAACACGAAGTGTGATAGATGCACTTAGTGAACAAGTATGATTGATATACTAAAGGTGAACACGAAGAGTGATAGATGCACTTAGTGAACAAGTATGATTGATATACTAAAGGTGAACACGAAGTGTGATAGATGCACTTAGTGAACAAGTATGATAGATATACTATATGTGAACACGAAGTGTGATAGATGCACTTAGTGAACAAGTATGATTGATATACTAAAGGTGAACACGAAGTGTGATAGATGCACTTAGTGAACAAGTATGATTGATATACTAAAGACAATGAAGTGTGATGGATACACTAAAGTAAATGACGTGTGTGATGGATACACTAAAGTAAATGAAGTGTGTGATGGATACACTAAAGTAAATAAAATGTGTGATGGATACACAAAATGAGAATGTGTGTGATAGATACAGAAAGATGAATATGTGCGTGATAGATACACAAAATGAGAATGTGTGTGATAGATACACAAAAGTGAGAATGTGTGTGATAGATACACAAAATGAATGAAACGTAATTGATGTACTAAGTGAATGAAGTGTAATCGATACACTAAATGAATAAAGGTGTGTGATAGATACAGAAAATGAGAAGGTGTGTGATAGATACACAAAATGAATGAAGTGTGATTGATACACTAAATGAGTGAGAGTGTAATAGATACACAAAGCGAATGAAGTGTGATTGATACACTAAATAAATGAGAGTGTAATAGATACACAAAGTGAATGAAGTGTGATTGATACACTAAATGAGTGAGAGTGTAATAGATACACAAAGTGAATGAAGTGTGATTGATACACTAAATAAATGAGAGTGTAATAGATACACAAAGTGAATGAAGTGTGATTGATACACTACATAAATGAGAGTGTAATTGATACACTAAATGAATGAAGTGTGATTGATACACTAAATGAATGATCTTAAACGGAACTTCTTTGAATAAACCATACATACAATATCGTGCATGAATGAGGAAGAAACTTGATAGGTACAATGCATTACAATGCATGATGCTTAAGGAAAGCAATAAAAGGACAAAGCGGCACTTTAGAAAGCACCTCATTGGCAAGACTTGAAGAGGTACATCCGGAATACAATCTCGGAATTTGCAGAAGTTGAAACAAACTCAGATGCTCCAAATTTTCCCTCTTTTCTTTTGCTTTGCAGTCTGGAACCAATATAGCTTCAGATAGGTCCTGGTTTTACTGTTCTCACATGACCTGGGTTGAACCGTGCGGTTTTATGAAAGAACAAATCCTGTTTTGCACAAATGTGGAGAATGGCACAGCACTCTGAGCACAAAATGATTTTATTTCTGAATTTGAAATTGAGAGATGAGTTCTTGACCGGGTATTGAGCCTACGACTGAACACAGCAAAACGACTCAACACAGAAATAAAAGGCACACAACCAAGACACGTCGAGTAACACTCGAGACGACTCAAAACAAGAATCGATACAAACAAAAAGACACGACACTCAGACGTGCACAGGGAGCCTGTTTCACCGGGTATTGTTTCCCATCCTTTCTCACTTGTGATTCTCACATCACTCGGCACTCAATTTCTAGTTTTCTGAAAAAGCCTTTTTCTCACTTTTCTCTCAACGCACATCTCTCTATTCTTCAATCTTTCATTTTTTATCCCTCCCCTGGGTGGTTGATGGGTAGACAAGAAGTTGCGGGCTCTTGCCCCTAGCATTCTGCTAGATTCTCTTTCTTCTACTCACAGATGAACTTCCCTGAGAGGGGTTATGATGCGGTTGGATGTGCAGCAGGTCTGCGATTGGCATCGGTTGATGATGCTCTACTGGGGAGTTTGGGTATGATCAGATCTATCCAGATGATGGAGTGGAAGATCTTGATCCAGATGATGGAGTGAAATATCTTGCTCCATTCCAGTTCGTGCTTCGCATTTGACTTGATACCTCGCTGCTTGAAGGATGAGAGAGCTTTCAGCCCTTTTCTGTTAGCTTCCGCTGTGCCCTTTCTGGCAAGTATGCTGGCGACGGGGAAAAGACAGGACACCTGACTCAACTGTGCCCCTAGTTCATCATTTTTACCATTTTTTTTTTGTTTTGGTTTTTCTACTAAAATAATTTTGACCAATATGAGAGTTAGATTAACACGCTTGTTCAATTTTTGATTTGAAATCATGCAAATCAGGTTGTAAGCACTGAAAATTTTCCTTTTTGGGTCCAAGAAATGGTCCAGTTTTAGAAAAATGGAACAATTTTCGAGAGAATTAGTCAACCTCAGTAAAAATTCTCAAAAAATATTTTTGCAAACGGCCACTACTCAACGAGCACGGAACCTACTCTTGATATGCACAACCTCGGACCCATAGCAATGGAAAATTGCCCCTTGTCTGAAGGACACTGCATGGCAACGAAAAGTTGCCCCTTGTTTGAAGTGACACTGCGGCGTTTTGAATGGCAACGGAAAGTTGCCCCTTGTTTGGATGATGCCGCAGCACACTATAATCAGTTCTCTAAGCGACGAACACGACCAGACTCTCGGATACAGAGAAGGCAAAGATGATCAAAACCATCATATGGACATAGTCCAATTTGAATTGTTTTACGGCTGGACTTCAGAGTGAAGTTGCCTACGTATCCCAAACATGGGAATCAAGCCTTACGTAGTTCGGGGTTAAGGTACACTCGGGTATTTAACCTCTTCTTTTTATGCTCTAACTTTTGCCAAGGCGCCTGTTGCAGGTTTTCAACCTTGTGAGCTTTGTTTTTCTTTCTTTTTTTTCTTTTTTTTCTTTTTTTGTCTTTTCATTCTTTTTTTCTTCTCCTTTTTTGCTTTTTTGTATTTTTGTATTTCTTTTTTGTATTTTGTATTTTTTTCTTTGCTCTAACTTTTTCCTGGGTCGCCCTTCCGGGTTTTCGGCCCAGCGAGCCTCTCAAAGGGTAAAAGTGTAACAAGTCCATGCCAAATGGTTTTGAGAATGAAGCCCTCTGTATCCAGGAGAGTGGCTGTTGTATTGATTTGCAGAAAGATCCACCTTTGGCTCTTCGAGCACATCGGATATTTTTTTTGCCCCTAGTTCGAGGGGTGCTTCTGATCTAACTTTGCAAGCTTCTTTTGACAACATCTGATCCTCTTTATCTGACTTCGGTGCCTCTTGTTCGAGGGCTACTTCAAATTTGGCCACATAGGCCTTACATCATGATTGTCCTTTGAACGTTCTGAATCCAAGTTCAAGGTTTGAAAGCAAAGGGGTCAAGTCTTGAGGCTGAGAGCGATCCTAAGCTGCGCAATCTCAAGAACGATTCCACACATGTTTTCGCAGGACCGAGCAAAACATTTTTTGAAAGTTTTTAAGAAAGCGACAAATCGCTCGTGCTGAAGACAGTGTAGAACCAATCTGGATCAAAGCTAGGGTCCTTCTCAGTACTCACACTAACAAGCATGATCTCAATCATTAAGGGCTTAGCACGCCTCTCTTTCTCTCAATTTGATCAAAGTTTTGCAAATCCCGAGGAATTCCTCCCTCTTTATTTTCACCGCAGTGTTCAAAAAGGTTTTGAAAAAACTTAGGTCAATGCAATGAATTCAAGGCACAGAAAAGACACAACTTCTAGTCAAATATTGCCATCTCATTTGGAATTTCTGGTACAACTGGCACACGGCAGAAGCAAACACAAAAGCATGAAAAACCATTGCTGTTCATTCAAATCTGTTGGCACAACTAGCTCCCTCGTAGAAACAGACTCAAAAGAAAACGAAAAGACAAACACAAAACAAAATGGCGATGCCCGAGGTAACACCCCCGGAGTCACTTGACTCTGACAAAATAGTACTGACTCGATAAAACAAGATAGACCCGACTGACTCAGTATGAAAAAACCGACTCAATACAAAACGACAAGACTGACCCAATACCCAAGTCAGAAAGTACAAAACTAGCATTCGCAAATGCTCAAAACAGTGCGTGCTAAACGCCACATCTAGAGTAAACTGAGTACCACCCGCAGGGGGTTCATCCCTTGATCACATATTTGTACTATCCCCAAAGTTCACTGATCCAGTGGTGATAGACTTTGCTGAGCTGGTGCGGCAATGACCTTGTTGTCAAACAAATCTTGTACATCATGGCGCAGACGAAAGCAGCTATCGGTCTCATGACCAGTTTGTTGATGGTAGGCACAGTACTTAGTCCTGTCATGCTTTGGAGGGAGAGGATCAGGTAAAGGCTGTTGTTCCAATGGTTTCAGATGTCCTTTCCGGATTAAGACCTCTAGAGCCTTTGACAAAGGCATATAAAGTGGGGTGAAAACCCTCTTGACTCGAGGTGGATATGTGGTTTTCTGTGAGCTACTTCCGGACGCACCGGTGAATGGGGTAGCTTTTTGTGACGTGGTGTTGGTGACCATGCCCACTTCAGAAGATCTTGCAGCTGCATCACCACTGGTGGTCGCATTCGAACTGCGGGTAAACGCCCTCCTGGGCTGCTCCTTTTCCTGGTCAATAAGGCCTTGCTTTATAGCGTCCTCGATTTGTACTCCCATCTCATGTAGATCTGAAAAGGTAGGGAATGGGAGAACAATCATTTTCTACATGAGCTTGGGTTGGAGGTTGCGCACAACCATCCGTATTTGATCCTTGTCCGTTGGCCTAATGGTCATCATTGAGGCCTTGGCCCTCCACCAAGTTACAAAATCGGAGAAACTTTCCTTCGGCTCCTGCCTAGTCATCTTGAGATCACGGGTTGTAATCTCAATTTGTGTATTGTAGGAGTATTGATCGACGAAAGCCTCGGCCATCTCATCCCAATTCCTCTTAACATCGTCTTCCAGTTTGACGTACCAGATGGTCGCCACACCTGACAGGATTCGGGCAAACAGAGACAGCTTCTGTAGTCTGGTGAGGCCCATCGGCCTTAAGATATCTGAAAACAGCCTCAGGTGCACCATGGGGTCCCCGGACCCATCAAATCGGTCGATTTGTGGCATCTTGAACCAATCTGGCAGCGTCACAGCAACGTCCGTATACCCATCCTCAATGTCGGGAATGGACTTGACTCCATGGGATTTCTTAAACATCTTTTCCAGCTTACTCAGCTTCAGCGCTGTGGGGTCCGCTTCGAACTCGAAGAGAAAGTCCGGCACATTGACAGGCGTGGGTGCCTTAGATAGTTGCGGTAGAATCGGGGGCGGAGCTGGCCTCGTTGGAAGGTCTGTATCCTCTTGGACATTTTGGACATTTGGCGTCTCCCAGTCTTTGGAGCTCTGGTGGGGAGAACTTTTGTGAAACAGACGCCGCTTTCTTTGTTGCGGCTGGTGATGAGCTCGACTTCTTGAGCCATGATTCTGACTTGTTGCTTAGAAAATTCCGCTTGGCAGACAGCGTCTTGTTGCATGAGTTTCATAGTCTCCTGCATTTGACGCATCATTGCCTCCATCCCTGATGTATTCTGCTGATCCATCTGACTGACCTGTTCACTAGAGGGGTGGATAAGGGCCTTGATCTGTAGCTTCTTTGAGCGGTGATCTGTGCACGACTAGCCTTCTCTAGCCTCGATTACCCTTGAACTGAGAGTCTCGACGACAAGGTCTATCAAGACAAATCCAATGTACCCGGAGATAGTGGAGCCTTCGAAGCTATGGTTCCAAGACTACCTAGCAAAGGGAAAATAGACGACATCTCGGCTCAACTTCACCAAAAGCAGATCTGACGAGCTAAACTCGTGTTCTATTCGATCCTTTGTTCCCGAAATCACTTGCCCCAAATCTGAATCGATACATGAGATATAGCGATTCTCAAAAATACTATCTTGGTACCCGTGGTGATGCACTGCAAGAAGCTGGTATATGCGTTCCTGTAGAGAAACACTCTAAAAGCACATAGCAAGTAAGAGAGAGCCAAAACACCCCTATGCTGGAGTAGGGTTTCCCTGTCCTATTTTGTCAGGAGCTAGGGTTTCACTACGCACGCAGCGGTTTCAAACAACCTAAATCGGGTAGGCAACCTGTCCTAGTTTGGAATGGTCACTACGGATTCCGAATATGCACTAGGTCGAATGGTCGAAAAGGATGCCCCGGTAAAACCGGGGTTTGTGTTCCCATATTGGCAGAGCCCGCAACCGGTCAGCCTTATGGTCATGCCTTGACAAGACAAGCCTCCGGCAAACCGCTCAGGAATAGCAGATGGCCAACACGGTGTCCTAGGCGCACCAATGCACATGCAATGCAAAGAAACACATAAGTGTAGTCAAAACAGGATATCACGAGTTCAAGTCAAGCTCTCTAAAACTCCCCAGCAGAGTCGCCAGAAACTGTAGACGTCCCCGAACGCCCCGGGGGAATGAACCCCCGTTCTGTTCATATTGGGTTTACTACAGCTCGGACTCAAATTGTCACGGTTCTAAATCTGAACCAAAGAGTCCAAATCCGGCAAATCGTTTTGAGAAAAACAGATTTTTGAAAAGAAGTGCCAAACATGGACTGCTTTGCCAGATACAGAGTCGCCACCTAAATATTTTTTAATGGGAAAATTTAGAAAACCCTGACTCGGTGCCAAAGGCCACGTGTCCGTCATCACCAAAGTTGCCTCGGCTCGGGAACTTGGGTACGATTGGGGAAGGTCAGCTATGAGCACCCTCTCTCGCCCGATCCGAAGATCGGCCTCTACTAACCGTGATATCTAATTTTGAAAACATTATGTGTTCTTATTCCGGTTATTAGCCTAGAATTACTATGTTATGTGCACAGCAAACAAGTATAGACCAAATCGCCTAAGTTGGAACAAAAGATTTCATGTTTGTTTTGAAAATGGTTTGCTACTCGCTAGCAAGCTAAAATGCAGGTTTTGCCACCCTCAAGTGGTCTTTAGAAAAGACGATTTTGCCACTATCTAGTAGGCTTAAAACTCACAGTTTTAATGCATTATTCCAACTTAAGTGATTTGACCTCCATCCACAAGCATTCAAGCAGTTATATCACATAAGCAACTAGCCTCATGGTAATCATGCTATTATGGCAACATTCACACGCATACGATATACTAAAGCATAAAAGCTTACCTAGTACTCCAAGCCAAAACAGAAACTAGTTAGTAATCAAATGCATGATCCTAGTTCATGTTAAGTGGCTAATGCAACACAAGCAAGGATGCAATCTTAGACAGGCTCGGCTATCCTAAACATGGTATATGGAATGCTACAAGTAACATGTATTCAATTTGGAGTTGAAGTACGATGCAGTTTGTATGATGTGCCGAGCCCGATGCATGTATAACAAATGTATGGACGCACGCATGCACAGCATAAGGTATGCTAATTTAAATATGCCCTAATCTACCGTCATAAGCAAGTAAATAAAAGGGAAGAAAGAAGTGGGGGTTGGAAGACATGCACACACGCACCCACACTCATTACAAATTCGCCCTCGCTCGGAGGGACCAAAAAAATAATACAGTCCGAATACTAAATTAATTATTACAGAATTTCTAATTAATTAACAGATTGAATGCAGAAAGGAGGTGGCCACAGCCCTGCCTCGGGATGCGTGAATGATGCATGCTCGACCCATCTTGCCCGGGAACCCGTTGCCATACCACTGCCGCCTCTGTTTTCATTGTCCTGCCGTTCTGAAAACTGCCAAAGTCCCAGGACACCTTCTATGCACACTGCAGTACACCATCGGCTGGATGAAATGACCACCGGCCGTTTAAAATGACCATCGGCTTCTTGAGAGGTTATCGGCCACCAATACATTGCCGGTCGGCACTCTGTTCTGCCGGTCGGCAAACAATTCCTGCAGAAGACAGTTTTGACAGCAACAAGGCCAGACAATATATGGCATGGAATTTCAAGGCAATGTATGCATGGACACACTCCCTATCATGCAATGGACTCAAGGGAGCATGGCCCTTGATCCCCAGGCCATCAATGGCGCATTTCGACGCATGATAGCCTAAGAGGCCAAGTTTGCATTTCAATGTAAAATGCAATGCACACAAACATACAACGGACCCAACCTCAATCATGGTTGATCAAGAGGTGAGGCAATGCACAACAATGCACATGCAACCTAAGCATGCAAGCTAACACACAAACGTGCAATGCAACTACATGGCACACACAATGTACATAACATAACATGCACAACGCATTGAAACATGGCATACACAATGCAAGATGGGCTTACATCAATATGAGATAGCCTCAGCCACACTCACATAGGAGGCCATTAGGTGAAATGAGGCAACCGAAATGCACACAAACATGTCCAATGCATGGATCAATCCTAAGATACAACATGCAACTCTAACAAGGCATGGCAAAATGATGAAACATGGCATGTAAACATGCAGATTTCAGCGCTGGAACATGATGCCAAATGGTCCCAAAACATGGAAATATGTCACCCAATGCATGCTATAGGCCCCGAAACCCAAGATTAGGCGCATGAAATGGCTTACAGCTATACAAAGCATGCATAATTTGAACATGTAATGGAGAGACAGAAGCAAGGCAGCCCCGAGAAAAGAATTTTTACAGTACAAAGCATGGAAAGACAGTAAACGCAAATGGGACTAAAATGGCATGCAAAAATGGCTCCGCAAGGGAGGCAATGAAGCAAGTGGTAGATGCAAAGCCCAAAAAGAAAAAGACCCTTGTACAACACTGAAGAGGGACCAAAAATATGACTACTTACAGTAGATGATAAGCCCCAAATCAATATACAAACATGCTCAAAATGCAATGCAAGATTAAGGCCACAAGTGGGCTATAACATGAAGTATACAAAACATGCATCAAAAATCCAAAGACCCTTCATGGGACATCGAGAGGGGGTCAAAATAAGACCCTTTTCAGTTCTGATAAGGGTCGAAAAATAGAAGCTCAACGTGCTAACAAGTCATGCAAAAACGGGGATCAAAGAGGGGTTCAATGGCAAGTGACACATGGAGGTCCCCAACAGTGTTGAGCCCTTCTTCAATGTTGAAGAAGGGCTCAAAATAAGCCTCTTTATAGTTTACATCGAAGCTCAAAAATACTTGTAAATAAGGCTAACCAATGAAGCTAAAAAATGCAAGTTTAAGGGAAATGGGTGCTTACCCTTGAAGAGCAGCAAACCAGCAGCCCTTGGTCTAAGTTTCTAAGCTTCTAACCTCTGCAAATGGCCTCCAAAGTGCTGGAGTGGATGATGGAGGTGTTGTGCTAGGTGTTGTAGGGTAAATGATGCAAGAACAAAGGTGTTTGGAGGCTTGGATAAGATAGATATAGAGGGTTGTAGATATATATGTTAGATATATATGTCTACTCTCTAGTTTTTTTGCTCAAAAACTCTAACCCCCAACAATAGAGGAGGAGAGCTCTTTATATAAGCAAAGGCAAAGGCTCCAAGCTTCTCCAAGAAGCTAAATGAAAGGGGCAAAGGGTGCAAATGGCTCAAGGCTTCTTGAAGAAGCTAAAACAGCTGGCCAAGTTTCTCCAAGAAGCTTGTCCAAAGGGTTCAAGCTTCTAGAAGCAAAAGGGGGGGTCAAAAGGCTAAAAATGGTGCAAAATAGCCACATATATGCATGAGGGGTCGGGTCTGTGCATCCCAGCTGGCACAGCTGGCATGCACCATGCCTGCAAGAGTCAAAAGGGTCAAACCGGCCAAGAAAAAGGGTCATCGGCCAAATAAATTGCCGGTCGGCACAATATATTGCCGACCTGCAATTTATACTGGCCGGTCGGATAAATAGAGTGCCGATGGGTGGCTGATGAGGTCAAAAAGTGCCGGTGGGTGTCCAAATTGAAGCCCCGGAAGTTAGCTTTCCAATGGCACAAACCTTGCATTAAAATTCCTCCTGTGGAAAAAGTTATGCCCTTTTTGGTGAAGCCGCGCAGACTCGATCCAACCGGGATGATGCCCAACTTCAACCAATCATACCTCCCCCACCCGGACTTGGTTTTGAGAGATTCTTGAAGCCCTGGAAGTAAGATTTCCAACGGTGGTGGCCTCATAGCTAAAATCCAAGTATGTAGATGAATAAGCCCGATTCAGCGAGGACTGCTCGACTCCCTTCCACTCGGATCCTTGCCGAACTTCTTCTCCAACTTGTTTTCTTCCCTCTTCTCCTATTTTCTTCAACTTCAAACCCCTAAACGAAGTGTTTTGAAAGATTTTTCAAAGATTTCATCTCTCTTTCATTCATTCTCCACTTTATCCTTGCTCGGTTTACCGAAAAACGCAACATTTACCGAAATGCGAGCGTCAGAACATCGTAGGAACTTTATTTCAAAAATGTTTTGAAAGAGAGGGTTTTAAGGTCTAAAAACCATCCAAAATGGGGCATGAAGTTGAGATTTGTCTCTCTCTTTGCCGAAGAAACTGAACTTTTTCCCTGCGCAGTTTCCAACACCGAGCAAACCATCAGTAGCGCCCAAGTCTTGAGGGCAGTCAAAAATGGGGTGTCTACAACGGCATTCCGTACGCGGTATAGCCATTATGAGTTTCTGGTGATGCCATTTGGGCTCATTAACGCACCGGCAGTTTTTATGGATTTGATGAACCGGATAGTCCGGGAATTCTTAGATCGTTTTGTAGTCGTCTTCGTAGATGACATTCTTATCTATTCGCCTTCTGAGGAGGAGCACGAGGAGCACTTAAGAGTGGTTCTTGAGTTGCTTAGAGCCCATAAACTGTATGCCAAGTTCGGGAAGTGTGAGTTCTGGTTAGGAGAAGTCAAGTTCTTAGGCCATGTAGTATCCAAGGAAGGGGTGTCTGTTGATACATCCAAGATTGAGGCAGTGCAAGATTGGGCACCGCCTAAGAGTGTGTTTGAGATTCGTAGTTTTCTAGGGTTAGCTGGGTATTACCGCCAGGTTTGCTTCACCATTGACTAGGCTGACTCGGAAGGGAGTCAAATTCGTATGGAGTGAGACTTGTGAAAAGTCGTTTCAAGAGCTAAAAATTAGATTGACCACCGCTCCGGTTTTGATTATTTTGGAGAGAGGGTTGGGTTATGCGGTTTATTGTGATGCCTCACGAGAGGGTTTGGGTTATGTGTTAATGCAAGAGGGGAAAGTGGTAGCTTATGGCTCACGTCAGTTAAAAATACATAAGAAGAACTACCCTACACATGACCTAGAGCTGGCAGTAGTGATCTTTGCCTTGAAAATCTGGAGGCACTACTTTTATGGTGAGAGGTTCGAGGTGTTCTCGGACCACAAGAGTTTGAAGTACCTATTTACTCAAAGAGACTTGAATTTGAGGCAGTGAAGGTGGATGGAGTTCATTGAGGATTATGATTTTGAGTTGCACTACCACCCGGGTAAGGCCAATGTTGTGGCCGATGCCCTTAGCAGGAAATCCATAGGTGATGTAGCTTGTATAGCCATCCGGGAATGGGAGATGTTGGGGGCTCTTGGCGAGTTTGATTTGCTTCTGGGCGAATCCGTTGAGACTGCGGCCTTGTTTTCTGTTGTTGCGCAGCCTACACTTGTGACTAAAGTGTTAGAGGCACAGAGAGGTGACCTTGAGGTAGAATCCCTCCGAGAGAAAATCTCCAGTGGGAAGGTTGAGAAGGGTTTGACGGTGTATCCCGACCTAAGTATGAGATACCGAGACCGTTTGTTTGTGTCGGAGTCTTACCGAGAGGAGGTACTCCGAGAGTTTCACCATTCACGCCTTGCGGTGCATCCGGGAGGCACTAAGATGTATCGGGATTTGAGTCACCAGTTCTGGTGGCGAGGAATGAAGAGAGATGTGGCAGTTTTCGTGTCTAAGTGCCTTACTTGTCAGCAAGTGAAGACCGAGCATCAGAGGCCAGCGGGTTTGCTGTAATCCTTGCCTATTGCCGAGTGGAAGTGGGAGCATGTCACTATGGACTTCGTTGTAGGTCTTCCAAGGACTCAGCGAGGTAGTGACGCTATTTGGGTAATTGTGGACCGATTGACTAAGTCGGCGCACTTTATCCCTATGCGCGTGAGAGATTTGGTAGATCACCTTGCCGACTTGTATATTCGGGACATAGTGAGGTTGCACGGGGTCTCAGTGACGATCGTCTCAGATAGAGATCCTCGTTTTACTGTTAGGTTGTGGCAGAGTTTGTAAAGTGCCTTGGGCATAAAGTTGACCTTTAGTACGGCTTACCATCCTCAGATTGACGGGCAGTTCGAGCGTACTATTCAGATCCTTGAGGATATGCTTCGAGGTTGTGTCCTTGACTTTAGTAGGATGTGGGAGAGGCACTTGCCATTGGTGGAGTTTGCCTATAATAACAGCTTTCAGTCTAGTATTGGTATGGCACCGTTTGAGGCCTTATATGGCCGACTGTGTAGGTCTCCAGTTTGTTGGGCCGAGGTGGGTGATGCACCTTTGTTGGGCCCGGAGTTGGTTAGAGAGACGACAGAGAAAGTTGAGCTTATCCGTAGGAGGCTTGTTACAGCCTAGAGTCGCCAAAAGAGTTATGCCGACCGTAGGAGGAGGCCTTTGGCGTTTGAGGTAGGTGACCATGTTTTCTTGAAGATATCACCTAGGCGAGGTTTGATGAGGTTCGGGAAGAGTGGGAAGTTATCCCCTCAGTTTATCGGTCCCTTTGAGATCCTCGAAAGGATTGGGGAAGTTGCTTATCGTTTGGCCTTGCCACTGCAGTTGTCCGGGGTGCATGACGTGTTTCATGTTAGTATGCTTCGGAAGTATGAACCCGATCCGTCCCATGTGTTGGATTGGACCGATTTAGAGGTAGATAAGGATGCCTCGTATGAGGAGAGACCGGTTTGGGTCTTGGATAAGCGGGATCAAGTCTTGCGAGGCAAGACCATTCCCTTGGTAAAGGTTTTGTGGAAACATCATGGAGTGGAGGAAGCCACTTGGGAACGTGAGCTGGAAGTCCGTGAGAAGTATCCGGATATGTTTGTTGATGTGTAATCATGTAAAGAGATACTGTAATAATATTGAACTTTAAGAGCATTATGTGTGTCTTAAGTTGTAAAACATTGTGAATGTTTCGGTAAATGAAAGTAATGTTAAAATTGTGTATGTTAAGTATTGTGAAAATGCAAGCATGATATTAATGTTGCATGTGTTGTGGAATTGTGGAAAATGAGTTGAAATTGGTAAATTTCAAAGGAATGCATGTTGATAATGCAGGTTGTTATATGTAATGTAAAGCGCCTCTTGAATGGAGATGAGATTGACCGGTAGTGGGTTGAAATGTTAAATATTATGTAGTAATATTGTTGGAAATGGAGAAAACTTGTTTTTGAGAAACTTGTGTTTAATTTCGGGGATGAAATTCTTTAAGGGGGGGAGGTTATAGCCGTCTCGGTTGTCCCTTTACTGTTCAGTTGTATTCTGGACTCAGTTCCGTGAAGTTGTTAGTTGTACTTGTCTTGTTGCCCACCTTTAAATCGCTTCGTTTGGGTTTTAGGATGTGTTGGGCTTGGTTGATTCAGTTTGGTAGAGTTTTGGCTCCCATTGTTGTTGCACAGTTTTTGGATGGTCCGCTCGAGCGGGTCTTCTTGCGCTCGAGCAGGGTTCACACTCTTCCAGTATTTTGTGTCCCTGCAAAACTTCTGCAGGTGTGTTTTCTACACTCGAGCAGATTTCCTGAGCTCGAGCGGGTCACGCTCGAGTGGGCTTGTTGGCTCTCGAGCGGGTAGTACATTTTTGGTGTAAGTTCTGGGAGAGGGAAATCTACGCTCGAGCGAACTGGTTTTTCGCACTCGAGCGGATGTACTTATTCTTGTGTCTTGGTGCTCGAGCGTTCCTTTTTGCGCTCAAGCGGACCTAGTCTTTTTGTTCTTGACGCTCAAGCGTTGTGTTTTCCACTCGAGCGGAATATCGTATATCAGTAAGCAGCTGGGCATTTTTGAATCACTTTTTACATTCTCTCTCTCTCTCTCTTACTTTCCCAAAAGCATTTTTGAGAGCCTCTCTCTCTAGAAACTCCCTTCTCTCTAGGGTTTGATCTAGTTAGAGTGTTTCCCTTCCCTTTGGCCTTTGTAAAAGTTGTGTTAATCGTCGAGGGCTTTGTTTTGATCCGTGGATCTTGGAGTTTGGAGTATTTTGATCTTCTTCATCCTCTTCTTTAGGCTCCGAAATTTGAGGTAGGGATTCCTACTCACTCTTATGAGTTTTAACCTAGATATTGAGTTTTTGTATAAATGGTTTTGAGTTTTGGAAACTAGGGTTTCAAACGTATATTTTTGAAAGGAGGGTTTTGATAATTTTGAACCATAAACATGTGTTTGGGTTTCAAAACGGGTTTGTTGATGTGGTTGGTAATATTAGGCTCTTGGAGTCAATGTTGAGAATAAGGAGAAATATTCCATGCTTGGGTATATCGGGGCCATTAGTGTAATAAATGACTTTGTTGAGAAAAAATGGAATTGATTTGGAAATAATGAAATTGGTTCATTATATGGTAGAATAGTGGAGTTGGATTTATTAACCGTTCACTTTTGAAAACATTGATATTTTATCTGTTGGAGCTTTTATTATCTGTTTAGAAATAATTGCTTGGGCTACCGGTGGAGGGTAGTTTTGATTGTTGTAGACAATGCATGATGATTAGGCAAACTAAAACTAATCAATTGGATATGTCATAGAGTATGACGGTTGATAGAATACATTAACGTTATGTATTGATTGATTGTGTATATGACCCATGTATATATACGTTGTGTGTGTGTAGGAGGAGATAGGGGATGCACTCCACGGTTTAGGGGAAGATAAGGGATGGACCACTAAACCGGATGTTGTTTGGGAGGAGATAGGGGATGGACTCCACTGATACAGCTCATATGCTTGTCAGTTAAAGTGTTGATATAGCTCATATGCTTATCTATGGAAGTGTTGATATAGCTCATATGCTTATCTGTTGAATTGATAATGTAGCTTCTATGCTTGTCTAAAGTGAAATGGAAAACGTCTCATGTGAGTTATTATTTCGTTTGGAGTATGTGGCCAGGTTCTGAGCCACGGTTATGAATTGGAAATGAAAATGAAATGAAAATGAAATGAAATTAATCATGGACATAGTGGTCTTGTGATGGAAATGAGTTATGAATTGATTTATGGAAATTAAACATTTATCAATTACCAATGTCTTAGTTATTGCTCATACTGTGTTTAGCATATCTCTACTGGGCGTTGGCTCACCCTATATGGGACATTATTTTCAGGTACAGGTAGCATGCCACCTCAAAGAACATAGCTTGGATGATGATGAGAGTTGAAAACTCTTTTTAGTTTATTTTGTTTGTATTACGTGTATATCAAGCAAGGGCTTATTTTGTATAGAGTTAGTACTCTTCTTTTGTGTAACCAAGTGTTGACTTGGAAAGCTGTAAGCCCATAGGGCATTTGCTTTTGTTAACATGTAATACTATTGTAAGAACTATTCTGATAAATATAAATGGTTGGATTCTTTTATATCAATGCATGTCTAATGTGATGGGTTTTATGTATTTTTTTGAGGACGTGACAGCTAATCTTACTACGTGATGCGCACAGCACACAAGTATAGACTAGATCGCCTAATTTGGAACAAAGCATCGCATATCCGTTTGTTTGGAAAATATTTTGAAGTTTGCTACTTGCAAGTAGGCTAAAATGCGGATTTCGATGAATTGTCCCAATTCAAGTAATCTAACCTTCACCCACATGCATTCAGGCAGTTAATTACATAAGCAAATAGCCTCATGGCAAGCATGCTTTCATGGCAACATTAACACATATCCAGTATGCTAAAGCGTAAACACTCACAGTGTACTCCAAGCCAAAACAAAGAAATAGTTAGAAATCATGCATGATCCTAGTTCATGTTAAGATGGCTAATGCAACACATACGAATAATGCAACTAAAATAGGCTCGGCTATTCTTAGAATGTCATATGAAATGCAACTTGATACATGTATTCAAATAATGTATTGAAATACAATGCAGCTAGTATGATGCGCCGAGTCTGGTGCATACAATACAGATGAATGGATGCACGCATGCGAGCATAAGGTATGCTAAATGAAATATGCCCTAAAACTAACCATCATAAGCAATTAAGTAAAAGGGAGAAAGAAATAGGGATTGGAAGACATGCATCACACACACGCACGCTTATTACAATAATGTGCCCTCTCGAAGGAGGGAACGAATAAGAAGCTAACTAGCTAGTCTAAGGTAATTATACTAATTATTACACAATAAATTAATTAACTAATCCTAGTTAACTAATTATTACAAAACGAATTGAAATAGCTAACGCATTAACTAATTAAAGGACAAACCAAAGCAAAAGCCTAGCTATCTAAGCATAGCAGCTAAGGAAAGCAATAAATCAGGAGCCTCAGAGGTAGAGGAATGCATGCATGTCCAGTCGCCTCGTTTGGAAATCCAGTGCGATGCCTCGATTTGCCTCTGTTTTCATTTGTTCTCAGAAACTTGCACCAAGCTCCAGAAAGCTAAAACTCCACCTTGGGAATCCTGTGGGAGGGTGGCCGACCACTTTTGGTCTCTTCATACCCTTGCCAACCACTTTTTGTTATTGAAAATCAAGAAAAGTGGTCGGCCAGCTACTTTTTGATCTTTGGCGCAATTTCTTGCAAGCAGAGCAAGAAAGGGCATGGAAATGTATTTGCAAGATATGTGTGCACAACCACCCTCCCTATCATGTAATGAACTCAAGGGGGTGTGGTTCTCGACTCTCAGGCCACCAATCGCACATTTCCATGCATGATGGCTGAGAGTCGAAGTTGCACGATTCAATATGAAATGAATGCACAAGTAAACACATAAAGCCTAAAACTCTATCATGTATGATCAAGAGCGTCGGCGACCGGGAATTAAGACACGTTTCATCACTATGAGTATGAAATGTCCCTCGTTTCTCGTGTTTGGACTAACACCTATTCCAAACACAATGCAAGCAAGCATGGCATACACAATGCGACTCAAACATGCAAGTATGTAATATGACTGAAGCATGCAAACATGCAATGCAATAAGGGAAACCTAACAAGGCTAATGGCATGCATGATGCTAAAGCATGTAACAACTAGCATACACAATGCTAAATATCAATTAGTATGCACAATGCCATGATGTAACCTAAACATACACAATGCAAGGTATAGGGCATGCACAATACGATGAACATGGCATACACAATGCGATGATCTACATGGCATGCACAATGCAACTAGCAACCTAGCATACACAATGCAAGGAATAACATGGTATGCACAATGATAAATGCTAAGAATTGGATGACATACTCCATGCAAGGCAATCATAAGGGTTCTCAACACAATGTGATGCTTGCATGCACAATGCAATGCAACAAGGGCAACTTATGTAATATACCAAGCATGGCATGCTCAATGCAATATACATGGTATACTCAATGGGCTTAAACCAAAAGGGTAGACCTCAATCATGCCCAAATCAGTGGCCATTGGTGATGAAATGAAGGCACATAAAGCAAGGCATGCATACACAATGCATTGGCCATCAAAGAGGCCAAAGAGCACAACTCTCAAGAGTGCTCAATGAGTGACAAAAGTGGAAGTGTAACAACACTAAGTGCACTGAAATGAAGTAAGAAATGATGTCAAATCATTCAAACAACATAAGTAAAGCATGCTAGGGTCCTAAGGCATGAAAGCTAGCAAAGAGCAACACAAAGGAGGCATGTAATACATGGCACAAATGCATGAACTAAGCATGGACAGAGCTCAAGTAGATCAAAAGAAGGACCAAAACATGCTGAGATAAGGGCCCAAAGGCCTAGGCATGCAAGCATACGAGCTAAGCCATAAGCTAGGCAAACATAGACAATACTTAGAGGCATTCAAAACATGAATGAAGTAGGAACATGGCAATGCTAAATGCTCTGAAATATCATGTTAAGTGATGCCAAATCATGTACACAACATAAATGAAACATGCAATGGTGCCTAAAGCTTGTGGTAAACAAGAGCATTTGTACTACAAGTATACAAAACATGAAGCATGTGATTAAGGCAACCCAAAACAGTCCTAGAACATGTTAAAATGAGTTTAAAACATGTATGAAAGGAAGCCAAAATGAGCTAGCATGAAGGACATAAGGCATGGTGAATGCAAGGTAAATAAGATAGATTACACTACACCTATTAAGACCAAGCATGGGATGACTTAAGCAATAAAAATTAGAGTTATGTCATGGCATAATAACCCCAAATAAGCACTGAAATGGTGGCTTGCAAGCAAGGGCATGAATGCATACACAATGGTTCATGTTAGGGCATAAAGGGGGAAACCCTCTAACGCATTGAACAAGCAAAAGATGCAAGTGTATGGCCATGAAACAAGGACTGAAATCACATAACAAGTGATGCCAAATCACTGAAATAGGCCAAGCAATGCATGCTAGTGGGTTCAATACACAAAGCTAACAAGCTAGACTGAACTAAGGCTATACAAAGCAAGTCATGGATGACCAAAACAACCAAAATCAGACCTTAAACATGATAAAACATGAACAAAGTCTCATGAAGTTAAGCCAAAAGCATGCTAGAATGACATGTTACAACATGATGCACGTTAGGCTATTTCATGGAAATGCACTACAAGTGCATGGAGCATGCAAAAGCTAACCAAACCAAACCTAAACAGAGGTGTGACATGGTAAAACAAGCCCAAAAACATGCTGAAATGGACACAACATAGGCTAGAATGACATGCTATCTCATGAAGCATACAAAACTAGTGTGTGTGATTTACACTACAAGTGTATTAGGCATGCAAGAGCCAACCAAACCAACCCAAAAAAGATCTAAGGCATGTTAAAACAACACCAAAAACCTACTGAGATGGACCCAAAACAAGCTAGAAACACATGCTCAAACATGAGGCATACAAGACTAGATTGTGTGATTTACACTACAAGTGTATTAACCATGCATGGAGTGACCAAACTAAGCAAAAATAGTGGTATGTCACAGCAAAATAACCACAAATACAAGCTAAGATATGGTCAACAAACACTTAGTGAAGATGCTCAGACTTGAGGCTTATTAAGGCATGTATTGAAGATGCAAGGGAAGGGGATGGCCCTCCCCTTCTTAGGACCTTAAAACACTATCCCCACCACTGAAATCCCTCTGGATTTCAGTGGTGAGAAGGCCAATACAAGGTGGTCCCGAAGCTCACAAAAAATGCTCAAAAACAAGACCAAACAAGGCCTGAGAGGGGGTAAACAACCCCAAACACAAAAGTGAACTTAAACAAAGATCAAAAGCATGCAAAAATAGAAATTTTATTAGTTATAAGTTAAGCTTAAAACAGCATGCAATATAGTCTAAAGGCTTAAGCAAGAAAGAGCGATTAAAAGCAAGAATGCTCACCCTTGAAGAACACTTTCAAGAACAAGGCTCCAGCAACTTTTCCAAGCTCAAACCAACCCAAGAACTTTGAAATCAACCTCAAGGTACCTCAACTCCAAGAGGATGGTGTTCTAGTGTGTGTTTGTGTACAATAGTAAGACAATACTACACTTTTGAGTACAAAACAAGATCAAACAAGGTAAGATAGATACAAAACTAAATCTATCACTCTAACCTAATTTTTCTGAACCTGGAGGAGGAAGGAGGAGCCTCCCTTTTATAGAAGAGGAAAGCCAAAGCTTCTTGGAGAAGCTAAGCTTGAATGCCATCCCTCCATACACGTGTATGGAGGAAGGCTCAAATGCTCTCCAACTGTGCCAGCTGTCCCACAATATCTCCAAAAAGGTGCCAAAAAGCAGTCGACCACTTAAAGTGGTCGGCCTGCTAGTTTAAGTGGTTGGCCAACCACTTTAGGTGGTTGTAGACATCCCCGAACGTCCCGGGAGAATGAATCCCGTTTTGTTCGTCTGGGTTCACTACAGTTCGGACTCAAATTATCACGGTTCTTAATCTGAACCAAAGAGTCCAAATCCGGCAAATCGTTTTTGAAAACAGATTTTTTGTAAAGAAGTGCCAAACATGGACTGCTTTGCCAGATACAGAGGTTCCACCTAAATATTTATTTTGGGGGAATTTAGGAAACCCTGACTCGGTGCCAAAGGCCACGTGTCCATCATCACCAAAGTTGCCTCGGCGCGGGAACTTGGGTACGATTGGGGAAGGTCAGCTATGAGCACCCCCTCTCGCCCGATCAAAGATCGGCCTCTACTAACCGTGATATCTTGTTTTGAAAACATTATATGCTCTTATTCCGGTTATTAGCCTAGAATTACTATGTTATGCGCGCAGCAAACAAGTATAGACCAAATCGCCTAAATTGGAGCAAAACATTTCATGTTTATTTTGAAAATAGTTTGCTACTCGCAAGTAGGCTAAAAATGCAGATTTTTGCCACCCTCAAGTGGGCTTAAAACTCGCAGTTTTAATGCATTATTCCAATTTAGGTAATTCAACCTCCATCCACAGGCATTCAAGTAGTTATATCACATAAGCAACTAGCCTCATGGTAATCATGCTATTATGGCAACACTCATACGCATGCGGTATGCTAAAGCATAAAAGCTTACCTAGTACTCCAAGCCAAAACAGAAACTAGTTAGTAATCATATGCATGATCCTAGTTCATGTTAAGATGGCTAATGCAACACATGCAGGATGCAGCTAGAATAGGCTCGGCTACCCTAAAGATGGCATGTGAAATGCTGCAACTAACAAGTACTCAATTTGGAATTGAAATACAAGTATAGTTAGCATGATGTGCCGAGCCTGGTGCATGTAAGACAAATGAATGGATGCACGCATGCATAGTATAAGGTATGCTAAATTAAACATGACCTAATACTAACCATCAAAGGCAGGTAAGTAAAAGGGAGAAAGAAGCGGGGGTTAGAAGACATGCACACACGCACCCGAGACAAGGCGTGCGGCCAAAGGCTCCAAAAATCGGAAACTACTCTCCAAACAGGAAAAGTGGCCTATGAACACAGAGAGATGGTCTACAAGACCACTTCCTCCCTCTGAGAAGGGAAAACAAGACTTGGTCCGCAAACCGAGCCAAAGCACAAAAGAGTTTAGAGGCCCGGAGGCAAGGCTCTCAGCCAAAACTCCAAAACCTCAGAACAAGCACAACATGCACTATCATCGAGCGCTCAATTGATGACGTTTGAGTCTTAAGGTCGGTCAAAAATGGGGTGTCTACAGTTGCCCCTCTTTGACAGAACTCGAAAGTCACAAGTGACGGGAGTAAATGTCAAAGCCTAGAGACGACCCATTTTTGACAAGGCCGAAGACTTAGACAAACAAGCAAGATAACAAATAAATGTGCCCGCAGGCAAGGGCAAAATGCAAGTGACAATGCAAGAAGCCGAACATAACTTATGATCGTGCAAAGAAAGCTGTGATGAAGCAATTATGCAAAATAAATGCAACAGTTTAAGCAAGCGAATACAAACCAAACTACATTTCATGCAGAAATGATGTAAGAAAATTATACAATCTCACTGCGTCTCACGCGGAGAAAGCTAAAAGCGACTACCGAGAACACCCAAAGTCTCAAACACAACATCTCTCAGCATATCACACGCAGGAGAGGAAAGGTAAACTTCTCAGCGTATCACACACAAGAGAAGAAAGGTAAACCTTTCAGCGTGTCACACACGAGAAAGGAAAGATAAACTTCTCAGTGTATCACACGCAAGAGAAGAAAGGTAAACTTCTCAGTGTATCACACGCAAGAGAAGAAAGGTAAACCTCTCAGCGTATCACACGCGAGAGAGGAAAGGTAAATTTCCCAACGTATCACACGGAAGAGAAGAAAGGTAAACTTCTCAGCGTATCACACGCAAGAGAAAGAAAGTAAACCTCTCAACGTATCACACGCAAGAGAGGAAAGGGAAAATCTCTCAGCGTATCACACGCGAGAGAGGAAAGGGAAAATCTCTCAGCATATCACACACTAGAGAGGAAATAGAAAATCTCTCAGTGTATCACATGCGAGAGAGTAAAGAGAAAAATCGGGATCGCTATAACCTCCCCCCCTTAAAGAATTTCGTCCCCGAAATTAGATACAAGTTTCAAAAACAAGAATTTTCAATTCTCAACAACATTACAATTCCGTATTCAACATCTTGACCCATTACCGGTCATCCCATCTCTTTTCAAGAGGCAAATTACAACATATGTTATAACATGCATTATCAACATGCATTTTCTGAAATCCAACAATTTTTAATATCATAATCCACAATTCTATAACATATTCAATGTTATTAAGATACTTGCATTTCCACAACATATTTAACATACACAATGTTAAAATAAACTTCCATTCTTAAGGCATACTCAACCATTACAATAGTCCCAAAAACCGAAACATACACAATGTTTTACAACTTAAGGCATATTCAATGTTCTTAAAGTTTATCAATACAACAAGATTTCCAATACATGGTTAAACATTAAAAAACAAGTCCGGATATTTCTCACGAATATCCAACTCACGTCCCCAAGTGGCTTCCTCAACCCCGTGATGTTTCCACAAAACTTTTACCAAAGGTATCGTCTTGCCTCACAAGACTTGATCCCGTCTATCCAAGACCCAAACCGGTCTCTCCTCATACGAGGCATCCTCATCTACCTCTAAGTCGGTCCAATCCAATACATGCAATAGATCCAGCTCGTATTTTCGAAGCATACTAACATGAAACATGTCATGCACTCTGGACAACTATGGCGGCAAAGCTAAATGGTAGGCAACCTCGCTAATCCTCTAAAGGATCTCGAAAGGGCCAATAAATCGAGAGGACAACTTCCCACTCTTACCAAACCTCATCAATCCCCGCCTAGGTGATATTTTCAAGAAAACATGATCGCCCACCTCAAAAGGATCTCGAAAGGGCCAATAAATCGAGAGGACAACTTCCCACTCTTACCAAACCTCATCAATCCCCGCCTAGGTGATATTTTCAAGAAAACATGATCGCCCACCTCAAATACCAAAGGCCTCCTCCTACGGTCGGCATAACACTTTTGACGACTATAGGTTGTAACAAGTCTCTTACAGATAAACTCAACTTTCTCCGTCGTCTCCTGAACCAACTCCGGGCCCAACAAAGGTGCATCACCCACCTCGGCCCAACAAACTGGAGACCTACACGGTCAGCCATGCAAGGCCTCAAACGGTGCCATACCAATACTCGATTAGAAACTGTTATTGTAGGCAAACTCCACTAAGGGCAAATGCCTCTCCCACGACCCACTAAAGTCAAGGACACAACCTCGAAGCATATCCTCAAGGATCTGTATAGTACGCTCAAACTGCCCGTCAGCCTAAGGATGATAAGCCGTGCTAAAGGTCAACCTAGTGCCCAAGGTAATCTGCAAACTCTGCCACAACCTAGCAATAAAACGTGGATCTCTATCTGAGACGATCGACACTGGGACCCCGTGTAACCTCACTATGTCCCGAATATACAAACCGGCAAGATGATTTACCGAATCTCTCACGCACATAGGGATAAAGTGCGCCGACTTAGTCAACCGGTCTACAACCACCCAAATAGCATCACTACCCCGCTGAGTCCTCGGAAGACCTACAACGAAGTCCATAGTGACATGCCCTCACTTCCACTAGGCAATAGGCAAAGGTTGCAACAAACCCGCTGGCCTCTGATGTTCGGCCTTCACTTGCTGACAAGTAAGGCACTTAGACACGAAAACTACCACATCTTTCTTCATACCTTGCCACCAAAACTAGCGACCCAAATCACGATACATCTTAGTGCCTCCCGGATGCACCGCAAGGCGTGAATGGTGAAACTCTCGGAGTACCTCCTCTCGGCAAGACTCCGACACAAACAAACAGTCTCAGTATCTCACACTCAGGTCGGGATACACAGTCAAACCCTTCTCAACCTTCCAACTGGAGATCTTCTCCCAGAGGGATTCTACCTCAAGATCACCTCTCTGTGCCTCTAACACTCGATTAACAAGTGTAAGCTACGCAACTATTGAAAACAAAGTCGCAGACTCAACTGATTCGCCTAGAAGCAAATCGAACTCGCCAAGTGCACCCAACATCTCCCACTCCCGGATGGTTATACAAGCTACATTGCTAGTGGATTTCCTACTAAAGGCATCGGCCACAACATTGGCCTTCCCCGGATGGTAATGCAACTCGAAGTCGTAATCCTCAATAAACTCCATCCACCTCATCTGCCTCAAATTCAAGTCTTTCTGTGTAAACAGATACTTCAGACTCGTATGATCCGAGAACACCTCGAATCTCTCACCATAAAGGTAGTGCCTCCAAATCTTCAAGGCAAAAATCACAGCTGCTAACTCTAGGTCATGTGTAGGGTAATTCCTCTCGTGTATTTTCAACTGCCGCGAGCCATAGGCTACTATGTTCCCCTCTTGCATCAACACACAACCCAGACCCTCTCATGAGACATCACAATAAACCACATAACCCAAGCTTCTCTCCAGAATAATCAAAACTAGAGCGGTAGTAAGTCTAACTTTCAGCTCTTGGAATAACTTTTCACAAGTCTCACTCCATACAAATTTGACCCATTTCTGCGTCAATCTAGTCAATGGTGAAGCTAGCTTGGAGAAATCTTTCACGAACCGACAGTAATACCCAGCTAATCCTAGAAAACAGCGGATCTCAAAAACACTCTTAGGCTGTGCCCAATCCTACACTGCCTCAATCTTGGATGTATCAACAGACACCCCTTCCCTGGAGACCACATGGCCTAAGAATTTAACCTTTGTTAGCCAAAACTCACACTTCCCGAACTTGGCATACAGCTTATGGGCTTTAAGCAACTCAAGCACCACTCTCAAATGTTCCACATGCTCCTCCTCCGAAGGTGAATAAATCAGAATGTCGTCCACGAAAACGACTACAAAATGATCTAAGAATTCCTGGAATATCCGGTTCATCAAGTCCATAAACACTGCCAGTGCGTTGGTGAGCCCAAAAGGCATCACCAGAAACTCATAGTGGCCATACCGCGTACGGAATGCCGTCTTCAGAACATCTTCCTCGCTGACCCTCAACTGATAGTAACCCGATCTAAAGTCTATCTTAGAGAAATAACGGGACCCTTTCAACTGGTCAAACAAATCATCAATACGAGGCATAGGGTACTTATTCTTAACCATAGCCCGATTCAATTTCCAGTAATCAATGCAAATTCTCAAAGCCCCATCTTTCTTTTTAGCAGAGAGGGCTAGTGCTCCCCATGGTGAAGTACTAGGGCGAATGAAGCCCTTATCTAGCAGTTCCTGGAGTTGAATCTTCAACTCACTCAACTCGGCTGAGGCAAAACGGTAAGGTGCCATGGAAATCGGCGCTGTGCCGAGCACTAAATCAATAGAAAACTCCACCTCTCGATAGGGTGGCAAACTAAAAAGATCCTCGGGAAAGACGTCCGAGTACTCACAAACCACTCTGGGTAACTCAATCTGGATCTCATTACACTCACTACTCATAAAGCTAGCGAGAAGACTACTAAGCTCACTTCGTCCTCGCGGATCATACACTGGTCGCAAAACACTACCAACCCGATCCCCCAAGAAATGGAAACAATCCCCGCTCAAGGTACATACAATGACCCTCTGGCGGTAGCAATCAATAACAGCCCGGTATGATGATGACCAATCCATACCCAAAATCACATCAAAACCCGACATGGCCATAACCACAAAAGAAAATAGAAGCCGACGATCAGCGACCTCTATATCACAGCCCCGACACCTTTGTTTCAAAATCAACTCACCCCCAACAGGTGATACAACACAAATAGGAGATGCTAACTGCGCCAACTCCAACCCAAAACAGATGCAAATGTAGCAGATATAAAGGAATGGGATACACCCATATCAATCAACACACTAGCAACCAAGTTGCAAAACAAAAAGGTACCTCTCACAACAGATGAAGCCAGTACAAGATCCTGCGCGGTAATAGCATACACACGCCCTGAAGGTCTCTGATCTACCTGCTCACCTCTCGGAGCAAAAGTTTGCTGTACAGACTGAGACGATGAGGCTCCCTGATTGGCCATCGAGGCTCGAATCGACGAGCTAGCCGATGGCTCGAGTCATCTCGAACCAGATGCACCAGATGTGCCACTCAACTGCGGGTAAAACCTCTTCAGGTGCCCCGCCTGACCACACTAGTAACAAGAAATTGGCTGACCTCTGCCCTGACTCTGGCTCTGAGGACTAGCCAAAGATGAAGCTGCTCTCTGCCCTCCTCCTCTCTGCGGGCAAGTTAGGGACTTGTGGCCCAGTTGACCACATTTGTAACACATAACGTCTCCCTGACTGCCTCTCCCAAAACCTGAACTCAGCACTAGAAAGGTAGATCTCACAAAAGCACCCTAAGACTGCTGAGGGTTAGAACCCCTCTGCCTCCTGCCATCCCCCTGGCCATCCTGACTCCTCTTGGAGCCCATCAACCTCTTCTCCTCCTCATGCATAATAATCTCAAGATACGCTGCAGCATCCACAAGGCGTCTATACTCCTGAGTCATGGACCCAGTAACCCTAACCTTGAGTCCGTGTCTCAACTTCCTCTCGAACTCCAGACAATGACGTTCCTCAGATGCCACTAGCTCATGTGCAAACCTAGATAAACTGGTAAATGCGGCCTCAAACTCGGCCACTGATGAACTCAGCTGCTTGAGTTGACAGAACTGATCTCTCAACTTCTCCCTGACAGCGGGAGACAAAAATTTCTCCTGGAAGGCGTCAACGAAAACCTCCCAAGTCCCACCAACACAGCCCCGAACAAACTTCCACCACTGACCTGTGTCTCCCTTCAGCTGGAAGGACGCCAAGGTCACCTTCAAAGCCCCGTCTTCGATGCCAAGAATCTCAAACATCTTCATCATCTGCTCAAGCCACTCATCAGCCTTAAGTGGCTCTTTAGGATCCCCCAGAAACTCGTCCGGGTTAGACTGGAAAAACTCCCTCTTTAGAAAAGAAGGCCCTGCCTCAGTAACATGGGCCTGGACTTGATTCTTAGCTCTGAGAATGTCCATGGATTCCCTCAATGCTCCTGACATCTCGCGGGCTAAGGCGCCCATGGCCTGCTAACCTACTGGCTCGGCCACATTGGCCTGACCAACACCCTCTTGCTACGCCAGAATCTCATCCGGTATAGGCATCTCCTGCCTCCTAGGCCTACTTCACCTACCACCACGTCCTTATCCTGACATCCTAATAAAGGTAACGAAGAACATTAGCACATTCATAAATGTGCTGAAGCTATAATACCCACGTCCTAATGCAATGGAAAACTATAATTCATTCCACGTAAGCACATAATCACATAAGCACTTATGAATTTCATTTCCGGATAATAACAGTCCTGAGGCGTTGCTAGAGTTCCAGTTAGAAGCAGCATTGATCAGGTGCTTTTCTAATAGGACTCTTAGAAACCTAAGGATCCAATCAACATCCTAGAAACTAAATCTCATACCCATATAGTCACATAAACATGTTATCAAATAGGCATATAACATCATGCATAAGTCTCTAACAAGCGAGACAAACCCATTGTGGTGCTAACCACTTCCCACGTACCCAAAGTATTCGAACTCGGTACGCTTTGATACCAAGTTGTAACGCCCTCAAAATAAATTCATAATTCATACATTCATGATACAAGAAATTGACAATATATTCAAGAGAATAAAGTGTACATCTATTTATCAGAGTATTTATCACAAAAGTATTACATGTTGACAACAAAAGTAAATGCCCTACGGGCTTATAACTTTCCAAGCCAACACTTGGTTACAAAAAAAAAAAAAAAAAAAAAAAAGAGTACTAACTCATACACATTAAGCCCTCGGCTTGAATTTACATGTAATACACAAAAAGGTAAACAATAAAAAAGGATCTTCCACCTCTAAGCTTCCCAAGCTATGTCCTTAGAGGTGGCATATCACCTGAACCTGAAAATGATGTCCCATATAGAGTGAGCCAATGCCCAGTAGAAATATACTAAACCAAGTATGAGAAATAACTAAAACAATAGCCTTTGATAGATGGTTGACACTTATAAACCAATTTACAACACTTTTCATTTCAACATCAAGTACATCCATTTTTCATTTCAGTTTCCTTCACTTATACAGTTTCGATTCATAATTATGGCTCAGAACCTAGCCAAACAATTCAATGAGGCTATAACACATATTAAAACATTTTCATACTTCACAATTCACATGAGAATATAACTCATATTAAATCATTTCCATACTTCACAATTCACATGAGAATATAACTCATATTAAAACACTTCCATACTTCAACACTTCCATATTTCAAATGATACACAAATTTGCTGTATCAGTGGAGTCCATCCCCTATCTCCTCCCAAACAGGTTTGAGAGTCCATCCCTTATCTCCTCTCAAACCATGGAGTCCATCCCCTATCCCTTATCTCCTCAGTGGAGTCTATCCCCTATCTCCTCCCAAACAGGTTTGAGAGTTCATCCCTTATCTCTTCTCAAACCATGGAGTACATCCCCTATCCCCTCCCAAACAATATACATATACAATGTATTTAAACACTCATCATATACAATGATCAATCAATATACACATTTGCTGTATTATTCCAACCGTCATATTCAATGACATATTCAACGTGATTAGTTTTAGTTTTCCCTAATCATCATACAATGTCTACAACAATTAAGACTATCCTCCACCGATAGCCCAAAGCAGTTATTTCTAAATAGATAATAAATGCATCAACAGATATAATATCAACATTTTCATAGGTAAGTAATTAATTAATCCAACTACACCATTCAATCCCAAAATTTCCCAATTTCATGAACTTCAACTCAATTTCATATTTCCACAAATTAATTATTCAACATAATTAGGGCATTTTTCCCCTTTTTCAAATATTAACCCAAGATTCAATTTCTTCCATTTAACAACAATAATGCCATTTTCCAAGATCTCACATACACATGGAGTTTTTAAAACACAAAACCCCTTTTTTATAAATTGCACATCAAACCCTAACTTTTTCCAAAATTACCCAACTGCACCAACTCATCAAAATGACTGAAATTTAAGTTAAAACCCATAAAAAGAAGTAGGTTATCCCTACCTCAAAAGAAAAGACCAAATGGAGAAGATGATGAAAACCCAAGATACTCCAAATCCACAAATTTTCGAATTGAAATGTAGCCCACACCAAGCTCCACACTTTTAACAAAGGGACTAGGGTAGAAACACACTAGAACTAGATGGATTTGTAGAAAGAAGTGGTGGTTTAAAGAGAGAGGCAGCCGTTCCAGAGTTTGAGAGAAAAAGAGATTAAAAAAGTGAAGAAGAAGAAGCTGCTGCCAACTGATATATACGAGGCTCACTCGAGTGAAGGCTTGGTCACTCGAGCGACCAGACACAAAGGATCCTCGCTCGAGCGTAGAAAGCCTCGCTCGAGTCAACAATTCGCAGATTCAGGTCTACAACCCAAAAGCACGCTCGAGCGAAGAAAAGCTCACTCGAGTGAAGAAACTCAAAACATTGTCCTCGCTCGCTCGAGCGAAGGAAAGCTCACTCGAGCCAAGAATTGCAACCATCAAGTCAAAAAGAGACACAGACGCAAGCTCGAGCACAAGACTTCTCGCTCGAGCCACCAGACACATCACCCAACTCTCGCTCGAGCGAAGGAACTAAAACACAGAGCTCACTTGAGCGACAAAAGCCTCGCTCGAGCGAAGAAACAAAATTCTGGACAGCAACTATTGGTTTAAATTCACTACCAACCTATAACAAACTTGCCCAACACATCCCAAAACTCGAATATGAAGAATTAAAAGATGACAACAAGATATATACAACAACCAACACCACAGAACCTAAGTCCGGAATACAACAACCAAATGGAGAAAAACCAGGATCACTATAAAAAAATTGTGTTTGCGTTGTAACAATCTCTGTGTTTTTACAGGATGGAACGTGATACAGTTACTTTTAAAATCAATCAACTATGTCGAAAAAGAAAATTACTCCTTTCATGCCAGACTGATCATGATGATCCCATATCTATATCTATACTATATATTAAGCAAAAGGGAGTTTTTAATCCCCAAGGCCTATGAGAGTTTCAATATCCCAATTTAAATTTTCTAAATTTTTTATTTAAAAAAAAAACTCAGCATTTATTGATTTCGTCAAAATCGCCTTATCAGCATTTATTAACTTTTTTCAATCCACATGTCTTTCCACATGCCTGCATTTATTGATTTGGTCAAAATCCCCTGATCAGCATTTAAAATTCCCTCATACAAATAATTATAGATTCAATCCGTGTATAATTATTGCAGTACTCTTTTCAACTTCTACCATACACCATGGTTAGTGATAAAATTGTTAAATTATTTTTATAAAAAATCTTTTAAAAAAATTATTTATATTTTAAAAAAAATCTAAAACAAATATAAATATCTATAATTATCTCGTGCATAGCACGGGTGATAGGCTAGTATATATCTATACTATATATTAAGCAAAATGGGGTTTTTAATCCTAAGCCTTGTGGGAGCTCCAATCTCCCAATCTAAATTTCTTGATTTTTTCATTAAAAAAAAAAAACCTTAGCATTTATTAACTTCTCCCAACCCCCAAGTCTTACCCTCATAATAATACTTTAATGCATTAAGAACAAGCATAAAAAAATTCTTTGAAATCCAACACATATGAATTCCTTGAAAAGTCCCAACACATATGATTATTATCCCTCATAATAACACTTTAATTCATTAAGAACAAGCATAAAAAAAAATTTTTGAAAAGTTCAACACCTATGATTATTATCAAAATATTAAACTTTAATATAATATAATAATAAAAAGAAGACATTTAATTCCTTGAAAAGTCCAACACATATGATTATTATCAAAATATTAAACTTTGACATAATATAAAAAAGGAAAAAAAGAAGACATTTAAAAAAAAAGAAGATATTTAAAAACCGCAATTCACATATATAGATAACTAGCCTATCACCCGTGCTATGCATGGAATAATTATAAATATTTATATTTATTTTAGATTTTTTTAATATATAAATTATATTTTTTAAGATTTTTTATAAAAATAATTTAATAATCTTATCACTAACCATAGTGTATGAGAGAAATTGAAAAGGGTACTGCAGTAACTATACATGGATTGTATCTATAATTATTTGTATGATGGGATTTTAAATGCTAATTAGGATATTTTGATCAAATCAATAAATGCAGGCATGTGGAAAGACATGTGGATTGAAAAATTTTAATAAATACTGATCAGGAGATTTTGACCAAATCAATAAATGCTGAAATTTTTTTTTAAATAAAAAATAAAAAATTTAGAAATTTAGATTGGGATATTGAAGCTCTCATAGGCCTTGGGGATTAAAAACCCCATTTTGCTTAATATATAGTACTAGCCTATCACCCGTGCTATGCACGGGATCATTATAGATATTTATATTTGTTTTAATTTTTTGTTAATATAACAATTATGTTTTTTAAGATTTTTTATAAAAATAATTTAACAATCTTATCACGAACCATTGTGTACAGGAGAAATTAAAAAGGCTACTGCAGTAACTATGTATGGGCTGTATCTATAATTATTTGTATGAGGGGATTTTAAATGCTAATCAAGAATTTTGACCAAATCAACAAATGCAGGCATGCGGATTGGAAAAAATTAATAAATGTTGATCAGGGGATTTTGACCAAATCAATAAATACTGAGTTTTTTTTTTTAAATTAAAAATTTAGAAAATTAAGATTGAGAGATTGGAGCTCCCACAAGGTTTGGGGTTTAGAAACCCTATTTTTCTTAATATATTTACAATTATCTATATATGTGAATTGTGATTTTAAATTTTTTTTTAAATGTCTTTTTTTTTTTCCTTTTTTATATTATATTAAAGTTTAATATTTTAATAATAATCATGTGTTGGACTTTTTAAGGAATTAAATATTTTTTTTATTATATTATATTAAAGTTTAATATTTTGATAATAATCATATATGTTGGACTTTTGAAGAATTTTTTTTATACTTGTTCTTAATGCATTAAAGTATTATTATGAGGGATAATAATCGTATGTGTTGGGACTTTTCAAGGAATTCATATGTGTTGGATTTCAAAGAATTTTTTTTATACTTGTTTTTAATGCATTAAAGTGTTATTATGATGGTAAGACTTGGGAGTTGAGAGAAGTTAATAAATGCTAAGATTTTTTTTTTTTTAAATCAAAAAATCAGGAAATTTAGGTTGGGAGATTGGAGCTTCCACAAGGCTTGAGGTTAAAAACCCCCTTTCGCTTAATATATAGTATAGACTAGCATATCACACGTGCTATGCACAGGTTGTGTTTCACCACTTTTTGTTTTTTTATACTATATTAAAATTTAATATTTTGATACTAATCATATGTGTTGGACTTTTTAAGGAATTTTTTTCTTGCTTGTTCTTAATCATTAAAATGTTATTATGAGGGATAATGATCATGCATTGGATTTTTCAAAGAATTCATATATACTTCACAATTATTTCTATATATGTGAATTGTAATTTTTAAATGTCTTTTTTTTTATTATATTATATTAAAGTGTAATATTTTGATAATAATCATATGTGTTGGACTTTCAAGAAATTCATATGTGTTGAACTTTTCAAGAATTTTTTTTTTTTTTTTTTTATGATTGTTCTTAATGTATTAAAGTATTATTATGAGGGATAATAATCGTATGTGTTGGGACTTTTCAAGGAATTCATATGTTTTGGACTTTTCGAAGAATTTTTTTTTATACTTAAGGGTTGGGAGAAATTAAAAAATGCTAAGTTTTTTTTTTTAAATAAAAAATCAAAAAAATTAGATTGTGTCACGACCCAAACCCGGCCCTATGGGTTTAGCACAGAATCGCCAAGAATCCGAGATTATCGAAGGCCTACTGAACAGTAATACAGTTAAACAGAGTACAGGGCCTGGCGGAAGCCAATACAGTAAATAACTAGTGTCCATTGAGCTGTGAAAATCTGTATGCCAAAAACATTTTTCATGCATTCATACAGTTTAGAACAGTACAGTCTATACAATCATATACAAACATTCAGTACGGGGACCTAATCCCTCGATAACAGTACAGTAAAACAGTAGACAGTCTATACAATAGTACAAAACAGTAAGGAGACCGATGGGGGACACAAAAACACCCCAAGCCATAGCATGGCAACTCGGAACCTCGTCGTGAGGCACATAGGCTGGCTTGACAAAACTGGGGACCAACCCACGCTCCTAGCTTCGATCTGGCTGCTGAGAACCTACATATATATATAAACAGTGAGCTAAAGCCCAGTGAATAACATAATGCATAAAGGGGTTATGCATGAATGTCCTTACAGTAATGAAATCAGTTCATTAAACAGTATCTCAGTCTTTCAGTATTTCAGTCAATCAGTCATATGTGGTACATCCATTAGCCTATAAACAGTAGGTCCAAAAGGACCGGGTCTTAACAGACCCAACAGTAATGATGGCCATCAATCAGTAAACAGTATGGTTCCACAAGGAAACCGACAGAGATCTCTGTAACAGTAAACAGTAAGTGCTAAGGATGCCACAGTATAGTTCAGAATACAGGACATATATTCATTCAGTACACAATATCAGTTCAATAAACAATTCAGTTCAGTATTCAAAAGATAACCATTTTGAACATATCTTTACACAATTGTTACTCACAGAGATTGAGCTAATAGCAGCTAGAGCGCGTCCCCGAGAGCCAACCCTAAACAGTTAACAAATAGAACACACACTAAGTTTCACAGTCGGGAAGGATGATAATTAAATCCCTAAATTTTCTCGGTGTGGTTCTATGTCTAAATCCTCATTAAAATGCCTTAAACTAGACCTAAGAATGCCTAGGATGGGATGAGGATGCAAAAATACAGTTGGGAGGCATTTTTCAAAAGTTGTCTTGAAACAGGGTCTCGCCGGCGAAAGCCTTCCTTCGCTCGAGCGAGGTTACAAAATCAAAGGCTTCGCTCGAGCGAACAATCCTTCGCACAAGTGGTCTGATGAAACAAAGAAAAGTAATCGGATGCTCGATTTTACGCTCGAGCCACCAATCCTTCGCCGAGCGTGGCTCGAGAAAAACGTTGGTCGCCGGCGAGAATCCTTCGCCGAGGAAAAAGCCAACTGAATTTCCAGATTTGCCTTCCAAGCTCAAACCAAGCATTCTCAACTCAATTCTCGACCTCTTGGGCCCAAATTCTGGAAAATACATCCCAAAACAATGTATAACAAGTTTCAAAAGCCAATTTATGAATTCAAGCCCCAAAGGTGAGTCAATTAAAACCATTTTTCAAATCCAATTTCAAGACCAATTTCAAACATGCAATGCATGAGCTTTAAACCAAAGTTAAGCTTCAATCCTTGCTCAATTGAGCTCAATAGTTGGAAAACAAAATGAAAACATGGACTATAGCTTAAACATGGACATGCATGTACAATCCAACATGAATTCAACTTCAAAATCACCAATTCAACCATGCATGCAACAATCCAAGCATAATTCACCCTCTTAGCACTAAATCATGGTTTAATCCTACAATGGAGCATGAACCATGCAAGATGAAGCTTAAAGACAACAAGAAGAAGATGAATTTCCTTACCTAAGTCTCAATTTCTTGCCTAGAAGTTCAATTTAGCCAAGTGACACTTCAATTCTCAAGCAATCCCCAAGATGAATTCAATTTTCCTCTCTCTCTCTATGTTTGGTCGGTTGGAATGCAAGAATAGGGCCTTGGAATGTTTTGATCAAGTGTATAGGCTCAAGTGATAATAATAAATAAAGGTTCACTAAGTGGCTTAAGTGTAATTAAGTCAATCTTGGCATTACATCAATATTTAATCTAATTTAATCATTCCTAATCAATTTTCAAATAAATAAACCATTAAATCACAAATATTCTACTGATTCCAAAACACGAAACGATTCCTAATTCGGCCGCCGATAAGGCCTTCAATTAGCAGTTTAAACACACCAACTCAAACAGATAATCAATCAATCAAACAGATGCAATATGCAATTCAATAGATAACTTATTCAATTTCAGTTTCGATTTCAATCAGTCCATTCAGTACCTCAGTTAATTCAATTATCAGTCATTATCAGTTCAGTTTAGCAGTAATCAGTAACTAATTCAGTAGTTTATCGATAATCAGTACGAGGGTTGTTACAGATTGGGATATTGGAGCTCCCACAAGATTTAGGGGGTTAGAAACCCCCTTTTTCTTAATATATATATATATATATATATATATAGATAGATAGATATATCTTTTTATTTTTATTTTTATTTTTGTGTGGTTTCTATTCGGGTATTTTTTTTTTCAATTTATTTAAGATGGTGTTGTGAGTATCTTTTTTTTTAATTTAATTTATCTATGGTTTCCATTTGTTTTTAATTATTATTATTATTTAGATAAGTTATGATGTGAGTTAAATATGTGATAGACATGTGAGTTTTATTGATTTAAAGCTTATTTAGATAAACTTTAAAGATTTTTTTTTTAGTTTTTTAGTTTTTTCTGTTATGTTATAATATAATATATAAAATATAGGTAGATATCTACAACTTTAATAAAAAATATTATCTGATATTTTGGGGAAGATAAAAGGAATGCAAGTTTTAATATATTTTTTTTTTTTTTGAAAATTTGTGAGAGAGATTAGGAGGGAGAGATTATGAAATATTTTTGTTATTAAATAAATAAATGAGTCAATAGTTTTTTTTTTAATCTATTTTGTAAATTAAAAATCAATAATTTTGGAAAATTGATTAATTTGTCCCATTAAGTGTTTTAAAATTTTGATAGATATACATAAAAAAATATATAATTATATTATTAAATCATAATTCAAATTTATATGTTATATCTTTTTGAGATCTATAGCTAAATTCTTATCTTTTTATTTTTTATTTTTGTGTGTAACCATAGTGTATGAGAGAAATTGAAAAGGGTGTTGCAATAATTATGAGAGAAGTCAAAAGGGATTGTGGATTGGGAGAAGTCAATAAATGCTGAGGTTGGATGGGGAGAAGTCAATAAATGCTGAGGTTTTTTTTTTTTAAATCAAAAAATTAGAAAATTAGGATTAGGAGATTGGAACTCCCACATGCCTTGGGGTTAAAAATCCACTTTTGCTTAACTAGCCTATCACCCGTGCTATGCACGAGATAATTATAGATATTTATATTTGTTTTCATTTTTTTTAATATATAAATTAAATCTATATATTAAATACATAGGGTTTGACTGAGGAGTTTGAAAGAATTTAATAAGTGTTTATTTATTTATTTAAGAGGCATTTACACAATAATTACATAATATATAAATTAAATACATAGGGTTTGACCGAGGAGTTTGAAAAAATTTAATAAGTGTTTATTTATTTATTTAAGAGGCATTTACACAATAATTACATGGGTCTCTTGGGGATGCAAAAAGTAAGAAAATTAGGATTTCATTTATTGCGTTATTCATTTAATAAGTGTAATTATTATAAATTAAGTGTTTATTGTAATCAATAGTGTAATTATTACAATCTTTGAATTTATTGTAATCAATAGTGTAATTATGACAATCTTTGAACCAATCACCAATCACCAAGTCAATTTTTATACTAGCCTATCACCCGTGCTATGCACGAGAGAATTATAGATATTTATATTTATTTTAGATTTTTTTAATATATAAATTATATTTTTTAAATTTTTTTTCTTATCACTGACCATACTATATGAGGGAAGTTGAAAAGGGTACTGCAGTAACTATATACGAATTGTATCTATAATTATTTGTATAAGGGGATTTTAAATGCTGATCAGGGGATTTTGACCAAATCAATAATTGCAAGCATGTGGAAAGGTATGTGAATTGAAAAAAGTTAATAAATGCTAATCATGGGATTTTGACCAAATCAATAAATGCTGATTTTTTTTTAAAATAAAAAATTTAAAAAATTCAGATTGGGATATTGAAGCTTCTATAGGCCTTAGGGGTTAAAAATCCCATTTTGTTTAATATATAGTACTAGCCTATCACCCGTGCTATGCACGGATTGTATTTACAATCTATACTATATATTAAGCAAAAGGGGGTTTTTAACCCCAAGGCCTGTGGGAGCTCCAATCTCCTGATCCTAATTTTCTAATTTTTTGATTTAAAAAAAAAAAAAAAAACCTCAGCATTTATTGACTTCTCCCAACCAAACCTCAGCATTTATTGACTTTTCCCAACTCATAATCCTTTTTAACTTCTCTCATAATTATTGCAACATTCTTTTCAATTTCTCCCGTAAACTATGGTTACACACAAAAATAAAAAATAAAAAATATAAGAATTTAGCTATAGATCTCAAAAAGACATAACATCTAAATTTGAATTATGATTTAATAATATAATTATGTATTTTTTTTATGCATATCTATCAAAATTTTAAATCACTTCATGGAACAAATTAATCAATTTTCCAAAATTATTGATTTTTAATTTACAAAATAGATTAAAAAAAAACTATTGACTGATTTATTTATTTAATAACAAAAATATTTCATAATCTCTCTCTCCTAATCTTTCTCACAAATTTTCAAAAAAAAAAATTTAAAACTTGCATTCATTTTCTCTTCTCCAAAAAATCAGATAGGAGCTCCAATCTCCTAATCCTAATTTTCTAATTTTTTTATTTAAAAAAAAAAACCCTCGGCATTTATTGACTTCTCTCAACCCAACCTCAGCATTTATTGACATTTCCCAACCCATAATCCATTTTGACTTATCTCATAATTATTGCAACACCCTTTTAAATTTCTCTGATATACTATGGTTACACACAAAATTTTTTTTAAAAAAAAAAAAAGAATTTAGCTATAGATCTAAAAAAGATATAACATCTAGATTTGAATTGTGATTTAATAATATAATTATGTAATTTTTTTTATGTATATCTATCAAAATTTTAAATTACTTAATAGGACAAATTAATCAATTTTTCAAAATTATTGATTTTTAATTTACAAAATAGATTAAAAAAAACTATTGATTGATTTATTTATTTAAATAAACTTTAAGTTAATAAAACTCACATGTCTATCACATATCTAACTCACATCATAACTTACCTAAATAATAATAATTAAAAATAAATGGAAACCATAGATAAATTAAATTTAAAAAAAAAAGATACCCATCTCTCCCTCCTAATCTCTCTCATAAATTCTCAAAAAAAAAAAACATTAAAACTTGCATTCATTTTCTCTTCCCCAAAAAATCAGATAATATTTTCTATTAAAGTTGTAGATATCTACCTATATTTTATATATTATATTATATTATAACATAACAAAAAAAACTAAAAAACTAAAAAAAAATCTTTAAAATTTATCTAAATAAACTTTAAATCAATAAAACTCACATGTCTATCACATATATAACTCACATCAAAACTTACCTAAATAATAATAATTAAAAACAAATGGAAACCACAGATAAATTAAATTTATAAAAAAAAAAAAAAGATACCCACAACTCCATCTTAAATAAATTGAAAAAAAAAATACCCGAATAGAAACGACACAAAAATAAAAAGATATATTTATCTATCTATCTATATTTATACTATATATTAAGCAAAAGAGGGTTTTTAACCCCCAAGGCCCATGGAAGCTTCAATATCCCAATCTGAATTTTTTTAATTTTTTATTTAAAAAAAAAACTCAGCATTTATTAATTTGGTCAAAATCCCCTGATTAGCATTTATTAACTTTTTTCAATCCACATATCTTTCCACATGCCTGCAATTATTGATTTGGTCAAAATCTCCTGATCAGCATTTAAAATTTCTTTCTACAAATAATTATAGATACAATTCGTGTATAGTTACTGCAGTACTATTTTCAACTTCCCCCATACACTATGGTTACTGATAAGAAAAAATCTTAAAAAACATAATTTATATATTAAAAAAAATCTAAAACAAATATAAATATCTATAATTATCCCGTGCATAGCACGGGTGATAGGCTAGTTATCTATATATGTGAATTGTGATTTTTAAATGTTTTTTTTAAATGTCTTCTTTTTTTCCTTTTTTATATTATACTAAAGTTTAATATTTTGATAATAATCATATGTGTTGGACTTTTCAAAAAATTAAATGTCTTTTTTTTATTATATTATATTAAATTTTAATATTTTGATAATAATCATATGTGTTGGACTTTTCAAGAAATTTTTTTTTATGTTTGTTCTTAATGCATTAAAGTGTTATTATAAGGGATAATAATCATATGTGTTGTGACTTTTCAAGGAATTCATATGTGTTGGATTTCAAAGAATTTTTTTTATGCTTGTTCTTAATGCATTAAAGTGTTATTATGAGGGTTAGACTTGGGAGTTGGGAGAAGTTAATAAATGTTAAGATTTTTTTTTTTAAAATCAAAAAATCAAGAAATTTAGATTGGGAGATTGGAGCTCCCACAAGACATGGGGTTAAAAACCCCCTTTTGCTTAATATATAGTATAGATAGATATAGATAGATAGATATATCTTTTTATTTTTATTTTTATTTTTGTGTGGTTTCTATTCGGGTATTTTTTTTTCAATTTATTTAAGATGGAGTTGTGGGTATCTTTTTTTTTTTTTTAAATTTAATTTATCTGTGGTTTCCATTTATTTTTAATTATTATTATTTAGGTAAGTTATGCTGTGAGTTAGATATGTGATAGACATGTGAGTTTTATTGATTTAAAATTTATTTAGATAAATTTTAAAGATTTTTTTTTAGTTTTTTAGTTTTTTTTTTTTTTTTGTTATGTTATAATATAATATATAAAATATAGGTAGATATCTACAACTTTAATAGAAAATATTATCTGATTTTTTTGGTAAGAGAAAATGAATACAAGTTTTAATATTTTTTTTTTTGAAAATTTGTGAGAGAGATTAGGAGGGAGAGATTATGAAATATTTTTGTTATTAAATAAATAAATCAGTTAATAGTTTTTTTTTAATCCATTTTGTAAATTAAAAATCAAGAATTTTGAAAATTTGATTAATTTGTCCCATTAAGTAATTTAAAATTTTGATAGATATACATAAAAAAAAATACATAATTATATTATTAAATCACAATTCAAGTTTAGATGTTATATCTTTTTGAGATCTATAGCTAAATTCTTATCTTTTTTTTTTTAAATTTTTGTGTGTAACCATAGTGTATGAGAGAAATTGAAAAGAGTGTTACAATAATTATGAGAGAAGTCAAAAGGGATTGTGGGTTGGGAAAAGTTAATAAATGCTGAGGTTGGGTTGGGAGAAATCAATAAATGCTAAGGTTTTTTTTTTTTAAATCAAAAAATTAGAAAATTAGGATTAGGAGATTGGAGCTTCTATCTGATTTTTTGAGAAAGAGAAAATGAATGCAAGTTTTAATATTTTTTTTTGAAAATTTGTGAGAGAGATTAGGAGAGAGAGATTATGAAATATTTTTGTTATTAAATAAATAAATCAGTCAATAGTTTTTTTTAATCTATTTTGTAAATTAAAAATCAATAATTTTGAAAAATTAATTAATTTGTTCCATTAAGTGATTTAAAATTTTGATAGATATACATAAAAAAAAAATACATAATTATATTATTAAATCATAATTCAAATTTAGATGTTATATTTTTTTGAGATCTATAGCTAAATTCTTATCTTTTTTATTTTTTATTTTTGTGTGTAACCATAGTTTATGGGAGAAATTGAAAACGATGTTGCAATAATTATGGGAGAAGTCAAAAGGGATTGTGGGTTGGAAAAAGTCAATAAATGCTGAGGTTGGGTTCGGAGAAGTCAATAAATGCTGAGTTTTTTTTTTTTTAAATCAAAAAATTAGAAAATTAGGATTAAGAGATTGGAGCTCTCACAGGCATTGGGGTTAAAAACCCCATTTTACTTAATATATAGTATAGACTAGCCTATCACCCGTGCTATGCACGGAATAATTATAGATATTTATATTTATTTTAGATTTTTTAATATATAAATTATGTTTTTAAAGATTTTTTATAAAAATAATTTAACAATCTTATCACTAACCATAGTGTATGAGAGAAGTTGAAAAAGATACTGCAGTAACTATACACAGATTATATCTATAATTATTTGTATGAGGGGATTTGAAATGCTGATTAGGGGATTTTGACCAAATCAATAAATGTAGGCATGCGGAAAGACATGTGAATTGAAAAAAGTTAATAAATGCCAATTAGGGAATTTTGACCAAATCAATAAATGCTGAGTTTTTTTTTTTTTTTTTTTTAATAAAAAATTTAGAAAATTCATATTGGGATATTGAAACTCCCACAAGCCTTAGGGTTAAAAATCCCCTTTTGCTTAATATATAGTAAATATAGATATAGATAGATGTGTTGGACTTTTTTTTTAAAAAAAAATTTATGCTTGTTCTTAATGCATTAAAGTGTTATTATGAGGGATAATAATCATATGTGTTGGGACTTTTCAAGGAATTCATATGTGTTGAATTTCAAATTTTTTTTTTTATGGTTGTTCTTAATGCATTAAAGTGTTATTATGAGGGTAAGACTTAGGAGTTGGGAGAAATTAACAAATGCTAAGTTTTATTTATTTATTTTTTTAAATCAAAAAATCAAGAAATTTAGATTCGGAGATTGGAGCTCCCACAAGGCTTGGGGTTAAAAATCCCCTTTTGCTTAATATATAGAGTATAAATATAGATAGATGTGTTGGACTTTTAAAAAAAAAAAAAAATTTATGCATGTTCTTAATGCATTAAAGTATTATTATGAGGGATAATAATCATATGTATTGGGACTTTTCAAGGAATTCATATGTGTTGGATTTCAAAGAATTTTTTTTATGGTTGTTCTTAATGCATTAAAGTGTTATTATAAGGGTAAGACTTGGGAGTTGGGAGAAGTTAATAAATACTAAGTTTTTTTTTTTTTTAAATAAAAAAATCAAGAAATTTAGATTGAGAGATTGGAGCTCCCACAAGGCTTGGGGTTAAAAATCTCCTTTTGCTTAATATATAGTATAGATATATAGTAAGTATAGACTAGCATATCACCCGTACTATGTACGGATTGTATTTACAATTATCTATATGTGAATTGTAATTTTTAAATGCCTTTTTTTTAAAATGTCTTCTTTTTTTTTTCTTTTTTATATTATATTAAAGTTTAATATTTTGATAATAATCATTTGTGTTGGACTTTCAATGAATTAAATGTCTTTTTTTATTATTATTATATTATATTAAAGTTTAATATTTTGATAATAATCATATGTGTTGGACTTTTCAAGAATTTTTTTTTTTATACTTGTTCTTAATGCATTAAAGTGTTATTATGATAGATAATAATCATATGTGTTGGGACTTTTCAAGGAATTCATATATATTGGATTTTAAAGAATTGTTTTTATGCTTGTTCTTAATGCATTAAAGTGTTATTATGAGGGTAAAACTTGAGAGTTGGGAGAAGTTAATAAATGCTAAGATTTTTTTTTTTAATCAAAAAATCAGGAAATTTAGATTGGGAGATTGGAGCTCCCACAAGGCTTGGGGTTAAAAACCCCCTTTTGCTTAATATATAGTATAGACTAGCATATCACCAGTGTTATGCACGGATTGTGTTTAGAATTATCTATATATGTGAACTAGCCTATCACCCGTGCTATGCACAGGATAATTATAAATATCTATATTTGTTTTAATTTTTTTAATATATAAATTATATTTTTTTAAGATTTTTTATAAAAATAATTTAACAATCTTATCACTAATCATAGTGTACAGGAGAAATTAAAAAAGCTACTGCAGTAACTATGCACGAGCTGTATCTATAATTATTTGTATAAGGGGATTTTAAATGCTAATCAGGAATTTTAACTACATCAATAAATGCAGGCATGTAAATTGGAAAAAGTTAATAAATGCTGTTCCGGGGATTTTGACCAAATCAATAAATGCTGAAATTTTTTTTTTTAAATCAAAAATTTAGAAAATTAAGATTGGGAGATTGGAGCTTCCACAAGGCTTGGGGTTTAGAAACCCATTTTTCTTTAATATATTTACAATTATCTATATATGTGAATTGTGATTTTTAGATTTTTTTTTTTAAATGTATTATTTTTTTCCTATTTTATATTATATTAAAGTTTAATATTTTGATAATAATCATATGTGTTGGACTTTTCAAGTAATTAAATGTCTTCTTTTTTTTTATATTATATTAAAGTTTAATATTTTGATAATAATCATATGTGTTGAACTTTTAAAAAAAAAAATTTATGCTTGATTATAGCGATCCCGGGTTTACCCCTTGTTGCACAGTGATCCGGACATGTGTCCGCGGATGTTAGTAGTTAATTGTTATCTGGTTTACATCCTTTCCTACTTTGTATTTGAGTTATAGGATGTGCTGGGCAGGTTTGTTACAAGTTGGTTGAACTTAGGAACCAAAAACTAGTTGCCCAGATTTTGGCCTGTCCGCTCGAGTAGAGCTTTTGGCGCTCGAGCGGGAACCTTGTTGTTGCTTAGCCGCTCGAGCGGGGGTTTTGACGCTCGAGCGAGGAATACAACCATCCAGTATTCCTTGTGCAGGGTCGGACGCTCGAGTGGGAGTTTTGCCGGCCGAGTGAGTTCAATGCCGCCGAGCGGGAAATTGACGCCGGCGGGGACCTATCTGCGAAATTTCGAGTGTGCATCCGCCGCCGAGCGGAGTTCAGAGTGGCGCCGGCGGGGTTTCACGCCGAAGGGCGACTCTTATTTAAATCCGAAATTCGACTTTTTGATCACTTTTTCAAGATCTTTTCTCTCTCTTACTTTTCCAAAAAGCCATTTTCAGAGCTTCTCACTCTAAACCGGCCCTTCTCTCTTAGATTTGATCTAGTAAGAGTTGTTTCCTCCCTTTTGGCCTTTACAAAAGTTGTATTGATCGTCGAGGGCTACCTTTTAATCTGAAAATTTCGGGATTTGGAGCACTTTAGTTTTGGTCTTCATCTTCGTTGGAGCTCAAACTTTGAGGTAGGGATAACCTACTCCTCTTTATGAGCTTTGTCTTTAAATTTTGGTATTTTGAGATGTTGGGAGTTGTTGAATAATTTTGGGAAGGTTTGGGGCTTTTGTGTAATTTTACAAAAGTTGGGGTTTTATTTATAATGAACCTAGAGGCATGTTTGGTATAGAGACATGGAATAAATGTTGAAACATTGATAAAAATAGAACCTAAGGGTTGTAATGTTAATTATGGGAAATGCCCTAATTACATTGATTAATTAATTGGAATATTGATTATATGTCCATTTGTTGCATTTATATTCTGTATAGAAATAACTGCTTTGGGCTATCGGTGGAAGATAGTCTTGACTGTTGTAGACAATGCATGATGATTAGGCAAACTAAAACTGATCATTGCAATGTGTCATTGAGTATGACAGTTGAAAGAATACATTAATTTTATGTATTGAGTGATGATGTGTATAATAGTTGTTTATATGCTTTGTGTTGTGTTGGAGGAAATAGGAGATGTACTCCACGGTTTAGGGGATGATAGGGGATGGACCTCTAAACCGAATGTTGTTTGGGAGAAGATAGGGGATGGACTCCATGGATATAGCTCATATGCTTATCTAGTAATGTGTTGACACAGCTCGTACGCTTGTCTTTGGAAGTGTGATATTGCTCTTAGGCATATCTATGGAAGTGTTGATATAGCTCATATGCTTATCTGTTGATGTGTTGATATAGCTAGTATGCTTATCTTTTATTTAAATGGAAAAATGTTTAATATGAGTTACTTTCTCATACGAGTTGTTTGGCCAGGTTCTGAGCCATGGTTATGAATTGAGAATTAAAAAGAAATGGAAAATGAATTGTAACATGGATCTGTATGTCATGAAACTGTAAGAAGATATAAGTGAATGTATCAGTGTTGGCCATCTATCAACTGCTAATCTTTTAGTCATTGTTCATAGTTGGTTTAGTGTATTTCTACTGGGTTGTGGCTCACCCTATATGGGAACCTCATTTCCAGGTACAGGTAGCATGTCACCTCCAAGGACATAGCTTGAGAGGCTTGAGGCGGACGGACCTTTTTGTTATCTATCTTCTTTTGATGTATTACATGTAAATTCAGGCCAAGGGCTTAAGGTGTAGATGAGTTAGTACTCTTTTTTTTGTAACCAAGTGTTAACTTGGAAAGCTGTAAGCCCTTAGGGCATTTGCTTTTGTTGTTAACATGTAATACCTTTTGTAATGAAACTCTGATGAATAGAAGAATGTGGATCTTTTATATATCAATGCATGTTTATATTAATGGGTTTAATGTTGTTCTTTTTGAGGGCGTTACATTGATGCATTAAAGTGTTATTATGAGGGACAATAATCATATGTGTTGAAACTTTTCAAGGAATTCATATGTGTTGGATTTCAAAGAATTTTTTTTATGATTGTTCTTAATACATTAAAGTATTATTATGAGGGTAAGACTTGGGGTTTAGAGAAGTTAATAAATACTAAGTTTTTTTTTTTTTTTTAATCAAAAAATCAAGAAATTTAGATTGAGAGATTAAAGCTCCCACAAGGCTTGGGGTTAAAAATCCCCTTTTACTTAATATATAGTACTAGCATATCACCCGTGCTATGCACGGGATTAAATTAAAAAAAAAAAAAAAAAACCATTCATAGTTATGTCAAACATATTTTTAAATTGTTAGCATAAAATATATGTAACTTTAAAAGAAAATATTGACATTGCATAATTAAAGTAATAAAAATAAGAATTTATTACATTTGTTCGAAATTCACTGAATAAGTAAAACAAAAAATAACTAAAATCTAAATTGTTGTGGGCCTTCTATTAGCATTCCTGCATTGTCAATATGATAGTTAGTATTATAATTAATGAGCAACACATATATTATGTATTTATAAAATGTTATAAAGTAAAAATGTTATACTTACATGTTTTTTTCTTTACTTTCTGAAAGGTATAGACAATAGGAGATAAGTTCAATCATATTAAAAAATCAAATTATAAACAAAAGGAGATAATTTCAATCATACAAATCCCAATTTTTTTAATGCTATCTAACTACAATAATATTTTTCTCATAATAAAAAAAATAACTTTTAAAAAAAAACCATTAAAATAGTAAATAAAAAGATTATTTAGAACCATTGAAGAAACTACAATCACGTTTTTATTTTTGTGGGTTAACTTCAATCATATTAAAAAATCAAATTATAAACAAAAAGAGATAACTTCAATCATACAAATCATAATTTTTTTAATGCTATCTAACTACAATCATATTTTTCTCATAATAAAAAAAATAATTGAAAAAAAGAACCATTAAAATAGTAAACAAAAAGATTATTTAGAAATTTTGAACAAACTACAATCACATTTTTTTTTTTTTGTGAGTGTTTATATTTATCTAACTTCAATTATATTAAAAAATCAAATTATAAACAAAAGGAGATAACTTCAATTATACAAATCACATTTTTTTTAATGCTATCTAACTACAATCACATTTTTCCCATAAAAAAAAATAATTGAAAAAAAGAACCACTAAAATAGTAAATAAAAAGATTATTTAGAAGTATTGAATAAACTACAATTACATTTTTCTTTTTGTGAGTGTTTATGTTTATCTAACTTCAATCATATTAAAAAAAATTAAATTATAAACAAAAGGACATAACTTTAATCATACAAATCACAATTTTTTTAATACTATTTAACTACAATCATATTTTTCTCATAATAAAAAAAAATAATTAAAAAAAAGAACCATTAAAATAGTAAATAAAAATATTATTTATAGCCGTTGAACAAACTACAATCACATTTTTCTTTTTGTGAGTTAACTTCAATCATATTAAAAAATCAAATTATAAACAAAAAGAGATAACTTTAATCATACAAATCACAAATTTTTTAATGCTATCTAACTACAATCATATTTATAGCGATCCCGGGTTTGCCCCTTGTTGTACAGTGATTCGGACATGTGTCTGTGGGTGTTAGTAGTTGATTATTATCTGGTTTACATCCTTTCCTACTTTGTATTTGAGTTGTAGGATGCGTTGGGCAGGTTTGTTATAGATTGGTTGAGCTTAGGAACCAAAACTAGTTGCCCAGATTTTGGCATGTCCGCTCGAGCGGAGCTTTTGACGCTCGAGCGGGGACCTTGTTGTTGCTTGTCCGCTCGAGCGGGGGTTTTGGCGAGCGGGGAATACACCCATCCAATATTTCCTGTGTAGTGTTGGACGCCGGCGGGTATTAGCCGCCGAGCGGAGGTTGTCGTGACGCCGGCGGGAGTTGGGCGCTCGAGCGGGGACCTAGTATGTCGAGATGCTGGGAGTGTGCATCCGCCGCTCGAGCGAGAGTTTGGCCACTCGAGCGGGAGTCTGTGAGTGGCGCTCGAGCGGGGGTTTCCACGCTCGAGCGGGGCGACTCTAATTTGAAAGCGAGATCTGACTTTTTTATCACTTTTTCAAGATCTTTTCTCTCTCTTACTTTCCAAAAAGTCATTTTCAGAGCTTCTCACTCTAAAACCGGCCCTTCTCTCTTAGATTTGATCTAGTAGGAGTTGTTTGCTCACTTTTGGCCTTTACAAAAGTTGTGTTGATCGTCGAGGGCTACATTTTAATCTGAAAATTTTAGAATTCGGAGCATTTTGGTTTTGGTCTTCATCTCCATTGGAGCTCAAACTTTGAGGTAAGGATATCCTACTCCTCCTTATGGATTTTGTCTTTCAATTTTAACATTTTGATATGTTGGGTGTTGTTGTGTAATTTTGAGAAAGTTTGGGCCTTTCTGTAATTTTACGAAAGTCGGGCTTTTTTTTATTTATAATAAACCTAGAGGCATGTTTGGCATAGGGAGATGGGATTTATGTTAAGACATTGATGAAAATGGGACTTTAAGGGTTGTAATGTTAGTTATGGAAAATGCCCAAATTACATTAATTAATTAATTGGTATAATTAATTGGGAGAAATGAGGAATTGAATGGGAAATGTTGAGATTAGGAGTGCATGGGATTAAAGGGCGTAGTGGGATTGTTTATCACTCACCAAATTGAAATATTGATAAATTATCCATTTGTATATTTATTTTCTATTTAGAAATAACTGCTTTGGGCTATCGGTGGAGGATAGTCTTGATTGTTGTAGTCAACGCATGATGATTAGGAAAACGAAAACTAATCAGTGGAATGTGTCATTGAGTATGACAGTTGAAAGAATACATTAACTTTATGTATTGATTGGTGATGTGTATAATTATTGTTTATATGCATTGTGTTGTGTTGGAGAAGATAGAGGATGTACTCCACGGTTTAGGGGATGATAGGGGATGGACCTCTAAACCGGATGTTGTTTGGTAGGAGATAGGGGATGGACTCCGTAGATATAGCTCATATGCTTATCTAGTGATGTCTTGACCTGACTCATATGCTTGTCTTGGAAAGTGTGGTATTGCTTTTATGCATATCTATGGAAGTGTTGATATAGCTAGTATGCTTGTCTATTATGGAATGGGAAAATGTTTAATATGAGTTACCGCCTCATATGAGTTGTTGGCCAGGTTCTGAGCCATGGTTATAGATTGAGAATTTAAATAAATGGAAAATGAATTGTAACATGGATTTGTATGTCATGGAACTGTAAGGTAATATTTGTGGATGTAGCAATGTTGGCCATCTATTAACTGCTGATCTTTTAGTCACTGTTCATAGCTGGTTTAGTGTATTTCTACTGGACATTGGCTCACCCCATACGGGACATCATTTTCAGGTACTGGTAGCATGCCACCTCCAATGACATAGCTTTGATGATGAGGATGAGAGTTGAAGACTCTTTTGTTTCTTTTGTTTGTATTACATGTACATCAAGCCAAGGGCTTCTCTTGTATAAAGTTAGTACTCCTTTTGTGTGTAACCAAGTGTTAACTTGGAAAGCTGTAAGCCCTTAGGGCAATTGCTTTTGTTGTTAACATGTAATACTTTTGTAACAACTACTCTGATGAATAGAAATAATTGGTTTCTCTTGTATCAATTCATGTCTTTAGTGATGGGTTTTATGTATTATTTATGAGGGCGTTACAATATTTTTCTCATAATAAAAAAAAAAATTGAATAAAATAACCATTAAAATAGTAAATAAAAATATTATTTAGAGCCGTTGAACAAATTACAATCACATTTTCTTTTTGTGAGTTAACTTCAATCATATTAAAAATTCAAATTATAAACAAAATGAGATAACTTTAATCATAAAAATCACAATTTTTTTAATGTTATCTAACTATAATCATATTTTTCTCATAATAAAAAAAAATTAGAAAAAATAACCGTTAAAATAGTAAATAAAAAAGATTATTTAGAACCATTAAACAAATTACAATCACATTTTTCTTTTTGTGGGTATTTATGTTTATCTAACTTCAGTCATATTAAAAAATAAAATTATAAACAAAAGAAGATAACTTCAATCATACAAATCACAATTTTTTTAATGCTATCTAATCATCATCAATAATTAAAAAAATCAATCACAAATTATGTCAATTGATAATTAAAAAACACAATAATTTATTTTTCAAAAAACAGAGTTAGTTAAAAAGATCAATTACAATTTTTTTGGGGGTCAAAATACAATCTAATCATCATTAATAATTGGTATATTATGTGACCCTAATGAGTACAATCCATTTTGTTTTTCAAAAAACACAGTGAGTTAAAAATCAAATCATAAATTAAGTGAATTGATAGTTAAAAAAACACAATAATATTTTTTCAAAAAACACAGTGAGTTAAAAAAATCAATTACAAATTTTTTTTAAAATACAATTTGATCATTATCAATAATTGGTACTTTAAAAATCAAATCAGAAAAAAATAAATCAAATCACAAATATTTTTATACTATCTAACTCCAATCATATTTTTTTCATAAATAATTGTAAAGAAAAACCATTAAAACAGCAAATAAAAGATTAAATCACATTAAAAAAAAGAACCATTGAACAAACTACAATCACATCACATTTTTCCCGTAATAAAAAAAATAAATAAATGAAAAAAAGAACCATTGAGTAACTACAATCACATTTTTGTCTTTGTGAGTGTTTATGTTTATCTAACTTCAATCATATTAAAAATAAAATTAAAATAGTAAACAAAAAGATTAAATAACATTAAAAAAAATCATTGAACTAACTACAACAATCATATTAAAAAAAAGAGCCATTGAACAAACTACAATCACATCACATTTTTTCCATAATAAAATAAATAAATAAAAAAAAGAACTACTAAACTAACTACAATCACATTAAAAAAAAAGAATCTTTCAACTAATTATAATCACATTTTTCTCTTTATGAGGGTTTATATTCATCTAACTTTAATCATGTTAAAAAATCAAATTATAATTTTTTATTAGATAGACAAATCACAAATATTTTTATGCGCTATCTAACTACAATATTAAAACAGTAAACAAAAGGAAAAATCAAGAAGGAGAAAACAAAAAGAAGACTTAATGTTTGCATACGTGGTCACTGAAGTTGAAAATGTAGAAGTGAAAAGTTAATAAGGAGAAAACAAAAAGGAGACTCATTGTTTGCAATAGGTATGTGAAAAGTTAAAAAGAGTGTGTGTATTGGAGAAATTAAAAAGACTTGAAAGAATTTAATAAGTGGTCATTTTATTTTATTTTTAAATTAAAAAAAATTAAGAAATTAAGGTTCAGTTATTGGAACTTTCACAAAGCTTGTGGGTGAGAGATAGATATAAATAAATAGATAGATATAGATATCTATATATTAAGGAAAATGGTCTTTTAAAACCCAAGGCTTGTAGAACCTCTAACATGCCAATCCTAATTTCTTGATTTTTTAATATTTTTTTTAAAAAAAATTGACTTGGTGATTGGTCATTGGTGATTGGTTCAAAGATTGTCATAATTACATTATTGATTACAATAAATTCAAAGATTGTAATAATTACACTATTGATTACAATAAACACTTAATTTATAATAATTACACTTATTAAATGAATAACGCAATAAATGAAATCTTAATTTTCTTACTTTTTGTATCCCCAAGAGACCCATGTAATTATTGTGTAAATGCCTCTTAAATAAATAAATAAACACTTATTAAATTCTTTCAAACTCCTCGGTCAAACCCTATGTATTTAATTTATATATTATGTAATTATTGTGTAAATGCCTCTTAAATAAATAAATAAACACTTATTAAATTCTTTTAAACTCCTCGGTCAAACCCCATGTATTTAATATATAGATTTAATTTATATATTAAAAAAAATAAAAACAAATATAAATATCTATAATTATCCCGTGCATAGCACGGGTGATAGGCTAGTAGATAATTAAGCAAAAGGGTCTTTTAAAACCCAAGGCTTGTGGAAGCTCCAACATGCCCATCCTAATTTCCTAATTTTTTAATATTTTTTTAAAAAAAAATTGACTTGGTGATTGGTGATTGGTTTATAATAATTACACTATTGACATATGGAGGAGATAGAGGGTGGGGAAGAGAATAACGCAATAAATGAAATCCTAATTTCCTTACTTTTTGGATCCCCAAGAGACCCATGTAATTATGGTGTAAATGCCTCTTAATTTTTTTCCCTCTTAATTTTTTTGTTTTGTTTTTTGAAAAAAAAAAAAACACTTATTAAATTCTTTCAAACTCCTCGGTCAAACCCCATGTATTTAATTTATATATTAAAAAAAATTAAAACAAATATAAATATCTATAATTATCCCGTGCATAGCACGGGTGATAGGCTAGTATAATATAAAAAAGAAAAAAAAGAAGACATTAAAAAAAAAAAAGCATTTAAAAATCACAATTCACATATATAGATAATTGTAAACACAATCTGTGCATAGCACGGATGATATGCTAGTATTATATAAGGAAAATGGGATTTTTGACCCACAAGTCATGTAGGAGCTCCAATATCCCAATCCTAATTTTCTAATTTTTTGATTTAAAAAAAAAATCAGCATTTATTAATTTCTTCCAACTCCTATGCCTTTTGGGAGATTTGGTCAAAACTTTCTCATAATTAAACTTTAATGCATTAAAGACTGGCATAAACAAAATTCCTTGAAAATTCCAACATATATGATTATTATCAAAAAAATTAAACTTTAATATAATATCTATATATATATATATATATATATCTATATCTATATTCGACACTTCTTCAAGTACACATTATTTTCATTTTTATTTTTATTTTTGTAAATTAATTTTAATTAAATTACACGCACAATAATCTCATCATCTATCTATCTATATCTATCTATACTATATATTAAGCAAAAGGGGCTTTTTAACCCCAAACTTTATGGAAGTTCCAATCTCCTAATTTAAATTTTCTAATTTTTTGATTTAAAAAAAAAATCTTAACATTTATTAACTTCTTCCAACCCCCAAGTTTACCCTCATAATAACACTTTAATACATTAAGAACAAGCATAAAAAAAATTCTTTGAAATCCAACACACATGAATTCCTTGAAAAGTCCCAACACATATGATTATTATCTCTCAAAATAACACTTTAATGCATTAAGAACAAGCATAAAAAAAAATTTATTGAAAAGTCCAACACATCTATCTATATCTATATCTATACTATATATTAAGTAAAAGATGATTTTTAACCCCAAGGCCTGTAGGAGCTTCAACATCCCAATATGAATTTTCTAAATTTTTTATTTAAAAAAAAAACTCAGCATTTATTGATTTGGTCAAAATCCCTTGATCAGCATTTATTAACTTTTTTCAATTCACATGTCTTTTCACATGCTTATATTTATTGATTTGGTCAAAATCTCATGATCAGTATTTAAAATCCCCTCATACAAATAATTATAGATACAATCTGTGTATAGTTACTGTAGTATCATTTTCAACTTCTCTCATACACTATGGTTAGTGATGAAATTGTTAAATTATTTTTATAAAAAATCTTAAAAAACATAATTTATATATTAAAAAAAATCTAAAATAAATATAATTATCTATAATTATCTCGTGCATAGCACGGGTGATAGGCTAGTCTATATATTAAGGAAAATGGGGTTTCTAACCCTAAGCCTTGTGGGAGCTCCAATATCCCAATTTAAATTTCCTGATTTTTTAATTTAAAAAAAAAAAAAAAAAAACCTTAACATTTATTGATTTGGTCAAAATTTACTATCAACATTTATTAACTTTTTTCAATACACATGTCTTTCCACATGCCTACATTTATTGATTTGGTCAAAATTCCTTAATCAACATTTAAAATCCCCTCATACAAATAATTATAGATACAATCCATACATAGTTATTACAGTACCTTTTTCAACTTCTCTCATACACTATGGTTGGTGATAAGATTGTTAAATTATTTTTATAAAAAATCTTGAAAAACATAATTTATATTTTAAAAAAATCTAAAATAAATATAAATATCTATAATTATTCCGTGCATAGCACGGGTGATAGGCTAGTTATATATTAAGCAAAATGGGGTTTTTAACTCCCAAGCCTGTGGGAGCTTCAATATCCCAATCTGAATTTTTTTAATTTTTTATTAAAAGAAAAAAAAAACTCAGCATTTATTGATTTGGTCAAAATCCTTGATCAGAATTTATTAATTTTTTTCAATCCACATACCTGCATTGATTGATTTGGTCAAAATCCCTGATCAACATTTAATATCTCCCCATACAAATAATTATAGATATAGCCCGTGCATAGTTACTGTAGTAGCATTTTTAATTTTTCCTATACACTATGGTTAGTGATAAGATTGTTAAATTATTTTTATAAAAAATCTTAAAAAACATAATTTATATATTAAAAAAAATTTAAAACAAATATAAATATCTATAATTATCCCGTGCATAGTACGGGTGATAGGTTAGTATATTATATAGGGAAAAGGGAGTTTTTGATCCACAAGTCTTGTAGGAGCTCCAATATCTCAATCCCTATTTTCTAATTTTTTTGATTTAAAAAAAAAAAATCTCAGCATTTATTTATTTCTCTCAACTCCTATGCCTTTTGGGAGATTTGGCCAAAACCTTCTCATAATTAAGCTTTAATGCATTAAAGACCGGCATAAACAAAATTCTTTGAAAATTCCAACACATATGATTATTATCAAAATATTAAACTTTAATATAATATCTATCTATATCTATATCTATCTATATCTATATATCTATATATAAGGAAAATGGGGTTTCTAACCCCCAAGCCTTGTGAAAGTTTCAATATTCCAATATTAATTTTCTAAATTTTTTATTTAAAAAAAAAAAAAAAACCTCAGCATTTATTAATTTTTTCCAAACTACGTGCCTGCATTTATTGATTTGGTCAAAATTCCTTGATCAGTATTTATTAACTATTTTCAATTCACATGTCTTTTGAGAGCTTTGGTCAAAATCCCCTCATACAAATAATTTAGATGCAACCTGTGCATAGTTACTATATCACCTTTTTCAACTTCTCACATACACTATGGTTAGTAATAAGATTGTTAAATTATTTTTATAAAAAATCTAAAAAAAATAATTGGTATATTAAAAAAATCTAAAACAAATATAAATATTTATAATTATCCCGTGCATAGCATAGGTGATAAGCTAGTATCTATACTATATATTAAGTAAAAATGGGTTTTTAACTCCCAAGGCCTGTGGGAATTTCAATATCCCAATCTGAATTTTCTAAATTTTTTAATTTTTTTTTTTTTTTTATAAAAAAAACTCAACATTTATTGATTTGGTCAAAATCCCCTAATCAGCATTTTTTAATTTTTTTTCAATCCATATGTCTTTCCACATGCCTGCATTTATTGATTTGGTCAAAATATTCTTATCAGCATTTAAAATCCCATCATACAAATAATTATAGATACAATCCATGTATAGTTACTGCAGTACCCTTTTCAACTTCTCCCATACACTATAGTTAGTGATAAGATTGTTAAATTATTTTTATAAAAAATCTTAAAAATCATAATTTATATATTAAAAATGCTGAGATTATTTATTTATTTTTTTATGTGAAAAGTTAAAAAGAGTGTGTGTATTGGGGAAGTTAAAAAGACTTGAAAAAATTTAATAAGTGCTAAAAAAAAAATTTTAAAAATAAAAAAAATTAAGAAATTAAGGTTCAGATATTGGAACTCTCACAAAACTTGTGGGTTAGAGATAGATATAAATAAATAGATAGATATAGATATAGATATTTATATTTATATTTGTTTTTAATTTTTTTAATATATAAATTATTTGTTTTGGAAAAGGTACTGTAGTAATTATGAGAGAAGTCAAAAAGTCTTGTGAGTTGAGAGAAGTTAATAAATGCTGAGATTTTATTTTATTTTTTTTTTAAAAACAAAAAATTAGGAAATTAGGATTGACATATTGAAGCTCCCACAGGCCTTGGGGTTAAAAATCCCCTTTTGCTTAATATATAGTACTAGCCTATCACCCGTGCTATGCACGGAATAATTATAGATATTTATATTTGTTTTAGATTTTTTTAATATATAAATTATATTTTTTAACATTTTTTATAAAAATAATTTAACAATCTTATCACTAACCATAGTGTATGGGAGAAGTTAAAAATGGTGTTGTAGTAACTATATACGGTTTGTATCTATAATTATTTGTTTGAGGGGATTTAAAATACTGATTAAGGGATTTTAACCAAATCAATAAATGCAGGTATGTGGAAAGACATGTGAATTGAAAAAAAGTTAATAAATGCTGATCAGAGAATTTTGACCAAATCAATAAATGCTGAATTTTTTTTTTAATAAAAAATTTAGAAAATTCAGATTGTGATTATTTAGAGACATTGAACAAATTACAATCACATTTTTCTTTTTGTGAGTTAACTTCAATCATATTAAAAAATCAAATTATAAACAAAAGGAGATAACTTCAATAATACAAATCACAATTTTTTTAATGCTATCTAACTACAATGATATTTTTCTCATAATAAAAAAAAAATAATTGAAAAAAATAACCATTAAAATAGTAAATAAAAAAGATTATTTAGAACCATTGAACAAACTACAATAATATTTTTCTTTTTGTGAGTGTTTATACTTATGTAACTTCAATCATATTAAAAAATAAAATTATAAACAAAAGGAGATAACTTCAATCATACAAATCACAATTTTTTTAATGCTATCTAATCATCATCAATAATTAAAAAAACACAATAATTTATTTTTTAAAAAACATAGTGAGTCAAAAACATCAATTACAATTTTTTTTTTGGGTCAAAATACAATCTAATTATCATCAATAGCTGGTACATTATGTGACCTTAATGAGTACAATCCATTTTGTTTTTCAAAAAACATAGTGAGTTAAAAATCAAATGACAAATTAAGTAAATTGATAGTTAAAAAAACACAATAATTTTTTTTCAAAATACAATCTAATCATTATCAATAATTGGTACTTTAAAAATCAAATCAGAAAAAAATCCAATCAAATCACAAATATTTTTATGCTATCTAATTACAATCATATTTTTTTATAAATAATTGTAAAGAAAAACCATTAAAATAGTAAATAAAAGATTAAATCACATTTAAAAAAAAAAAAGAACCATTGAACAAACTACAATCAAATCACATTTTTTTCATAATAAAATAAATAAATAAATGAAAAAAAGAATCATTTACTAACTACAATCACATTAAAAAAAAAAAAAAAAAAACCATTGAACTAATTACAATAACATTTTTTTCTTTGTGAGTGTTTATGTTTATCTAACTTCAATCATATTAAAAATAAAATTAAAATAGTAAATAAAAAGATTAAATAACATTAAAAAAAAAAAAGCCATTGAACTAACTACAACAATCATATTAAAAAAAAAGAGCCATTGAACAAACTACAATCACATCATATTACAATCACATTTTTTCTTTGTGAGTGTTTATATTTATTTAACTTCAATCATATTAAATATAAAAATAAAATTAAAATAGTAAATAAAAAGATTAAATAACATTAAAAAAAAAACCATTGAACTAACTGCAACAATCATATTAAAAAAAAGAACCATTGAACAAACTACAATCACATCACATTTTTTCCATAATAAAATAAATAAATGAAAAAAAAAGAACTATTAAACTAACTACAATCACGTTAAAAAAAAAAGAATCATTCAGCTAATTATAATCACATTTTTCTGTTTATGAGAGTTTATATTTATCTAACTTCAATCATATTAAAAAAATCAAATTATAATTTTTATTCACTAGACAAATCACAAATATTTTTATGCGCTATCTAACTATAATATTAAAACAGTAAACAAAAGGAAAAGTCAAGAAAGAGAAAACAAAAAGAAGACTTACTGTTTGCATACGTGGTCACTGAAGTTAAAAGTGTAGAAGTGAGAAGTCAAGCAGGAGAAAACAAAAAAGAGACTCATTGTTTGCAATAGGTATGTGAAAAGTTAAAAAGAGTGTGAATTGGAGAAGTTAAAAAGACTTGGAAGAATTTAATAAGTGTTAAGTTTTTTTTTAAAAAAAAAAAATCAAACAAATTAAGAAATTAAGGTTCAGATATTGGAACTCCCACAAAACTTGTGGGTTAGAGATAGATATAAATAAATAGATAGATATAGATATAGATATAGATATTTATATTTATATTTATATTTGTTTTAAATTTTTTTTAATATACAAATTATTTGTTTTTGAAAAGGTACTACAGTAATTATGAGAGAAATCAAAAAGTCTTTTGAGTTGAGAAAAGTTAATAAATGCTGAGGTTAATTTTTTTTTTTAAAAAAAACAAAAAATTAGAAAATTAGGATTGGCATATTTGAGCTCCCACAGGCCTTGGGGGTTAGAAACCCCCTTTTGCTTAATATATAGTACTAGCCTATCACTTGTGCTATGCACGGGATAATTATAAATATTTATATTTGTTATTAATTTTTTTTAATATATAAATTATTTTTTTAAAGATTTTTTTATAAAAATAATTTAACAATCTTATCACTAACCATAGTGTATATGAGAAATTAAAAAGGCCACTGCAGTAACTATGCACGGGCTGTATCTATAATTATTTATATGAGGGGATTTTAAATACTGATCAGGGATTTTAATCAAATCAATAAATGCAGACATGTGGAAAGACATGTAAATTGAAAAAAGTTAATAAATGTTGATAAAGGGATTTTGACCAAATCAATAAATGTTGAGGTTTTTTTAAAAAAATAAATTTTTTTAAAAAGGCTCCTGCAGTAACTATGCACGGGTTGTATCTATAATTATTTGTATGAGGAGATTTTAAATAATGATCAGGGATTTTGATCAAATCAATAAATGCAGACATGTGGAAAGACATGTAGATTGAAAAAAGTTAATAAATGCTGATCAGGAAATTTTGATCGAATCAATAAATGCTGAGTTTTTTTTTTTTAAATAAAAAATTTAGAAAATTAAGGTTGGGAGATTGGAACTCCTATAAGGCTTGGGATTTAGAAACCCTCTTTTCCTTAATATATACTAATCTATCACCCGTGCTATGCACGTGATAATTATAGATATTTATATTTGTTTTAGATTTTTTTTAATATATAAATTATGTTTTTCAAGATTTTTTATAAAAATAATTTAACAATCTTATCACTAACCATAGTATATGGGAGAAATTGAAAATGGTACTGCAGTAACTATACACGGATTGTATCTATAATTATTTGTATGAGAAGATTTTGACCAAATCAATAAATGCACTCATATGAAAAGACATGTGGATTGAAAAAAGTTAATAAATGTTGATAAGAGAATTTTGACCAAATCAATAAATGCTGAGTTTTTTTTAAAATAAAAAATATAAATATAAAAAATTCAGATTGGGATATTGAAACTCCCACAGGCCTTGGGGGTTAAAAACCTCTTTTTGCTTAATATATAGTATAGATAATATATAATATATAATTGTTGGCTTTTTGGCTTTTTGAAGGGTATATTTGTAAATACGAGCGTGCCAGCAAGGATCAATCAGTCCTTACAGAAATTATAATTGCCAATCAATTATCAGGCGACTATGTTTTAGTTCTTTCAGCCTCAATGAAGAGGACTTTTACTGGTGGCTTGACTTTTAGGAGAAATTAAGAGAAATAACAATTAATATGAAGAGCAATTGAAGTATTTCATTAACATAAACACTTACAATTGTCCAAACTCAGCCTTGAGGAAGTTTACAGCAACGGTTTACTTGAATCTACTTGAAAACTACTCCTATGAATTGAAGTACAGTGCAGGTATTTAAAGAACAAGTATTTAAAGTACAGGAAAGGTAAAACTGGAAAGGAAAATATGAAGTAAAAACTGGTTTATATGATCTGAGTCTGGGGGGCTTTTCTGGGAACTTCCCTGCTATTTATACTTGTTAGAGATAACCTTCGAACTGTACTTCGAACCGTCGAACTGCTCCTCCATGATCGCTGATCATGTTACCTTAGAAATAGTTCCACTATGCCATCACTTACAGTTGGACTTCCCTCCTGTTTTTGAATTTGAATAAAGGTAACCGTTGAAGCCACGTCACCTTGTATCTCATTCCTGATCTAGTGCTACTCAGACCACTTGAGAACCAATATTTATTGCCACGTGTATGATTGAGATTTAAGATTAAAATCATCTTCCAATAATACCCTCATTCTGCCACGTGTCGAATTGTAATTGGCTTTTACAAAATATGTAGCCAACAATAATATATAAATTATAAGATGAGAGAAATAAAGTGTTATCTTATTATAATGGAGGAGATTTTATAAAAAAAAACGTGTAGTCATGAATGCTCTCCTATTTCATTATGTTTACAATTATCTATATAAGTGAATTGTGATTTTTAAATTTTTTTTTTTAAATGTCTTCTTTTTTTTCCTTTTTTTATATTATATTAAAGTTTAATATTTTGATAATAATCATATGTGTTAGACTTTTCAAAGAATTAAATGTCTTTTTTTATTATATTATATTAAAGTTTAATATTTTGATAATAATCATATGTGTTAGACTTTTCAAGAATTTTTTTTATGTTTGTTCTTAATGCATTAAAGTGTTATTATGATGGATAATAATTATATATGTTGGGACTTTTCAAGGAATTCATATGTGCTGGATTTCAAAGAATTTTTTTTATACTTGTTTTTAATGCATTAAAGTGTTATTATGAGGGTAAGACTTGGGAGTTGGGAGATGTTAATAAATGCTAAGATTTTTTTTTAAAATCAAAAAATCAGGAAATTTAGATTGGAAGATTGGATCCCACAAGGCTTGGGGTTAAAAATCACATTTTGCTTAATATATAGTATAGATAGATAGCATATCACCTGTGCCATGCACGGATTGTGTTTACAAATATTTATATATGTGAATTGTGATTTTTAAATGTCTTTTTTTTTTTTTTGTTAAATGCCTTTTTTTCCCCTTTTTTATATTATATTAAAGTTTAATATTTTGATAATAATCATATGTGTTAGACTTTTCAATGAATTAAATGTCTTTCTTTTTTATTATATTATATTAAAGTTTAATATTTTGATAATAATCATATGTGTTGGACTTTTCAAGAAATTTTTTTATACTTGTTCTTAATGCATTAAAGTGTTATTATGAGGGATAATAATCATATGTGTTGGAGCTTTTTAAAGAATTCATATGTGTTGGATTTTAAAAAAAAAAAAATTATGCTTGCTCTTAATGCATTAAAGTGTTATTATGAGGGTAAGACTTGGGGGTTGGGAGAAGTTAATAAATGCTAAGATTTTTTTTTTTAAAAATCAAAAAATAAGAAATTTAGATTGAGAGATTGGAGCTCTCACAAGACTTAGGGTTAAAAATTCCCTTTTGCTTAATATATAGTATAAATAGATAGTATAGATAATATAATATATATATATATATATATATTATAAAATGAGAGAAATAAAATGCTATCTTATTATAATGGAGGAGATCTTATAAAAAAAAACGTGTAGACATGAATGCCCTCCTATTTTATTGTGTTTACAATTATTTATATATGTGAATTGTGATTTTTAAATGTTTTTTTTTTAAATGTCTTCTTTTTTTTCCTTTTTTATGTTATATTAAAGTTTAATATTTTGATAATAATCATATGTGTTAGACTTTTCAAGGAATTAAATGTCTTTTTTTTATTATATTATATTAAAGTTTAATATTTTGATAATAATTATATGTGTTGGACTTTTTAAGAAATTTTTTTTTATATTTGTTCTTAATGCATTAAAGTATTATTATGAGGGATAATAATCATATGTGTTGGGACTTTTCAAGGAATTCATATGTGTTGGATTTCAAAGAATTTTTGTTATACTTGTTCTCAATGCATTAAAATTTATTATGAGGGTAAGACTTGGGAGTTGGAAGATGTTAATAAATGTTAAGATTTTTTTTTTAAAATCAAAAAATCAAGAAATTTAGATTGGAAGATTGGAGCTCCCACAAGGCTTGGGATTAAAAATCCTCTTTTCCTTAATATATAGTATAGATAGATAGATTGTAAATATATTAAGGAAAAGAGGGTTTCTAAACCCCAAGCCTTGTGGGAACTCCAATCTCTCAATCTTAATTTTCTAAATTTTTGATTTAAAAAAAAAAAATCAGCATTTATTGATTTGGTCAAAATCCCCTGATCAGCATTTATTAACTTTTTCTAATCCACATGCCTGCATTTATTGATTTGGTCAAAATTCCTGATTAACATTTAAAATCTCATCATACAAATAATTATAGATACAGCCCGTGCATAGTCACTGCAGTAGCCTTTTTAATTTCTCCTGTAGTAGCCTTTCCAACAAGACTTACAGAAATCCAAGGATCCAATCAACATCTAGAAACTAAATCTCATACCCAACTAGTCACATAGACATGTTATCACATAAGCACATAACATTACATATAAGTCTCTAATCATGCAAGACAAACTCATTGTGATACTAATCACTTCCCACGTACCCGAAGTATTCGAACCCGGTACACTCTGATACCAAGTTGTAACGCCCTCAAAATAATACAATGAACCCACCAATATTGAGATGCATTGATATACAAAAGACCAACATTCTTCTATTCATCAAAGTAGTTCTTACAACAGTATTACATGTTAAAAACAAAGCAAATGCACTATGGGCTTACAGTTTTCCAAGTCAACACTTGGTTACAAGAAAATAGAGTGCTAACTCAAATACATATTAAGCCCTTGGCCTGAATTACATGTAATACATCAAAAGAAAATAGACAACAAAAAGGTCTGTCCGCCTCTAGCCTCCCAAGCTATGCCTTTGGAGGTGGCATGCTACCTGTACCTGAAATGATGTTCCCATATAGGGTGAACCACAGCCCAGTAGAAATACACTAAACCAATTATAACACAATGACTAAAATAATAGCATTTAACAGATGGTCCACACTTATATTCCCACTTATACCGTGTTACAGTTTCATGACAATCATGTCCAAGTTACATTTCACTTTTCGTTTCTTATCCAATTCTCAATTCATACCATAGTTCAGAACCTAGACAAACAACTTATATGAGACAATAACTCATCTTTAACATTTTTTCACTTCACAATAGATAAGCATACTAGCTATATCAATACTTAAACAGATAAGCACACAAGCTGCATCAACACTTTAAGGATAAGCATATGAGCTATATCAACACTTCAAAAGATAAGCATATGAGCTAAATCAACACTTCAAAAGATAAGCATATGAGCTGTATCAACACTTCAAAAGATAAGCATATGAGCTGTATCAATTTTCGGTTTAGAGGTCCAGCCCCTTTCTTCCAATAAACCGTTTAGTTTAGAGGTCCAACCCCTTTCTTCCAATAAACCGCCTGCACAAAACAACATATATATATATATACACATCGGTAGTATACATAATCAATCAATACATAAAGTTAATGTATTCTTTCAACCGTCATACTCTATGACACATCCAATTGATTAGTTTTAGTTTGCCTAATCATCATGCATTGTCTACAACAACCAAAACTACCCTCCACCGATAGCCCAAAGCATTTATTTCTAAACAGAAAGTAAATGCATCCAACGGATATAATAGTCAACGTTTCAACTTGGTGAGCGATAAATGATTCAACTACATCCTTTAATCCCATACATTCCCAATCTCGACTTTCTCATTTCTCACGATTAATTATACAAATTAATTAATCAATGTAATTAGGGCATTTTCCATAATTAACATTACAACCCTAAGGTTTCATTTTCATCAATGTTTCAACATTAATTCTATTTCTCCATGCCAAACATGCATATAGGTTTTATATATTTAAAACCCCAACTTTTGTAAAATTACACCAAGGCCCAAACTTTCTCAAAATTACCCAACAACCCCCAACATATCAAAATACTAAAATTTAACGACAAAGCTCATAAAGAGGAGTATGATATCCCTACCTCGAAGCTCGAAGTTAGAGCTCAAACGGAGATGAAGACCAAAACCCAACGTGCTCCAAATCCCAACTTTTTCAGATTAAAACGAAACCCTCGACGATTAACACCACTTTTACAAAGGCCGAAAGGAAGGAAAACACTCTAACTAGATCAAATCCTAGAGAGAAGGGAGCTTCTAGAGAGAGAGGCTCTCAAAATAAATTTTTAGAAAGTAAGAGAGAGAGAGAGAGAGAGAGAGAGAGAGAGAGAGAGAGTGTGTAGAAAATGATTCAAAAATGCCCAGCTGCCCTCTGATATACGACAGGTCCGCTCGAGCGGAAAACGCAACGCTCGAGCGTCGAGAACAAAAGCTGGATCTGCTCGAGCTCAAGAAGGTCCACTCGAGCGCCAAGATACAAGAATAAAGTTCATCCGCTCGAGCATGAAAAACTAGTCCGCTCGAGTGCAATTTTTGCTCTCCCAAAACCTACACCAAAAATGCACTGTCCGCTCGAGCGCCAACAATCCCACTCGAGCTCAAGAAACCCGCTCGATCATGAATAACGCACTTGCAGAAGTTTTGCAAGGCACCAAAATACTGGGAGTGTGAAATCTTTGCTCGAGCGCTCCAAGATCCGCTCGAGCGGAAAGACCAAAAACCTAGCAACAAGATTTTAGACCAAGGCTCAACCCACCTGCTCGAAACAAGTCCCACACATCCTAAAACTCAAACGTATGTATTTAAAGGACGACAACAAGATAGATACAACCACCAACTCTACGGAACTGAGTCCGGAATACAACTGAACAGTAAAGGGACAACTGGGATCGCTATAGATAGCGCACAAAAATATTTGTGATTTGTTTAGCGAATAAAAAATTATAATTTAATTTTTTAATATGATTGAAGTTAGATAAATATAAATCTTCACAAAGAGAAAAATGTGATTATAATTAGTTGAATGATTCTTTTTTTTTTTTTTAATGTGATTGTAGTTAGTTTAATATTCTTTTTTTTTCATTTATTTATTTTATTATGAGAAAAATGTAATGTGATTGTAGTTTGTTCAATGACTCTTACTTTTAATATGATTGTTGTAGTTAGTTCAGTGGTTTTTTTTTTAATGTTATTTAATCTTTTTATTTACTATTTTAATTTTATTTTTAATATGATTGAAATTAGATAAACATAAACACTCACAAAGAAAAAAATGTGATTGTCGTTAGTTCAATGGTTCTTTTTTTATAATGTGATTGTAGTTAGTCAATGGTTCTTTTTTTCATTTATTTATTTATTTTATTATGGGAAAAATGTGATGTGATTGTAGTTTGTTCAATGTATAGCGATCCCGGTTTTCCCTTTGTTGTTTAACTGTAATCCGGACTCAGTTCCGTAAATTTGTTGTTGTCTTATCCTCATTTCTGTCCCTTACTCTTTGTTTTAGAGTTTTAGGTAGTGTTGGGCAAGTTGGGAATAAGTTGGTTGTGTTTTAAAACTTAGAAGTTTTGCCGAGTTTTTGGTCTCTCCGCTCGAGCGGGGGTTTTGGCGCTCGAGCGGGAAAATCCATCTCAAGATTTTTCTTCTGATGTTGGACGCCCGAGCGGGCGTTTGGACGCTCGAGTGGGAAGTTTGACCTCGGCGGGACCTGCTCAGAAAGTTCTCGAAGCGTGCATCCGCCGCCGGCGGGGTTTGGCTCGGCGGGATCTCAGGAGTGACGCCGAGCGGGGTTTCACGCCGAGCGGGCGTCGTATATCAGTCCGAGACTTAGCTTTTTGGATCACTTTTTGATTTCCTTTCTCTCTCCTACTTTTTCAAAACTTCCATTGGAGAGCACCTCACTCTAAAACCTAACTTCTCTCTTAAGATTGATCTAGCTAGAGTGTTTTCCTACCCTTTGGCCTTTGTAAAAAGTGTGTTGATCGTCGAGGGCTTTGTTTTGATCCGAGAAATTTGGGATTTGGAGCAACTTCGAGATTCTTCATCTTCTCCATTTGAGCTCCGGATTTGAGGTAGGGATTTCCTTGTTTCTTTTCAATACTTCGTGTATAGATAGACATGTGGTAGTCTTGTATTGCATGAAAATCATATCCATGTTGGATTTGTTTGAAATCATGAGAAGGAATCGAGGGTCGGTTGTTTGACAATGGTTGTTTAATCATTGATGGTTGTTTGGGGTTAATGGGAGTGTAAATTAGCATGCTATAGTTGAAGGAAGAAAAAGCCCTAAATTATATTTTGATTTGGTAAATTAAAAGAGAGGTTTTCTTGTTGGGCCAATACTTATGTATTTGGGGTCTCTAATGAGGTTGTTGTTGTTGTTATTGATATTTGAGCTTTTGGTCAATATTGAGAAAGAGGGAGGAAAACCCTAAAATTTAATGAGTATGACTTAATTTGCATAATTAATTTGGAATGGTTTGAAATGAATGTGGTGGATTAAAATGAGTTATGGCTTTATTGTTTTTGAAATTGGTTTTGCGAAAACAAAAGGAATGGAATCGATTTTGTGGAAACAAAAGGAATGGAGTTGGTTTTGTGAAAACAAAAAGGGAGTGAAGTTTGTTTTGGGAAAGGGGAAAAGCATTTTTGAAATAATTATGAAAATTGGATTGTTGCATCTTAAACTACCATGTTAGTTTTGTTGATGGATTTGTGATCTCTTGATAATTGAGTCGGTTAATAGATGTACAATATACATGCATCTAGAGGTTTTGTCCTTGGTCATCGGTGGAGGATGACGTGGTTGCGTTGATTTGTCGTGTATGCTTTACACCTATGTGTTCATCTACTTTAACACATTGCTAGTATCTTGATAGCTTATGTGCATGCAATATACATGTTGTTTATGCCCTGTTGTGCTGTGATTGTTGGTGTGATACCCTGCGCGCAAAATCAGAGGTACCGTGACCTTCCAGCTAGCGCCTGGAGAACTGACTGCGCTAACAATATATGGCACCACACCCATCCAGCTAGCGCCTGGTAAACTGGCATTTTGTTGTGAAAGATGTATCTTTGGCTTACTACGCACATAGCTAGTAGAGCGAAGTTTTGTTGTTGTTGTTTCACTGTATTTGAAAATATCATGGACTTGATTGGTTATAGTTTTGGAAGGCCGAGTTATTCCATTTGTTGGTTTTGTACATGTTGATGAATTGTTATCTCCCTTTTTATTTAGGGTTTGCATGTATAGATATGGTTATGCCGAAAAGGAACCAAAATGTCATCTTTGTCTTTTGGGAAGTGAAGGGAATCGAATATTTTAAAAATATGTCTTTTTAAAAGGTACATCTGTTGTATGTTTGGAAAATGGGAGAGAGTAGTGGTCTTAGTGTATTTATTTCCTAAGTAATTGTTTATGTATGAAAGAGTGGGAATGGGGGTTGGTGAAAGGAAGGGAAAGTTGAATCGTTTATAGTGTCGAATGAAATGGTTGTTTTCGAGAAAAGTTCATACACATATTTTGTATAAACGGTCACATTACTATTCTAGTATGAGAATGAGTGTTCATGATCATAGCTATCTGTAAGTTGTTATTGTTGAGGATCATGTTGAGACCCCTACTAGACTATATGTTCATCCCACGTTGTTGAATCTTTTTTTCAGGTGTTTAGTAGGATGTGCTACAAGATTTGGATCTTCTTATTTGTTGGCCACGGGGCCTCTTTATTGTAGGCGGAATGCCATATATGTAAAAGGGTTGCACCCTTCATTTGATTATTTATTATTGTAAGCCTGAGGGTAATTTATTTAGAATGCACATGTTGTATTTAATTAGCATTTGAAAGAGAGAGTTGTTGTTCATTCTTTCTAGTTGAACATTTGAGTTTATTTCTGCATGTTATCTCTGAAATTGAATTAAATTAATGGACTTGGTAATGACTTCGAGTAACAAAAAGTGGGGCGTGACACAATGGTTCTTTTTTTTTTTAATGTGATTTAATCTTTTATTTACTGTTTTAATGGTTTTTCTTTACAATTATTTATGAAAAAAATATGATTGTAGTTAGATAGTATAAAAATATTTGTGATTTGATTTGATTTTTTTCTGATTTGATTTTTAAAGTACCAATTATTGATAATGATTAGATTGTATTTTGGAAAAAAAATTATAATTGATTTTTTTTAACTCACTATGTTTTTTGAAAAAAAAAAAATTATTGTGTTTTTTAAACTATTAATTCACTTAATTTGTGATTTGATTTTTAACTCACTGTATTTTTTGAAAAACAAAATGGATTGTACTCATTAGGGTCACATAATGTACCAATTATTGATGATGATTAGATTGTATTTTGACCCAAAAAACTATTATAATTGATCTTTTTAACTCACTATGTTTTTTTGAAAAATAAATTATTGTGTTTTTTAATTATCAATTGACTTAATTTGTGATTGATTTTTTTAATTATTGATGATGATTAGATAGCATTTAAAAAATTGTGATTTGTATGATTAAAGTTATCTCATTTTGTTTATAATTTTATTTTTTAATATTATTGAAGTTAGATTATAGCGATTCCGGTATTCCCTCTACTGTTCAGTTGTACTCCGTACTCGGTTCCGTGGAGTTGGTAGTTGTGTCTATCTTGTTGTCGTCCTTTAATTCCATTTGTGTGAGTTTTGGGATGTTTTGGACTGGTGTGTTACAGGTTGGTTGAGCCTGAGTCTCAATTCTAGTCGCCCAGGTTTTTGGTGTTGCGCTCGAGCGGAGTTTGGTTTTGGGTTGTCCGCTCGAGCGGGCCTTCTTGCGCTCGAGTGGGGTTTACACTCTTCCAGTATTTTGTGTCCTTGCAAACTTCTGCATGTGTGTTTTCGGCGCTCGAGCGGGTTTCCTGCGCTCGAGCAAGTTGCGCTCGAGTGAGCTTGTTGGTGCTCAAGCGGGTAGTACATTGTTGGTGTAATTTCTGGGAGGGAGAAATCCACGCTCGAGTAGACTAGTTTTCGCGCTCGAGCGGATGTACTTTATTCTTGTGTCTTGGCGCTCGAGCGGTATTTATTGCGCTCGAGCAGACCTAGTTATTTGTTCTTTACGCTCGAGCGTTGTGTTCTACGCTCGAGCGGGAATGTCGTATATCAGTTGACAGTTGGGCATTTTGAAATCACTTTTTACATCTTCTCTCTCTCTCTTACTTTCCCAAAAGCATTTTTGAGAGCCTCTCTCTCTAGAAACTCCCTTCTCTCTAGGGTTTGATCTAGTTAGAGTGCTTTCTTCTCCTTTGGCCTTTGTTAAAGTTGTGTTGATCATCGAGGGCTTCATTTTGATCCATGGATCTTGGTGTTTGGAGCATTTTGGTTTTCTTCAACTTCTTCCTTAAGCTCCGAAATTTGAGGTAGGGATTCCTACTCACTCTTATGAGGTTTAACCTAGATATTGAGTTTTTGTATAAATGGTTTTGAGTTTTGGAAACTAGGGTTCAAGTGTATATTTTTGAAAAGAGGGTTTTGATAGTTTTGAATCATAAACTTGTATTTGGGTTTCAAAATGGGTTTGTTGATGTTGTTGGTAATATTTGGCTCGTGGAGTCAATGTTGAGAATAAAGAGAAATATGCCATGCTTGAGTATATCGGGGTCATTAGTGTAATAAATGACTTTGTTGTGGTTATATGGAATTGAGCTAGAAACAATGAAATTGATTCATTATATTGTGAAACGGTGGAGTTGGTTTTATTAATCGCTCACTTTGAAAACATTGATAATTTATCAGTTGGAGCTTTTATTATCTGTTTAGAAATAATTGCTTGGGCTACCGGTGGAGGGTAGTTTTGATTGTTGTAGACAATGCATGATGATTAGGCAAACTAAAACTAATCAATTGAACGTGTCATAGAGTATGACGGTTGATAAGATACATTAACGTTATGTATTGATTGATTGTGTATATGACTTATATGTATATACATTGTATATGTGTGGGAGAAGATAGGGGATGTACTCCACGGTTTAGGAGAAGATGGAGGATGGACCTCTAAACCGGATGTTATTTGGGAGAAGATAGGGGATGGACTCCACTGATACAGCTCATATGCTTGTCAGTTTATGTGTTGATACAGCTTATATGCTTATCTTTGGAAGTGTTGATACAGCTAGTAGGCTTATCTATTGTGAAATAAGAACCGTTTAAAATGAGTTTTGTCTCACGTAAGTTGTTGGCCAGGTTCTGAGCCATCGTTGTAAATTGTGGGCTTGTTAAGGGAAAGAAAATGAAATAAAACACAGAATGGAAAATGAAATAAAACACAGACACTGTGGTCATGTAATGGAAATGGTGTATGAATTGATCTATGGGAATTAAACATTTATCAATTGCTGATATCTTAGTTATTGTTCATATTGTGTTTAGTATATCTCTACTGGGCGTTGGCTCACCCTATATAGGACATCATTTTCAGGTACAGGTAGCATGCCTCCAAGGACATAGCTTGGATGGATGTGGGAGTTGAAGACTCTTTAATTTTGATTATTTTTTTTGTATTACATGTACATCAAGCCACAGGCTTATTTTATATAGAGTTAGTACTCTTCTTTTGTGAAACCAAGTGTTAACTTGGAAAGCTGTAAGCCTACAGGGCACTTGCTTTTGTTGTTAAAATGTAATACTATTGTAAGAATTACTCTGATGAATATAAAATGGTGGATTTCTCTTATATCATTGCTTGTCTAAGTGATGGGTTTTATGTAATATTTTGAGGGCGTTACATAGATAAACATAAACACTTACAAAAAGAAAAATGTAATTGTAGTTTGTTCAATGGTTCTAAATAATCTTTTTTATTTACTATTTTAATGGTCATTTTTTTCAATTATTTTTTTTTATTATGAGAAAAATGTCATTGTAGTTAGATAGCATTAAAAAAATTGTGATTTGTATGATTGAAGTTATCTCCTTTTGTTTATAATTTGATTTTTTAATATGATTAAAGTTAACTCACAAAAAGAAAAATGTGAATGTAGTTTGTTCAATGACTCTAAATAATATTTTTATTTACTATTTTAATGGTTCTTTTTTTCAATTATTTTTTTTACTATGAGAAAAATATTTTTGTAATTAGATAGCATTAAAAAAAATTGTGATTTGTATGAATGAAATTATCTCCTTTTGTTTATAATTTGAGTTTTTTAATATGATTGAAGTTAGATAAACATAAACACTCACAAAAAGAAAAATGTGATTGTAGTTTGTTCCATACTTCTAAATAATCTTTTTATTTACTATTTTAATGGTTCTTTTTTTCAATTATTTTATTTTTTTTGCTATGAGAAAAATGTGATTGTAGTTAGATAGCATTAAAAAAAAATGTGATTTGTATGATTGAAATTATCTCATTTTGTTTATAATTTGATTTTTTAATATAATTGAAGTTAGATAAATATAAACACTCAAAGGGATTTTTAACCCCAAAGCCTGTGAGAGTTTCAATATCTCAATCTAAATTTTCTAAATTTTTTATTAAAAAAAACTCAGCATTTATTAATTTGGTCAAAATCCCATGATCAGCATTTATTAACTTTTTTCAATTCACATGCCTGTATTTATTGATTTGGTCAAAATCTCCGGATCAACATTTAAAATCCCCTCATACAAATAAGTATAGATACAATCTGTGTATAGTTACTGCAGTACTCTTTTCAACTTCTCTCATATACTATGGTTAGTAATAAGATTGTTAAATTATTTTTATAAAAAAATCTTTAAAAACATAATTTATATATTAAAAAAAATCTAAAATAAATATAAATATTTATAATTATTCCATGCATAGCACGGGTGATAGGCTAGTCTATACTATCTATACTATATATTAAGCAAAATGGGGTTTCTAACCCCCAAGGCCTATGGGAGCTCCAATATGTCAATCATAATTTTCTAATTTTTTTTATAAAAAAAATTAACCTCAGCATTTATTAACTTCTCTCAACTCACAAGACTTTTTGACTTCTCTCATAATTATTGTAGTACTTTTTCCAAAACAAATAATTTGTGTATTAAAAAAAATTTAAAACAAATATAAATATCTATATCTATATCTATATCTATTTTTTTATTTATATCTATCTTTAGCCCACAAGTTTTGTGAGAGTTCCAATATCTGAACCTTAATTTTTTTGATTTTTTTTGGAAAAAAAAAAAACTTAGCACTTATTAAATTCTTCCAAGTCTTTTAACTTCTCCAATACACACACTCTTTTTAACTTTTTACATACCTATTGCAAACAGTGAGTCTCCTTTTTGTTTTCTCCTTCTTGACTTCTCACTTCTACACTTTCAATTTCACTGACCACGTATGCAAACAGTAAGTCTTCTTTTTGTTTTCTCCTTATTGACTTTTCCTTTTGTTTACTATTTTAATATTGTAGTTAGATAGCGCATAAAAATATTTGTGATTTGTCTAGCGAATAAAAAATTATAATTTGATTTTTTAATATGATTGAAGTTAGATAAATATAAACCCTCACAAAAAGAAAAATGTGATTATAATTAGTTGAATGATTCTTTTTTTTTTTAATGTGATTATAATTAGTTTAATAGTTTTTTTTTTCATTTATTTATTTTATTATGGGAAAAATGTGATGTGATTGTAATTTGTTCAATGGCTTTTTTTTTTTTTTTATAAATATGATTGTTGTAGTTAGTTCAATGTTTTTTTTTAATGTTATTTAATCTTTTTATTTACTATTTTAATTTTATTTTTAATATGATTGAAATTAGATAAACATAAACACTCATAAAAACAAATGTGATTGTAGTTAGTTCAATGGTTCTTTTTTTTTTTTTTTTAGCATGATTGTAGTTAATCAATGGTTCTTTTTTTCATTTATTTATTTTTTTTATTATGGGAAAAATGTGATGTGATTATAGTTTGTTCAATGGTTCTTTTTTTAATGTGACTTAATCTTTTATTTACTGTTTTAATGGTTTTTCTTTACAATTATTTATGAAAAAAATATGATTGTAGTTAGATAGCATAAAAATATTTGTGATTTGATTTTATTTTTTTCTGATTTGATTTTTAAAGTATCAATTATTGATAATGATTAGATTGTATTCTTAAAAAAAATTGTAATTGATTTTTTTAACTCACTGTGTTTTTTGAAAAAAATTTATTGTGTTTTTTAACTATCAATTCACTTAATTTGTGATTTGATTTTTAACTCACTGTGTTTTTTGAAAAACAAAATGGATTGTACTCATTAGGGTCACATAATGTACCAATTATTGGTGATGATTAGATTGTATTTTGACAAAAAAAAAAAATTGTAATTGATCTTTTTAACTCACTATGTTTTTTGAAAAATAAATTATTGTGTTTTTTAATTATCAATTGACTTAACTTGTGATTGATTTTTTTTAATTATTGATGATGATTAGATAGCATTAAAAAATTCGTGATTTGTATGATTGAAGTTATCTCATTTTGTTTATAATTTTATTTTTTAATATGATTGAAGTTAGATAAACGTAAACACTCACAAAAAGAAAAATGTGATTGTAGTTTGTTCAATGATTCTAAATAATTTTTTTTAACCCCAAACCTTGTGGGAGCTTCAATCTCCTAATCCAAATTTTCTGATTTTTTGATTTTAAAAAAAAAAATCTTAACATTTATTAACTTCTCCCAACTCCCAAGTCTTACCGTCATAATAACACTTTAATGCATTAAGAACAAGCATAAAAAAGATTCTTTAAAATCCAACACATGAATTCCTTGAAAAGTCTCAACACATGTGATTATTATCCCTTATAATAACACTTTAATACATTAACAACAAGCATAAAAAAAAAATTTCTTGAAAAGTCCAACACGTATGATTATTATCAAAATATTAAACTTTAATATAATATCTATACTATATATTAAGCAAAAAAGGATTTTTAACCCCAAACCTTGTGGGAGCTCCAATCTCCCAATCTAAATTTCTTAATTTTTTTATTTAAAAAAAAATCTTAGCATTTATTAACTTCTCATAACTCCCAAGTCTTAGCCTCATAATAACACTTTAATGCATTAAAAATAAGCATAAAAAAAAAATCTTTGCAATCCAACACATATAAATTCCTTGAAAAGTCCTAACACATATGATTATTATCCTTTATAATAATACTTTAATGTATTAAGAACACGTATAAAAAAAATTTCTTGAAAAGTCCAACACATATGATTATTATCAAAATATTAAACTTTAATATAATATAATAAAAAAAACATTTAATTCCTTGAAAAGTCCAACACATATGATTATTATCAAAATATTAAACTTCTATATAAGATAAAAAAAAGGAAAAAAAGAAGACATTTATAAAAAAAAAACATTTAAAAATCACAATTCACATATATAGATAATTGTAAACACAATCCATGCATAGCAGGGGTGATATGCTATCTATACTATATATTAAGCAAAAGGGTCTTTTTAACCCCAAGCCTTGTGGAGTTCCAATCTCTCAATCTGAATTTCCTGATTTTTTTATTTTAAAAAAAAAAAACCTTAGCATTTATTAACTTCTCCTAACCCCCAAGTCTTACCCTCATAATAACACTTTAATGTATTAAGAATAAGCATAATTTATTTTTTTGAAATCCAACACATATAAATTCCTTGAAAAGTTCCAACACATATGATTATTGTCCCTTATAATAACACTTTAATGCATTAAGAACAAGCATAAAAAAAAATTTCTTGAAAAGTCTAACACATATGATTATTATTAAAATATTAAACTTTAATATAATATAATAAAAAAAGAAGACATTTAATTCCTTGAAAAGTCCAACACATATGATTATTATCAAAATATTAAACTTTAATATAATATAAAAAAGGAAAAAAAGAAGACATTTAAAAAAAAAAAAAAGACATTTAAAAATCGCAATTCACATATATAGATAATTGTAAATATATTAAGGAAAATGGGGTTTCTAAACCCCAAGCCTTATGGGAGCTCTAATCTCTCAATCTTGATTTTCTAAATTTTTTATTAAAAAAAAAACCTTGACATTTATTAATTTGGTCAAAATTCTCTGATCAACATTTATTAACTTTTTCCAATCCACATGCCTGCATTTATTGATTTGGTCAAAATTTCTCATTAACATTTAAAATCCTCTCATACAAATAATTATAGATACAACCTATGCATAGTTATTGCAGTAGCCTTTTTAATTTCTTCTGTACACTATGGTTAGTGATAAAATTGGGTGATATGCTAGTATATATTAAGGAAAAGGGAGTTTCTAACCCCCAAGCCTTATAAGAGCTACAATATCCCAATCTAAATTTCCTGATTTTTTGATTTTTTTTTTAAAAAAAAAATTTAGCATCTAATAGCGATCCCGGGTTTTTCCCCTTGTGTACAGTGATCCGGACTTGTTTCCGTGGTTGTTAGTAATTTCTTATATCATGTTTGCATCCTTTTATACTTTGTATTTGAGTTATATGATGTGTTGGGCAGGTTTGTTACAAGTCGGTTGAACTTAGAAACCAATGGTAGTTGCCCAGATTTTTGCCTTCACGCTCGAGCGGAGCTTTTGACGCTCGAGCGGACCCTTCGTTGTTGCTTCTCCGCTCGAGCGGGTGTTTTGACGCTCGAGTGTGATTTTCCATCTCCCAGTATTTCCTCTACAGTGTTGGACGCTCGAGCGGGCGTTTTGACGCTCGAGCAGGGAGTTTTACGCTCGAGTGGGCACCTGGTTTAGTAAAAAGTTCTGGAAGTGTGTACTCGCCGCTCGAGCAGGAGTTTTGACGCTTGAGCGGGAGTTTGTGAGTGACGCTCGAGTGGGGTTTTCCACGCTCGAGCAGGGCGATTTTTATATCAACTTTGGGGTTTCATTTTTGAATCACTTTTTGGTTTCCTTTCTCTCTCTTACTTTTCCGAAGAAGCCATTGGAGAGCACCTCACTCTAAAACCCAACTTCTCTTTTAGGATTGATCTAGCTAGAGTGTTTTCCTAACCTTTGGCCTTTATAAAAAAGTTGTTGATCGTCGAGGGCTATCTTGTGATCCAAGAATTTCGGGATTTGGAGCATTTCCGTTTTCTTCATCTTCTTTGTTGGGTGTCAACTTTTAAGGTAGGGATTCCTACTCACTACTATGGGTTTTGACCTAGAATTTTGGGTATTTTGTTAGATGGTTGATTTTGGGAAGTTAGGATTTGAAAATGTTGAAAGGGGGTTTTTGTTATTTTGATTCTAAAATGTGTATTTTGGGTTTCAAAATAATGATATTATTGTTAGTTGTTGATTTATGGATCATTGGGTTGTTATTGGAAAAAGGGGTAGAAAACCCTAAGTTGTTGTATAAATTAATTGGTATAATTAATTCGGGAAAATTGTTGTTATTTGGAATTGAGTTGGAAATAATGAAATTGGCTCGTTATATTGTGAAATGGTGGAGTTGGATTTATAAACCGCTCATTTGTGAAAACATTAATATTTTATCTGTTGGAGCTTTTATTATCTATTTAGAAATAATTGCTTGGGCTACCGGTGGAGGGTAGTTTTGATTGTTGTAGACAATGCATGATGATTAGGTAAATTAAAACTAATCCATTGGATGTGTCATTGAGTATGACGGTTGAAGGAATACATTAATTGTATGTATTGATTGATTATGTATATGACCTATGTGTATATATGTTGTGTGTGTGGGAGGAGATAGGGGATGTACTCCATGGTTTGGGGGAAGATAGGGGATGGACCTCTAAACCGGATGTTGTTTGGGAGGAGATATGGGATGGACTCCGTTGATACAGCTCATATGCTTGTCAGTTAATGCGTTGATACAGCTCATACGCTTATCTATGGAAGTGTTGATATAGCTCATATGCTTATCTGTTGAAGTGTGGATATAGCTAGTATGCTTATCTGTTGAGATGTTAATATAGCTAGTATGCTTATCTGTTGAGATGTTGATATAGCTAGTATGCATATCTAATGTAAAATGGGAAATGTTTATTATGAGTCACTGTCTCATGTAAGTTGCTGGCCAAGTTCTGAGCCGTTGTTGTGAATTGTGAATTGTGAATTGTGAATTTGGTAAGAAATGGAAAATGGAATGAAACATGGACATAGTGGTCATGTAATGGAAATGAGATATGAATTGATTTATGGGAATTAAATATTTATCAATTGCTAATGTCTTAGTTACTGCTCATACTATGTTTAGCATATTTCTACTAGGCGTTGGCTCACCCTATATGGGACATTATTTTCAGGTACAGGTAGCATGCCACCTCCAAGGACATAGCTTAGATGATGATGAGAGTTGAAGACTTTTTTTGTTTGTTTTGTTTGTATTACATGTATATCAAGCCAAGAGCTTCTTTTGTATAGAGTTAGTACTCTTCTTTTGCGTAACCAAGTGTTGACTTGGAAAGCTGTAAGCCCGTAGGGCATTTGCTTTTGTTGTTAACATGTAATACTATTGTAAGAACTACTCTGATGAATAGAAATGGTTGATTTCTCTTATGTCAATGCATGTATAAAGTGATAGGTTTTATGTATTATTCTGAGGGCATTACAACTTGGTATCAGAGCGTACCGGGTTCGAATACTTTGGGTACGTAGAAAGTGATTAGTATCACAATGGGTTTGTCTCGCTTGTTAGAGACTTAAGTGTAATGTAATGTGTTTATGTGATAACATGCTTATGTGACTATTTGGGTATGGGATTTAGTTTCTAGGATGTTGATTGGATCCTTGGGTTTCTGTGAGTCTTGTTGAAAAAGCACTTGATCAATGATGTTTCTAACCGGAACTCTGGTAACGCCTCGGGACTATCATTATCCGGAAATGAAATTCGTAAGTGCTTATGTGTTTATATGCTTACGTGGAGTGAATTATAGTTGTCCATGCATTAGGACACGAGTGTTATAGCTTCAGCACATTTGTGAATGTGCTAACGTTCTCTGTTACCTTTATTAGGATGTCAGGACGAGGACGAGGTGGTAGGCGAGGTAGGCATAGGAGGCAGGAGATGCCTTTACTGGATGATATTCCGACGTAGCAGGAGGGGGTTGGCCCGGCCAATATGGCCGAGCCAGTAGGTCAGGAGGCTATGGGCGCTTTAGCCCGAGGGATAGCCGATGCTTTGAGGGAGTCTATGGGTATTCTCGGTGAGAATCGATTCGAGCTCAGTTGCAGCCAGTTCTTCGAGGGGCCTTCCTTCTTGAAGAGGGAGTTCTTCCGGTCTAATCTGAACGAGTTTGTTGGGGATCTGAAGGAGCCACTTAAGGCGGATAAGTGGTTGGAGTAGATGAGTAAGACGTTCGAGATGCTTGGCATTGAGGACGGACCTTTGAAAGTGACCCTGGCATCTTTCCAGCTTAAGAGGGATGCGGGTCAGTGGTGGAAATTCGTGAAGGGTCGTTTGGATAGCACTTGGGAGGCTTTTGTAGGTGCTTTCTAGGAGAAGTTCTTATCTTCAGCAGTCTGAGAGAAGCTTAGAGATCAGTTCTGCCAGCTTGTGCAGTTAAGTTCTTCAGTGGCCGAGTATGAGGCTGCTTTAGTAGCCTGTCCAAGTTCACACCTGAACTTGTGGCATCCGAGGAAAGCCGCGGTATTGAGTTTGAGAAGAGGTTGAGGCGCGGCCTCAAGATGAGAGTTGGTGGGTCTATGATCCGGGACTATGGGCGCTTGGTTGATGCTGCAGCCCATATGGAGATCATGATGCAGGAGGAGGAGGGACAGAGGGGCTCCAAGAGGAGCTGGGATGGTCAAAGTGATGGCAGGAGACAGAGGGGTGCTAACCCTCAGCAGTCTCAGGGTGGTGTTGCTAGATCGACCTTTCCAGTGCCGAGTGCAGGCTCAGGGAGAGGCAATCAGGGAGATTTCACGTGTTACAAGTGTGGTCAGCTGGGCCATAAGGCTTCGGTTTGCCCACAGAGAGGAGGAGGTCGGCGAGCTGCTTCTTCTTCGGCTAGACCGTAGAGCCAGAGTCAGGGCAGGGGTCAGCCACTGTCTTGTTATCAGTGTGGTCAGGCGGGGCACCTAAAGAGGTTTTTCCCGCAGTTGAGTGGCACATCTGGTGCATCTGGGCAGAGGTAGAATCTTCAGCCAGCTCAGTCAGTGCAGCCCTCGAGGGCCAATCAGGGGGCTTCATCGTTCCAACAGACTGTCTGAATCGTATGCTCGAGGGTGAGCGGTAGATAAGGGCCCTCTTGGAGTGCGTGTATTATTACAAGCATAAGACACAGTACTAGTTCCATCAGTTGTGAGAGATACCTTTCTATTTTGCAACTCGGTTGCTAGTGTATTGATTGATACGGGCGTGTCTCATTCTTTTGTATCTGCTACATTTGCATCTATTTTGGAATTAAAGCTGACACAATTAGTATCTCTCATATGTGTTGTATCACCTGTTGGGGGTGAATTGATTTTGAAGCACGGATGTAGAGGTTGCGATATAGAGGTCGCCAATCATCGGCTTCCGTTCCCTTTTGTAGTTATGCCCATGAAGGGTTTTGATGTTATTTTGGGTATGGACTGGCTATCGTCATATCGGGCTGTTATTGATTACTACCGCTAGAGGGTCACAATTTGTACCTTGAGCGGGGAGTGTTTCCATTTCTTGGGGGATCAGGTTGGTAGTGTGTTGCCACCGGTGTATGATCTACGAGGACGGAGTGAGCTTAGTGGTCTACTTGCTAGCTTTTTGAGTGGTGAGTGTGACGAGACCCAGATTGTATTGTCGAAGGTGGTTTGTGAGTATTCGGATGTTTTGCCCAAGGATCTCGTTGGTTTGCCACCTCATCATGAGATTGAGTTCTCCATTGATTTAGTGTCTGGCACGGCGCCGATCTCTATGGCACCTTACCGTTTTGCCCCAGCCGAGTTGAGTGAGTTAAAAATTTAGCTATAAGAGTTGCTGGATAAGGGCTTTGTTCGCCTTAGTGTTTCGCCGTGGGGAGCACCGACCCTCTTTGCAAAAAAGAAAGATAGTGCCTTGAGACTTTGTATCGACTACCGGAAGTTGAATCGGGCTACGGTCAAGAATAAGTACCCTATGCCCCGTATACATTATCTGTTTGACCAATTGAATGGTTCCCGTTGTTTCTCTAAGATAGACTTGAGATCGGGTTACCACCAGTTGAGGGTCAGGGAGGAGAATATTCCGAAAATGGCATTCCGTACGCGGTATGGCCATTATGAGTTTCTAGTGATGCCATTTGGGCTCACCAATGCACCGGCAGTCTTTATGGATTTGATGAACCGGATCTTTCGGGAATTCTTAGATCGCTTTGTAGTCATTTTTGTGGATGACATTCTGATCTATTCATCTTCAGAGGAGGAGCACGAGAAACACTTGAGAGTGGTGCTCGAGTTACTTAGAACCCATAGGCTGTATGCCAAGTTTGGGAAGTGTGAGTTCTGGCTAGGAGAAGTCAAGTTCTTAGACCATGTGGTTTCTGGGGAAGGGGTGTCAGTTGATACATCCAAGATTGAGGCAGTGCAAGATTGGGCACAGCCTAAGAGTATGTTTGAGATCCGCAGTTTTCTAGGATTAGCTGGGTATTACCGCCGGTTTGTGAAGGATTTCTCCAGGTTAGCTTCACCGTTGACTAGACTGACTCGGAAGGAAGTCAAATTCGTATGGAGTGAGACTTGTGAAAATTCGTTTCAAGAGCTGAAAGTTAGATTGACCACCGCTCCGGTCTTGATTATTCCGGAGAGAGGGTTGGGTTATGCAGTCTATTGTGATGCCTCACGAGAGGGTTTGGGTTGTGTGTTGATGCAAGAGGGGAAAGTGGTTGCCTGTGGCTCACGTCAGTTGAAAATACACGAGAAGAATTACCCTACACATGACCTAGAGCTAGCAGCAGTGATCTTTGCCTTGAAAATCTGGAGGCACTACCTTTATGGTGAGAGATTCGAGGTGTTCTCGGATCACAAGAGTCTGAAATATCTGTTTACACAGAAAGACTTGAACTTGAGGCAGAGGAGGTGGATGGAGTTTATTGAGGATTACGACTTCGAGTTGCATTATCATCCGGGAAAGGCCAATGTTGTGGCCGATGCCCTTAGTAGGAAATCCATTAGTGATGTAGCTTGTATAGCCATCTAGAAATGGGAGATGTTGGGGGCACTTGGCGAGTTCGATTTGCTTTTGGGTGAATCTGTTGAGGCTGCGGCCTTGTTTTCTGTTGTTGCGCAGCCTACACTTGTGACTAGAGTGTTAGAGGCATAGAAAGGTGACCTTGAGGTAGAATCCTTTCGAGAGAAGATCTCCAGCGGGAAGGTTGAGAAGGGTTTGTCTGAGTATCCCGACCAGAGTGTGAGATACCGAGACCGATTGTTTGTGTCGGAGGTACTCCAAGAGTTTCACCATTCACGTCTTGCGATGCATCTAGGAGGCACCAAAATGTATCGTGATTTGGGGCGCCAGTTTTGGTGGAGGGGTATGAAGAGAGATGTGGCAGTCTTCGTGTCGAAGTGCCTTACTTGTCAGCAAGTGAAGGCCGAACATCAGAGGCCGAACATCAGAGGCCAGCGGGTTTGTTACAACCCTTGCCTATTGCCGAGTGGAAGTGGAGCATGTTACTATGAACTTCGTTGTAGGTCTTTCGAGGACTCAGCGGGGTAGTGATGTTATTTGGGTGGTTGTAGACCGGTTGACTAAGTCGGCACACTTCATCCCTATGTGCGTGAGAGATTCGGTAGATCATCTTGCCGACTTGTATATTCGGGACATAGTGAGGTTGCATGGGGTCCCAGTAACGATCGTCTCAGACAGAGACCCTCGTTTCACTGCCAGGTTGTGGCACAGTTTGTAGAGCGCCTTGGGTACTAAGTTGACCTTTAGTACAACTTATCATCCTCAGACTGACGGGCAGTCCGAGCGTACTATTCAGATCCTTGAGAATATGCTCCGGGGTTGTGTCCTTGATTTTAATGGGACGTGGGAGAGACACTTGCCTTTGGTGGAGTTTGCCTACAACAACAGTTTCCAGTCTAGTATCGGTATGGCACCATTTGAGGCCTTGAATGGCCGACCGTGTAGGTCTCCAGTCTGTTGGGCCGAGGTGGGTGATGCACCTTTGTTGGGTCCGGAGTTGGTGAAGGAAACGATGGAGAAAGTTGAGCTTATCCGTAAGAGGCTTGTTACAACCCAGAGTCGCCAAAAGAGTTATGCCGACCGTAGGAGGAGGCCTTTGGCGTTTGAGGTAGGTGATCGTGTTTTCTTGAAAATATTACCTAGGCGAGGTTTGATGAGGTTCGGGAAGATTGTGAAGTTATCCCCTCGGTTTATTGGTCCTTTTGAGATCCTTGAGAGGATTGGCGAGGTTGCCTATCGTTTAGCATTACCGTCGCAGTTATCCGGAGTTCATGCTGTGTTTCATGTGAGTATGCTTCGGAAGTATGAGCCAGATCCATCGCACGTATTGGATTGGACCAACTTAGAGGTTGATAAGGATGCCTCATATGAGGAGAGACCGGTTTGGGTCTTGGATAGCCGGGAACAAGTCTTGCGAGGCAAGACCATTCCCCTAGTGAAGGTTTTGTGGAAACATCACGGAGTGGAGGAAGCCACTTGGGAACGTGAGTTGGAGGTCCGAGAGAAATATCCGGATCTATTTGTGGATGTTTGAGCATGTATTGTATATCTTGTGGTATTATTGAACCTTAAGAGTATTGAGTATATCTTAGGTTGTAAAACATGATTTATGTTTTGGTTTAATGGAAGTGTTTTGGAACTTGCCTCAAAATGAAAGTTTGATATAACATTGCATATGTTGAATATTGTAGAATTGGAAATGTATCATGAACATTAGTTATGATATAAAATTATTGAAATTCGAAAAGAAATACATGTTGAAATGTATGAGTTGTGAAATGCCTCTTGACAAGAGATGGAATGACCGGTTCATGACGTGTTTCATGTGAGTATGCTTCGGAAGTATGAACCAGATCCATCACATGCATTGTATTGGGCCGACTTAGAGGTAGATGAGGATGCTTCGTATGAGGAGAGACCGGTTCGGGTCTTGGATAGGCGGGATCAAGTCCTGCGTGGCAAGACCATTCCTTTGGTAAAGGTTTTGTGGAAACATCACGGAGTGGAGGAGGCCACTTGGGAACGTGAGTTGGAGGTCCGAGAGAAATATCCGGACCTATTTGTGGATGTTTGAACATATGTTATATATTGTTGTATTGTTGAACTTTAAGATCATTAAATATGTCTTAAGTTGTAAAACATCGTGAATGTTTTGGTTATGGAAATATTGTAGAACTTGCCTTGAATGGAAGTTGATTATAATATCGCATATGTTGGCTATATTATAGAACTGGAGATGTATCATGGGTATTGATTATGATATAAAATTGTGAACCATGTATATTGGAAATGGAAGAGAAATGCATGTTGATGATGCACTTGTAATATATGTTGTTTTTACATATTGTGAGATGCCTCTTGATAAGAGATGAAATGACCGGTAATGGGCCCAGTTGTTGAATGTTGTAATATAATATTGTTTAAAATGAAGAAAAACTTGTTTTTCCAGAAACTTGCACTTAATTTCGGGGACGAAATTCTTTAAGAGGGGAGGTTATAGCGACCCCGGTATTCCTTTTACTATTCAGTTGTACTCCGGACTCAGTCCCATGGTGTTGGTAGTTGTGTCTATCTTGTTATCGTCCGTTAATTCCATTTGTGTGAGTTTTGGGATGTTTTGGACAGGTGTGTTACAGGTTGGTTGAACCTGAGTCTCAAATCTAGTTGCCCAGGTTTTTGGTGTTACGCTCGAGCGGGTTGTTCTGCGCTCGAGCGGGGTTTGGTTTTTGGATGTCCGCTCGAGCGGGACTTCTTGCGCTCGAGCGGGATTTACACACTCACAGTATTTTGTTTTCTGCAAAACTTCTGTAGATGTGATTTCTACGCTCGAGCAGATTTCCTGCGCTCAAGCGGGTTGCGCTCGAGCGAGCTTGTTGGCGCTCGAGCAGGTAGTACATTGTTGGTGTAAGTTCTGGGAGGGAGAAATCTGCGCTCGAGCGGACGGGTTTTTGCGCTCGAGCGGATGTACTTTATTCATGTGTCTTGGCGCTCGAGCGGGTCGTCTTACGCTCGAGCGGACCCAGATTTTTGTTCTTAACGCTGGAGCGTTGTGTTTTCTGCTCGAGCGAACATGTCGTATATCAGTACACAGTCGGGCATTTTTAGATCACTTTTTACAACCTTATTCTCTCTCTTACTTTTCAAAAACACCATTTGAGAGCTTCTCTCTCTAAATTCTTCACTTCTCTCTAAGTGTTGATCTAGCTAGAGTGTTTTCCAAACCTTTGGCCTTTACAAAAAGGTTGTTGATCATCGTGGGCTATCCTTTGATCCAAGAATCTCGGGATTTGGAGCATCTTCACTTTCGTTATCTCCTTCGTTGGGTTTCATCTTTTGAGGTAGGGATTCCTACTCACTACTATGGGTTTTGACATGGATTTTTGGGCATTTTGTTAAATGGTTGATTTTGGGAGTTAGGGTTTAAAAAGGTTAAAAAGGGGTTTTGTTATTTTGATTCTAAAAAAAATGTGTATTTTGGATTTCAAGATAATAATATTGTTGTTGGTTGTTGATATATAGACCATTGGGTCAATATTTGGAAATGGGGTAGAAAACCCTAATTTGTTGTATAAATTAATTGGTATAATTAATTTGGGCTAAATGTGGCTATATGGAATTGAGTTGGAAATAATGAAATTGGCTCTTTATATGGTAGAATGGTGGAATTGGATCTATTAATCGCTCCCTTTTTAAAACATTGATATTTTATCTGTTGGAGCTTTTATTATTTGTTTAGAAATAATTGCTTGGGCTACCGGTGAAGGATTGTTGTAGACAATGCATGATGATTAGGCAAACTAAAACTAATCAATTGAACGTGTCATAGAGTATGACGGTTGATAGAATATATTAACGTTATGTATTGATTGATTGTGTATATGACTTATATGTATATACATTGTGTGTGTGGGGGGGAGGAGATAGGGGATGTACTCCACGGTTTAAGGGAAGATGGGGGATGGACCTCTAAACCGATGTTATTTGGGAGAAGATAGCGGATGGACTCCATTGATACAGCTCATATGCTTGTCAGTTTATGTGTTGATACAGCTCATATGCTTATCTTTGGAAGTGTTGATATAGCTTATATGCTTATCTGGTGATTGTTGATACGGCTAGTAGGCTTATCTACTGTGAAATGAGAACGTGAGTCTTGTCTCATGTAAGTTGTTGGCCAGGTTCTGAGCCATAGTTGTGAATTGTGAGCTTGTTAAGGGATGGAAAATGAAATGAATCATGGACACGGTTGTCATGTAATGGAAATGGAGTTATAAATTGATCTTTGTGAGTTAAACATTTATCAATTGCTGATGTCTTAGTTATTGCTCATATTGTGTTTAGCATATGTCTACTGGGCGTTGGCTCACCCTATATGGGACACCATTTTCAGGTACAGGTAGCATGCCACCTCCAAGGACATAGCTTGGACGGATGTGGGGGTTGAAGACTCTTTTTTTTTTTTTTTTTGATTATTTTGTTGTATTACATGTACATCAAGCCATGGGCTTCTTTTGTTTAGAGTTAGTACTCTTCTTTTGTGAAACCAAGTGTTAACTTGGAAAGCTGTAAGCCTATAGGGCACTTGCTTTTGTTGTTAACATGTAATACTGTTGTAAGAATTACTCTGACGAATGAAAAGGTGTTGATTCCTTTATACCGTTACATGTCTAATATGATGGGATTTATGTATTATTTTGAGGGCGTTACAACAAGCCTTTTGACTTCTCTCATAGTTATTGTAACACATTTTTTAACGTCTCCCATTCACTATAGTTAGTGATGGGATTATTAAATGATTTTTATAAAAATTTAAAAATAATAATTTGTACATTAAAAAAATATCTAAAATAAATATAAATATCTATCTATCTATCTATACTATATATTATGTGAAATGAGGTTTTTAACACACAGACCTTGTGAAAGCTCTAATATCCTAATCCTAATTTTCTAATTTTTTGATTTAACAAAAAAAAAAAAAAAAAAACTCAAAATTTATTGTTTCTTCCAACCTAACCTCAACATTTATTAACTTCTCCCAACCCAAAATCTCTTTTGACTTCTCCTATAACTAGCCTATCACCCGTGCTATGCACGAGATAATTATAAATATTTATATTTATTTTAGATTTTTACAATAGGTATGTGAAAAGTTAAGAAAAATATGTGTATTGGAGACGTTATAAAGATTTGAAAGAATTTAATAAGTGTTTATTTTTTTTTTTCAAAAAACAAAACAAAAAAATTAAGAGGTAAAAAAATTAAGAGCTATTTACACAATAATCACATGGGTCTCTTGGGGATGCAAAAAGTAATGGCGTGTAAATACTGGGGTTTGACCGAGGAGTTTGAAAGAATTTAATAAGTGTTTATTTATTTATTTTTCAAAAAACAAAACAAAAAAACTAAGAGCCATTTACCCAATAATTACATGGGTCTCTTGAGGATGCAAAAAGTAATGGCGTGTAAATACCTGGGGTTTGACCGAGGAGGTAGCCCCAAAGGCAAATACCTTTTTTATTATCACACATATACACACCACATAGTCATATAGCCTCTCTCTCTCTCTCTCAATTATTGCTTTATTCTAGTTAGTAATCTTTGAACCAATCACCAAGTCAAATTTTTTTTTTTTAAATCTTGAAATTAGGATTTCATTTATTGTGTTATTCTAGTCAGTTGTGCTTCCCCACCCTCTATCTCCTCCATTTGTCAATAGTGTAATTATTATAATCTTTGAACCACTCACCAAGTCAATTTTTTTTAAAAAAATAAAAAATAAAAAATCAGAAAATTAGGATTAGCATATTGGAGCTTCCACAGGCCTTGGAGGTTTATTATCACACATATACACACCACATAGTCATATAACCTCTCTTTCTCAGTTATTTCTTTATTCTAGTCAGTAATCTTTGAACCAATCACCAAGTCAATTTTTTTTTTAAAATCTTGAAATTAGGATTTCATTTATTGTTTTATTCTAGTCAGTCGTGCTTCCCCACCCTCTATCTCCTCCATTTGTCAATAGTGTAATTATTATAATCTTTGAACCACTCACCAAGTCAATTTTTTTAAAAAATAAAAAATAAGAAATCAGAAAATTAGGATTATCATATTGGAGCTTCCACAGGCCTTGGGGGTTGAATTCCCCTTTTCCTTAATATATAGTATAGTATAGTATAGATAGATAGATAGATAGATAGATAGATAGATATAGATAAATAGATAGATAGATAGATAGATAGATAGATAGATAGATATATCTTTTTATTTTTATTTTTATTTTTGTGTGGTTTCTATTCGTGTATTTTTTTTTTCGATTTATTTAAAAGATGGAGTTGTGGATATCTTTTTTTTTATTATTTTAATTTATCTGTGGTTTCCATTTATTTTTAATTATTATTATTTAGGTAAGTTATGATGTGAGTTAGATATGTTATAGACATGTGAGTTTTATTTATTTAAAGTTTATTTAGATAAACTTTAAAGATTTTAGTTTTTTAGTTTTTTAGTTTTTTTTTGTTATGTTATAATATAATATATAAAATATAGGTAGATATCTACAACTTTAATAAATAATACTATCTGATTTTTTGGGGAAGAGAAAAGGAATGTAAGTTTTAATTTTTTTTTTTTTTAAATTTGTGAGAGAGATTAGGAGGGAGAGATTATGATATATTTTTGTTATTAAATAAATAAATCAGTCAATAGTTTTTTTAATCTATTTTGTAAATTACAAATCAATAATTTTGGAAAATTAATTAATTTGTCCCATTAAGTGATTTAAAATTTTGATAGATATACATAATAAAAAATACATAATTATATTATTAAATCATAATTCAAATTTAGTTGTTATAACTTTTTGAGATCTATAGCTAAATTCTTATCGTTTTTTATTTTATTTTTGTGTGTAACCATAATGTATGGGAGAAATTGAAAAATGTATTGCAATAATTATGAGAGAAGTCAAAAGGAATTGTGGGTTGGGAGAAGTCAATAAATGCTAAGATTGAGTTAGGAGAAGTCAATAAATGCTGAGGTTTTTTTTTTTTTTTAAATCAAAAAATTAGAAAATTAAGATTAGGAGATTGGAGCTCCCACAAGCCTTGTGGTTAAAAACCCCCTGAAGTTATCTTCTTTTTAGATAGATTTTAGTTATTTTTTTGTTTTACTTATTCAGTAAATTTCGAACAAATGTAATAAATTCTTATTTTTATTACTTTAATTATGCAATGTCAACATTTTCTTTTAAAATTACATATATTTTATGCTAACAATTTATAAATATGTTTGACATAATATAAATAGTTTTTTTTTTTTTAAATTTAATCCCGTGCATAGCACGGGTGATATGCTAGTTATCTATATATGTGAATTGTGATTTTAAATTTTTTTATTTTTATTTTTAATGTCTTCTTTTTTTCCTTTTTTATATTATATTAAAGTTTAATATTTTGATAATAATCATATGTGTTGAACTTTTCAATGAATTAAATTTTTTTTTATTATATTATATTAAAGTTTAATATTTTGATAATAATCATATGTGTTGGACTTTTCAACAAATTTTTTTAATGTTTTTTCTTAATACATTAAAATGTTATTATGAGGGATAATAATCATATGTGTTGGGACTTTTCAAGGAATTCATATGTGTTGGATTTCAAAGAATTTTTTTTATGCTTGTTTTGAATGCATTAAAGTGTTATTATGATGGTAAGACTTGGGAGTTGAAAGAAGGGAGACTTATTTATAAGTCCTTTTTCAGAACCTTATACTAGGCTAAGTCCTGTGTAATTTCTTATAGAGTCTCAAGTCCTATTTTCATAAGAATGTATTCCACAAGATCCTAATCTTTTTACCCCCCATTTTTTCTAACCAACACAAGCTTCAAAATAGTTTCCCAGAAACAGAAACAAAAACAAAAAGCCAAACTCTAATTCCAAAATCTCCGTTGCTGGAAAAGAATTGCGTGTTGTCTTCCAATCAAGAATCTTTAGGAAAAACCCTCTATAAAAAAAAACAAATATATATATATATATATATAGACCCTCCATTGATTGGTCATAGAGCAATGGCCTGAATTCGATTATATATATTATTATGCAAGTCCTTTCTGCATTTACGCTTTTCATGAAGATTATTGATAATACAAAATATTCTTCACATATATTATTGATAATTTTTTAAATTTTACAATTAATAATACAAAATAAAAATATATTAAGATTATATATCTATTTCAAAACAAACGGATTAAAAAAATAAAAACTTATTAAGTTTGCGAAACGTAACGTGACACATTACGTTACGTTTGTGTAAATGTCACATTACGTTACGTTTATGTGTCACGTTACGTTCATATTGGTGTCACGTTACGTTACGTTTATGTAGATATGTCACGTTACGTTACGTTTATGTAGATATGTCACGTTACGTTTATATAGGTGTCACGTTACGTTTATGTAGGTGTCACGTTACATTACGTTTATGTATATATGTCACGTTACGTTTATGTAGATGTCACGTTATGTGTAGGTGTCACGTTACGTTTATGTAGGTGTCACGTTACGTTACGTTTATATCAATTTCCCTATATATGGTTTTATTATTAATTATGATATTAACAATTAATATTGAGGGTAAATATGTCAAGAAACTTCCCATAGGACTTATGAGAATATAAGTTTTTTTGTGGGACCAAATGTAGCACAAGTCTCCCTAATAGGACTTCTAAATAATTTTCCCTTGAAAGGAGTTAATAAATGCTAAATTTTTTTTTAAATGAAAAAATCAGAAAATTTAGATTGGGAGATTGGAGCTTCCACAAGACTTTTTGCTTAATAGATAGATAGATAGATAGATAGATATAAATAGATAGATATAGATATTTATATACGTTTTAGATATATGCTGAAACTTTTTAAGGAATTCATATGTATTGGATTTCAAAGATTTTTTTTTATATTTGTTCTTAATGCATTAAAGTGTTAATTTTTTTGATTTTTTTTTTTTTGAAAATTTGTGAGAGAGATTAGGAGGGAGAGATTATGAAATATTTTTGTTATTAAATAAATAGATCAGTCAATAGTTTTTTTTTAATTTATTTTGTAAATTAAAAATCAATAATTTTGGAAAATTGATTAATTTGTCCCATTAAGTGATTTAAAATTTTGATATAAAAAAATACATAATTATATTATTAAATCATAATTCAAATTTAGATGTTATATCTTTTTGAGATCTATAGCTAAATTCTTGTCTTTTTTTAAAATTTTTGTGTGTAACCATAGTTTATGGGAGAAATTGAAAACTGTGTTGCAATAATTATGAGAGAAGTCAAAAGGGATTGTGGGTTGGGAAAAGTCAATAAATGCTGAGATTGGGTTGGGAGAAGTCAATAAATGTTGAGGTTTTTTTTTTTTTTTAAATCAAAAAATTAGAAAATTAGGATTAGGAGATTGGAGCTCCCACAGGCCTTGAGGTTAAAAACCCCCTTTTGCTTAATATATAGTATAGATTACTACAGCACCCTTTTCAATTTCTCTCATATACTATGGTTATATACAAAAATAAAGAAGATAAGAATTTACTTATAGATCTCAAAAAAATATAACATCTAAATTTGAATTATGATTTAGTAATATAACTATGTATTATATATATATATATATATATCTATCAAAATTTTAAATCACTTCATGGGACAAATTAGTCAATTTTCTAAAATTATTAGTTTTTAATTTACAAAATAGATTAAAAAAATTATTAACTGATTTATTTATTTAATAACAAAAATATTTCATAATCTCTCCCTCCTAATCTCTCTCACCAATTTCAAAAAAAAAAAAAATTAAAACTTGCATTCGTTTTCTCTTTCCCAAAAAATCAGATAATATTTTTTTATTAAAGTTGTAGATATCTATCTATATCTTATATATTATATTATAACATAAAAAATAAAATAAAATAAAATAAAAAAAATCTAAAAAAAATGAAAAAATTACTCATAAATCCTATTTTAATAAATGTTACACTATTTAGTCCTTTTTTTTTTTTTTTTTTGGTATAATATTGTTATTAATTGTGTTATATATCACATTTACCTTGCTGCCCTTATTTTGTATTTGGTCTGGTGTTATTCAATTGTTTGTTTATTAAAGATATACTGTAACATTCCTTTTTATTATGAGAGAATTGCGTGGAAGATGTGGACTCGTATGGAAGTGTAGGGTGTTGCAGTTGTTGTGTTCTATGGTGGTCTGTTTAGCCGTGGTTTTTTTGTCCTGATGCTGTTTGATTGTAAGAGTTTTTTTCTCCTCTGACGTTCGTCCAGGTTTGGCGATGTTATTGTTTGTGTTTTTATTTTTCTTGATGGTTTTTCTGATGGTGTTTGGGGGTGTTTTTTTGTTGTATGGTATCTACGATGTTTGGTTGTCGGTTTATGTTGTTTATATGCGTTGTTATTGTCGTTTCGCGCATTGACGTTCCTACGTTTTGTGTAGGGGGTGTTTCGATTTTGTTTGGGGGTATTTGCGGGGGATTTGCTCTCTTGTGAAGTGTATTCTCGGTATTGAATTGTTGATGGCATGTATGGATAGTGTATCGGTGAGGATGTGTTATTGTAACTTCCCTTCATGAAGTAGAATAGTTCGGGAGGGTGATTTGGGAAAACTGGTGTTTTCGTAATGTATGTTTTGATGTTTGGGTTGTGGGTCGGCTGTATGGGCGATGTTCCGATCGCAAGTGTGTGTGTAAGAATTTCCGTCGTCATGTTAATATTGCTGTTGTTAATTTTATTAGCATACACTTATGCAGTGTTAAAACATATGCTTCTTCAATTCGTTTTATCAAATACAAACCGATATGGAGCGGAAGTTATTTTGCCTTCACAATGAACTGTGATGTTCAGTTTCACTTGCGGATTATGCCTGTCGAAAATCAAAATGAACTATGATGTTCAAATTCAATTACGAATACATGACTGTGCAAGTTGTTAATATTATTATTTTTGTTATATTTGTCTACATGCATACATATATATTCAAATTTGTACGTTCAAATTCACTTGCGGATTATGCTATTTATCGTATTTGGTTCCAATGTTAGGGTGCAGATATTTAGCTTTTAATTTTCTGATGTTTATTTCGTAATTTGTTAATTTTGTGGTCTCTGTAGATTTGATGTTGTAGTGAATAAGGTCGTTATTGGGGTGGTGGGTCTTAATTATGAATGGGGGGTGGCATGTTAATGTCAATGTGTGCTTATTTTTTTTTTTTGTTGGTATAATGTGTATGTTGTTTGCAGGTGATTTATGACAGTTATGGAGTTTTCAGTGTTGGTGTTATGTACGTTCGGTCAGACCGTAGTGTTCCATATTCATCAAGCATTCACTTTCAGACAATCATTTGATGCCATTTGCGACAAGTTTGATATCATGGAGAGGGAATTGGTTTGTTTATTGTTTACTATTCCAGGATATAATAAGTTTAAGGTTGACTCTGACGATGACGTTCGTAACATGTTATTACTTGCAAAGTCTTTTGGTCTTGAACATATTGACGTGATAGTTCAAGTGCGGGATAATGGGTCTGCTACTCAACGTGGGCTTCCAATGTCACGTGATGATGGGCAGTGCGAGACCGTGGTTATGCGGACGGCTGACATGGAAGACCGAGCGGATTTGTTGGTGGCATATTGTCCTCATCGAACGAAGACGTATTTGTCTGCTGGGTGGGCATTTGGCATCACGCATGTCGGTCAAATTTTCCCAGGTGGTGCACAAGAATTACGAACGGTATTGTGCAAGTACGCAGTGGAATGTGGATTTCAGTTCAAGTATGTGAAAAATGACGCTTTACGTGTTACTGCTATATGCAAATTTGTAACGTCAACTACATGCGGGTGGTTGGTTCACGCACGGGTGTCCCCTTCAAACGGTGTTATGTGTGTGAGGAGATTTGTTAGTGTACATTCCTGCGGGGCTGCTGTACGAACATACCGTAATCCGCGGACTGGGTCAGATTTGGTGTCCGACGTGATCGCAGGACGTGTGCGTGAACAACCACTAACACGGCCGACGGATGTGGTGTTCGACATGAAGGATGGTTATGGTTTGGATATTAGTTATCGGGTTGCATGGTTAGGGGTGGAAAATGCAAGAAATGAAGTGTTTGGCGACCACGCTATGTCGTTCGACCAACTTAGGTGGTATAGCGATGCTGTTATGGAAAACAACCCACATAGCTACATTAATTTGGATTTTGATCAGCAAACAGGGAGGTTTGTGAGGTATTTCATAGCTTTTCGTGCATGCATAGACGGGTTCAATGGTTACCGTCTACTCCTTTTTCTGGATGGTACATTTTTGAAAGGAAGGTTCAAAGGGACGTTGCTCGCAGCAACCGCCAAGGATGGAAACCAAGGTACGGATTACAATTTTGTAATGGTTATTTGTACTATCTACAGAACTATGTTACACATTTATCTGGCACCATACCATGTTTTCTTTTGGGTTTACAATTTTGTATAATGTCAGATTGCATTATGTAGCAACAACTTGATTTACATAGCATGGTACTCAAATGATGATATGCAGGGTTATTCCCCGTCGTGTTTGCTATTGTGGATTCTGAGAACTCATCAAATTGGGAATGGTTTTTGCGTCATTTGGCCCAAGTTGTAGACGGAGCTCAGAATTTAACTTTCGTGTCTAATCGTAATTTGGGTTTAATACAATCAATGCCCGTTGTCTTCCCCACGGCACACCATGCATTTTGTTTGTTACATCTTCAGATGAATCTTCGTGACCGGATGAAATATGTTCACGCTGATCAGAATGTTGGCCTAATGAGGAAGTTACGAGATTGTGCTTACGCACCTACAGTAACGTCTTTCAATCAAAAAATTGAAATCTTAAAACAATGTAGCCCAGTAGTTGTTGGTAATTTTTTGAAAGACCTGCATCCCCAACATTGGGCCAACGCGTACTTTAGGTATTTTTATATTTACATATTCGTGTCTTCCATTACTTTGTGTATTACTTATTGAAGGGTATGTACATCACTAATAGTTCACCTTTTACAGGGGTCACCGATACGGTGAGATGTGGTCTAACGCTGCAGAGTCGTTCAACAATTGGATTCGGGAAGCCCGCCACCTACCCATTACTCAAGTAGTGGATGCAATAAGGGGGAAGATCATGGAAAAATTGGCAAAGCGTAAAGTAAAATCCAGCAACTGGGTCGGAGAACTGTGTCCAAAAATGGAAAAGCGTTTGATGTCTGAGTTGCAAGATAGCAGGCACTGGATTGTTAGTCAATCGGATGATAATATTTTTTGAGGCTCGGTCCCAACCATCAGTGTTAGTTGACGTTGGCAATCGTTCATGTTCTTGTTTTCAGTGGCAACTAAATGGTTTCCCATGTCCTCACGCGATTGTTGCTTTTCGGAATAGTGGTAAGAATGTTTACGATTACATTGAATCGTTTTTTCACGTGATGAAGTATAGGGAAGCATATGACGGGTCGATTCACCCAATTCCCACAGTCGCAAAACCCAATTTCACGCCATCAGATTATCTCATTGCACCACCAGTTTACAAACGTCCTCCTGGAAGGCCCAAGCGGAAAAGAATTCCATCAAAGGGCGAGGTTGTTCAACACATTAGGTGCGGTCGCTGTGGCAAAATGGGCCATCATAACAGGAAAACATGCAAGGAAGCGATGTAGCAGGCGTCGTGTCAACTTTTATCTTATTTTGAGATCGTTCAATGAAATTTTTTGTTTGACATTGGTACGTAATTACGTTAACTCTTGCAGAACTTCACCGTATTGCTCTTAAATAATGGAAGTTTATCCATAGTTCAGTTATTTTACATTTACCTCATTCTGCTGTTAAGACAAGTCTAGTTTTGTTATAAACAGTTACATAACCTATTCTTCTTGCCAGAAAAATGCCCTTCAGAATGTTTATTTTTTGTTTATTCATGAAAACTTTCAATGCCACTTAGACTAACTTTGAATTTTACTCACTTCGAATTTAATTCAGTGGCTTACATTGTTGAAAACATTTGACAGAAAAATAACCTTTTTCACAACCTACATGTTGTACACGTCTCACGCTGTCATCATCTGTGTGCGCACACAAAATCAATGTTTTCCCAAACCAAGTCACTGGTCCACTGTTGACATTCTCACTTCAACATTCTAAAACAACCCAAATTAACATTTTCCCAAACACCTACAAACAAATTAACATCCTGATGTGAACAACATCAATTACCACCGGAGCTGCTATCTACAATTCAATAGTAAACAATACGACTAACGCAATATCTGCCCAAGTACAACATTGACATTTCAACATTGCGCAAAAAAAACCCACACCACTTTCCAAACATCACATCGAGTAACTTAATTGAAAACACATGCATTGCCGACATTATTATCAGCAAATACCATTTAAAATAAGTACGCTATCACATTTACATGTCAAACGAAACGCTGATGTAACTCTGGCCCAAAAAAAAAAAACACAAACCAACATCGACGAAAATACTATCACAACACTCCACACCACAGCCAACAAATTGTACATGCCACAAATATCGACGACATTACATTCCAATCACATTCCTGCACTATAGCCATCAAAAGAAACTACACAAAACATTTGAACCCGAACCAAATGTGCAAATTTTGTAGTGTTGCGACGTTTTTCAAAAATATCAAGTCACAATGTACGTGATAATGCAATCAAACAAAACTTAAGGACTGTAAACTACGTAATGTCGCGTCGTTTGTTCAAAAAAATCGCATCACAATGTACGCGTCAAAATCAAACAAGCAATATCTATCTAGTCGAACCAAAACATATTAACCTGCCTACGATGCTAAGCAAAAAAGAACATAATCCATCAAAATGTGAATTCAGAATTCATTTTGCAGTTTCCAAAAAATCTGGGTTGATAGGGTTGTCATTTTCCTTCAACGTATTATACTGCGAAGGCCTTTGCCTGAGTCGTTTAAAAACATTTTCACCATTGCTGCTCGTAACTCCAGGGGTGTTGTCTCTTCCATCGTCGAGCCAATGTCGCAACCATGCACGTACTGCCTGATGATGTAGCATACAAAGACTGCACAGTCTGATCTGCAACCAGCCAACAAACCATGTCAACATCCCCTTGAATGTAAGAAGCTAATTCCTTTTTCAAGTTTAAAAAAAAAATTACATAACTAGCACACTGTAACAACTTACGTTTCAACACTCTGCTGTGGACAATCAAGGACTGAAATAAGGGGTTTGTCGAAGTCTGGCATTCTAACAGTACCGGGTGCCGCCTGTGGCAAGACAAATTTTGTATAGTATTCGTTCACCCACTGTTTCTACGAAAACAAATTACATATACGTCACTTTGGTGGGATACAGATTTATGTCTTATAACTGGAATTCATATTAAATGTTTAATTGTAAAACATGCACATGTTTTACAGAATGGCACTAACTAATAAGCCGAAATTAATATGTATGGTAAAAAAAAAAAAAAAAAAACGTTGACGAACTTACAACTTTCAGCGATTCATTGTAATGATCATCACGTGTTCCTCGCCTCGGTTTCATAGAATTGTAATGTTTCCATGACCCGTTGACCGTGTCATGCACCATTACCGTCCAATGGTTGGCATGATACACTGGGTAATGCGTGTATCTGTGACCTTTTGCAGCTTTGATTTGCACATTCAAATATTTCCCCCACGACAGTACATTTGGATTCCTCATGAAATCCTGTTTTAATATGCCAGGCGTTCCAACAAAATCAGGTATTATTGGGATAAAAAATGCACTTTTTCACTGTGGGTGATGTTCAATCATATACGTCTACATATGCGAAAACACATTAAATACACTTACCGAGCATACGCTGCTAAAAACATATGAACTGTCCCCAGCGTCCTATCCGTCAATACCTTTTTTCTGCAATTCCATCAACAATGCAGTGTACGCGTCAATGACCTACAACAATCAGCCATGATGTTATGTCTGTCACACAAACGTTTTAAACCAGAAACTCATTTTTCTACTATCCTCAGAACTTAATTTCCAGTGTGTTAACACCATACTTACGTTTCCTTGTATAGAAGATCTCTGCACTAGGTCACGAATATCACTAAACAAAACTTGTATACCACTTTCGCCTCCATCCCATATTACAGCACTGCAAAGAACAACGCAACATTACCAAACATAAAAAATTACACACTTTAATGCACATACTTACATATATATGAAATCATATACATATTGGTTTACCCGTCACCGTCAAATGTGTACACTCTTTTCAATAGCAAAATTTCATCTTCATCAAGCATGTTCCACACATCATGTTTTTTGCTCATTCCAAATCCTTGCCAGGTTTTATTTCCAATTTCAACATCCTCCACATCATATATTACTTCAGTACCAGCAGATTCCCTATTACTCATTTTCCATTTCTGTTTTCCACGACCACCTAAAACGGGGTAATCGTAGTCACTTAGTCGAAATTCACGTCATGCCTTGCTCTTTACTCTCCTCACCAACGATGGCATATCCGGGCTAGGTCTGATGTGTTCCAACTTGTCAGTCCTGTTCATCGTAACGCTTTCAACGTTGACAACCTTGCTTTCTGTTTCAGTTACTGCAGCATTCTCACTGTCACAATCTTTCGTTGACGTATCCCAGTTTATATCGCCTAATTGTTCATCACCCAATTTACACACCCAGTCCATGTCTGTAACATCTTCTGTCTTGGCAGGCATGGTGTTTGCATTTATTTCACATCCATCCGCCTGCTTTTCACCACTACCAGAAACTGACACATTTTCAGAATTGTTAGTTTTGCACGAGTTATTTTCCCACGACTCATGTTCTTTGTTTTTCTCCTTCAAAACAGTTTGCGTCACTTCATGAACCTCACACTCGTCCACATGGTCTTCCAAAATTGTGATCCTCTCTTCTAGCTTTTGAACTTGTGTTGTTAGCCTCAAAATTTCAGCATCTTTCCCAACAATTACACTATCGTACCCGATGAATAGGTTGGTGGCATGTTCACCTACTAATCTCTCTATTGCCGCCACTTTAACATCGACATCACGCAAACGGGCAGACTTCTCACAAACTTCCATCTCCAATTCTTTAATTCGCTGCATCGCCTTTCCTAACTGTTCGGCTGCGTTATTTGTTTCATCACAAACAGAGCCCCCAGGTTATGTGCTTGCCAGTTCCAGTAGATCAGGGAAGAAAATCGGGGAAGATCTATCTTCTGCCATTCGTTTAGTATTCTCGTTGCTCGTACCACGTGGCTTTGTGTTGCGTGTTTCTTCATTCTTGTCGGCGAACGTCCATTCAACCTCACCACCATTGGGTGAATCTGGCTGCCAATAGTTTAAACTGGGTTCAACAACGTTCACAGCAACATCAGGGGCATTAGAAGACAACCCATTCCATGTACTAACCGGCTCCACTGCCAACACTTTCCCTCCCCCTTCCACACTGTCTTTTGCATCCGCCGACTTGTCAACAAAATACCTTTCGATGACAGTCGCAGTCAGTTTGTCAGGATTAACCTGTTCAGGGGGTAAAAAATTTGTAACATATACTAAGTACAAACGAACCAAGCGTATATCACTTGTCAATGGTAACCTAAATGTCATACCTCAAAAGAACCCTCCACTGATAATTCCACGTTTTTCAGTTTGCCGATTAATTTTCCTAGGTTCTACCGACAAAACCGGGGTGCAACGTTCAGTCTATCTGGCTGTGCAATGTCCGTGTGTTCGCAAATCAGAAACTACAAACAGAAAAGATTAGCAAATGATTAATCACAACGTCAACTACTCGTACACAATCAAACTCTAAATGTTTTGTAGAAACTAAATGGTTTTTGTGGGTTTTACACCAAAATCTTACTAGTAACGCTACGACACAACCGGTGACCCGTTCTGGCCTGCTGTGCGCCTCATTCAACGAAGAAACCAGCGAGTTTCGAATTGTTGCAGTCCAATCATACAACCGTAAAGTCTCCAACTTATCGATAACCCGCACAAACGCCCAACCGATCGACTCACCTGTTGTTGGGAAAAATAATTTGGCACATATATACAGGCACATCAGCTTTGCAACATCTTCTTCGTCTTGCTCAGTCTTCCCACGCATTGCCACTACAAGTGCATCTTTGATTACCTTTGACGAAATCCGGCTGACGTTAGGGCATCTTCTTTGTATAAAATCTGCTGGTCCTTTACCAACATGTGACAAATCCAGTTTCTCCCTCCCACATTGCAAACCAAATAACAAACGGATGTCACTATTTTGGATTGGTAGCCCTATCCCCCCGATGTAAAATTTCTCATCAATTGGGTTATATGTCTGAATAACACGGCACACCGTTTCATTACATTTCTTATATGCAGTCGGATCCAATTTATGCACTCGGATCGCGTCCATCATGAGCCAGAACGGTGTTTTCTGTAATTGCCTTACATGACGAGCGTTGAAATCAAATTCTAACACGGTTTTCATAACGCCAGCAATGTTAGACCGGTACATTACTTTCTTCATGTCGACAAAAGCTCTTCTTGTAGGACGTTTACCAGTCCTGCTTGTCTTGAATGGCAATTTTGACAGCTTCCTTGCAGCTAATCTGGTTGAGGTTTGTACAGAACATCGTGACTGTGGAGATCTGCATTCTGTCTTATGTTTCGCCCGCTGCCGGCTTCCACTACCTGCACAGCATTAACATTACTAAATTTCCACCATTTACAAAAAAAAATGACACATAATAACCATAGAACAAAACAATGACATACATTACATTACTAGCCCTAACTATATAGCACGCTTCAACATCTCCCCATCAATCAAACGCCAAAAACCATGAAATGAAAATGCACTAACATACGAGGTTACCTTTAACATTACAAAATTAATACACTCAACTATCAAAATTAATTTCCAATTACAGTTTGCCATATTAACATTATAAATTTTGTTACTAAGTTGATTCGTCACCCAAATGCCTACCAAGTCCTATGTAACCCCACGTTACCATGTGACCACATCCCACATACATCAATGTCACTCACTCCATTTAATTCTACAACCCAATGTAATTCAAATAAATTTTGAATTTACAATAACAGTGCCACAGTGTGTGGTCCATCACCTACAAAGTAAACACACAAATTCCTGAGAAAACATTATGGGAGGGACATAGTGGTACAATGTTTCCCCAACCCAAAACACTGGCCACTGAAAACAATGCCACATAAACATTGTTAAACAAACCAAATTACCAATTTCACCAAACACCTACAAATAAAATAATCTATTCATTTGAACAACACCAGAATGACAATTGACTTAATATCAATTCCTACCGGAGCTTGTATCCCCAGTTTAACAGTAAACAACACATACTTCCACCAACGCAATGTCTGCCCAAAATAACATAATGTTCTATCTACAACATTGTAATTTCAGAATGGTCAAAAAAACACCATCACTTAGACAAACTTAACATTGACTTACACCTCTTTCCCCCAAATCAAAATCAACTCCCACATTCTCCCATCATCAACATCAACGCACCCAAAACAGGGATCCACCACATACATATAAAAAAACACAATTACGCCAGCCTAGTAGACAACTATGAAAGCAATGTTTACCCCGAACAATTCCGTGGGACCACAGACAATAATATCAAACAAACCGAAAACAGGACACAACATCACACCATAAGTTACATACCTGTCGCCATTTGTGTTCCGCGGTGATTAACAGCGACAAGGTTCTATTTCTGTCGTATTCTACGCCAACCACAGTTATTGATGATGTTCAGACCCAAAGTCTGATGTTGCCAACACCGTATTTCCACGATTTAGTTTTACCAGTAACTAGGGTTTTCCTCAGCAATCAAATGTTAAATTAGGAAATCACATCAACAACCCAAAATCTTAACAACCAGTCCCTGTAATCTCGGATTCGGAATCGCTTCAACATCGGAAACACGGTCCCACTCCAAAAACTACCTCCCAAAATCACTCACACTACATTGACGATCTGTTTCGATGTTGCCCTCTTTCGTAAATTCAACAACAAATACTGCCTGTTAATTACCCCTTACTTGAAGCCACGTATTCCACAACGCATGGGCATAAACGTCTTTAACATTGGAATGGGATCTATCAGTGTTTCAAAATAAACATTGGACTGAACGGTGTAACATTTACTAACTTAGGACTTATTGGTGTTTTACCCAAAAAAAATCTGTAAAGCTTATCTAATAATTATAATATATATATTTTTTAATTTATAAAGTTCCGTGCATAGCACGGGTTACCACTGTTTATATATATATATATATATATCTATCAATCTATACTATATATTAAGCAAAATGGAGTTTTTAACCCCAAGCCTTGTGGGAGCTCCAATCTCTCAATCTAAATTTCCTGGTTTTTGATTTAAAAAAAAATCTTAGCGTTTATTTACATCTCCCAACTCCCAAGTTTTACCCGCATAATAACATTTTAACACACTAAGAACAAGCATAAAAAAAATACTTTGAAATCCAACACATATAATTATTATCTCTCATAATAACACTTTAATGAATTAAGAACAAACATAAAAAAATTTCTTGAAAAGTCCAACACATATAATTATTATCAAAATATTAAACTTTAATATAATATAATAAAAAAAAAAGGCATTTAATTCCTTGAAAAGTTCAACACATATGATTATTATCAAAATATTAAACTTTAATATAATATAAAAAAGGAAAAAAAGAAGACATTTAAAAAAAAAATATTTAAAAATCACAATTCACATATATAGATAATTGTAAACACAATAAAATAGGAGAACATTCATGTCTACACGTTTTTTTTATAAGATCTCCTCCATTATATTAAGATAGCACTTTATTTCTCTCATCTTATAATCTATATATATATATATATATATTATCTATACTATTTATTAAGCAAAAGGGGGGTTTTTAACCCTCAAGGCCTGTGAGAGTTTCAATATCCCAATCTGAATTTTCTATATTTTTTATTTTTTATTTTAAAAAAAATCTCAGCATTGATTTGGTCAAAATTTCTTGATTAGCATTTATTAAATTTTTTCAATCCACATGTCTTCCCACATATCTGTATTTATTGATTTGGTTAAAATCCCTTAATCGGCATTTAAAATCCCATCATACAAATAATTATAGATACAATCCATGTATAGTTACTGCAGTACCCTTTTCAACTTCTCTCATACACTATGGTTAGTGATAAGATTGTTAAATTATTTTTATAAAAAATCTTAAAAAACATAATTTATATATTAAAAAAATCTAAAACAAATGTAAAATATCTATAATTATCACGTACATAGTACGGGTAATAGGCTAGTATCTATACTATATATTAAGCAAAAGGGGTTTTTTGACCCCAAGCCTTGTGGGAGCTCCAATCTCCCAATCTAAATTTCATGATTTTTTTATTTTTAAAAAAAAAAATCTTAACATTTATTAACTTCTTCCAACTCCCAAGTCTTACCGTCATAATAACACTTTAATGCATTAAGAACAAGCATAAAAAAAATTCTTTAAAATCCAACACATGAATTCCTTGAAAAGTCCCAACACATGTGATTATTATCCCTTATAATAATACTTTAATACATTAACAACAAGCATAAAAAAAATTTCTTGAAAAGTCCAACATATATGATTATTATCAAAATATTTAACTTTAATATAATATTTATACTATATATTATGCAAAAAGGAGTTTTTAACCCCAAGCCTTGTGGGAGCTCCAATCTCCCAATCTAATTTTCCTGATTTTTTGATTTAAAAAAAAAATATTAGCATTTATTAACTTCTCCCAATTCCTAAGTCTTACCCTCATAACAACACTTTAATGCATTAAGAATAAACATTAAAAAAAATATATATATATTCTTTGAAATCCAACACATGAATTCCTTGAGAAGTCCCAACACATATGATTATTATCCCTTATAATAACACTTTAATGCATTAAGAACAAGTATAAATTTTTTTTTTTGAAAAGTCCAATACATATGATTATTATCAAAATATTAAATTTTAATCTATATATTAAGCAAAAGGGTCTTTTAAACCCCAAGGCTTGTGGAAGCTCCAACATGCCAATCCTAATTTCCTAATTTTTTATTTTTTTAAAAAAAAAATTGATTTGGTGATTGGTTCAAAGATTATAATAATTACACTATTGAATAACGCAATAAATGAAATCCTAATTTCCTTACTTTTTACATCCCCATGAGACCCATGTAATTATTGTGTAAATGGCTCTTAATTTTTTTCCCTCTTAATTTTTTTGTTTTTGAAAAAACAAATAAATAAACACTTATTAAATTCTTTCAAACTTCTCGGTCAAACCCCATGTATTTAGGCCTCGTTTGGCAAGAGGCTATTTTAGCCAAAAAGCCAAAAAGTTACTAAAAAAGTCAAAAAGCCAACAACCCATATCAAAAAGTCAAAGATTCCCTTTTCTCTCTACTTTTTGCACATCTTTTCGTAAAAAGCCAAAAAGTCATCCCAAACATACTAGTTTTTTTTACATCACATTTTAGCCAAATAGTCAAAAAGTTACTAAATTAGCATGTTCCCAAACGAGGCCTTAATTTATATATTAAAAAAAATTAAAACAAATATAAATATCTATAATTATTCCGTGCATAGCACGGGTGATAGGCTAGTATAATATAATAAAAAAAGACATTTAATTCCTTGAAAAGTCCAACACATATGATTATTATCAAAATATTAAACTTTAATATAATATAAAAAAAGAAAAAAAAAAGACATTTAAGAAAAAAGAAGAAACATTAAAAAATCACAATTGACATAAACACAATCCGTGCATAGCACGGGTGATATGCTAGTATCTGTCTATACTATATATTAAGCAAAAGAAGGTTTTTAACCCCAAGCCTTGTGGAAGCTTCAATCTCCCAATCTAAATTTTTTGATTTTTTGATTTAAAAAAAAAATCTTAGCATTTATTAACTTCTTCCAACTCCCAAGTCTTACCCTCATAATAACACTTTAATGTATTAAGAACAAGTATAAAAAAAATTCTTTGAAATCCAACATATATGAATTCCTTGAAAAATCTCAACACATATGATTATTATCCCTCATAATAACACTTTAATGCATTAAGAACAAACATAAAAAAAAATTTCTTGAAAAGTCCAACACATTTGATTATTATCAAAATATTAAATTTTAATATAATATAATTTTAAAAAAAGACATTTAATTCATTGAAAAATCCAACACATATGATTATTATCAAAATATTAAACTTTAATATAATATAAAAAAGGAAAAAAAGAAGGGAGATGCACCAATAAATCCCAATTTCCAATCTTTTAAACCATTTGGTCCTACCTTTTTTCTTATAATCCAAATGGTCCTAATGTGGTGTTAATGACAACATTACCCAATTGTTTGACTCTGTTTAACAGCGTGTGATAAGGGTAGTTAAGGAATGGTCCAATGTGGAATTTACTGAAAAGCCCAAACGTCCTAGTTTATTGATGTTTGTTCTCTCTCCAAGCAAAGCGGAAACGAAGAGACGTTGATGGAAGATTGCACAGTTTTCCGATGTTAATGGCGTAATGTTAGGCCTTGCAGTTGAAGTTTCGCTATAGGCAATGTTAATTCGTTGTGGATTGGGATAATATAATAGGAAATTGAATTTTACTGGAAACCCTACAAATACGAAACCACCCTTCTCCCTTTTTGTTGATACATCGATACCACCGAACTGGGAGACTGTGATAGTGTTCTGCGTGGTAGCGTCGTCTAGTAAACCATTCCGTAAAGGCGTAGAAGTGACTGTGGTTGGCGATAATGTCTCCAGGTATGTTGATCGTAGATTTCGGTAGTGTTAGTGTGGTTGGTTATTGCCGAAAACGTGATGTGTGTATTATCCGGTCGCATGTTTGATTATGTGGTAATGTGTCTCTGTTAACTGTAAAAAGGAACGTAAATGTCATTTTATGGTTGGGTATGTTCTGTAGTTTTTCTATTTTGTTGTTGGTGTATATGGCCCTGCATTTGTGGGGTTAATTTTTATGGATTTGTAGGTTTTTAACGTTGATCGAAGAAGTCGTATGTTAAACTATGTGGTAGTGTATATTTGTTCGAAGTGAATCTGATGTTAATGTAATGTTTGTAATTGGGTTTGGCCTCTGGGTTTGCTATTTTGTTGTTGGTGTGTATGGCCCTGCTTTGTATGGATTTGTAGGTTTTTTAGGCTGATCAAAGTAGTCTTATGTTTGACTATTTGGTAGTGTATATTTGTTCGAAGTAAATATGATGTTAATGTAATGTGTGTAATTGGGTTTGGGGTGTAGGTTTGCTGTTTGTTGTTGGTGTATATTTTCCTGCATTTTATGGATTTGTATGGATATCCGTGTATTTGGGTTGATTTGATGGGGTTTTTACATTGATCAAGTTAGGCTTATGTTTCCGATGGGGGGTAATTTTTTTGTGGGGGTCTTTGGTGTGTGATTATTTGTGATGGATTGATGTAATGTGTTACGCAACATTCAATTGGAAGTGAACTAATAACGCATGTGTAAGTTTGTTTATAATTAAGGAACATCATCTAGTTAGAGGTAAAGTAATTGTGCACTGCAATTGTGGTTGGGTGTTGCATCAGTACGTGAGTATCGTTCGATGTTTTCTATGTAATGCAGTGGAAAATAATGAACTTTCTATCTTTGCACGTGATAATACATTGTTTTTGTGGTGTTACATCTAATACGTACAGAAATTGTGTTATCAAATCGGTTGTTCAAAACAAACGCTGCTACGGCATGTTAATGACAGAAACTATTTTACCTGCCTGATATTACATGGTTATTGAATGCTTGACTAATGTTCAACTAATGATGTACTAATTGATTTCATGATCTGCTTTGCTGTGCTAATGTACATGTAAACTCTGTTGCAGGTAACAGCAAAAATAGGAATGGTAAAAGAAACAGTGAGACAAAGTCACCGCAAACATCGACACGTCTGGCAACCAAAAAACAATCAAGGCTGCCATTCATAAAGAAAAAAGGGCCCGTTCACAAAGTTCGCAAAGCTAATGTTGAACCGTCAAAGTTAATGTACCGATCCAACATATCCGGTTTGATTAGCACAATGCTTGAATTAGAGTTACGTGACGGACACATTAGACAGCTGCAGAAAACTCCCTTCTCAGTTATGATAGATGCTATTCATGTTCATATGCTTGATCCAAAAGCGTTCAAGAAGTGTGATGCAACGGTTTGTCGAGTCATTCAATGTTACAACCCCAGCGACGAGAAGTTCCACATTGGTGGAGCTAAGTTGCCAATGAGGAATAATGATATCAGGTTAATATTCGGGGTACAATGTGGGAAGGAGAAGTTGGATTTTACACAAGGTGGGAAGGGCCCATCTGATTTCATTCAGCGACGTTATCCGAATGTTACCCGGATATCCTCAAAAGTTATAAAAGATTTGCTGGGAGAAGCAATACGTGGTCATACAGAACAAGACGAAGAAGATGTGGCTAAGCTAGTATGCCTATATGTTTGCGCAAAGTTATTTTTCGCAACCACCGGGGAGCATATAGGTTGGGCATTTGTTCGTGTGATCGATAAGCTGGAGACGCTGAAACAGTATGACTGGACTGCAGCGATAAGGAACACGTTGATTGGCTCTCTAAATGAGATGTACCACAGGCCGGAGAAAGTGACTGGTTGTGTGGTAGCGTTGCTGGTATGTAAAATATGAACGTCACAAAACACATAGATGATTTAATTGTTAATAAGTTCAAAATCTGTTGCAATCGTGGCGATATTTGATAATGGTTGCTTGTTTTGATTTCAGTTTCTAATTTGTGAACATTCAAACATCATCAACCCGGAGCGGCCTAACGTGACGCCAAGGTTTTGTCGGTGGAACATTGCAGCAGCTGTGGCAAAACTGAAATTGCTAAATTTCACGGAAGAAGGCTGCGTTGAGGTGGGGAACTAAATTGTTTAAATTTTTTAATTTTGTTTACCCAAATCATGAACATAATTTTTTTTTTCCCCCAATGTTCTGAATTCCCAGGTACAGTGCGGGAAACTTATAGGGACAATCAGCGAGTGTCATATTCTGAAACTGACTGCCGCAACGAATGAGCTCAACGAATGTAATACAAGTAGGATGGTTGTGGATCCAGCTCAAGTGTGCGAGGGGAGTGTGGCTGCTGTTCAGACCAATGATGTGGGAAGCGTCGAGGCTAGTTTCAATTGTTGGCAGGTGGATACAACAAATGCTGGTAACATCGAATTGAAAGGTGGAGACAATGACGAGAATAAAAATACTGCAACACCAACCAGCAAGGCGAAACTGGGTGGGAAGATAGTAGCAAGTGGGGAAGTGTGGCCAGTCTTGTTCCCAGATCTGCTAGAACTGTCCAGCACTCCGGATGGTGAAGCCGTGGGTGAAAAACAAGGGAGAATGAACGATGAACTGATATCGTGTAATGCCAGAATTGCTGAGTTGGATAGCGAAGTCAAGAGTAAAGACGCACGGGTGCGTGAACTGGAGAAGCGTCTCGAAACGATGGAACAATTGCTCGGGAGGCATGCTGGAAATATGTTTTTGGACTTAAATAGTGTTATTGTCGAAAAAGATTCTGAAATTGAACGGCTCAGCAAGGTGGTACAACGATTGGAGTCGAAAATAAGTAACTTGGAGGATAGTCTTGATGATTTTGAGGTGCACGAGGTGACACAATGTGCTGCAAATGATGGATCAAATCAGGGAACACGAAGCAACAGTATTTCAGGAAAAGTGAGTGGTTCTGGCCACGTCACGAGTGTAGAAAGTGCACATCAATCTGCATCTCCTGTAGGCCAACCAAAAGACATTGACACCACCGAATTAGAGATTGGTGAGCATGAAGCTGGGATTGAAGATTTAACGATTGACTTCGCCCATGGGAATGTACTTCCGACTGTGGATGGTATCTGCAATCCAAAAAATGAACAAGCAGCAGATGGAAATCTAAATGTTAAGGCAGCTGTCGTTGGCATGGGTGGTTGTGAATACGCAAACGTTGCACCAAGTTCAGGGCCGAAAATAACATCGATGGTCAAACGGGTGAAAACAAAACCAAGACGGGAATTTAGGTTGTCCGACTATGAATATCCATCCATTTTTGGGCGACAACAGGCTAGTGCGAATGTGAGATTAGGAAAATCATTTGAGCCCGGGGTCATTTACAGTGTTGAGGACGTCGTGGTAAAGCGAAAAACCTGGAATGGATTTGGCATGAACAGAAGGCACACTGTGTGGAACATGTTGAAGGATGAAGACAAGCAACTACTAGATAGAATGTACAGTTTGGAGGGTGACGGATAAGTTATTTGTATTGAATGTTGTGCATTATGACATGTTTTAATTGTAAACTCTGTGATATGATTGTTCTTACTTATGGTTAATGATGTGTAGGTTGATAGTGTGGGATGGTGGACATAACGGAATACAAGTGCATTTCACAGACATCAAAGACCTAGTGCAGCAAAATTCCATTCATGGGAATGTAAGTTCGTGTTGTACCATTTCCACTTTATTGATTAATTTGTTTTCGTCCGGTAAAACTAAAGGTTGACATGTGAACATTGTTTCATTTATATTGTGGTTCATGTGTATGTGACGAAATGACAGATGAAATAATTAATACATCATCACGAAATGAATGCATATACTGTCACTTAATCGTGCGAAAACAGTAGCAGTACATACTGCAAATGCATTTACAAAGTTGTTATTAAAAGTGCACTGAAATGCATACGCTGCTGTGATGGATAACATTTGATGCAGGTAATTGATGCATACGCTGCTATGCTGACTGAAATGCGTAAGACAGTGTCTGTAAGTGCAGAATTTGTGGGCACGACATACGTTTACACTAGTGTGTGTTCGGTATGTACCACGACTAGCGTTGATTTGAACGAAATATGGTGCATCATGTTTTTGGGAATACAATCTGGCACGACTTTGATGGATTTGGGAAAAATGTGCAGGATATGATGCGTAACAGCAGCGCACTTTCACGAACAAAGTACTTGAGCATTACACATGAAGGCAGCGAGGGTGCAGATACGCTATTCCCAATATACAATGCAAAACCTGGGCCGATCATGGCACGATTCGGAAAGTGGTTATTGGAAACATTACAACTCCATGAGGCCAAGACGTGGAGTGCGTGATGAGCATTACAATGAGGCCCTAAAAGTTGTAAGTACAGTACTAAACGTTATATGTTTCTTATAAAATTTTTAGTTTAATCGATTGAGTTATGAATGCCAATGGTTGATGGATTATAATGTTTGCTGATTTAAATGTTACCAAATACGTATGTGCACTAACATGTTGCAAATCAACAGAAGGAATGGGTCGTCGAACACCACAACAAGTTTGTGAAACCAAGAGTTACAGCTGAGGGCATCGGGGCACACCTTTTTGATGGGGCTTTCATATCTGTTGCGGATTGTCCACAACAAGAGCCAGAGTCGTAAGTAATTGTAATATTAGAATGAGTTGACTGTTTTGCTTATTTGTTATGTAAGTGACGCTGGTATCGGTTTCTGTGCGTGCAGGTCGGATTGCGGAATTTTCGCATGCTTCATTGTTAGGCAGTTCATTCGTGGGGCAGAAGTCGATACTACGATGGACGGACTGACACCAACTGGGCTACGAGCTGCGATGGTGGACATGTTCCTGAGTGACCCAGGCAGAGGACTGCGTGGTAGGACACTGTAAGGCGTATTCACGTTGCTCATTGCGGAATGTGGAAGGACATGGTTACGATTTTTTTTTTGGCTTTTTACAAGCGTACATAGATGTTTTGTTATTCTGGCAGGATAGAACTTTAGGATTTGGAATTTCAAGTGGTTAGTTGTCATATGTTTATTTATTATCAGGCTGAAACAGTGCAGCAATGTTTCAGCGTTGGTTTGAACAATTTTTTTTGGGGGGAGCTAAATGTTGATATTACTTGGCAAACAATGGATAAAGCTTTTTGGATTCCATATTACCACGTTAGAACATTACGCGTGAGAAAAGTAATTCTTTGACGTCTACTAGTAGGCCATTGATGTTTCATTGTTGTATGGTGGAGATGTGTAATGCTGTCCTTAATAGAATAGGAAATAGAATTTTACTCCATGTATGTTTAATTTTTCATGTGCTTAGGCATGACATTGTTTGATAATGCCTTACGATCCTTCGTGTGTGTGTGTGATATGATGTTCACAGTAGGTTACATTATTCAAAGTCAGTTTGGAAACCCGTTGGCAACAGTGGGAGTGAACATGTTTTACTCACTGCGTGGTTAATATGGCATGCAAGTCGAATACTTGCCCATTCCCATTTTAGATGTCGTTGTACAGACAACATTACATTGTCAACAGCAGAATTACAAAACATTAACTTGGTTTGAGCATGGCATACAATGATTTCCAGATATACACCCACTCGTTGCAGGAGGCTACACTATCAAAGTGAAATTGTGGAATCTGTTTTGCCACTGTGGGAGTAAGGCTGGTCTGGAAACTACATAACTTCACATGTGCAATTCGGATTCGTGGTTGATATGGCATGACAGTGAATAATTGGCCATAACAGTAGAATAATTGGACGGTAGAATAAATCGGCTACATGGTTAACATGGCATGACAGTAGAATAATTGGACAGTAGAATAATTTGGTAAAACTGGGTCTGTAATGCGTTTAGTGTTTGACTTACACTGGATTGCAGACATGCAACATACATTCAAACATTAAAAAACATTGGACACGGTAGTTGGGTGTTACAGATCCAGTGTTTTGGATTGTTCAACAGTGGCCACTAAAATTAAACGCATGACAAACAGAGAAGTAAATTACCACAAAAGTGAATAAAAACATAACAAAAAAGTAAATGAATGATTGTAATACAATGTCAAAAATAGATCAGAAACATAGAAATGTAGTCCAATTAAACCCCAGTTTGTGGAGGGAAAAAATTAAACCACATCGCCAAATGCATAACGGCTCTTTGCATGTCTTCCTATTGTGCGTGCCTAATTTTCCGCAACGCCCACATCGTATACGTTGCACTACCTCGCCCTTAGATGGAATTCTCTTCCGTTTGGGCCTACCGGGAGGACGCTTGACTGTTGGCGGTGCTATCAAATAATCATTTGGGTTAAACGTCGGCCTCTCCACTGTTGGAATGGGAAATATAGTTCCGCTATAAGTAGCTCGAAAGCTGTCAACGTAATATGCGGACTCAATTGAATCATAAATGTTTCTCCCACTATTACGGAATGCAACAACCGCATGGGAACATGGAAACCCATTAATCTGCCACTGAAAACATGAACATGCCTTCTTGACAACGTCAACCAACACCGACGGATGGGAGTGAACCTCATACACATCATCATTTGCTTGGCTCACACACCATGGCCTGCTTTCGTTGTAGGCTGCAACCAATTTTTTCTCCATTTTTGGAGATATTACACCGCCCCATTTAGTGCATTTAACTCTGCGCTCCGACATCTGCTCCATGATTTGACCCCTTATCGTATCAACCAATCTTGTAATAGGAAGATGACGGGCTTGTCCAACCCAATTATTGAAAGACTCGGCAGCGTTCGAGCACATCTCCCCGTACCGTCGGCCACTAAAAAATGACAAAACAATAATTCACAAGGAGCATTAATTATAACAAAAACATATTACAAAGAAACATACGGGCCGTAACAATACAGAATAACCCATTACACGGACTGTGAATACCTGAAATACGCATTAGACCAATGTTTTGGGTGCAAGTCTTTCAGAAAATCTTCAATCACAGCTGGGCTGGACTTCTTCAGTACCTCCAATTTCTCGTTGAAGCAAGTAGCAGTGGGCGCGTAGGCACATTCCCGCAACTTGCGCATCAACCCAATTTTATGCGACGCATTTACATATCTCATTCTATCCCGCAAGTTCATTTGGAGATGCAACAGACAAAACGCATGATGCGCAGAAGGGAAAATTATTGGTATGGAGTGTATTAACCCGATGTGACGGTCAGATATGAAAGTTAATGTCCGACCACCCCCAACAACTTCTTTCAAATTACGAAGAAACCATTCCCAATTGGTTGAATTTTCTGAATCAACAATAGCAAAGGCTACCGGGAACAATCCTACAAACACACATACAACATAAACAGTCTGGCATAAGTAAATATGTAAAACTAACACCCAAAATTATTACGATGCATTTTTTTAAGTGAAATCAAATAATCATGAACTTTGCAGATGAAAGCTAGATGAAAACATTACCTTGATTGGCGTCTTTAGCAGTAGCCGCAAGTAGATTACCTTTGAACCTACCTTTCAAGAACGTTCCATCCAGAATAGTAGAGGCCGACAATGATTGAACCCATCTATACATGCGCGAAACGATATAAAATATCGAACAAACTTCCCGGTTTTTTGATCAAAATCAAGGTCAATGTAACTGTTTGGGTTTTTTTGCATAACAGCATCACTATACCACCTGAGTTGATCGAACAACGTGGCATGATCCCCCGTAAACTTCACCTCTCGCTTTTTCAACACCCAACCAGGCAACCCAGTAACTAATGTCCAAACCATAATCATTTTTCAAGTCGAAAATAACGTCGGTAGGCCGCGTCAATGGCTTATCGCGCACTCTATCCGCAACAACTGCAGACACCATTTCCGGACCTGCGAGGGTTCCTACATCGTCTGGCGACCCCCACAAGTATGTACCTTTGTCAAACCTCTTAATACATAACACCCGGATAGCGATAACATCCTCGCATGAGGCCGACCACAAACATTTTGTTGACACCGCAAACTTACACATTGCTGTAATTCGAACGGAATCATTTTTAATGTACTTGAATTGAAATCCACGTTCAACGGCATACTTACATAGAACTTCACGAAATTCACCTGCTCCACCACCAAACAATTGTCCCACATGGCTAATCCCATATGCCCATTGGGCCGACAAGAACGTCCTCGATCTATTCGGACAATATGTTGGTAGTAAGTCCATCTGCTCATCCACACAAACATTCCGACTACCATCTCGGGGGATAACCCCATCCTCCATGGAATCCAGCAATCCACAACTACCCCCCACACCAACACTAGTTTCCTGAATGAGAACCTCAATGTGACTTATTCCAAATGACTTAGCAAGGCACAACATGTTTTGAATATCAACATCACTATCCACTTTAAATTTCTTGTACCCGGGAACATCGAACATCAAACACACCACAGCTGGTACCAATCCATCGAACTTCGCACAAATTTCATCCACAATCTGAACGAATGACGAATCTTGATGCAATCGAATAAGAACATTGACTAAACCATACGAACACACCAACAATATCCCTCCGTCCATACCTGTGACACATTTGTTTAACCCATTATTATGGCAACATACCTGACAAAAAACATAACAAAAACAGTTTTGCTATCCATAAAATTGCTGTAATTAATCGATGCCAACCCACTGACATATCGCAGACATGAACCACAAACACAGAGATTGCAAAAATGAACTAACGAAACACACACTTGTTTGTAAAATATGACCCACAGAAGTGTAAAACACAGCGTGGTCACCATTTCCAGCCTCCATAAAATGGTGAAAACCAATGTGAAGGAATGTTTTAAAAAAATCAATAATAAATGATGGAAGACGATGTCAATGAATAAGAAGACAATGTTAATCAATTTAAAAACAGTAGGAAAAATGGCCAACAAAAAACATGTTACACATCGATTCCGACAAATTAAAAACTGTTGAAAAACAATTTTAACAACAAAAAATTCCGAACACACAGATCAGAGAAATGTTAATAACACAGCGTTTTCACCAATAACTGCCTCTATGACAAATTCTGGAAAACAATGTGAAAATAATGTTGAAAATGGTATTCAATATAATGATGAAAACAATGGTAATGAGTAAGAATCCAATGTTAATCAATAAAAAATAGGGAAAAAAATGGTTATAAAATAACATGGTATACATTGTGTTCCAAACATAATGAGGAACGGTGAAGAACGACGTAAATAACTGGTAAATCGGCACTGATAGATCAGAGCAACGGAGGAGGGGAAAACAATAAAACAAAACAAGCCCTGTCGTTATGAAAAACTTACCCACAACTGTGTGAACACAGCAATCCAACACCCTCACCAACCGGAAAATAACCAGACCACCGGGAAAAATGGTGAAAACCGTTTCCGGCCTCCAAAAAACCAAATGAGGAAAAAATTTTCAATGAAGGATAACCGTGATAATCAATGTTAAATATGAATTCGATGTTAATCAATAAGCACTCCTGGTGAAAATGCCACTCACGAACTCAGTTGACTATTAAAACAATGAAACTGATGGTAGTCAATCCCCAAAAATACGTAATGCAAAATCCTAGATTAATGTTAACAGAAATAGTCATGGAAGGGTATAGAAGTCAAATAAAATTAAATGAAATCACATCCCCATAAATCTGCCAAAATAATAGGACTAAATGGTGCATAAGAATATTTGTAGGACTAAATGGTTTAACATTCTACCACATAGGATTTACAGGTAATTTTTTCAAAAAAGAAGACATTTAAAAAAAAGAAAAATTTAAAAATCACAATTCACATATATAGATAATTATAAATACAATCCGTGCATAGCACGGGTGATATGCTAGTATTATATAAGGAAAATGGGGTTTTTAACCCACAAGCTTTGTAGGAGCTCCAATATTCCAATCCTAATTTTCTAATTTTCTGATTAAAAAAAAAAAAAAACCTCAGCATTTATTAATTTGTCCCTACCCCCATGCCTTTTGAGAGATTTGGTCAAAACCCCCTCATAATTAAATTTTAATGTATTAAAGACCAACATAAACAAAATTCCATGAAAATTCCAACACAAAAACCCCCTCATAATTAAACTTTAATGTATCAATGACCAGCATAAACAAAATTCCTTGAAAATTCCAACACAGATGATTATCATCAAAATATTAAACTTTAATATAATATAACTTTTTATGTAGATATTAGTTTGTAATAAAATTATTATTTTTAGAAATTCTCTCATCAAGATCTATCAACTAAGATTCATGTTGACTATAAAATTCTTTATAAAAAAAAAAAAAAATTATTACGGTTGAAATTGATATAAATAGCAATAGTAACATGTTACTCTGTTTGATGGTTACTCTGTTTGATAGTAACATGTTATTCTGTCTCACTGTAACATGTTACTTTGTCTGACAGTAATATGTTACTCTGGTTCATAGTAACAAGTTACTCTAGTAATATTGTCCAAAAAAAAAAAAAAAAAGATATTTTACTTTTGTCCTTACTCAATTATGTGCTTTTCTCCTCAGGGGTTTATGAAGTAAAATAAATTGAGCTGTCATTTTCACTAAACAATGGTCCAATGAAGGGGTTTTGGCTAAATTTCTCAAGCATTTTTTACTTCTCCCATACCTACTGCTGCACCATTTTCAACTTCCCCCATACACTATGTTTAGTTGTAACGCCCCCAAAATAAACCCATAAAATATACAATATTGACATGCTTAGACATAAGAGAATAAAGCATAATTACATTTCATCAGAGTATTTCTTACAAATATATTACAAGTTGACAACAAAAGTAAATACCTTACGGACTTACAACTTTCTAAGTCAACACTTGGTTGCAAAAGGAAAGTACTAACTCTATATAAAATAAGCCCTTGGCTTGATGTACATATAATACAACAAAAATAAACAAAAGAGTCTTCAACTCCCACAACCATCCAAGCTAAGATCTCGGAGGCGGCATAATACCTGAACTTGAAAATGATGTCCCATATAGGGTGAGCCAACGCCCAATAGAGATATGCTAAACATAATATGAGCAATAACTAAAACATTAGCATTTGATAAATGTTTAACTCACATAAATCAATTCATAACCCATTTCAATTACATGACAAATGTGTTCATGTTTTATTTCATTTTCCATTTCTTATCCAATTCTCAATTCATAACTATGGCTCAGAACCTGGCCAAACTATTTAAATGAGACTACATCTCATATCAACCGTACTTCCATTTTAATTGAGATAACAACTCATATTAGACACTTCATACGTCACAATGGATACACATAATTGCTGTATCAATCTCAAATAAAACACTTCCATACTTCGTAGATGATACACAGATTTGCTGTATCAATACTTCAATAGATACACATAATTGTTGTATCAATGGAGTCCATCCCCAATCTCCTCCCAAATAAAATCCGGTTTAGGAGTCCATCTCCCATCTTCTCCTAAACCGTGGAATACATCACCTATCTCCTCTCACACAACACAATGTATATAAACACATATCATATACATAATCAATCAATACATAAATTCGATGTATTGTTCCCATTGTCTTATTCGATGACATATTCAATTGATCAGTTTTAGTTCGCCTAATCATCATGGATTATCTACAACAATCAAGACTATTCTCCACCGATAGACCAAAGTAATTATTTCTAAACAGATAATAATTACATCCAACAAATAAATTATCAACAATTTCCAAGGTGAGTGATTAATAATTCCAACTCCACCATTCTATCTCATAATGAGCCAATTACATTATTTCTAACTCAATTTCATATTTCCATAATAAATGTCATTAATCACACTAATGACCCAAATATACCCAAACATGGCATTTTCCCCATTTTTCTCAATATTGACCCAAAGGTCTAAATATTATCAACAACATCAATAAATTCTATTTCAGACCCAAAACACATATGTATGAGTCAAATGAACAAAACCCCTCTTTTCAACGTTATACATCTCAAACCCTAACTTCCCAAATCAAACCATTTATACAAAAAGCTCAACGTCTATGTTAAAGCTCATAAAGATGAGTAGGAATCCCTACCTCAAGAGATGCAACTCAAAGGAGATGATGAAGAAATCTCGAAATGCTACAAAACCCAAGATTTTCGGATTGATAGGAAGCCCAAGCCAAGCTGTACACTCTTTGCAAAGACACTTAGGGAGTAGATCACTCAAGCTAGATCAATCCCTAGAGAGAAGGTATATTCTAGAGAGATGAGCTCTCAAAAGAGGGTTTAGAAAAGAAAAAGAGAGAAAGGAAATGTGAAAAGTGATTCAAAATCACCCAGCTGCCATCTGATATACGACTAGTCCGCTCGAGCGGAGAATAGGACGCTCGAGCGTCAAGCACAAAAACTGGACCCGCTCGAGCGCCAAGACATAAAAACAAAATACACCTGCTCGAGCGCAAAGGAAAGCCCGCTCGAGCGTAGATTACCATCTTCCAGTACTTTTACAGACAATGAACACCCGCTTGAGCGCGACCAACTCGAGTTTAAGAAAATTCGCTCGAGCGTGAAAAACGCACCTGCAGTAGTTTTGCAAAGGCACAAAATGCGGAAAGTGTGTAAACTCTGCTCGAGCGCAAAGGGACTCGCTCCGCTCGAACGGACCACCAAAAAAAAACTGGGCAACAAGGAATGGGACTAAAGCTTAACCAACCTGTTTGAAACACGCCCAACACATCCTAAGACTCAAATATATGAAATTAAAGGATGACAACAAGATATATACAACAACCAACTCCACGGAACCTAAGTCCGGAATACAACAATCAAAGGAGGAAGAACCAAGATCGCTATAACCTCCCCCCTTTAAGGAATTTCGTCCCCGAAATTAAGTACAAGTTTTTCAAAAACATGATTTCTCAATTACCAACATTATTACAATGCAAAATTCAATAACTTGACCCATTACCGGTCATTCCATCTCTATTCAAGAGGCAACTTCTATATAATCTCCAACATGCATTATCAACAAGCATCTCAAAACATATTCAATGCAAACAATACATTTGCATTTCTAAAACATCATTAGCATATACAATGTTAAAATTAACTTCCATTTTAAGGCAAGTTCCAAAATATATTTCTATAAACCAAAACATTGACAATGTTTTACAACTTAAGACATGTTCCATGCTCTTAAAGTTTATCAATATTACAAAATTCCCATTACATGGTTAAACATTAACAAAAAAGTCCGGATACTTTTCATGGACAGCCAACTCACGTTCCCAAGTGGCTTCTTCCACTCCGTGATGTTTCCACAAAACTTTCACCAAGGGAATGGTCTTGTCTAGCAAGACTTGATCCCGCCTATCCAAGACCCGAACTGGTCTCTCCTCATACGAGATATCCTTGTTAACCTCCAAGTCGGTCCAATCCAACACATGGGACAGATCCAGCTCGTACTTCTGAAGCATACTAACGTGAAACACGTTATGCACTCCAGATAACTGCGGCGGCAAAGCCAAACAGTAGGCAACCTCGCCAATCCTCTCAAGGATCTCGAAAGGGCCAATAAACCGAGGGATAATTTCCCACTCTTACCAAATCTCATCAAACCCCGCCTAGGTGATATTTTCAAGAAGACATGATCACCCATCTCAAATGCTAAAGGCCTCCTCCTACGATCGGCATAACTCTTTTGATGACTCTGGGTTGTAACAAGCCTCCTACGGATAAGTTCAACTTTCTCCGTCGTTTCCCTCACCAACTCTGGGCCCAACAAAGGTGCATCACCCACCTCAGCCCAACAAACTGGAGACCTACAAGGTCGGCCATACAAGGCCTCAAACGGTGCCATACCGATACTCGATTGAAAACTGTTGTTGTAGGCAAACTCCACCAAGGGCAAGGGCCTCTCCCACGTCCCACTAAAGTCAAGGACACAACCTCGAAGCATATCTTCAAGGATCTGAATAGTACGCTCGGATTGCCCATCAGTCTGAGGATGATATGTAACGCCCTCAAAATAATACATAAATCCCATCATTCTAGACATGCAATGGTATAAAGAAATCAACACCTTTCCATTCATCAGAGTAGTTCTTACAACAGTATTACATGTTAACAACAAAAGCAACTGCCCTACAGGCTTACAACTTTCCAAGTTAACACTTGGTTACACAAAAGAAGAGTACTAACTCTATACAAAATAAGCCCTTGGCTTGATATACATGTAATACAACAAAATAATCAAAAGAAAGTCTTCAACTCTCATATCCATCCAAGCTAAGTCCTTAAAGGTGGCATGCTACCTGTACCTGAAAATAATGTCCCATATAAGGTGAGCCAACGCCCAGTAAAGATATGCTAAACACAATATCGGCAGTAACTAAGACATTAGCAATTGATAAATGTTTAAATCACATAAATCAATTCATAATTCATTTCCATTACATGACCACTATATCCATGTTCTATTTCATTTCCCATTTCTTATCAAGTTCACAATTCACAGCACCGGCTCAGAACCTGGCCAACAACTTACATGAAACAGTAACTCATATTAAACGATTCCCATTTCACAATAGATAAGCATACTAGCTATATCAACACTTCGATAAACGAGCATATAAGCTATATCAACATTTCAACAAATAAGCCTACAAGCTATATCCACACTTCAACAGATAAGCATATGAGCTATATCAACACTTCCATAGATAAGCTTAAGAGATGTATCAACACATTAACTGACAAGCATATGAGCTGTATCAGCGAAGTCCATCCCCTATCTTCTCCCAAGCAACATCCGGTTTAGAGGTCCATCCCCTATCTTCCCCTAAACCGTAGAGTACATCCCCTATCTTCTCCCATATACACAATGTATATACACAAAGGTCATATACTCAATCAAACAATACATAGCGTTAATGTATTCTATCAACCGTCATACTCTATGACACATCCAATTTATTAGTTTTAGTTTGCCTAATCATCATGCACTGTCTACAACAATCACAACTACCCTCCACCGGTAGCCCAAAACAATTATTTCTAAACAGATAATAGAAGCTCCAACAGATAAAAATATTAATGTTTTAAAAAGGGAGCAATTAATAAATCCAACTCCACCATTCTACCATATAATGAGCCAATTTCATTATTTCCAACTCAATTCCATATAACCACCATTTTCCCAAATTAATTATACCAATTAATTTGTCCAACAAATTAGGGTTTTCTACCCCATTCCCCAATATTAACCCAATGGTCTAAATATCAACAACCAACAACAATATCATTATTTTGAAACCCAAAATACACATTTTTAGAATCAAAATAACACAACCTCCTTTTCAACATTTTCAAACACTAACTCCCAAAATCAACCATTTAGCAAAATGCCCAAATATCTATGTCAAAACCCATAGTTGTGAGTAGGAATCCCTATCTCAAAAGATGAAACCCAACGAAGGAGATGACGAAAATGAAGATGCTCCAAATCCCAAGATTCTTGGATCACAAGATAGCCCACGACGATCAACAACTTTTTTGTAAAGACCAAAGGTTTGGAAAACACTCTAGCTAGATCAACACTTAGAGAGAAGTAAAGACTTGAGAGAGAGAAGCTCTCAAATGGCGTTTTTGAAAAGTAAGAGAGAGAGAGTGTGAATATAAAAAGTGATTTTAAAATGCCCAGCTGCCAATTGATATGCGACATTCCCGCTCAAGCGTCAAGAACAAAAAACTAGGTCCGCTCGAGCGCAAAAAGTCCCGCTCGAGCGCCAAGACACATGAATAAAGTACATCCGCTCGAGCGCGAAGACCAGTCCGCTCGAGCGTGGATTTCCCCCTCCCAGAACATACACTAAAAATGTACCACTAGCTCGAGGGCCAATAAGACCGCTCGAGCACAACCCGCTCAAGCGCAGGAAACCCGCTCGAGCACAGAAAACACACCTACAGAAGTTTTGCAAGGACACAAAATACTGGAAGAGTGTAAATCCCGCTCGAGCACAAGAAGACCCGCTCAAGCGGACCATCCAAAAACTGTGCAACAACAATGGGAGCCAAAACTTTACCAACCTGAATCAACCAAGCCCAACACATCCTAAAACTCAAACGAATCGATTTAAAGGATGACAACAAGACAATTACAACTAACAACTTCATGGAACCGCGTCGGGAATACAACTGAACAGTAAAGGGACAACCGGGATCGCTATATGATACGCCGTGCTAAAGGTCAACTTAGTGCCCAAGGCACTCTACAAACTTTGCCACAACTTAGTAGTAAAACGTGGATCTCTATCAGAGATGAGCAACACTGGGACCCTGTGTAACCTCACTATGTCCCGAATATATAAGTCAGCAAGATGATCTACCGAATCTCTTACGCGCATAGGGATAAAGTGCGCCGACTTAGTCAACCGGTCTACAACCACCCAAATAGCATCACTACCCCGCTGAGTCCTCGAAAGACCTACAACGAAGTCCATAGTGACATGCTCCCACTTCTACTCGGCAATAGGCAAGGGTTGTAACAATCCCGCTGGCCTCTGATGCTCGGCCTTCACTTGCTGACAAGTAAGGCACTTAGACACAAACACTGCCACATCCTTCTTCATACCCCACCACCAAAACTGGCGACCTAAATCACGATACATCTTAGTGCCTCCCGGATGCACCGCAAGGCGTGAATGGTGAAACACTCGGAGTACCTCCTCTCGGCAAGACTCCGGCACAAAAAAACGGTCTCAGTATCTCACACTCAGGTCGGGATACATAATCAAACCCTTCTCAACCTTTTCACTGGAGATCTTCTCTCGAAGGGTGTAGACACCCCATTTTTGACCGTCTTCAAGACTTGGACGTCACCGCTTGAACACTCGGTGATCATCCATGTTTGTGTTCGTCTTGAGTTCCCGGAGGCCGTGGCAGCGCGCCTCGCCTCAGGACCTCTCGACTCAACTGTTTTGTGTCTGGTTTTGCACCAAACACTTGTGTTTTGCCTTTGAGGGGCAGGGTAGGGCTTGTAGACCATCCCCACCCATCACCGGCCCTGGCTTGAGGCCACCGGCCATGTTTTGTTGCCACCGGCCAAATGTTTGGCCGGCCGGCATTATAGGTGGCCGGCCGGCTATCTTTTTTTGGTCAATTGCATGTTTGGCCGGCCGGCTAATGTGCATCTGCTTTTGCAGATATTTTTCTGCAGCTAGCATGCACTTTCACTCCTATGGAGGGATTGCCCTCTTATTAGCTTCCTTTGGAAGCTGTACAAGACTAAATTGTCTATATGAGGGGGTCTTCTCTCCTTCTTTCAGGGGTTAGACAATTTAGACAGAATTTTCTGAGGGTTTTGAGTTTTAGGATTAGGGTTCATATGTCCTCCATCTCTATATCTCTCCCTCTCTTTCTTTTGTAAGTGTTTTTGCCTTAGTTTTGCACACAAACACCCACCATCACACCTTTTCTTGGAGCTGAGGCCCTTGAGGGTTGTTTTTGGAGTTTTGAAGCTGGTTTGAGCTTGAAGAACCAGCTGGTCCACCATTGGTGAAGAGGGTCTACAAGGGTAAGAAACTTGTCCCTTTATTCCCTATTTTTGCATTGCATTTTTGCCTACCTTGCATCTGTCTTTGAGCTTTGTGTATAACATATAAAATTTCTGATTTTTAGTGCTCTAAATAGTTGGTTAAGGTTTCTTTAATCTTTGGGGTTGTTTGACCCCTCTTAAGCCTTGAGAGGCTCCATTTTGTGCCATTTTGGTTGAGCTCCAGAACCATTGTGTTTGGGCCTCCTCACCACTGAAATCTTGAGGGATTTCAGTGATGAGGATAGTGCCTTGAGGTCCTAGGAAGGAGAGGGCCACCCCATCTCCTTATTGTCCTTAAAAAGGGCCTTTTTTTGCCTCTTGAGGGAGCATCTAATCTAAGTGTATGTTGGCCATGCCTTAGCTGATTTTCATGCTTATTATGTCATAATATACCTCTGTTTTTAGTTGGTTTGGACACACCTTGCTTGTTTAGCATATATGTCTTGTAATGCCATATTGTAGCCTTAACATGCATCTAGGTTTTAACCCTTGTTCAAGCATGCTTTTGGCCTAGCTTTGTGAAGCTTTTGTACTTGTTTTGCCATGTTTAAGGTCTGTTTTTGGTTGTTTTGGTCAACCATAACATGTATTGCATAGCTCCTTTGCATTGTTAGCTTGTAGGCTTTAAGTATGTGAAGTGTTGGGTATGCATTGTTTGATTTATTTTAGTGGTTTGGCACCACTTATGGCATCATTTTAGTCCCCATGACATGCTTGTATGCTTGCCTTTGATGCCTTGAAAGCTTGTGTTGTACGCTCCATGTTTTGGCAACTATGCATGCTTTTGGATTTGAGCCATTTAGATGCCATCTAAATGTGTTGTTGGCTTTGTTTTAATATGTTAAAACTCTGTTTTTGATCATTTAATTCATGCCATGTTTAGTTTTGTTAAGGGTATTTTAATGCCTCCCTTAGCTTACCTTGGGTTTTGGATCTTGGTTGCATGTCTTGGCTTATCCTGTTTAATTGATTTGGCATCATATTTAAGATGATTTCAGAGCTTAATGTGCATGCTAATTGTCCATGTTTAGTCTCTTTTAAGTGTGCTTAAAAGTTGCTCTTATGTGCTTAAGTGTTGGCCTATTAACATGTACATGTGTGTGTGTGTGTGTTGGACCTCACTTCCATAGCATTGGCCACTGATTTTGGCATGCTTGCGAGCTATCCATGTTAGTCTAAGTCCATTCTTGCATGTGTTGCATGCTTTCCTTGTGTGTTGTTGCATGCTTGGTCCCATTGATGCGATGTTGCATGCCTTGCATACTTGTATGTTTAGATTACATCTTGCATGCTTGTCATTAAAATGCTTGTTCCATGCCTTGCATGATTATTGTATGTCTTGTATGCTTCTTAGCATTGTCTATGTTGCATACTAGCCAACATGCTTAGAGTTGCATTGCATTAGCATGTATACTTGGCCTCTTGAATTGCTTGTGATAGAGGTTGAGTTCAATTTGTTTGATTATGTGCATTGCATTCCATCTTTAGTGCCGACCGGCCATCATTTTTGGCCGATGGAACAACTTTATGGCCGGTGACCATTATCCATGGCTGGTGGCCAATCCCCTCAGTCGATAGTGTTCCACAACACTCAGAGAAGCAACCCTGAGACTTTGGCAGTCATCAGAGAAGCAGAGTGAGAAAAACAGAGGCAACTTGAGCATGGTGGTGGATTTCCGAGCAAAACCGAGTGCGCACTGCATTGGGTCTTCATCTCGAGACTGTTTACTGCTTAATTAGATTAATTAATGTGTTAATTAATTAGGTGGTTTATAATATTGGTTACCTTGCGAGTTAGTTAATCTGTATTATTCTTTCGGTCCCTCCGTGTGAGGGCGTATTGTAATAAGTGTGCGTGAGTGTGTGTATGTCTTCCAACCTCACGTCTTTCTTCCCTTTTATTTAACCGCTTACAATGGTTAGATTTAGGGCATATTTCAAATAGCATACTTATGCTTCGCATGTTTGCATTCATTCATCAGTATTGCATGCACCGGGCTCGGTACATCATGCTAACTGCACTTGCATTTCAATTCCAAGTTGAGTACTTGTTAGTTGCAGCATTTCACATGCCATTCCTAGATTAGCCGAGCCTACTTTAGTGACATTTTGTATGCGATGCATTAGCCACTTAACATGAACTAGGGTCACGCACGATTACTAATATGTTCTTGCTTTGGCACGGAGTACTTTGTAAGTATTTTATGCTTTAACATCTCGCATGAGTGTGAATGTTAACATAACAGCATGCTTACCATGTGGCTAAATGCTTATGTGTTATAAACTGCCTGAATGCCTGTGGGTGAAGGTTGGATTGTTTGAGTTGGAGCAACTTGTTGAAATTCGTGTTTTTAGCCTACTTGCGAGTAGCAAATTCCAAAGCGTTTTCCAAAAAAACGGACATGAAATGTTTTTGTTCCAATTTGGGCGATTTGGTCTATACTTGTTTGCTGTGCGCATAACATAGTAATTCTAAGCTAATAACTGGAATAAGGACATGTAATGTTTTCAAAACAAAGATATCGCGGTTAGTAGAGGCCGATCTTCAGATCGGGTGAGAGGGGGTGCTCATAGCTGACCTTCCCCAATCGTACCCAAGCTCCCGAGCTGAGGCAACTTTGGTGATGACGGACATGTAGCCTTTGGCACCGAGTCAGGGTTTCCTAAATTTCTCATAAAAAAATATTTAGGTGGCGACTCTATATCTGGCAAAGCAGTCCATGTTTGGCACTTCTTTTCTAAAAATCTGTTTTCTCAAAACGATTTGCCGGATTTGGACTCTTTGGTTCAGACTAAGAACCGTGACACAAAATCGAGTCCGAACTGTGGTGGCATAAAGCCCGAGGGTGCGTCCACAGTTTCTGGCGACTCTGCTGGGGACATTTTAGAGAGCTTGACTCGAACTCGTGATATCTTGTTTTGATTTCACTTATGTGTCTCTTTGCATTGCATGTGCATTGGTGCGCCTAGGACACCGTGTTTGCCATCTGTCATTCCTGAACGGTTTGCCGGAGGCTTGTCTTGTCAAGACATGACCATAAGGCTGACCGGTTGTGGGCTTTGACAGTATGGAAACACAAACCCCGGTTTTACCGGGGCACCCTTTTCGACCATTCGACCTAGTGCATATCGAAATCCATAATGACCATTCCAAACTAGGACAGGTTGCTTACCCGATTTTAGGTTGTTTGAAACCGCTGTGTGCATAGTAAAACCGCTGCGTGTGTATTAAAACCCTAGCTCTTGACAAAATAGGACGGGGAAACCCTACCCTAACATAGGGGTGTTTTGGCTCTCTTTTACTTGCTATGTGCTTTTAGAGTGTATCTCTACAAGAACGCGCATATTAGTTTGCAAGTTTGAGTATCAGGCCCGAGGGCACCAGTGTCAGTTTGTGGGAATCAGTTATATCTGTGGGTATCCGATTCAGTATTTTGGGGCAATGATGCAGTGATTCTGAGGAACAGTGATCAGTAATAGAGTACAGTTGTTCGGCTACATCTGTGTTTGATCCGTTTGGGCTGAAATGTTGCTTGTCTTTCTTTTCAGTTCAGAGAGTTGATATAGAATAGCTAGTGTTCCCCCTTGCTGAGACAAGACTTATGATGACGCAGAATTTGGAAGAGATTGTGGTTATGACAGCCGCATTAGATCAGGGAATCACTCTGCAAAGTGAGACCAATGTTGATGTGCAGCACCCACCCAGGTCGCCTGCTGCGCACCCGGTCTGGACCCCCCAGTTGTATCAGGCTCGCGAGCCCACCACATTCGAGTTGATGGGGATGATAGGTGATCTCCAGAGGTCCGTGGCGGATCTCGCCTACGGAATGTCAGCTTCACCACCAGCCACACCATACGCCGGGAATTTTGTACCCCAGGAGCCCCGCTATTGGGACGGATTGTGATCGAACTTAGCCAAATCGAAGTAGCCTCCAGCTATGGCATTGACGTATCAACATCAACCCAAACCCTCGATCAGGCTGAGGCCAGAGGCAAGGACAAAATGAAGGCAGATGCCGACCCCATTGAACAACTGCTATGGGCAGTCGAGGCTTTGAAAGCCGCGAGGATGAGTAAACAACAGATATCTACAGTTGTGACAAAAGCTGTGGAGGATGCTTTCTCCACTCCACCTGAGGATAGTTCAAGTCGGTCAAAAAACCAAGATAGGCCCAGTTATACCAAAACAATTCCTTCCGTTCCCAATCCTGCACCTGGGAAAGATCAAAAAGCCAAGGCAATCCCTGCTGACCCTTTTACGAGTGCGTCTAGCAAGAATACTCAACCTTCAGAGTACCTACCCCGAGGGCGCAGGGTCTTTCACGCTCTCTATATGCCGTTGTCAAAGGCACTTCAGATCCTTGCCGAAAGGGGGCATCTTAAACCCTTGGAGCCTCGGCCTCTCCCAAAGAATCTCCCTACTACACATGATGTTGCCTTGTACTATGCATACCACCAGTAAATTGGTCATGCTACCGATAATTGTTTTCGCCTCCATCATGAGGTGCAAGACTTGATCGACAACGAGGTTATCCTCCCGCCCACCTCAGCCAAGTCCGTTACTACCCAGTTATTGGATTTTCAAGATACTGATACTGCGAGTATGTAATCAGAGAATGAACCACCTGCGGGCGGCGCTTGGTGTGTTTTTGGATATGGCGTCTGGCATGCATTTTTGAGCATCTGCGACTACTAGTTTTGTAAATTCTGGCTGGGGTGTCGAGTTAGTCTTTTGTTTTGTTTTGAGTCTGTCTCATTGTCGCGAGTCAGTCTTTTTTGCTTAAGGGTCTGTCTTGTTGTAGTGAGTCAGTCCCCTTGTATAGAATGTCAGGTGATTTCGGGGTTGTTGCCTCGAACACTGTTTTGTTTTGTAATTACTTCTTTTGCTTTCTTTTTGAGTCTGTCTCTACTGTGGAGCCAGTTGCAACCAGGAAATCTGAATGAAACAGCTGCGGCTATCATGTTTCCGTGCTTATTTTGAGCTAGTTGTGCTGGAGGATTCGAATGGGACGACAGTACATTCTGCATGCTCTCTTGTGCCCTGAAAATCATTATAATGACCTAAGTTTTTTCCAAAACCGTTTTGAACACTGCGGTGAAAACAAAGAGGAAGGCATCTCTTGGGTTTTGCAAAACTTGATCAAATTGAGAGAAAGATAGACGTGCTAAGCCTTTTAATGAATGAAATCATGCTTGTTAGCGTGAGTACTGAGAAGGACCCTGGCTTGATCCAGATTGGTTCCACACTATCTTCAGCGTGAGCGATGTGTCGCTTTCATAAAAACTTTCAAAAAAACAAAATGTTTTGCGCAGTCCTGTGAAGACCTGTGTGGAATCGCTCTCAAGATTGTGCAGCCTAGGATCGCTCTTAGCCTCAAGATTCAATCCATCTGTTTTCAAGCCTTGACCACAATCCAGACTGTTCAATGATCAACCATCAAGAGAGGCCCGTGTGGTAAGATTTGAAGCGGCCCTCGAGCAAGAGGCACCAAAATCAGATCAAGAGGTCAGACATCGTCAACGGAAGCCAGCAAAGCTAGAACAGAAGCACCCCTTAAACTAGGGGCAGAAAAATGTCAGATATGCTCGAAGAGCCAAATATGGATCCTTCTACAAATCAATACAACAGCCATTCTCCTGGATATAGAGAGGCTTCAATCTCAAAACCATTTGGCATGGACTTGTTACACTTTTACCCTTTGAGAGGCTCGCTGGGCTGAAAACCCGGAAGGGCGACCTAGGCAAAAGTTAGAGCAAGAAAAAAAAAACATATACAAAAAAAAAAAGAGAAACATACAAAAAATGCAAAAAAATACAAAAGCAAAAAAAATATACATGCAAAAAAAGAGAAAGAAGAAAAAGAAAAGGAAAAGAAGCTCGCAAGGTCAAAAACCCGTATCGGGCGCCTTGGCAAAAGTTAGAGCCTAAAAAGTGAAGGTTAAAATACCCGAGTGTACCTTAACTGGAACTACGTAAGGCTTGATTTCCATGTTTGGGATACGTAGGCAACTTCATCCTAAAGTCCAGCCCCCAACGCTTTCATAGCGTCTCAGTCCATGTAATGGTTTTGGTCACCTTTGCCTCCTCTGAATCCGATAGTTCGGTTGTGACAACCGGAACTACGCAGTCAACTTCCTCGTAAAGTCCAGCCCCCAACACCTTCGAAGTGGCTGTGTCCATATATTGGTCCTGACCATCATCATCTTCTCCGTGTTTGAGAATTCGTTTGCAATCATCACCAACGAGGACTGGTTTTCAGCATGCTACGGCATCATCCAAACAAGGGGCAACTTTCCGTTGCCATGAGTTGCCATGAGTCGTCGTTCAAACCAAGGGCAACTTTCCGTTGCCATGCATCCCTTTCAAGCAAGGGGCAATTTTTCATTTCCTCCAATTTGAGGTTGCGCATCTCGAGGGTGGGTTCCATGCTCGTTTAACATTGACCGTTTGCAAAAATAGTTTTTGAAAATTTTTACTGAAGTTGACTATTTTCTCGAAAACTATTTCATTTTTCAAAACTAGACCTTTTTTTTGGGACCCAGAAAGGAAAATTTTCAGTGCTTATAGTCTAACTTGCATGATTTCAAATCAAAAATTGAACAAGCATGCTAATCTAACTCTCATTTTGGTTAAAACTGTTTTAATAGAAAACCAAAACAAAAAATGGTCAAAGTGATGAACTAGGGGCACGGTCGAGTCAGGTGTTCTGTCTTTCCCCCGTCATCAACATACTTGCCAAAAGGGCACCCTATTCGCCGGAAAAGAAGGCACAGCTAAAGCTGTCTGTAAAGAGCTAAAAGCTCTCAATATCCTCCAAACAACGAGGTATTAAACCAAGTGTGAAGCACGAGTTGGGACAGATCAAGATACACCATTCCTGTCTGGAACATCGACTAGACGTCACCAGAAGAAATAGCCACGAGCCAACAGTGTTGGGCATGAACCCGTAACCTCTTGTCCATCAACCATCCAGGGGAGGGATATAAAATGAGAGATTAAAGAATAGAGAGGTGTAAGCTGAGAGAAAAGTAAGAAAAGGTTTTGAGAAAAAAAAAACCGAGCCTGGGGGCCGAGTGATGTAAGAATCACAAATCAGAACGGGTGGGAAACATATCCAGAGGAACTAGCTCCTCGAGATTTGAGGTCTTTCATTTTTTGTAAACATGTCCGTGTGTCGTGTCTTTTGTCTTGTTTAGCCCAACTTTTGTTTTGAGTCTTTTCCGAGCGTGTCTCGTTGTGATTAGGTTGTGTGCCTTTTGTTTGAGTCTTTTTCCGCTGTGTTCAGTTGTAGGCTCGATACCTCGGTTGAAAGACTCTTTTTCAATTTCAAAGATCGTTTATGCTCAGAGTGCTGTGCCATTCTCTACATTTATGCGAAGCAAAAGAAAAAAAAAAGAAGAAAAGGGAAAAACTGGGGCATCTGAGTGTGTTTCAGTCTCAGCCGATTCCGCCTTTGTATTCCGTCTTGTCAGATTGGGCTGTTTGCTCAGGATTTGCCGTGTGCAGAATGAACCGAGTGCTGTGTTATAAATTGTGTCTTGTGTGTTCAGAATTAAGCAGTGGTTTGCTTGGGTTGTTTTGCTGTTGACTGGTTAGTTATCTAATTATTACAGTGCAAATGCTCAATTTTCAGACAACAAATCAATTTCATTTACATTGAGGTGTAATATGGTGTGATGTAATGCAATATATGAGATATACAAATGTAACACTTTTTCAGACAAAAAGTTTGTTTCATTTCATTATCTTTTTCAAGTACATAGTTTTGAAAACGAAGATCTGCCTGCGGCAATACAAAGTATCCTAGCTACTAACAAAAAGGAAAAAGTACAAAAAAAAAAGAAAAACAGCAAAAATCTGGATCAATGACAAAGGATCTCAAGCCTGGGAGTCCGTCCTAGTCCTCTTCCTGGACGAAGGTCCAGGAGCATCATCAGCACTGTCATCTGAGCCAAAGTCCGAGCCGTCTTCGGTCTCCTCCGATGACGACTCCGCCTCCGCCTCCGCCTCCGCCTCCGACTCCTCGTCATCATCATCAGGGACTGGAGCCCGTGAGCTACTCCCGACATGAGTGCTCCCCTCTTTGGTGCGGGGGTATACTCTGCCCTCTCCATCTCCTCTGGCAGGAACAGGAGACCTGGCTGGAACACCTCCCACGGTGGGAATCTGGAAGGGAGGCTGAAAAATACAAAAGGCAAATGCATCGATATCTTGTGAGCGGTTTATCGGTCGCGAATGCGATGTATGAAAGTCTGATGTGTGAATGTCGTGGCGTTTATCAATGCGAATCGATGTATGAGTACAGTGTGTGAATGTCGTGGCGGTTTATCGGTCACGAATCGGTGTATAGTCTGATGTGTGAATCATGAAGCGGTTTATCGATGCGAGAATGAAATGTATAAGTACAGTGTATCAAATGCCGTGAGCAGTTTATCAAGTGTTGTGTTATGCATCGAATTATGTGAAGCAGTTTATGTGTATGGTTTGAGACCATGATCAGAAGAACATACCGGAATACTGTAAAGGGCCAGGAGGTCAAAGGTCCGCTATAGCATCCCCATTATGGAGGCATTCAGCTACAGGGACTGCCGGGTGTACTCGGAGGAAGCCTGCAAAAGTATCAGATGCATCAGTATTCTGCGGAATATCAAATGAAATGAAATGAAATGAAATGACTATGCAAGATGCAATATGAAGTAGTACATACCGGAGGCAAGTCGTGGAAACCGACCAACTCGTGATCAGCCGGAGGAGGGGCGAAGGGAATCTTGTAGGTCGCCCCACCCTGTCCTCTGTATGTCAGTGAGGTGGGCAGAACAGGCCAACCAGCCCCCGCCCTCTCTGAGCTTCACCCCTGCCGCGGACCCGGGCTCTCCTCGACATTCCTACTCCAGCCCCTGCTCCCGCCCTAGCTGCCGGTGCCACGGGCCTCTCTCTCTTAACCCAACGGCCACCGCTCAGAGGCCGTATGATATACGTCTGCACATACTCTCTGTAGTCGCCGATGCCTCTAAAGCGGATCGCGTCCCAGCTGATCGTGTAGTCAGCCATCTGCTCGGTCTCCCTCATATCCTTAGGAGAGTGAACCGGGACTATCTGCTCCGGTAACCCTAGGGTTTGGCGTAGGAAACATTCGCCTAGGTACCAAGCCTGACAGACCGAGCCCTCCAGCAGAATCCAGAAACGCGAGGTCTCCTCAGCACCGGCAAATCGATCCCAAATCATCGCCGGCAACGGAGCCCAAGGTTGCCAGGTGATCTGAAAATGAAATATAGTTTGTTATTTACTGTTATTGAAAGCATACAATGAAAAGCGAAGCTTAAATAAACTCTAAAGTCGAACGTACCTCCGCAAGGGTGATAGTGTCAAAATAGCGGCAGAAGAAGCTCAACATCTCCCAGGGCCTCCGCACGCACCTCCCATCGAAGCGGTGCGAGAACGGGACGACGAGAGGAGTCTCCGTGTCTGGCACTGGGGCTAGTCTGGGAAAGTAGGCGTAGACCCATAACTGCAGAGTAAATACCAGTATGCTTATCAGATAAAGCAGGATGCAGAACAAAGCAGAAATAACAGAGCCGTGTATCGTGCAGTGTATTGTGTGTACAGTGTGAGCAGTATAAGTTAGTGAAAAGCAGACTACAGTGTGTGCAGTGTACAGAATACAGTACAGAGTACAGATAATAGAAAGCAAGAAAGTAAAGCAGAAAAAGAAATGTACCTCCCAAGCACGCCAGTAGCCCCTGAGCAACTGTCCACGGGAAGCTGAGCTCATGTATCCGTAGAGCATAGCCAGAGCGGCGCCACATGATCATAATCACGAGATCTGTGTAACATCTACTAAGGCCTTGGCGAGCGAGAGGCCGCAGTATTCGCCGTCGGCAAAAATAGTGGTCCCAGCGGAACATCGAAGCCGCAAGCATATCGCTCCACGCCTCTGAGTCGCCGAGCCTCCTCCACTAAAGGTTTGGACCCTGAACTGGACCTCGAACCAGGAATAATGAACGAAGCCTAGATGTGTGAGAGGTGGCACCTCGCCAAGCAGATAGATATGAGCAGCCGTCCACTCGTCCATGTCAATGTCGAAGGGGATCGGATCACCCCCTACCCCGATGCCTGTTAGCATCGAGAAATCATAGGGAGTCATCGTCATGTCTCCCGTCGCAGAAAGATGGAACGAGTCGGTGGTGTCCCATTACCTCTCCGCTAGAGCAGCGAGGAGAGGCCTGCTCGTGGTGAGTCTGGACAGTCCTCTGCAGAATGCACCAAAACTGGCCTGGTCCACGATGTGGTGGACCGCATCAGGTAGCTCAACGTACCAATCTCGAGCAGCGATGTTCCCATACCCCCGGACGGTACGGGAATCTCCCTGTTTTCAAGCAAACAATTGCGAAGTGATGCTAAATATACCAGTTTTGAAAGGCATTCAGAATTCAGGCAAATATAGCATGTGTGCATATTTTTAGATTCAAACAACTACTGGGTGCCGGTGTGCTTACAGTGAACTACAACGTGTGATGTGTCAGCGTGTTTGCGTGGTTCAGTACAAATACAGCATGTGTGCATATTTTCAGATTCAAACAGATGTCGGGTACCGGTGTGATTGCAATAAACTACGATTATGTGCGGTGTGTCGTATGCGTATGTTTGAGTGGTTGAGCCGGTCACGGTGTGTGCACATGTCAGTCTCAAACAGATATCAGTTGCAAGTGTTCACAATTAACTACAGTATACAGTGCATCAGTGTATCTGAGCTAAGCAGTTAAAGAACATAATCAGCTATGGCAGTTTTATATTCTACATTGCGGAAAATAAAACAAATTAATGTTACCTCGGAAGCGCCAAAGGACAGATGAGATGTAGGCTCACACAAAAGAAGCTCTGGAGGCATCGCCCTATCAAAGCTCCGAAACTAGCGAAGTCCATCGGGAGGCAAGACATGGATCGCCGGCCGGTAGGTCGCCGAGTCGAATGGGTGAACGCTCAAAGGTAGAAGCTCGGCCCTGGGATCCATCTCGTGATCCGGGGGAGTCCGCCCTGTGGAATATCGTCGGCCATGTCAAATGTGACGAGAAAAATGGTCGCAAAAGGAAAACAAAGCTAGAATGCGAAGGGTCAACCAAAAAGTCAACCCCGAGAGAGTGGAAAATGGCCGGAAAAGTCGGGAAGTGGAAAAGGTATAGAGATCGAGAGAAACACGAGGGGAATAAACCCCAAAAAGTGGAAATAGCGAAAGGAACACCGAAATGGAGAAATATTCGGTTTAAAGTGTTCGAAACGCGAAGATATTCGCAAATCAAACGAGGAAGCGGGCGTGAAACGCAAGGAAACCGGAGGAAAGAAGAGAGAAAAATGTTCTAGAGAGAGAGAGCAACTATTTTCGGCCAAGGAAAATGAAAGAAATAGGGTGTGAAACCCTATTTTAAAAGACCCAAGGCGAAAAGTCAAAACTGCCCTGAATCAGGCATTTTTGGCTGGTCGGCTACATTTTTGGCCGGCCGGCCAAATGTTTGGCCGATGATGTTTTTTGGTGGCCGGTTGATGGCCGGTGGCTTTCCCTTCCGGCCGGTGAGCTTTCTACAACCTTGTTTGGGTCAAATCTGTGGTTTGGAACCTTTATTGTTCAAGATAGTACAAGAAAAGGCATTTCTGAAGCTCAACCGGCCTCCATTTTGATCTCGGACCATGTCTTATGTGCGTGGCACTCAAATTCGTGCAAGGTGTATCCTTTCTGTATCCTCTACAAGATTCAAAAGTTGCCCCATGTGCATTTCAATTCAATTGCGTTGTTTAGCGCACCGCACTGTCTTGTGCATTCCACCTCTATCGCACTATCTTGTGCACTCGCGTTGTCTAACGCATCGCGCTGTCTAGCGTATCACGCTGTTTTGTGCATCGCATCATTCGCGCTATTTTGCGCACCTCACTCGCATTGTCTTGTGCACGCACGGTCTAGGAGATCTTAAATCCTCGGAAGGTGCAAAACCTTTGGTGCTTGCATGTCTGCATATATTTTAGCGCTCATCATCCCTTGAATCGTTATGCATGCATACACGCATTGTAACACGTACAACTTGCATTGATGTGAATGCTTCTCACGTGCATTGTCATGCATCTTAAGCCGCACGTCGTCGCGCATTAGAAAATTCATGCATTTCAAGCGACTTGCGTTGTCGTGCATTCCATGTAACGTGCATTCCATGCATCATTCGCATTTCAAAAAACAACAGAAACAAAACCAAAAATCATGCATCACTTGTATTTTCAAGAAACAAAAAAAAAAACATGCACATGTCATGCATTTCATTTTAATATATTGCATATGTCATGCATTTCCATTGCATCATATCCATTCCATTGCATATTGTATATAGTGCATTGTAACTTGCATGTATTCACTGCATCACCTCCATCTATGGCTTGCGCCTTTCCATGTTGAGCTGGGTCTGGTATGTGCCCATACCTTTCACGTCGAAGCATAGTTCAGTTGACCGTTCTATGTTAGACGCGGCTTGTTTGCGCCCATGCTTTTCCTAGGCAAGACTTGGTCTGGCCTGCGTGCCATATCCATTGCATCATATCCATTCCATTGCATATTGTATATAGTGCATTGTAGCTTGCATGCATTCACTGCATCACCTCCATCTATGGCTTGCGCTTTTCCATATTGAGCTTGGTTTGGTATGTGCCCATACTTTTCATGTCGAAGCATAGTTCAGTCGACCGTTCTATGTTAGACGCGGCTTGTTTGCGCCCATGCCTTTCCTAGGCAAGACTTGGTCTGGCCTGCGTGCCATATCCATTGCATCATATCCATTCCATTGCATATTGTATATAGTGCATTGTAGCTTGCATGCATTCATTGTATCACCTCCATCTATGGCTAGCGCCTTTCCATGTTGAGCTTGGTTTGGTATGTGCCCATACTTTTCACGTCGAAGCATAGTTCAGTCGACCGTTCTATGTTAGATGTGGCTTGTTTGCGCCCATGCCTTTCCTAGGCAAGACTTCGTCTGGCCTGCGTGCCATATCCATTGCATCATATCCATTCCATTGCATATTGTATATAGTGCATTGTAGCTTGCATGCATTCACTGCATCACCTCCATCTATGGCTTGCGCCTTTCCATGTTGAGCTTGGTCTGGTATGTGCCCATACTTTTCACGTCGAAGCATAGTTCAGTCGACCGTTCTATGTTAGACGCGGCTTGTTTGCGCCCATGCCTTTCCTAGGCAAGACTTGGTCTGGCCTGCGTGCCATATCCATTGCATCATAACCATTCCATTGCATACTGTATATAGTGCATTGTAGCTTGCATGCATTCACTGCATCACCTCCATCTATGGCTTGCGCCTTTCCATGTTGAGCTTGGTCTGGTATGTGCCCATACTTTTCACGTCGAAGCATAGTTCAGTCGACCGTTCTATGTTAGACGCGGCTTGTTTGCGCCCATGCCTTTCCTAGGCAAGACTTGGTCTGGCCTGCGTGCCATATCCATTGCATCATATCCATTCCATTGCATATTGTATATAGTGCATTGTAGCTTGCATGCATTCACTGCATCACCTCCATCTATGGCTAGTGCCTTTCCATGTTGAGCTTGGTCTAGTATGTGCCCATACTTTTCACGTCGAAGCATAGTTCAGTCGACCGTTCTATGTTAGACGCGGCTTGTTTGCGCCCATGCCTTTCCTAGGCAAAATACGGTTTGGCCGCAGGCCTTATCCACTACATCCATCGCCATTCTCCCCAATAGATCGCATTGTACATATTCCATTATATATTACATTGTAGTCTAATTTTTGCATCCAGCATTAGGATTATTGTTCTCTCGTTAGCGGGTTGTTTCCCCACTTATGTCATTCCACCCCATTACTCGTTCTTGTGTCCATCTGCATTAATCATAGTTCTGTTGATCGTTCTATGGTAGACGAACTTGTTACTTCTATCCATCTATTTGACATTTGTGTGGTTTTGAACCACTCATGATTGGATCATGATTCAATTGCATTGCATTTTAATTATGCATAGTTTTGTATATATTGCATATCATTTTGCATGTTATGCATGTTGCTAACATCGTACCTGTTAAGTTTGCTTCCTTTTCAGGCACGATATTGTATGTACGGTTCATGTGAGGCTGGTGCAACCAGACGAACCGCACAGGTATTGTATCCTCCGAGTGAGACGCATTGAGAATTGCTTAATTCTCTTACATCCTCTCTGCTTTGTAGTGTAGTTTGGTGTATGCTAGCTTAAAACTGTCGCATGTTATGCTTCATTACAACTTTCTTTGCATGATCATAAGTTATTATAGCGATCCCGGGTTTTACCCCTTGTGTACGGTGATCCGGACTTGTTTCCATAGATGTTAGTAGTTCCTTGTATCTTGTTTACATCATTTTGTACTTTATATTTGAGTTATAGCATGTGTTGGGTAGGTTCGTTACAGGTTGGTTGAACTTAGAAACCAAGAGTAGTTGCCCAGATTTTTGCCTTCACGCTCAAGCGGAGCTTTTGATGCTCGAGCGGGACCTTCTTTGTTGCTTCTCTGCTCGAGCGGGAGTTCTGACGCTCGAGCGTGATTTTCCATCTCCCAGTATTTCTTTTGCAGTGTTGGGCCTTCGGCGGGAGTTTTGGCCTTCGGCGTGGATTCGTGTGGCCTTCGGCGGGGAGTTTTGAGCTCGAGCGGGGACCTGGTTCAGCAAAAAGTTCTGCAAGTGTGTATCCGCCGCTCGAGCGGGATTTTTGACGCTCGAGCAGGAGTCTATGAGTGATGCTCAAGCGGGGGTTTACACGCTCGAGCGGGGCGACTCTTATATAAAACCAAGATCTGACTTTTTGGATCACTTTTTCACATCCTTTTCTCTCTCTTATTTTTTCAAAACTCCATTGTTGAGCCTCTCTCTCTAGAACATTGCCTTCTCTCTAGGTATTGATCTAGTAAGAGTTGTTTTCTCACCTTTGGCCTTTACAAAAAAGTTGTTGATCTTCGAGGGCTACCTTTTGATCCAAGAATCTCGGAATTTGGAGCATTTTCGTTTTCTTCATCTTCTTCGTTGGGTGTCAACTTTTGAGGTAGGGATTCCTACTCACTCTTATGGGTTTTAACCTAGATTTTGAGCTTGTTGTTTAAATGGTTAATTTTGGAGCTTAGGGTTTCAAAATGTACTAAAGAGGGTTTTGTGATTTTGGGCTCATAATATGTATTTTGGGTTTCAAAATGATGATGTTGTTGTTGAATGTTGATATTGGAACCTTTGGGTTAATATTGAGAGTTGGGGAAAAAAGCCCTAAATTGTTGTGTAAATTAATTGGTATGATTAATTTGAAAAAGTTGTGAATTTATGGAATTGAGTTGGAAATAATGAAATTGACTCATTACATTGTGAAATGGTAGGGTTGGATTTGTTAATCGCTCACTTTGAAAACATTGATATTTTATCTGTTGGAGCTTTTATTATCTGTTTAGAAATAATTGCTTGGGCTATCGGTGGAGGGTAGTTTTGATTGTTGTAGACAATGCATGATGATTAGGCAAACTAAAACTAATCAATTGGATGTGTCATAGAGAATGACGGTTGAAAGAATACATTAATTGTATGTATTGATTGATGGTGTATATAACCTATGTGTATATACGTTGTGTGTGTTTGGGAGGAGATAGGGGATGTACTCCACGGTTTAGGGGAAGATAGGGGATGGACTTCTAAACCGGATGTTGTTTGGGAGGAGATAGGGGATGGACTCCGCTGATACAACTCATATGCTTGTCAGTTAATGTATTGATATAGCTCATATGCTTATCTATGGAAGTGTTGATATAGCTCATATTCTTATCTATGGAAGTGTTGATATAGCTCATATGCTTATCTATGGGAGTGTTGATATAGCTCATATGCTTATCTGTTGAAGTGTGGATACAACTTGTATGCTTATCTGTTGAGATGTTGATATAGCTAGTATGCTTATCTAATGTAAAATGCGAAACGTTTAATATGAGTCGCTATCTCATGTTAGTTATTGGCCAGGTTCTGAGCCATTGTTGTGAATTGGGAACACGATAAGAAATGGAAAATGAAATAAAACATGGACATAGTGGTCATGTAATGGAAATGGGTTATGAATTGATTTATGGGAATTAGACATTTATCAATTGCCAATGTCTTAGTCATTACTCATACTGTGTTTAGCATATCTCTACTGGGTGTTGGCTCACCCTATATGGGACATCATTTTCAGGTACAGGTAGCATGACACCTCCAAGAACATAGCTTGGATGGATATGGGAGTTGAAGACTCTTTTTGATTATTTTATTTGTATTACATGTATATCAAGCCAAGGGCTTCTTTTGTATAGAGTTAGTACTTTTCTTTTGTGTAACCAAATGTTGACTTGGAAAGCTGTAAGCCCTTAGAGTATTTGCTTTTGTTGTTAACATGTAATACTATTGTAAGAACTACTCTGATGAATAAAAATGGTGGATTTCTTTTGTATCAATGCATGTCTAAAGTGATGGGTTTTATGTATTATTTTAAGGGCGTTCCAACTTGGTATTAGAGCATACCGGGTTCGAATACTTTGGGTATGTGGGAAGTGATTGGTATCACAATGGGTTTCTCTCGCTTATTAGAGACTTAAGCGTAATGTAATGTGTTTATGTGATAGCATATTTATGTGACTATTTGGGTATGGGATTTGATTTCTGGGATATCGATTGGATCCTTGGGTTTCTGTGAGTCTTGTTGGAAAAGCACTTGATCCATGCTGTTTCTAACCGAAACTCTAGTAACACCTTGGAACTGTCATTATCCGGGAATGAAATTCGTAAGTGCTTATGTGTTTATGTGCTTACGTGGAGTGAATTACAGTTGTCCATGTATTAGGACGCGGGTGTTTAGTTTCAGCACATTTATGAATGTGCTAACGTCTTTGTTACCTTTAATAGGATGTCAGGACGAGAACGAGGTGGTAGGCGTGGTAGGCCTAGGAGGCAGGAAGTGCCTTTACCGGATGACGTTCCGGCAATGCAGGAGGGAATTGGTCAGGCCCATGTGGCCGAGCCAGAGGGTCAGTAGGCTATGGGTGCCTTGGCCCGGGAGATAGCAGGAGCCTTGGGTATTCTCAGAGCTGAGAATCAGGTTGTTGAGGCAGGGCCTTTGTAGACACCCCATTTTTGACCGTCCTCAAGACTTGAACGTCACCGTTGGAACACTCGGTGATTATCTATGTTTGTGTTCGTTTGGAGTTCCCGGAGTTCTCGGCTGTGCGCGCCCTGCCTCAGGACCTCCGAGCTCGACCAGTTGTGTTTGGTTTTGCACCAAACACTTGTGTTTTGCCATGAAAGGGGAGGGAATGCCTTATGAGGCATCCCTACACACCATTTGGGCTAGAGGCCACCACTGGTCAAGCTTCTATCGGCACTTTATTGTGCCGACGGCACTTTTTGTGCCGGCCAAGACTTGTTTTTCTAAAATGGTACTCTTTTGCCTACGAAACCTTGTACACTTGCTTTATCAGATATTTTCTCATAGCTGTAAAGTGTTTTGCTCCCCTCCATACACGTGTATGGAGGGATGAACCCTTGGCTTGCTTAGTTGCTAAGTTTTTCTTGCCTATAAGAGGAGAACTCTTCCTCTTGGCTCAAGGTTAGAGTTTTTGGAGGCAAAAACCAGAGCTCATATACATATATCTCTGCCATATATCTATATCTCCATCTCTCTCCTCTTGTGTGTGTGATTTTAGGCCAAAAAGTGTAGTTTTACCTCATTTTTGCACCATTACACACACCTTTACACCTTAGCTCGAGATTGAGAGACTTAGAAGGTTGTTTGTGTTGGTTTTGGACTGGTTTTGATCACTAGAGAGTGGCTGGAACCTTTGTTCTTCAAGGGATCTTCAAGGGTAAACACTTTACTTTATATTCCCCATTCTTGCAACCTCTTTCTACCCTCCTTACTTTGTGTTTTTGGACTTGTGTTTAAGATAAAAAAAAGTCTTGTTTTTACTTGTTCTTGAACCTCCATTAAGGTTTTTTTTTGGTTTGAGCAAAGGTCCCTCCTATTAGGCCTTATATGGCCAATTTTGGTGCCTTTGCTTAAGACCCTCTTTACTTGGTGTTCTTGGCCTTCCCACCACTGAAAACCAGTGGGTTTTCAGTGGTGAGGAAGGTGGTTTCAAGTCTCATATAGGGGAGAGACACCCCTCTCCCCCTTGGCCCTTTGTTTGCCTTCATTTTTGGCTCATGAGGTAACATGTATGTATGCTTGTTTTAGCTTCATTTCAGAGACTTTTTGGGTGTTTGAGGTCATGTTTTTCCTCTGTTTTTGGTCGGTTTTGTAGTCCTTAACATGTCTCTTATGTTTGCTTTAGAATGCTCTCTTGTGCCTAGAAATGTGCCATATGTTTCGCCCTATATATCTCCATGTTTTGGCTTAGCATGGTGGAGCATTTAGTCTTGATTTGCCATGTTCTAGGGCTGTGAGCCACTGTTTTGATCATATTTGGCATGATTAGTATGGTTACTTTGCATGATGGTTTGTTGGCCTCAAGCATATAGTCTATGTGCATACATTGGTTAGCGTATTTAGATGATTTGGGATCATTTGGCATGCTATTTCAGACCTTAATCCATGCTCACATGTCTAGATTTGTTATGTCCCTTCATGCTTTAAAGGTGTGCCCTTTATGCTTTAAAATGTGCATTGTGTGCATTCATGCTTTTGGGACTGTTTTGGGGCTGCCATGAGGGGATTTGGGTGCCATTTTGCATGATAAAAACCTGTTTTGGTTGCCTAACATGTGCCATGTTTGGTCTTGTTAAGTGGTGGTTCAATGCCCCACTTTGTGCCTTAGCCTTATGCCTTATGGCTTGCATGCTTGTGTGGCATCTTGCTCTTGTTTTGAGGCATGTTTTGCCACTGTTTTAGGAGAGTTTGAGGGCTGCCCTCTATGGCTTAAGTCCATTATTGCATGCTTGTATCTCGGTTGTTGCATGTTTGACCAATGAGGCCTTGAGTGTATGCTAATTCCATGCTTAATTGGTCCATATTGCATGACATTTGTACCTTGCATACTTTAGCTCTTTGCATGCTTAACATGATAAGTTGCATTGCATTTGAGCCATGTTGCATTCATGCATTCCATGGCTTGGCTTGGGGATTGTCAAGCCAAGCATAGGATTGAGAAGAGTTCACACTCCAAGTGGTGCAACTCACCTCAATTCTTGGTCACCAAGGCCTTGGACCAACACATGATAAGGCTTTGGATTTCATTTGTTTGTGTTGCATGCATTTACATCAAAATGCAACCTTAGTTCTTAGGGCTATCATGCATCAAAATGCACCATTGGTGGCCCAAGAACCAAGAGTCTTACCTCCTTGAGTCTCAAAGCATGATAGGAGGTCATGACCATGCTTACATATGCCCAAAACCCATGCCATGCATTGCTGTCTTGCTGCTGCTGTCAATCTGTCTGCTGCAGGGACTTTCTGCCGGCCGGCAGTTTATTGTGCCGATCGGCACTGTTTTTATGCCGATAAACTCCACATGCAGCCGGTGGTCAATCTCAGCAGCCGATGAGCTCTTCCCCCAGCCGGTGGGGTATTTCAGATCATTTGGGAGGTTTCCTGAAACTTTGGGAATTTTTGGAGAGCGAGCGATAAAAGCGAAGAATGCCATGACACGGATTTTCCGGGCAAATCGGATCGAGCATGCATCATTCGCGCGCCCCAAGGCAGGGCTGAGGCCCCATTGCATTTATTTATTCATTAGCTTTAATTTTAGTAATTAGAATTTGTAATAATTTATTTATTCATTTATCCGTTGGACTGTATTATTATTTTGGTCCCTCCGAGCGAGGGCAAAAATGTAATAAGTGTGCGTGAGTGGGTGTATGTCTTCCAACCCCCATTTCTTTCTTCCCTTTTATTTACCTGCTTACAATGGTAGATTAGGGCATGTTTATTTTAGCATACCTTATGCAATGCATGCGTGCATTCATACATTTGTTTACATACATCGGGCTCGGCACATCATACAAACTGCATTGTATTTTCAATTCCAAAATTGAATACGTGCTATTCGCGCATCCCACCTGCCATGTTTAAGATTAGCCGAGCCTACTCTAGATTGCATTTACGTCAGGTCGCATTAGCCACTTAACATGAACTAGGTCATGCATGTTTGCTAACAGTTCTTGTTTTTGGCGGAGGACGATGTAAGTTTTATGGCTTTAGCATCGCATGCGTGTGAATGTTTACCATGACGGTATGCTTGCCATGCGCTAAGTGCTTACATGATAAACCTGTTTGAATGCACGTGGGTGGAGGTTGGATTGCTCGAGTTGGAACAACTCATTGAAATCCGTATTTTAGCCTACTTGCGAGTAGCAAAACCAACACGTTTTTGAGACAAAGCGGATATGCAATGTTTATTTCCAAGTTAGGCAATCTAGTCTATACTTGTTTCTTTGTCATAACATAGTAATTCTAGGCTAATAATTGGAATAAGAGCATGTAATATTTTCAAAAACGAATATCACGGTTAGTAGTGGCCGGTCTTCGGACCGGGCGGAAGGGGGTGCTCACAGCTGACCTTCCCCGCTCGGACCCAAGCTCCCAAGCCAGGACCACTTTGGTGATAGCGGACATGTGGCCTTGACCGAGTCGAGTTTCCTAAATTTCCTAATTAAAATATTTAGGTGGCGACTCTGTAATCTGGCAAAGCAGTCCATGTTTGGCACTACTTTTCAAAAATCTGTTTTCTCAAACGATTTGCCGGATTTGGACTCTTTGGTTCAGATTTAGAACCGCGACACAAATCGAGTCCGAACTGTAGAGTGAAGCCCCACGGGCGCGTCTACAGCCTTCTTTCTTGAAAAGGGAATTCTTCCGGTCTAACCCGGACGAGTTTATTGGGGATCCGAAGGAGCCACTTAAGGCTGACGAGTGGTTAGAGTAAATGAGTAAGACGTTCGAGATACTTGGCATCGAGGACAGAGCATTGAAGGTGACCTTGGCATCCTTCCAACTGAAGGGAGACGCGGGTCAATGGTGGAAGTACAAGAAGGGCCGTGTTAGTGGTGCATAGAAGGCTTTTGTAGATGCTTTCCAGGAGAAGTTCTTATCTTCAGCTGCTAGGGAGAAGCTGAGGGAACAGTTTTGTCAACTTAAACAGCAGAGTTTGTCAGTGGCCGAGTTTGAGGCTACTTTTACCAGCTTGTCCAGGTTTGCACCTGAACTTATGGCGTCCGAGGAACGTCATTGCTTTGAGTTTGAACGAAAGTTGAGGCGTGGACTCAAGTTGAGGGTTTGAGGGTCTTTCATTCGAGAATATAGACGCCTGGTAGATGCTGCAGCTCATATGGAGATTATGATGCAGGAGGAGGAGGAAGAGCAGAGAGGCTCCAAGAGGAGCCAGGATAGTCAGGATGATGGTAGGAGACAGAAAGGTTTTAACCCTCAGCAGTCTCAGGGTGGTGTGGCTAGATCGACCTTTCCAGTCCCGAGTGCAGGCTCTGGGAGAGGCAATCAGGGAGGTTTAACTTGTTTTGCATATGGCCAACTAAGTCACAAGTCTTCAGTTTGCCCGCAGAAAAGAGGGGGTCAGCGAGCTACTTCTTTTTCAGCTAGACCTCAGGGCCAGAGTCAGGGCAGGGGCCAGCCTTTGTCCTGCTATCAGTGTGGTCAGCCTGGGCACCTGAAGAGGTTTTGCCCACAGTTGAGTGCCACTTCGAGAGCGTCTAGTTCTAGGCAGACGCAGAGTTATCAACAGCTCGATGCAGGCAGCCTCGAGGCCAACCCGGAGCGTCATCGATCGGTGTAGCAGTCTTTTGCTCCTAGAGAAGAGCAGGTGGATTAGGGGCCTACAGGGTGCGTGTATGCTGTTACCGCGCAGGACCTAGTACCGACTCCATCAGTTGTGAGAGGTACCTTTCTGTTTTGCAACTCAGTTGCTAGTGTGTTGATTGATACGGGTGCGTCTCATTCTTTTGTATCTGCTGCATTTGCATCTGTGTTGGAGTTGGAGTTGGCACTTTTAGCATCTCCTATTTGTGTAGTATCACCTGTTGGGGGTGAGTTGATTTTGAAACATGAATGTAGAGGTTGTGATATAAAGGTCGCCGACCGTAGGCTTCCTTTTCCTTTTGTAGTTATGCCCATGAAAGGTTTTGATGTTATTTTGGGTATGGATTGGTTATCATCATACCGGGCTGTTATTGATTGCTACCGCCAGAGGGTCACAGTTTGTACCCCGAGCGGGGAGTGTTTCCATTTCTTGGGGGATCGGGTTGGTAGTGTGTTGCCACCGATGTATGATCTGCGAGGGCGGAGTGAGCTTAGTGGTCTACTTGCTAGCTTTATGAGCGGTGAGTGTGATGAGACCCAGATTGTATTGCCGAGAGTGGTTTGTGAGTATTCGGATGTTTTTCCCGAGGATCTCGTTAGTTTGCCACCTCACTGAGAGATAGAGTTCTCTATTGATTTAGTGCTCGGCACGGCACCGATTTCTATGGCACCTTATCGTTTTGTCCTAGCCGAGTTGAGTGAGTTGAAGATTCAGCTCCAGGAATTGCTAGATAAGGGATTTGTTCGCCCTAGTGTTTCACCGTGGGGAGCACCGACCCTCTTTGCTAAAAAGAAAGATGGTGCCTTGAGACTTTGTATCGACTACCGAAAGTTGAATCAGGTTACGGTCAAAAATAAGTACCTTATGTCCCGTATAGACGATTTGTTTGACCAGTTGAAGGGTTCCCGTTGTTTCTCTAAGATAGACTTGAGATCGGGTTACCACTAGTTGAGGGTCAGGGAGGAGGATATTCCTAAGACGGCATTCTGTACGCGGTATGGCCATTATGAGTTTCTGGTGATGCCGTTTGGGCTCGCCAATGCACTAGCAGTCTTTATGGACTTGATAAACCGAATCTTCCGGGAATTCTTAGATCGTTTTGTAGTCGTTTTCGTGGACGACATTCTTATCTATTCGCCTTCGGAGGAGGAGCATGAGGAACACTTGAGAGTGGTGCTTGAGGATTGTAAATTTATATTTTTTTTACAAGGATATGCATGTATAGTTATGATAGTAGTGGAAACAAACCAAAATGTCATTTTTGTCTTTTGGAAAGTGTGAAGGAGAACGAATGTTTTTAAGATAAACATGTTTTGAAAAGGTACATCTGTGTATGTATTGAAAATGGAAGAGAGTATCGGGCTTAGTGAGATTATTTTCCTAAGTAATTGTTAATGTTATGAAAGATTGGGAATGGGGACTTATGAAAGGAAAAAGGAAGAACAAATCGCTTGTAGCGTTGAGTGAAACGGTTGTTTTCGAGAAAAGTCATACCTATATATATTTTGTATAAACTGTCACATTAGTATTCTAGTATGAGAATGAGTGTTCATGATCATAGCTATCTGTAAGTTGTTATTGTTGAGGATCATGTTGAGTTCCCTATTGGACTATATGTTCATCCCACGTTGTTGAATCTCTTTCAGGTGTTAAGCAGGTTGAGCTGCAAGATTTGGATCTACTTATTTACTGGCCACAGGGCCTCTGTTATGTTGGCGGAATGCTATTGTTGTGAAAGGGTTACACCCTTCTTCTTGTACCTTAAGTGATGTAAGCCCAAGGGCAATTTATTAAGTATGTTCATGTAATATTTACTTTGCATACGAATGAGAGTATTATTAATCACTTCTACGGATTGAATGTATGAGTTTATTTCCACATGTTATCTCTGAAATTGAATTAAGTTAATGAATGTGGTAATGACTTCGAGTAATAAAAGTGGGGCATGACAAGTTGCTTAGAGCCCATAGGCTGTATGCCAAGTTTGGGAAGTGTGAGTTCTGGCTGGGAGAAGTCAAATTCTTAGGCCATGTGGTATCTGGGGAAGGGGTGTCTGTTGATACATCTAAGATAGAGGCAGTGCAAGATTGGGCACAGCCTAAGAGTGTGTTTGAGATCCGTAGTTTTCTGGGATTAGCTGGGTATTACCGTCGGTTTGTGAAAGATTTCTCTAGGCTAGCTTCGCCGTTGACTAGATTGACGCAGAAAGGGGTCAAGTTTGTGTAGAGTGAGACTTGCGAAAAGTCGTTCCAAGAGTTGAAGGTTAGATTGACCACCACTCCGGTGTTGATTATTCCGGAAAGAGAGTTGGGTTATGCGGTTTACTGTGATGCCTCACGAGAGGGTTTGGGTTATGTGTTGATGCAAGAGGGGAAAGTGGTAGCTTATGGCTCACATCAGTTGAAAATACACGAGAAGAATTACCCTACACATGACCTAGAGTTAGCGGCAGTGATCTTTGCCTTGAAGATTTAGAGGCACTACCTTTATAGTGAGAGGTTCGAGGTGTTCTCGGACCACAAGAGTCTGAAGTACCTATTTACACAGAGGGACTTAAACTTGAGGCAGAGAAGGCGGATGGAGTTTATCGAGGACTATGATTTTGAGTTATATTATCACCCGGGCAAGGCCAATGTAGTGGCCGATGCCCTTAGCTGAAAATCCATTAGTGATGTAGCTTGTATAGCCATCCGGGAGTGGGAGATGTTGGGGGCACTTGGTGAGTTTGATTTGCTTCTGGGCGAATCTGTTGAGGTCATGTGACCTTATTTTCTCAGTTCTGTGACCCTACACTTGTGACTCGAGTGTTAAAGGCACAGGGAGGTGACCTTGAGGTAGAATCCCTCCGAGAGAAGAGTTCCAGTGGGAAGGTTGAGAAAGGTTTAACGGTGTATCCCGACCTGAGTGTGAGATACCGAGACCGTTTGTTTGTGCCGGAGTCTTGCCGAGAGGAGGTACTCCGAAAGTTTCACTATTCACGCCTTGCGGTGCATCCGGGAGGCACCAAGATGTATCGTGATTTGGGTCGCCAGTTTTGGTGGCGGGGTATGAAGAGAGATGTAGCTGTTTTCGTATGAGCATCAGAGGCCAGCGGGTTTGTTGCAACCCTTGCCTATTGCCGAGTGGAAGTGGGAGCATGTCACTATGGACTTCGTTGTAGGTCTTCCGAGGACGCAGCGGGGTAGTGATGCTATTTGGGTGGTTGTAGACCGGTTGACTAAGTCGCCACACTTCATCCCTATGCGCGTGAGAGATTCGGTAGATCATCTTGCCGATTTGTATGTTCGGGACATAGTGAGATTGCACGGGGTCCCAGTGACGATCGTCTCAGATAGAGATCCTCGTTTTACTGCTAGGTTGTGGCAGAGTTTGCAGAGTGCCTTGGTTACTAAGTTGACCTTTAGTACGGCTTATCATCCTCAGACTGACGGGCAGTCCGAGCGTACTATTCAGATCCTTGAGGCTATGCTTCGACGTTGTGTCCTTGACTTTAGTGGGACGTGGGAGAGGCACTTACCCTTAGTGGAGTTTGCCTACAGCAACAGTTTTCAGTCGAGTATCGGTATGGCACCGTTTGAGGCCTTCTATGGCCGACCGTGTAGGTCTCCAGTTTGTTGGGCCGAGGTGGGTGATGCACCTTTGTTGGGTCCGGAGTTCGTTAAGGAGACGACGGAAGAAGTTAAGCTTATCCGTAGGAGGCTTGTTACAGCCCAGAGTCGCCAAAAGAGTTATGCCGACCGTAAGAGGAGGCCTTTGGCGTATAAGAGGAGTCTGTGAGTGATGCTCAAGCGGGGGTTTACACGCTCGAGCGGGGCGACTCTTATATAAAACCAAGATCCGACTTTTTGGATCACTTTTTCACATCCTTTTCTCTCTCTTACTTTTCCAAAACTCCATTGTTGAGCCTCTCTCTCTAGAACCTTGCCTTCTCTCTAGGTATTGATCTAGTAAGAGTTGTTTTCTCGCCTTTGGCCTTTACGAAAAAGTTGTTGATCATCGAGGGCTACCTTTTGATCCAAGAATCTCGAAATTTGGAGCATTTCTGTTTTCTTCATCTTCTTCGTTGGGTGTCAACTTTTGAGGTAGGGATTCCTACTCACTCTTATGGGTTTTAACCTAGATTTTGAGCTTGTTGTTTAAATGGTTAATTTTGGAGCTTAGGGTTTCAAAATGTACTAAAGAGTGTTTTGTGATTTTGGGCTCATAATATGTATTTTGGGTTTCAAAATGATGATATTGTTGTTGAATGTTGATATTGGAACCTTTGGGTTAATATTGAGAGTTGGGGGAAAAAGCCCTAAATTGTTGTATAAATTAATTGGTATGATTAATTTGAAAAACTTGTGGATTTATGGAATTGAGTTAGAAATAATGAAATTGACTCATTATATTGTGAAATGGTAGAGTTGGATTTGTTAATCGCTCACTTTGAAAACATTGATATTTTATCTGTTGGAGCTTTTATTATCTGTTTAGAAATAATTGCTTGGGCTACCGGTGGAGGGTAGTTTTGATTGTTGTAGACAATGCATGATGATTAGGCAAACTAAAACTAATCAATTGGATGTGTCATAGAGAATGACGGTTGAAAGAATACATTAATTATATGTATTGATTGATGGTGTATATGACCTATGTATATATACGTTGTTTGTGTTTGAGAGGAGATAGGGGATGTGATCCACGGTTCAGGGGAAGATAGGGGATGGACCTCTAAACCGGATGTTGTTTGGGAGGAGATAGGAGATGGACTCCGCTGATACAGCTCATATGCTTGTCAGTTAATGTGTTGATATAGCTCATATGTTTATCTATGGATGTGTTGATATAGCTCATATACTTATCTATGGAAGTGTTGATATAGCTCATATGCTTATCTGTTGAAGTGTGGATACAACTTGTATGCTTATCTGTTGAGATGTTGATATAGCTAGTATGCTTATCTAATGTAAAATGGGAAACGTTTAATATAAGTCGCTATCTCATGTTAATTGTTGGCCAGGTTCTGAGCCATTGTTGTGAATTGGGAACACGATAAGAAATGGAAAATGAAATGAAACATGGACATAGTGGTCATGTAATGGAAATGGATTATGAATTGATTTATGGGAATTAGACATTTATCAATTGCCAATGTCTTAGTCATTACTCATACTGTGTTTAGCATATCTCTACTGGGTGTTGGCTCACCCTATATGGGACATCATTTTCAATTACAGGTAGCATGCCACCTCCAAGAACATAGCTTGGATGGATATGGGAGTTGAAGACTCTTTTTGATTATTTTATTTGTATTACATGTATATCAAGCCAAGGGCTTCTTTTGTATAGAGTTAGTACTTTTCTTTTGTGTAACCAAATGTTGACTTGGAAAGCTGTAAGCCCTTAGGGCATTTGCTTTTGTTGTTAACATGTAATACTATTGTAAGAACTACTCTGATGAATAAAAATGGTGGATTTCTTTTGTATCAATGCATGTCTAAAGTGATGGGTATTATGTATTATTTTGAGGGCGTTACAGTTATGCTCGGCTTTGTGCATTGTCTTGCATTTCGCCCCTACCTTCGGGCGCATATCTTGTTTGTCTTGCATGTTTGTCTAAAGTCTTCGACCTTGTCAAAAATGGGTCGTCTCTGGGCTTTGACATTCACTCCCGTCATTGTTATGACTTTCGAGTTCTGTCAAAGGGGGGCAACAGTAGACACCCCATTTTTGACCGTCTTCAAGACTTGGGCGTCACCGTTTGAACACTCGGTGATCATCCATGTTTGTATTCGTCTTGAGTTCCCGGAGGCCGTGGCAGCGCGCCTCGCCTCAAGACCTCTCGACTCCATTGTTTTGTGTCTGGTTTTGCACCAAACACTTGTGTTTTGCCTTTGAGGGGCAGGGTAGGGCTTGTAGACCATCCCCACCCATCACCGGCCCTGGCTTGAGGCCACCGGCCATGTTTTGTTGCCACCGGCCAAATGTTTGGCCGGCCGGCACTATAGGTGGCCGGCCGGCTATCTTTTTTTGGTCAATTGCATGTTTGGCCGGCCGGCTAATGTGCATCTGCTTTTGCAGATATTTTTCTGCAGCTGGCATGCACTTTCACTCCCTCCATACACGTGTATGGAGGGATTGCCCTCTTGTTAGCTTCCTTTGGAAGCTTTACAAGACTAAGTTGTCTATAAAAGGGGGTCTTCTCTCCCTCTTTCAGGGGTTAGACAATTTAGACAGAATTTTCTAAGGGTTTTGAGTTTTAGGGTTAAGGTTCATATGTCCTCCATCTCTATTTCTCTCCCTCTCTTTGTTTTGTGAGTGTTTTTGCCTTAGTTTTGCACACAAACACCCACCATCACACCTTTTCTTGGAGCTGAGGCCCTTGAGGGTTGTTTTTGGAGTTTTGAAGCTGGTTTGAGCTTGAAGAACCAGTTGGTCCACCATTGGTGAAGAAGGTCTACAAGGGTAAGAAACTTGTCCCTTTATTCCCCATTTTTGCATTGCATTTTTGCCTACCTTGCATCTGTCTTTGAGCTTTGTGTATAACATATAAAAGTTCTGATTTTTAGTGCTCTAAATAGCAGGTTAAGGTTGCTTTAATCTTTGGGGTTGTTTGACCCCTCTTAAGCCTTGAGAGGCTCCATTTTATGCCATTTTGGTTGAGCTCCAGAACCATTGTGTTTGGGCCTCCTCACCATTGAAATCTTGAGGGATTTCAGTGATGAGGATGGTGCCTTGAGGTCCTAGGAAGGAGAGGGCCACCCCCTCTCCTTATTGTCCTTGAAAAGGGCCTTTTTTTGCCTCTTGAGGGAGCATCTAATCTAAGTGTATGTTGGCCATGCCTTAGCTGATTTTCATGCTTATTATGTCATAATATGCCTCTGTTTTTAGTTAGTTTGGAAACACCTTGCTTGTTTAGCATACATGCCTTGTAATGCCATATTGTAGCCTTAACATGCATCTAGGTTTTAACCCTTGTTCAAGCATGCTTTTGGCCTAGCTTTGTGAAGCTTTTGTACTTGTTTTGCCATGTTTAAGGTCTGTTTTTGGTTGTTTTGGTCAACCATAACATGTATTGCATAGCTCCTTTGCATTGTTAGCTTGTAGGCTTTAAGTATATGAAGTGTTGGGTATGCATTGTTTGATTTATTTTAGTGGTTTGGCACCATTTATGGCATCATTTCAGTCCCCATGACATGCTTGTATGCTTGCCTTTGATGCCTTGAAAGCTTGTGTTGTACGCTCCATGTTTTGGCAACTATGCATGCTTTTGGATTTGAGCTATTTAGATGCCAACTAGATGTGTTGTTGGCTTTGTTTTAATATGTTAAAACTCTGTTTTTGATCATTTAATTCATGCCATGTTTAGTTTTGTTAAGGGTAGTTTAATGCCTCCCTTAGCTTACCTTGGGTTTTGGATCTTGGTTGCATGTCTTGGCTTATCCTGTTTAATTGATTTGGCATCATATTTAACATGATTTCAGAGCTTAATGTGCATGCTAATTGTCCATGTTTAGTCTCTTTTAAGTGTGCTTAAAAGTTGCTCTTATATGCTTAAGTGTTGGCCTATTAACATGTACATGTGTGTGTGTGTGTGTTGGACCTCACTTCCATAGCATTGGCCACTGATTTTGGCATGCTTGCGAGCTATCCATGTTAGTCTAAGTCCATTCTTGCATGTGTTGCATGCTTGCCTTGTGTGTTGTTGCATGCTTGGTCCCATTGATGCGATGTTGCATGCCTTGCATACTTGTATGTTTAGATTACATCTTGCATGCTTGTCATTAAAATGCTTGTTCCATGCCTTACATGATTATTGTATGTCTTGTATGCTTCTTAGCATTGTCTATGTTGCATACTAGCCAACATGCTTAGAGTTGCATTGCATTAGCATGTATACTTGGCCTCTTGAATTGCTTGTGATAGAGGTTGAGTTCAATTTGTTTGATTATGTGCATTGCATTCCATATCAAAATGCACACTTGATTCTTTGAGCCATCACGCATGGAAATGCACGATTGGTGGTCCGAGAATCAAGGATCATGTCCCTTTGAGTCATAAATATGATAAGAGGTGTGATTGGTGCATACATTGCTTGAAATGCATTGCCATGCCAAGTTCTACCCTCTGCTGCTGTCAAACCAGTTTTTGCAGGAAGATTTGGCCGACCGGCCATCTTCAGTGCCGACCGGCCATCATTTTTGGCCGATGGAACAACTTTATGGCCGGTGACCATTATCCATGGCCGGTGGCCAATCCCCTCAGCCGGTGGTGTTCCACAGCACTCAGAGAAGCAACCCTGAGACTTTGGCAGTCATCAGAGAAGCAGAGTGGGGAAAACAGAGGCAACTTGAGCATGGTGGTGGATTTCCGAGCAAAACTGAGAGCAGATTGCATTGGGTCTTCATCCCGAGACTGTTTACTGCTTAATTAGATTAATTAATGTGTTAATTAATTAGGTGGTTTATAATATTGGTTACCTTGCGAGTTAGTTAATCTGTATTATCCTTTCGGTCCCTCTGTGTGAGGGCGTATTGTAATAAGTGTGCGTGAGCGTGTGTATGTCTTCCAACCTCACGTCTTTCTTCCCTTTTATTTAACCGCTTACAATGGTTAGATTTAGGGCATATTTCAAATAGCATACTTATGCTTCGCATGTTTGCATTCATTCATCAGTATTGCATGCACCGGGCTCGGTACATCATGCTAACTGCACTTGCATTTCAATTCCAAGTTGAGTACTTGTTAGTTGCAGCATTTCGCATGCCATTCCTAGATTAGCCGAGCCTACTTTAGTGACATTTTGTATGCGATGCATTAGCCACTTAACATGAACTAGGGTCACGCACGATTACTAATATGTTCTTGTTTTGGCACGGAGTACTTTGTAAGTATTTTATGCTTTAGCATCTCGCATGAGTGTGAATGTTAACATGACACCATGCTTACCATATGGCTAAATGCTTATGTGTTATAAACTGCCTGAATGCCTGTGGGTGAAGGTTGGATTGTTTGAGTTGAAGCAACTCGTTGAAATCCGTGTTTTTAGCCTACTTGCGAGTAGCAAATTCCAAAGCGTTTTCCAAAAAAACGGACATGAAATGTTTTTGTTCCAATTTGGGCGATTTGGTCTATACTTGTTTGCTGTGCGCATAACATAGTAATTCTACGCTAATAACTGGAATAAGGACATGTAATGTTTTCAAAACAAGATATCACGGTTAGTAAAGGCTGATCTTCGGATAGGGCGAGAGGGGGTGCTCATAGCTGACCTTCCCCAATCGTACCCAAGCTCCCGAGCCGAGGAAACTTTGGTGATGACGGACACATGGCCTTTGGCACCGAGTCAGGGTTTCCTAAATTTCCCCATAAAAAAATATTTAGGTGGCGACTCTGTATCTGGCAAAGCAGTCCATGTTTGGCACTTCTTTTCTAAAAATCTATTTTCTCAAAACGATTTGTCGGATTTGGACTCTTTGGTTCAGACTAAGAACTGTGACACAAAATCGAGTCCGAATTGTGGTGGCATAAAGCCCGAGGGAACGTCCACAGAGGGATTCTACCTCAAGGTCACCTCTATATGCCTCTAACACTCAAGTCACAAGTGTAGGCTGCGCAACAACAGAAAACAAGGCCGCAGCCTCAACGGATTCGCCCAAAAGCAAATCAAACTCGCCAAGTGCACCTAACATCTCCTACTCCTGGATGGCTATACAAGCACCAATGGATTTCCTACTAAGGGCATCGGCCACAACATTGGCCTTTCTCAGGTGATAGTGCAACTCGAAATCGTAGTCCTCAATGAACTCCATCCACCTCCTCTGCCTCAAATTCAAGTCTCTCTGGGTAAACAGGTACTTCAAACTCTTATGATCCGAGAATACCTCGAATTTCTCACCATAAAGGTAGTGCCTCCAAATCTTCGAGGCGAAAATTACTGCTGCTAGTTCTAGATCATGTGTAGGGTAATTCCTCTCGTATATTTTCAACTGACGTGAGCCATAGGCTACCACTTTCCCCTCTTGCATTAACACATAACCCAAACCCTCTCGTGAGACATCACAATAAACGGCATAACCCAAACCTCTCTCCGGGATAATCAAAACCGGAGCGGTGGTCAATCTAACCCTCAACTCTTGGAACGACTTTTCACAAGTCTCACTCCATACAAATTTGACCCCTTCCACGTCAATCTAGTCAACGGTGAAGCTAGCCTGGAGAAATACTTCACAAACCGATAGTAATACCCAACTAATCCTAGAAAACTGCGGATCTCAAAAACACTCTTAGGCTCTGCCCAATCCTGCACTGCCTCAATCTTGGATGTATTAACAGACACCCCTTCCCTGGAAATCACATGGCCTAAGAACTTAACCTCTCTTAGCTAGAACTCACACTTCCCAAACTTGGCATACAGCCTATGGGCTCTAAGCAACTCAAGCACCACTCTCAAGTGTTCCTCGTGCTCCTCCTCAGAAGGTGAATAAATCAGAATGTCGTCCACGAAAACAGCCTCGGAAGATCCGATTCATCAAATCCATAAATACTACCGGTGCATTGGTGAGCCCAAATGGCATCACCAAAAACTCATAGTGGTCATACCGCATACGCAATGCCGTCTTCAGAATATCCTCTTCCCTGACCCTCAACTAATGGTAACCCGATCTCAAGTCTATTTTAGAGAAACAACGGGACCCCTTCAACTGGTCAAAAAGGTCATCTATACGGGGCATAGGGTACTTATTTTTAACCGTAGCCCGATTCAACTTTCGATAGTCAATACAAAGTCTCAATGCACCATCTTTCCTTTTAGCAAAGAGGGCCGGTGCTCCCCACGGCGAAACACTAGGGCAAATAAACCCCTTATCTAGCAATTCCTGGAGCTGAATCTTTAACTCGCTCAACTCAGCTAGGGCAAAACGGTAAGACGCCATAGAAATCGGCGTCGTGCTGGGCACCAAATCAATAGAGAACTCGATCTGTTGATGAGGTGGCAAACTAACAAGGTCCTCGGGGAAAGACGTCCGAGTACTCACAAACCACTTTCGGCAATACAATCTGAGTCTCATCACACTCACCACTCATAAAGCTAGAGAGAAGACCACTAAGCTCACTCCGCCCTCGCGGATCATACACCAGTGGCAACACACTACCAACCCGATCCCCCAAGAAATGAAAACAATCCCCGCTCAAGGTACATACTGTGACCCTCTGGCGGTAGCAATCAATAATTCCGTATGACGATGATAGCTACCCATACCCAAAATAACATCAAAACCTGACATAGCCATAACTACAAAAGAAAATGGGAGCCGGCGATCGGCGACCTCTATATCGCACCCTCTACACCCTTGTTTCAAAATCAATTCACCCCCAACAGGTGATACCACACAAATAGAATATGCTAACTGTGCCAACTCCAGCCCCAAAACAGATGCAAATGCAGTAGATATAAAGGAATGAGATGCACCCGTATCAATCAACACATTGGCAACCGAGTTGTAAAACAAACAGGTACCTCTCACAGCAAATGGAGCAGGTACAAGATCTTGCACGGTAACAGCATACACATGCCCTGTAGGCCCCTGATCTACCTGCTCACCTCTCGGAGCAAAAGTCTGCTGCACAGACTGGGACGATGAAGCCTCCTGATTGGCCCTCGAGGCCTGAACTGACTGAGCTAGCTGAAAACTCTACCTCGGCCCAGATGCACCAGATGTGCCACTCAACTGCGGGCAGAACCTCTTCAGGTGCCCCATCTGACCACACTGATAACAAGACAGCGGCTGGCATCTGCCCTGACTCTGGCTCTGAGGTCGAACCGAAGATGAAGCTGCTCTCTGACCTCCTCTCCTCTGCGGGCAAGTTGGAGACTTGTGGCCCAGCTAACCACACTTGTAACAAGTCACGTCTCCCTGATTGCCTTTCCCAGAGCCTATACTCGGCACTAGAAAGGTCGATATAACAAATGCACCCTGGGATTGCTGAGGGTTAGAACCCCTCTGCCTCCTACTGTCTCCCTGACCATCCTGACTCCTCTTGGAGCCTCTCTGCCTCTCCTCCTTCTCCTACATCATAATCTCCATATGGGCCGCAACATCTACAAGGTGCCCATAATCCGGGTCATAGACCCCCCAACTCTTATCTTGAGCCCGTGCCTCAACTTCTTCTCAAATTCCAGGCAACGGCGTTCTTCAGACGCCACAACCTCAGGTGCAAACCTGGACAAACTAGTAAATGCAGCCTCAAACTCGGCCACTGAAGAACTCAGTTGCTTAAGCTGGCAGAACTGATCCCTCAACTTCTTCTTGACAGTTGGAGACAAGAACTTCTCCTGGAAAGTATCTACAAAGGCCTCCCAAGTCCCTCCAATGCGACCCCTCATGAACTTCCACTATTGACCCTCATCTCCCTTAAGTTGGAAAGATGCCAAGGTCACCTTCAAAGCCCCGTCTTCGATGCCAAGCATCTCAAACGTCTTCGTCATCTGTTCAAGCCATTCATCTGCCTTAAGTGGCTTTTTCGGATCACCTACAAACTCGTCCAGGTTAGACCGGAAGAACTCCCTTTTTAGAAAGGAAGGCCCTGCCTCAGCAACATGGGCCTGGACCTGATTCTCAGCTTTGAGAATGCCCAAGGATTCCCTCAAAGCTCCTGCCATCTCGCGGGCTAAGGCGCCCATAGCCTGCTGACCTACTGACTCGGCCACATTGGCCGGACCAACACCCTCCTGCTGCTCTGGAATCTCATCCGGTATAGACATCTCCAGCCTCCTAGGCCTACCACACCTACCTCCACATCCTCGTCCTGACATCCTAATAAAGGTAACGGAGAACATAGCACATTCACAAATGTGCCGAAGCTATAACACTCGCGTCCTAATACATTGGACAACAGTAATTCATTTCACATAAGAACATAATCACATAAGCACTTATGAATTTCATTTCCGAATAATGATAGTCCCGTGCCGTCACTAGAGTTCCAGTTAGAAACAGCGTTGATCAAGTGCTTTTCCAACAAGACTCACAGAAACCCAAGGATCTAATCAACATCCTAGAAACTAAATTCCATACCCATATAACCACATAATCATGTTATCACATAAGCACATAACACTACATCTAAGCCTCTAACAAGCGAGACAAACCCATTGTAATACTAATCACTTCCCGCGTACCCAAAGTATTCGAACCCAGTACGCTCTGATACCAAGTTGTAACGCCCTCAAAATAAACCCATAAAACATACAATATTGACATGCTTAGACATAAGAGAATAAAGCATAATTACAATTCATCAGAGTATTTCTTACAAATGTATTACATGTTGACAACAAAAGTAAATGCCTTATGGGCTTATAACTTTCCAAGTCAACACTTGGTTACAAAAGGAAAGTTCTAACTCTACATAAAATAAGCCATTGGCTTTATGTACATATAATACAACAAAAATAAACAAAAGAGTCTTCAACTCTCACAACCATCCAAGCTAAGATCTCGGAGGCGGCATAATACCTGAACCTGAAAATGATGTCCCATATAGGGTAAGCCAACGCCCAGTAGAGATATGCTAAACATAATATGAGCAATAACTAAAACATTAGCATTTGATAAATGTTTAACTCACATAAATCAATTCATAACCCATTTCAATTACATGACAAATGTGTCCATGTTTTATTTCATTTTCCATTTCTTATCCAATTCTCAATTCATAACTATGGCTCAGAACCTGGCCAAACTATTTAAATGAGACTACATCTCATATCAACTGTACTTCCATTTTAATTGAGATAACAACTCATATTAGACACTTCATACGTCACAATGGATACACATAATTGTTGTATCAATCTCAAATAAAACACTTCCGTACTTCATAGATGATACACAGATTTGCTGTATCAATACTTCAATAGATACACATAATTGTTGTATCAATGGAGTCCATCCCCTATCTCCTCCCAAATAAAATCCGATTTAGGAGTCCATCCCCCATCTTTCCCTAAACCGTGGAGTACATCACCTATCTCCTCTCACATAACACAATGTATATAAACACATATCATATACATAATCAATCAATACATAAATTTGATGTATTGTTCACATTGTCTTATTCGATGACATATTCAATTGATTAGTTTTAGTTCGCCTAATCATTATGCATTGTCTACAACAATCAAGACTATCCTCAACCGATAGCCCAAAGCAATTATTTCTAAATAGATAATAATTACATCCAACAGATAAATTATCAACAATTTCCAAGGTAAGTGATTAATAATTCCAACTCCACCATTCTATCTCATAATGAGTCAATTACATTATTTCCAACTCAATTTCATATTTCTATAATAAATGTCATTAATCACACTAATGACCCAAATATACCCAAACATGACATTTTCTCCATTTTTCTCAATATTGACCCAAAGGTCTAAATATTATCAACAACATCAATAAATTCTATTTCAGACCCAAAACACATATGTATGAGTCAAATGAACAAAACCCCTCTTTTCAACATTATACATCTTAAACCCTAACTTTCCAAATCAAACCATTTATACAAAAAGCTCAACGTCTATGTTAAAGCTCATAAAGATGAGTAAGAATCCTTACCTCAAGAGATGAAACTCAAAGGAGATGATGAAGAAATCTCGAAATGCTCCAAAACCCAAGATTTTCGGATTGATAGGAAGCCCAAGCCAAGCTCTACACTCTTTGCAAAGACACTTAGGGAGTAGATCACTCAAGCTAGATCAATCTCTAGAGATAAGGTATATTCTAGAGAAAGGAGCTCTCAAAAGAGGGTTTAGAAAAGTAAGAGAGAGAAAGGAAATGTGAAAAGTGATTCAAAATCACCCAGCTGCCATCTGATATACGACTAGTCCGCTCGAGCGGAGAATAGGACGCTCGAGTGTCAAGCACAAAAACTGGACCCGCTCGAGCACCAAGACACAAAAACAAAATACACCCGCTCAAGCACAAAGGAAAGCCCACTCGAGCGTAGATTACCATCTTCCAATACTTTTACAGACAATGAACACCCGCTTGAGCACGAAGAGGCCCGTTTGAGCGCGACCCACTCGAGCGTAAGGAAATCCACTAGAGCATGAAAAACGCACCTGCAGTAGTTTTGCAGAGGCACAAAATGCTGAAAGTGAGTAAACTCCGCTCGAGCGCAAAGTGACCTGCTCGAACGAACTACCAAAAAAAAACTGGGCAACAAGGAATGAGACTAAAGCTCAACCAACCTGTTCAAAACACGCCCAACACATCCTAAGACTCAAATATATGGAATTAAAGGATGACAACAAAATATATACAGCAACCAACTCCACGGAACCAAAGTCCGGAATACAACAATCAAAGGAGGAAGAACCAGGATCGCTATATTAGTGATAAGATTGTTAAATTATTTTTATAAAAAAAACTAAAAAAAAATAATTTGTATATTAAAAAAATATCTAAAACAAATATAAATTCTTATTAAAAAATAACAGGTTGCAATTGCGAAAAAAATAGAAAAAAAAAATTACATTGTGTATTTTAACAAAAAAGCAAAAATGTGCCAAGTGTTTATGTAAAAGCTTGACACGTACCCACTCTCAAATTATTAAGTGAATATAGATGAAATCAAATAACTCAACTTTAATGGATAACAAATATTAGAAACGCAACCATTAAAGCCTAATAACTATCAATTAATAGAATTCAGCAATTGAAAGATCTCAAACCATATCTCTTTGTCTTCTCAAATGTTTTTTTTTTTTTTTTTTGATTCATGCATTCATTTTAATATTGATAAAGAATTGAGTTTGTGGAAGAGTGAGCGACTTTAAAATTATATATTGAGATATGTAATTGTTGTGATGAAAAATAAAGGTTGTCTTCATTTTCTATGGTGAGTTATCTGGTTATACCTCCAATTAAAACATCAGATGTGCTTTTACATCATCATTGGACATTACTTTCATTTTTTTTAGATATTTTGTCTCACAATTATTTGTGTTTTGTATTATGAAATTTATTACATCTATGTTTGTTAAAACTATTAGATGGATCTAATGCAAGAAGTATAGACTATTTCAATGTCATTCTCGGGATTAAAAATACAAAAAATATACAAAAAAAAGTACATAAATGGACAAGATTTTACAAAATTTATTTGTGAGTCTCACTTCTTGAAAATCTTATAATTCATTTATTTTTTGTATTATATTTTAAATTTAGTTTTTGTACTTTTTTTATATAGTTTTCTTTGTTTTCTGTAAAAATTTATTTTTAAAAATTAATAAATAAATAAATAAATCATTTTTATTTCAAACAATTACATTTTGTTTTATTTTTATTTTTTCTTAAAGTAGTTTTAAATTTGGGCAATTACTTACTTTTTTTTTCTTCTATATATTGTAATTTTGTGCATTTTAAGTATATGATATTTTTACTAATACACTCGGAGATACACTATGAAAGAAGTATCTTGAGAAAATCAAGTAAGAAGAAGAAAAATAAATAAATCAATACAATGAATATGGAGTAAAGATCAAAGATCAAAACTCTCAAAGTAAGCAAGTAAACAAACAAGCAAGTAGAATAGAATGTTTAACAATAGACATTTGAAAATTTGCAACAAAATTTTATAACATTTCTTTATGCTAAGAAAATTCTATTTAGTACTAGCTAAATAAAATGCTTTTAAAATAGTATTTTTTTAAAAAAAATTGAAATTAAAACTATAGTAAATTTATGTAAGCATAATTGCTAATCACATTTTTTTACTTAATAAATAATATTATATTGACTACCTTTTTCATGTTTATTTTTTAAAAATATTTATATAGAAGTAAAAAAAAAAATGTTGTTAGGAATAAATTTTTCCTTAATTTAGTTATAAATTTTGCCCATACATTATTCTTAAATTTTGAATAAAAGCAAATATAAAATAATTGATTGAAATATGCTACATTTGTTATATTTCTTTTTTCTGTGTGCAAAAAAAAAAAAAAAAGATATTTAAAAATCGTAATTCACATATATACAAATAATTATAAATACAATTCGTGCATAGCACGGGTGAAACACTAGTCTATATCTATACTATATATTAAGCAAAATGGAGTTTTTAACCCCAAGCCTTGTGGGAGCTCCAATCTCCCAATCTAAATTTCCTGATTTTTTGATTTAAAAAAAAATCTTAGCATTTATTAACTTCTCACAACTTCCAAATCTTACCCTCATAATAATACTTTAATGCATTAAAAATAAGCATACAATTTTTTTTTTTAAATCCAACACATGAATTCCTTAAAAAGTCGCAACACATATGATTATTATCTCTCATAATAACACTTTAATATATTAAGAACAAGTATAAAAAAATTCTTGAAAAGTCCAACACATATGATTATTATCAAAATATTAAACTTTAATATAATATAATAATAAAAAAAAAGACATTTAATCCTTGAAAAGTTCAACACATATAATTATTATTAAAATAATAAAATTTAATATAATATAAAAAAGGAAAAAAATAAGACATTTAAAAAATTAAAAAAAAACATTTAAAAATCACAATTCACATATATAAATAATTGTAAACACAATCTGTGCATAGCACGGGTGATATGCTAGTATATTATATAAGAAAAATGGGGTTTCTAACTCACAAGCCTTGTGAGAGTTCCAATACCTCAATCTTAATTTCCTAATTTTTTGATTAAAAAAAAAAAACTCAGCACTTATTAACTTCTCCCAAGTCTTTTTGACTTCTCTCATACACACTCTTTTCAACCTCTCCTATACTTATTTAATTATTTTGGAAATAATAATTGTAGCGATCCCGATTTTGATCCAGTCAACTTCGGGAGTCGAGCTGCCCAGTCAGCTCGTCAAAAGAAAAAATGCAAAATGCATTCGAAATTACTTACGGGAAAGTGTATTTCACACTCGAGTGACCTTCTTATATCAGTCCGTAAATTAGGGTTTCAGATCACTTTTTGCAGCCCCCTCTCGTTCTAAACTCTCCAAATTTCCAGGTCTAGAGCTTCTCTCTCTATAAGTCATCTTCTCTCTTTGATTTCTCTAAATCCATTGGGATTTAGGCCTAAGTTCTTCACCAAAGTTGGTTATCACCTCGAGGGCTTCATTGTGTGCGGTGGAGATCGAGTTTCGACACCGTAGATTTTGGGGTTTCATATCAGATTTTCTTCAAAACTTGAGGTAGGGATTTTCTACACTCTAATATGATTTTTAGCTTAGTTATTTGCTATTGTGTATAGATGATGAGATTTGGTTGTGGTTTGGACAAATCTAGGATTCGGGTGTGAAATGAAAAGAGGGGTTTTGATGAATATGAGGTAAACGAATATGAGGTAAACGATTATGAGGCTTGAATATAAGATCATGTTGTGCCAAAATAGTTGATTCTGGTGTTTGAGTTGATATTTGGTGAAAGGGGAATTCTGGCCAAATTTTGATTAAATTATTATTTTGCATAAATAATTGGGAACATTGAAAACGTGAAATTGGAAGGTTGTGATTATAAATGGTGATATCGGATATGTATTATCTCACCTATGAAAGTTTTGAAAAACTATTTATTTTGATATTGAACATTTCTTTAGAAATAATTGTATTGGGCTATCGGTGGAGGATAGCTATGATTGTTATAGAAATTACATGAAGATTAGGCGATTTAATGCTAATCCATTGTTGATGTCATTGAATATGACCATATAATAGATACATTGTATATGTATGTTTATTAGGAGGAGAAATGGGATGTACTCCGTATGTGATTATGTTTACAAATACATTGCATATGTACATTTGTTTGGAAGGAGAAAAAGGATAGACTTCATTTAAAGCAAGTTGGTCGAAGTGTCCTGGGTGAAAATTTCGAAATTTTATATATAAATGGGTGTCGATTTCTTCGGACGAAATATCTGTAAAATGGCAGGTTTGAAGTGTTTATGTGAGTTTTTCATAATTGGAAAATCATTGAGTTGTAATCTCATTTTGATTGTTGAAAGATAACGAATTTAACTCATGAATTGAGTAGCATATATGAACTGGAAATGAAATTAAAGGAAAATGGAATAAGGATGGTCTTAGTGGCATGTGGATATGCAGGTCTTGTGGATGTTTCAGGATCGGTATTGTTTATGCACGTGGTATTTATACCTTTGCTAAACCTCATAAATTGTGTTAAATTATTTCCACTAGGCTGTTGGCTCACCCTATATGGGAATACCATTTTCAGGTACAGGTGAGATGCTTCCTAAAGGCAATAGTGTGGATGGAGTTTTGGGAAGCAAGAGCTTCTTAATTATGCCTCATGTGTGTATGTTTGTTATTTGTAAAGCCAAGGGCTTAAGATGTAATGAGCGAGACTCAATTTGTGCAACCAAGGAATGACTTGGAAACATGTAAGTCTACATGGCATTTAACTGGTTGTTAAACAGTGAACTTTGATATATGAAAGTATGTTGTTTCTCATATTTATTCCGCATATGAGTTATCTTTATTATATTATTTTGGGGGCGTGACAATAATTATCCCCCATTTTCAACTTCTCCCATACCTATTTAATTATTTTGGAAATAATAATTATCCATTCATTTCATAATCTCTCCATTTTAATTTCTCTCATCTATTACTAAAGGAAAATATTAAAACTTGCCTTCATTTTCTCTTATTCGAAAAATCAGATAATATTTTTCATGAAAATTGTGGATATCTATCTATATCTTATATATTATATTATAACATAACCCAAAAAAATAAAAATAAAAATAAGATATACAAACAGGTAAAATTAATAAATATAATTTTTATTTATTCAGCTGAAATATTTCTTTGGCCTCTTAATATCAAATTTAAAAATTTAAAAATCTTTAAAGTCTATGTAAACAAATCTAATTTGAAAATATCTCACACCATCATACTCTAAATCAATAAAACTCACATATTTATCAAATATCTAATTCACATGATAAATTACCTAAATAATAATAATTAAAAACAAATAGAAACCATAGATAAATTAAATTTAACAAAAATAGAAATACACAACTCTATGTTAAATAAATTGAAAAAAAAATATAGAAACCACACAAAAATAAATAAGATAAGAATTTAGATATAGATCTCAAAAAGATATGACAATATCAAAATTTGAATTATGATTTAATAATATAAATATCTATTTTTTTAATGTATATCTATCAAAATTTTAAATCACTTAATGTGACAAATTAATCAATTTTTAAGTCTTATTTAAAGAATAATCTAATTAATCATCCTAACTCCAAGACTTCGCGGGCATTGGTGGAGGAGCTGACGAATTAGACGAGGTGAGGACTAAGTTTGGGGGGTAATATTCTACCACTCCAAAAATTTATTTGTTTTTTAATTTGATTTTTTTTTTCCTTATGTGATTCTCTCTCTCTATTGTTGGTTTGGTTTGGTTTGGTTTCGATTTTAGTGAGATTTATGTGTTTGTTTACAGGTTTACATGGTGGAGAAGAATTATTGGTGATGATGGTTGCAATCGAAATATCTATACCCATTCTGTGCTAAGAATTTTGATCGGATTTTATTCTTTTCAATGAAAATCATAAAATTGAAGAAAAAACATGGGTATCAAATTTTTTTATTTTTTATTGCCATTTTATTTTATAGAAAATGTGAAAATTTATTGGGATTTCAAGATTGTATTATAACATTAGATTTTTGTATAACTAGATAAATTTAAAACTTTTAAATATCATTGTGTTTTTTATTTTTATCCTTTTTCTATTCTATTATACAATTACGGCTACTTGTTAGTTTGTTAATCATAATTCAATTAATTGAAAATGAAAGTTTAGTATAACTTTTCATATATATTAATTAATTTGTTACCGCTAAATCTGTATATAATAGCATAATATATATGAATAATCTCCAAATATAATTTTTATTTTTTTATGTGTTTAAAATAGTCCATCTATATATAGATGAGTTAGATGGTTTCTTTTATCCCCAAAAACTCAATCTATTTTTTTTTATACTTTTTAATTTTTTAAATTGAAACATTACTTGTTTATGTCCACAAAACAAAATTGATAAACACACATTCATAATCTTTTTTTTTTCTTTTATAATAGGTAAGATATTTACAAATGAAAATTGTTCGACACCTCAAAAAACTTTCCATAATCCGACTTATAATGATGTGGTCGTAAGTGTCAGTTTTGTTACAAATATGAGAAGAGAATTAATCAAATTATATATTTCAACCAACTACATACTCAAACTTTCACTATTTCAAGATATTATTTCACTATAATTCTAATTAAGAGAATCTTCAACCCTTAATATTTTTTTTATCGAATTATAATTTGATAAAATTTAAAAAGATGAAGTGTTGGAAATTATTATTTGTTTCCATCAAAATTGATGAAAAGAAAAAAAAAATTGAGATAAGAATTAAAGTTCTTTTAAAAATTAATAAAAATTTAATGAAACAAGTAATTCATATCAAATCAATTTTTTATTGAAATTTAAAATCAAATTAGATAAAAATAAAATAAAAGAAAATGATGAAATGTTGGAAATATTCTAAAACCTTTTTATTCTTAAAGACTAGAAATTCGTGTGCATGTTATATTCATATTATATTTTTAGTTATGAAATTAAAATCAAAAGAAATGTAATTTAAATTATTGGATTAATAACAGAAATATCATATCAATTATTGTTAAATATTACTTCACTTCACATTTAATAATGAAATTGTATATTTGTCTTAATTATAATTTTTAAATTTGTCTATTTTCATAACAAGATGAGGTATATCATAACTCATGTAATCTCATTTAATTAGGTTTAACTTCTTTTTTTTATTACAAATTATCAAAATTGCACTATATATATAATTTTTTAAAACTAATAATTTAAAAAGTTGTAAACAAAAAATGAACTTATAAATTTCATGTATACCACAAGACAAAATATTAAATTACTTCAACATATTTATAATAATTGTTTTTTAATTTATAAAGTCTCGTGCATAGCATGGGTTACCAGCAGTATATTATCTATATTATATATTAAACAAAATGGGGTTTTTAACCCAAGCCTTATGGTAACTCCAATCTCCCAATCTAAATTTCTTGATTTTTTTATTTAAAAAAAAAAATCTTAGCATTTATTAACTTCTCCCAACTCCCAAGTCTTACCCTCATAATAACACTTTTCATAAAAAAAATTCTTTGAAATTTAACACATATGAATTCCTTGAAAAATCCCAACACATATGATTATTATCTCTCATAATAATACTTTAATGCATTAAGAATAAGCATAAAAAAAATTTTTTTGAAAAGTCCAACACATATGATTATTATCAAAATATTAAACTTTAATATAATATAAAAAATGAAAAAAAAAGAAGACATTTAAAAAAAATTAAAAATCACAATTCACATATATAGATAATTCTAAACACAATATGATTATTATCAAAATATTAAACTTTAATATAATATAATAAAAAAACATTTAATTCCTTGAAAAGTCCAACACATATAATTATTATCAAAATATTAAACTTTAATATAATATAAAAAAGGAAAAAAAGAAGACATTTAAAATAAATAAAAAAATATTTAAAAATCACAATTCACATATATAGATAATTGTAAACACAATCTGTGCATATCACGAGTGATATGCTGCTATCTATACTATATATTAAGTAAAAGAGGGTTTTTAACCCCAATGCCTGTGGGAGTTTCAATAGCCTAATCTGAATTTTCTAAATTTTTTATTTAAAAAAAAAAATTCAGCATTTATTGATTTGGTCAAAATCTCTTGATCAACATTTATTAACTTTTTTCAATCCAAATGTCTTTTCACATGCCTGCATTTATTGGTTTGGTCAAAATCCCATAATCTACATTTAAAATCCCCTCAAACAAATAATTATAGATACAATCTGTGTATAGTTACTGCAGTACCCTTTTCAACTTCTCCCATACACTATGGTTAGTGATAAGATTATTAAATTATTTTTATAAAAAATCTTAAAAAACATAATTTATATATTAAAAAAAATCTAAAATAAATAAAAATATCTATAATTATCTCGTGCATAGCACGAGTAATAGGCTAGTATATATTAAGAAAAAAGGGATTTCTAACCCCCAAGTCTTGTGGGAGCTCCAATCTTCCAATCTTAATTTTCTAAATTTTTTATTTAAAAAAAAAATCTCAGTATTTATTGATTTGGTCAAAATCTTCTGATTAGCATTTATTAACTTTTTCCAATCTACATGTCTTTCCACATACCTGCATTTATTGATTTAGTCAAAATCCCTGATCAGCATTTAAAATCCCCTTATACAAATAATTATAGATACAATCCGTGCATAGTTACTGCAATAGCCTTTTTAATTTCTCCTATGCACTATGGTTAGTGATAAGATTGTTAAATTATTTTTATAAAAAATCTTGAAAAACATAATTTATGTATTAAAACAAAAATTTAAACAAATATAAATATCTATAATTATAGCGATCTCGGTTTTTCCTTCATTGTTTAATTGTATTCCGGACTCGGTTCCATGGACATTGGTCGTTGTCTTATTCTCTTTTTTATTCTTTACTCTTTGTGTTTGAGTCTTGGGTTGTTTTGGGAAAGTTGAGAACAGGTTGGTTGTGTTTAGAAACCAAAAGTTGATACCCAGATTTTGGCCTTGACACTCGAACGGGCCCTTTGTTTTTGCTTTTTCGCTTGAGCGAGCATTTTGACGCTCAAGCGTGATTATTCACCTCCCAGTATTTTGTTCTGTAGGTCATCGGATGCTCGAGCGTCCATTTTCACGCTCAAGCGGGGACCATCGACTGCAAAACTTTTGGAAGTGTGCATCCGGCGCTTTTGACGCTCAAGCGGTTTCCCACGCTCGAGTGGACCTGTTTTTATATCAGTTCGGGATTTCACTTTTTGGATCGCTTTTCGGCATTCTGTCTCTCTCTACCTTTTCAAAAACCTCCATTGGAGAGCTCCTCACTCTAAACTTCAACTTCTCTCTAAGGAATCATCTAGTTTGAGTGATCTTCTACCATAGTTCCTTTGTAAAAAGTGTTGAGCTTGGTGTGGACTACATTTTGATCCGAAAATCTTGAGATTTGGAGCACCTTCGAAATTCTTCATCTTCTCCATTTAGTCTCATCTCTTGAGGTAGGAATAACTATTCATTTTTATGATCTTTAACATAGATGTTGGGCATTTTGTATAAATGGTTTGATTTGAGAAGTTAGGGTTTGAGGTTTGAAATATTGAAAAGAGGGGTTTTGTTCCCTTTGAACTATATATGAGTATGTGGGTTTTAAAATGAGGTTATGAACGTTTATTAATGATATTTGGACATTTGGGTCAATATTGGAAAAATGGAAAAAATGCCATATTTGGGTTTTATTGGGTCATTAGTGTAATTAATGACTCTCATTATGAAATAATGAAATTGGCTTGGAAATAGTGAAATTGAGAAATTATGAGAAAGAATGGTGGAGTTGGATTGATAAATCACTCACTTTCGAAAATATTGATAATTTATCTGTTGATGCATTTATTATCTGTTTAGAAATAATTGCTTTAGACTATCGGTGGAGGATAGTCTTGATTGTTATAGACATTGTATGTTGATTAGGGAAAACTGAAACTAATTACATTGAATATGTCATTGAATATGACGATTGGGATAATACATCGAATATGTGTATTGATTGATCTTGTATATGATAAGTGCTTATATATATTGCATTATGTGGGAGGAGATAGGAGATGTACTCCATGGTTTGGGAGGAGATAGGGGATGGACTCCTAAACCGGATGTTATTTGGGAGGAGATAGGGGATGGACTCCATTGATACAGCAAATCTGTGTATCATTTGTGAAGTATGGAAGTGTTTTATTATGAGTTGTTATCTTATTTGAAATTGAAATATTGTTGATATGAGTTGTTAACTCATTTGAAAGGGAAGTGCTTTGATATGAGTTGTAGCCTCATTAAATTGTTTGGCCAGGTTCTGAGCTATGTTCATAAATTGAAAATTTATTAAGTAAAAGAAAGTGGAATGAAACATGGACATATTTGTCATGGAACTGGGTAATGTTGTAAGTTGATTTATAAGTGGTAACATTTACCAAATGCTAATGTTTTAGTTATTGCTCATATTATGTTTAGCATATCTCTACTGGGCGTTGGCTCACCCTATATGGGACATCATTTTTTAGGTGCAGATGATATGCCACCTCCAAGGATGTAGCTTGGGAGGTTGTAGAAGCTGAAGGCTTCCTTTTTTTTGTGATCTTTTTGTGTATTACATGTATATCAAGTCAATGGCTTATTTTGTGAAAAAAGTTAGAACTCTATTTTTGTTAAACCCAAGTGTTGACTTGGAAAGTTGTAAGCCTATAGGGCATTTATTTTTGTTGTCAACATGTAATATTTCTTATAAGAATACTCTAATGTTGGTAATATGATATCTCTTTTTGTATCATGAATGTATGATTATGGGTTTATTTTGAGGGCGTTACAATAATTATCTCATGCATAGCACGGGTGACAGACTATCTATACTATATATTAAGCAAAAGGGGGTTTTTAACCCCAAGCTTTGTGGGAGCTACAATCTCCCAATCTAAATTTCTTGATTTTTTTATTTAAAAAAAAAATATCTTAGCATTTATTAACTTCTTCCAACTCCTAAGTCTTACTCTCTATAATAACACTTTAATGCATTAAGAACAAGCATAAAAAAAATTCTTTGAAATCTAACACATATGAATTCCTTAAAAAGTCCCAACACATATGATTATTATCCCTCATAATAACACTTTAATGCATTAAGAACAAGTATAAAAAAAATTTCTAGAAAAGTCTAACACATATGATTATTATCAAAATATTAAACTTTATGGCAAATTACATATATCCCCCTCGAGGTTTAGCAAAATTACAGATGCCCCCTAAGGTTTGAGAAATTACAAATATCCCCCTGAAGGTTATATTTGCATAACAAATTAGGGGGCAAATTGTTATGAAATATAAACCTCAGGGGGCAATTTGTTATGAAAATATAAACCTCCCGGGGGGGTATCTATAATTTCTGAAACCTCAGGGAAGTATCTGTAATTTAGCCAAACTTCGAGGGAGGTATATGTAATTTTCCCTAAACTTTAATATGATACAATAATAAAAAAAGACATTTAATTCCTTGAAAAGTTCAACACATATGATTATTATCAAAATATTAAATTTTAATATAATATAAAAAAGGAAAAAAAGAAAATATTTAAAAAATATATTTAAAAATCACAATTCACATATATAGATAATTGTAAACACAATCCGCGCATAGTACGAGTGATATGCTAGTCTATACTATATATTAAGCAAAAGGGGGTTTTAACCCCCAAGGCTTGTGAGAGCTCCAACATCCCAATCCTAATTTTCTAATTTTTTGATTTAAAAAAAAAAAAAAAACCTCAGCATTTATTAATTTCTCCCAATCCCCATGCCTTTTAGGAGATTTGGTCAAAAACCCCTCATAATTAAACTTTAATGCATTAAAAACTAGAATAAACAAAATTCCTTGAAAATTTCAATACATCTATCTATGTATATTATATTATCTATATCTATGTCTATCTATCTATCTATCTATCTATACTATATATTAAGCAAAAAGGGATTTTTAACCCCCAAGGCCCGTGGGAGTTTCAATATTCGAGTCTGAATTTTTTATATTTTTTATTAAAAAAAGAAAAACTCAACATTTATTGATTTGGTCAAAATTTCTTGATCAACATTTATTAACTTTTTTCAATCCACATGTTTTTTCACATGCTTGCATTTATTGATACAATCCCCTAATCAGCATTTGAAATCCACTCATACAAATAATTATAGATACAATCCGTGTATAGTTACTGCAGTACCCTTTTTAACTTCTCTCATACACTATGCTTAGTGATAAGATTGTTAAATTATTTTTATAAAAAATCTTAAAAAACATAATTTATATATTAAAAAAAATATAATACAAATATAAATATTTATAATTATTCCGTGTTAAGCAAAATGGGGTTTTTAACCCCCAAGGCCTGTGGGAACTTCAATATTCCAATATGAATTTTCTAAATTTTTTATTTTTTATTTAAAAAAAAAACTCAGCATTTATTGATTTGGTCAAAATTTCCTGATCAGCATTTATTAACTTTTTTCAATCCACATGTCTTTCCACATGCCTGCATTTATTGATTTGGTCAAAATCTCCTGATCAGCATTTAAAATCCCTTCATACAAATAATTATATATACAATTCGTGTATAGTTACTGCAGTACCCTTTTCAACTTCTCACGTATATTATGGTTAGTGATCAAATTGTTAAATTATTTTTTATAAAAAATATTAAAAAACATAATTTATATATTAAAAAAATCTAAAACAAATATAAATATCTATAATTATCTCGTGCATAGCACGGGTGATGGGCTAGTATTATATAAGGAAAATGGGGTTTTAACTCACAAGCTTTGTGAAAGCTTCAATATCCCAATCCTAATTTTTTAATTTTTTTGATTTAAAAAAAATAAATAACCTCAGCATTTATTGACTTCTCCCAACCTACAAACCTTTTTGACTTCTCTCATAGTTATTGCACCAACCTTTTCAACTTCTCCTATGCACTATGGTTAGTGATAGGATTGTTAAATTATTTTTATAAAAAATCTAAAAAAAATAATTTGCATATTAAAAAAATATCTAAAACAAATATAAATATCTATATCTATATATTATATAAGAAAAATAAGGTTTTTAGAAACCTCCTAAGAGTTTCAAACTCTCATTCTAAAATTATTGATTTTCCAATTTATAAACTAGATTAAAAAAAAAAAAAAACTATTGGCTGATATATTTCATAATTTTAGAAATAATAACGGAAAAATAACAAAAATATTTCATAATTTCTCCATCACGATCTCTCTCACCAATTTTTTTTTTACAAATTAAAACTTGCATTCCTTTTCTCTCCTCCGAAAAATCAAATAATATTTTTCATCAAAGTTGTGAATATCTATCTATCTATATCTATCCATCTATATCTATATATTATATAAGAAAAAGGAGATTTTAATATCCCAATCCCGATTTTCTAATTTTTTGATTTAAAAAAATAAATAATCTCAGCATTTATTGACTTCTCCCAACTTACAAACTTTTTTGACTTCTCTCATAGTTATTGTAGTACCATTTTTAACTTCTCCTATACACTATGGTTAGTAATAGGATTGTTAAATTATTTTTATAAAAAATCTAAAAAAATAATTTATATATTAAAAAAATATCTAAAACAAATATAAATATCTATGTCTATATCTATATCTATATATTTATAAATGAGATTTCTAATGAGAAACCTCCTAAGAGTTCCAAACTCTCATTCTAAAATTATCAATTTTCCAATTTATAAAATAGATTAAAAAAAACCTACTGGCTGATATATTTTATAATTTTAGAAATAATAATGGGAAGATAACAAAAATATTTCATAATTTCTCCATCATGATCTCTCTCACCAATTTTTCAAAAAAAAAAAATTAAAACTTGCATTCTTTTTCTCTCCTCCAAAAAGTAAGATAATATTTTTCATGAAAATTGTGGGTGTCGGTCTATATCTTATATATTATATTGTAACATAACAAAAAAAAATTGAAAATCAAATATACAAACAGATAAAATTAATAGATTTGATTTTTATTTATTCAGTTAAAATATTTCTTTTGTCTCCCAATGTCCAATTTTAAAATTTAAAAATCTGTAAAGTTTATCAATAAAACTCACATATCTATCACATATTTAACTCGCATCATAACTTATCTAAATAATAATAATTAAAAATAAATAGAAACCATAGATAAATTAAATTTTAAAAAAAACAACAAATAGAAACCCACAACTCCATCTAAAATAAATTAGAAAAAAAAAATAGAAACCACACAAAAATAAAGAAGATAAGAATTTAGATATAGATCTCAAAAAGATATAACAATATCTAAATTTGAATTATGATTTAATAATATAATTATTTATTTTTTTTAAGCGTATCTATCAAAATTTTAAATCACTTAATGTGACAAATTAATCAATTTTCTAAGATTATTGATTTTTTAATTTATAAAATATATTTTAAAAAAACTATTGACTGATTTATTTATTTAATTATTTTAGAAATAATAATTATCCTTTAATTTATGAATTTCAAATAGAAAGATAAAAAAAAAAAAAAATCATAATTTCTCCATCCTAACCTCCCTCATGGATTTTCAAAAAAAATATTAAAACTTGCCTACCTTCTATCTTTCCCAAAAAATCAAATAATATTTTTTATGAAAGTTGTGAATATCTATCTATATCTTATATTTTATATTATAACATAACAAAAAAAAAACTAAAAATCAAATATACAAACAGATAAAATTAAGAAATTTTATTTTTATTTATTTAATTAAAATCTTTCTTTTGCATCTCAACCAATTTTAAATTTTAAAAATATTTGATATCAGTAAATTTTAAATTTTATTTTTAATTTTTTTTGCATCTCAACCAATTTTAAATTTTATTTGTATTTTTAGTTATAAAATTGAAATCAAGAGAAATGTAACTTAAATTATTTGATTAATGGTAGAAACATCATATTAATTATTGTTAAATATGACTTCACTTCACATTTAATAATAAAATTATATATTTATCATAATTATAACTATTAAATTTGTATATTTTCATAACAAGAAGAAATATGTCATAACTCATTTAATCACATTTAATAAGATTTAACTTTTTTTAATATAAATTATCAAAATTGCACTAAATAAATTTATATATATACATATATATATATTTTGAAAATTAATAATTTAAAAAGTTATAAATATAAAAGTTAACTTATAAATTATATGTACATTAGAAGATAAAATATTAAATTATTTTAAAATAATTATAATAATTTATTTTTTTTAATTTATAAAATCTGGTGGATGGCACGGTTATCACAAGTTCAAAATCAACTAAAAATTAGAAAGATTTTTCTTAAGTAGGCAACTCTATAACAGAATCCAAATTGAAAAGCCTACCTCTGAAAAGGCCCTTTGTACCTTCCGAATTGGAAGGAAGACTATTGAGAAAAAAATCTAGGCGTGATGAGTGTTTGGCCGTGTGAATCGGTCTGAATGCTTTTCGGATAGAGACGGTAATGGTTGGCGTTTGAGTGGGTGAGTGAAAGAGTCACACACTGTGGGGGACACCTTCACGTGTCCACAAAATATTTATGCCAAGTTATTCGTTGATTTGATAAGCTCGTTTGTTTTTAGAGATAGGATGATGTTTGACTGGATGAGTAAAAGAGTCATGCATTGTAGGGGAACACCTTCACGTGTTCACAAAATATTTATTCGAAGTTATTAGTTGATTTGAGAGGTTGATTTGTTTTCAGAGGTAAAATAAAAAAATTGATAGTAAAAAAATTATTAATGAGGATATTAAGTAAAATTATGTTTATTTTGATGATAATTATTAATGTAGGGATTGTTAAATTATTTTTATATCAAATAAATATAAAATAATAAAACAAATAAAAAAATATGAAAACATTAAACGTTAATGTTTTAAAAAAATGGCCAACATGTAAAAAAATTTTAAAAAAATAAAAAAATTTCAAATTAAATAATTATTTTTACTTAACAAAAAATATAAAAAATAATACATTAATGTTCAAAAAAAATGTCCAACATGTGAAAAATAAAATAAAAAATAAATAAAAATAAAAAATTTCTAGTTCGGCGGACTATTTTTCTAATACCAAGTCTTGGAAGCCCGTCTGAATCTCCTTGAGGAGGCCCATCAGAATCCGAAACTCACTGTCAATCCCTTTCCCATCTCTCAAAACAAACACAATGTTAGTAGGTCCCATCTCACTACCAATCTCAATCCTCCCTCTAACTCTCCAAACAAACGGGGTCAGATATCGTAACATAACATTATATCACAACAATATTGTAATTGATAAATTTGTGTCGAATAATTACAAATTTTAAAGGAATATAATAAATTATGACTAGTAAAAAATATAATTACAGGACATCCTTAAATCAATTAATAATTTTTCAAAATAAGCAAAATATTGTAGAGTTATCACAATTGAAAAGTTCAAATTTTTTTCATTTTTATTTTATTTTATTTATTCTTTAATTTTTTGTAATTTGATTGGTCTATAAATAATTTTATATTTTCTTAAATAAAGTTTAAAACACTTTAATTTGCCATAACATTATTACATTACTTCCTTAAAATTATGCTATTATAATTGACAAGACAAACATTACCCTCTTTAAGGGGTTGTTTGAGGTGTCCTAAATAAGTGTACTTTTTGTCTTTTTAGACTAAAAAATTGAAAAAGAAAATATGAATGTTTGGGTTAACTTTTTGACTTTTTATGAAAAAATGTGTAATAAAAAATTATAAAAATTGATTTGTAGAGAAAAATTAGTATTGAGAGTTGTGCAGCCGTAATTGTTGACTTTTGGTGAATAGTGTTAACTTTTTAACTTTTTGAGTAACTTTTTGACTTTTTTGATACATGCCAAACTTGGCCTAAGTCATGCTTCCCAAAATAAAAATAGAGAAAATTATATTTTAAAAAAAAAAAAAAGTAAAGCAAAGAAAGAACCAAAAAAAACATAGAGAATAAAGCAAAGTAAGAAAAGAGAGTCCATAAGTTCAATATCTTTATTCAGTAAATAATTACAATAACATAAGAGTTAGTGTAATTTTTCAAACGTCACAGAATGATATGTATTAAACCCAAACTTCAAGGAGTGTAAGTGTAATTTACACTAAATATAAAATAATAAGTCTAATTCCTCTTCCATCTAAAAACAAACTAGATGTTGTTGTTAGGTTGCAGTGGGCTTCATTCCAGATTCATTTCGATAATACAAGCTATTTAATGTGTAGAGTTTGTAAGGTATATTATTTTTACAAAAAATCACTTTAATCAGATATTAATAGTCACTTAATCAGCATACATTTGTATATGCTATTTATTTTTAAAATCATAATTGTCATTGAAACAAATGTGAGTTGATCAAATGACTATCGATATCCGATCAATGTGATTTTTTATAAGGATGATATACTTGACGAACTCTACACATTAACAATTTGAATCATCAAGATTAGTCCAAAATTAGGCCTACCATGGTAGAATAATACCGTCCAATGTAATTTTGGACTAAAAAAATAAAAGCTGTGGCTAATAATAATTATACTAAGGGGATGTTTGGATGAACTGAATAAGTGTATTTTTTTGATTTTTTATGAATTATGGGTTGAGTTTGAAGTGATGTGGTAGAGAGGTGATGTGATTTCAATAAGATGATGTGACTTAAATAGGATAGTGACTTTTTAACTTTTTGACTTTTTTGTGTTATGCCAATTGGTTTGGGATGTCCTAAAAAAGTACACTTTTTGTCTTTTTACGAAAAGATGTGCAGAAAAGTAGAGAGGTGATGTGATGGAAAAAAGATAAAAAGATGGATTATATAGGTTATGCCAAACCTAACCTTAGCCTAAATTGATAAATCTATAACCAGAGGCCACATAATGAGCAATCTTATATCTCTCTAACTTTTTTTCTCCGAACATTTCACAATAATGTGACAAATAATTTTAAAAAGAAATAAAAGAATTTAAAAAGAGTTAATTACTTGATATTGTTTGCTAGGAGAGTCAGGGAAAAAATTAAGAGAATAAAACGTAGTATTTGGTAAAATTTTAAAATTAATCCAAAAAAAGCCATCGTATATTTTGTTATATTATAACACCATTATATGTGAAAAAAATGTTTCATTCTCTTAATTTTCCCCCTCCTGGCAAACAATATAAAGTAAAAATGATATATTTTAGAAACTTTACAAATTAAATAGTTTGAATTATCAAAATAAATCTGGAATCGAGCCCACCGACAACGACAACAATAACAACAACAATGTCTAGTCTGTTTTTAGATGGAAGAGGAGTTAGCCTCCGTTTGGGAAGTGGGTTGGTTTTTTGGCTTTTTGACTTTTTTGACTATATGAGCTTGGGGCTCAAAATGCTGGTTTGGGAAGGACTTTTTGGCTTTTTTGGCTTTTTAGCTTTTTGGTGAGGCGTCATCCTATTAAATTACCAAATTGCCCTTTTTGGCTTTTTTTTTTTTTTTTATATATATTTTGGGTTTGGATTTCCCATATTATTTATTTATTTATTTCTTTCTTTATTTTAATTTTGGGTTTGGATGTGGTGTTTTTTGCTTAATTTTTAAAAATTTTTTTTTATTTATTTTGGGTTTCGATTTGGCGTATTTTGCTTTTATTTATTTATTTATTTTTTTGTTAGGTTTGGATTTGCCGTATTTTTCGTAAATTTTGATGTTTATTTTTATTTTGGAAGTGGATTTGGCGTTTTTGCTTTCATTTTACATAATTGTTTTAATTTTTTTTTTTTGAGTTTGGATTTGGCGTATTTTTTTCTTTTTTTAAAAAAATTTACGATTTGGCCTATTTTGTTTAATTTTTTTTTTATTTTGGGTTTTATTTTATTTTGGTAAAATATTTATTTATTTTTTTAATTTTGGATTTGAATTTGGCGTATTTTGTTTAAATTTTATTATTTTTAATTTTTTTATTTTCGGTTTGGATTTGGCATATTTTGCTTAGGTATCGATTTTTTTTTTTAAATTTATGTTTTTGTTTATTTTATTTTTTTATACTTTAATTAGTTCTTGTTCTTAAATTTTTTTTTTTTATTTTGGGTTTCGGTTTGGTGTAATAAGGTTTTTAATTTTTTTTTTTGTTGGGCTTGGATTTGGCGTATTTTTCGTAAATTTTTTTTTAATTTTATTTTGAAGTGGATTTGGCGTTTTTTGCTTTCATTTTTATTTTTGTTTTTTTTTTTTTGATTTTGGGTTTAGATTTGGCGTATTTTACTTAAATTTTTTTTTGAATTTACGTTTTTTGTAATTTTTTAAATACTTTTTTTTATTTTTGAATGAGGCGTATTTTTCTTAAATAATTTATGTATTTTAAGTTTTTTTTTTTTTTTTTTGCAAATGGTTTTTTCATGTGTTTTTTATTTTATTGTTATTTTAATTTTTTTTTCATTTTCTGTGAAATGATAGAAAGTGAGGTTTTATTTTATTGTCCTGTCTATTTTAATTAATTTAAATTTAATTTAATTTTAAATATTTAATTTTATTTTAATTTTAAATCGTAAAAATTTAAATAATTTAAATATTCAAAAAATTATTTTAACAAAAAAATTTAAAATGTTAAGATTCAAAAAATTATTTTAACAAAAAAAATTAAATAATTTAAAATGTTAATATTTTAAATTTAAAAACAATTCTACACTCAAATCGTAACTAAACACATAAAATAAAACTCAATTAGTAAATTATTTTTAAAACTCATAACCAAACACATAACTCGAAACTCATACTACTTTCACAACTCTACACTCAGATCATAATCAAATACATAACAAAAAAGTTAAAATATTTAAAAATATTTTTACAAATATAATTTGAATTTATTTTTATAAAATATTTTAACAAAAACTAAAAAAATATTTTTAAATTTTTTTTTTCAACGTCCTATGTATTTTTCAGGGAATAGGTGTTTTTTGGGAAGTGATGTCAAGCTTTTGTCTGGAAAACACTGAGATGATGCCCCTCTCTCATGTTGGGGTAATTTTGTAAATTTACCTTCACAATGGTTGGTGCCAAGTGATTGCCTCCGTTTTTGTCCTTACATGGCTCCATGTGGCTAAAATCAATTTTTTTTGTCCTTACATGGCTCATTGAGTCCCATAAGCCCTTCCCAAACAGACGCTTATTATTATTGTATTTAGTATAAATTACACTTACACTTGCACCTTTGAAATTTGGATTTAAAACATATGACCTCCTAACGTTTAGAAAAATATATTAATCTCCTGTCATTGTAATTATTTAGACAGAATAAAAATATTGATTTGCTTTACTTCCTTTATTTTTTTTCTTCTTTCTTTTGTTTTTTTTTTTAATATAATTTTTTTCTATTTTTCTATTAGAAATTATTATTTCTTATACAACCAGATATTTGTAAAATAAGACTATTAAAAAGAGAGTAAAAATTTAATAAGATTTAATTGAACTAAACTTAAAAAATATCAATATAATTTATCTTTATATTTAGGGTTGGTTTGGAATGTTCTAAAAAAATATACTTTTTAACTTATTGACTTATATGGGTTGAGTTTGATGTGATATGTTAGAGAAGTGATATGATTTAAATAAGATGATGTGATTTAAATAGAATAATAACTTTTTAACTTTTTATATTATTTAAATTATGCCAAACTTAACCTAATTATAAAAAAAGACAATCTAAGGCTTGGATGAGTCCACATCATGTACTAAGAGAACAAATAAATGTATCGTTTTGAAAAGATAAAAATTCAAATTAATATTTTAATTTTTTAAATATTTTAATATTTAAATATGTTACGATTTTTTAATTTTTTAATATTTTTAAATATTTTAATTTCAAAATATTACGATTTCAATTTTTTAATTTCAAAATATTTTATAAAAATAAATTTTTTAATTTCAAAATATTTTATAAAATAAATTCAAACTCTATTTTATAAAAATATTTTTAAATATTTTAATTTTTTTGTTATGTATTTAATTACAATTTGAGTGTAGAGTTATAAAAGTAATATGGAGTTTCGAGTTATTTGTTTGGTTATGAGTTTTAAAAATAATTTTTTAATTGAATTTAGTTTTATGTGTTTGGTTACGATTTGAGTGTAGAGTTATTTTTAAATTTAAAATATTAACATTTAAAAATATTTAAATTAAATTATTTAAATATGAGTTGTTTTTAAATTTAACATATTAACAGTTGAAAAAAAAGTAATAAGAAGGCGATTTAAAAACAACTCATATTTAAATTGTTAATATGTTAAATTTAAAAACAACTCATATTTAAATAATTTAATTTAAATATTTTTAAATGTTAATATTTTAAATTTAAAACAACTATTTAAATAAATAACAAATTTAAATTAAAAATATTTTTAAAAAAATATTTAAAAATATTTTTATAAAATTTTTAAATTTGATTATTTAAATATTTATAAAATATTTTGAAATTAAAAAAATTGAAATCGTAATATTTTGAAATTAAAATATTTAAAAATATTAAAAAAATTAAAAAAATCGTAACATATTTAAATATTAAAATATTTAAAAAATTAAAATATTAATTTGAATTTTTTATCGTCTTTTTTCAAAACGATACCGTTCCATTTATTTGTTCTCTTAGTACATGATGTGGACTCATCCAAGCCTTAGATTGTCTTTGCCACCACGTGTTCCAATCGTCTTCTTATTGCTGGACAGAGCCGGATTGGAAATGGCTGGAGAGGAGGCTGATCCTAAAAATTCATTGTATATTCCGTGTCCATATCAAGTCAATTTCTGCATCTGTATGTATATCGGCATCAGCATTTCACGATATTAAAGAACAGAGAGAGAGAGAGGGATAAATCATTTGGAATTTCAAACCCACCCCTACTCACACAGATCCACACAATTGGGACACTCAGCAGCACCACCATTCACGGAGGAGAATCCTAGAATGGAGAGATACAGCATCAACAACAGAAAATTTGAAAACGGCGAGGAGAATGGCACAGCCACCGACGGAGACTACTCTCACGACGACAAAAAAGAGATGATTAAGGAGGAGAGAGAAGATGCGGCGGAGGAGGAAGAGGAGAGTGAGTCGATAGAGAGAATATTCGAGAACAAGGAAGTGCCGTCGTGGAAGAGCCAGCTGACGGTTAGGGCGTTCGTGGTGAGCTTCTTCTTGTCGGTGATGTTCACCTTCATAGTCATGAAGCTGAATCTCACCACTGGTATTATACCTTCTCTGAACGTGTCGGCGGGGCTCTTAGGCTTCTTCTTCGTCAAGACCTGGACCAAGTTTCTCGAAAAGTCCGGACTCCTCCGCCAACCATTCACCCGCCAAGAGAACACCGTCATCCAGACCTGCGTCGTTGCCGCCTCCGGCATCGCCTTCAGCGGTATGTTATTATTCTTATTATTATTATTTCTCATATGCTTTCACTTTACTATTTCAATTTTTTTTGGATTTTTTAATTACAAAATTTTACTGACTTTTTGAAGTTGTGAAAACGATGAATGACACCCTTTTATCATTTCACCCTTTAAAAATTTTAAATTATACATTTTTGAAAGATTGCACAAAAGTTGCATAAATAAACAAAATTTAATGTTTTTTTTTTTTTCTGTGGTGCAATTCACTTTTAGAAAGAAACATTTTTTATGTTTCAATTTTGTCATCTATTCTTGTATCTAAACTTTTGAAATGAGTCAAGTTTCACTTATGTTTTGAGATAAAATTTGACGCGCCGGAGTAGGAATCTTATTTTGATGATCCGAATAATTTATTTATAGGGTTCTCAATATATATCATCTATCATCATTCTAATAACCGTAATTTTTATTTTATTTTATTGTATTTGCATGATTTATTTTAAAAATATATTTATTATCTATTTTTTTAAAAGATAAATATAATAAAATGAAAAAATTACTATTATTAGATTGAATTATTTTATTTTTCATGAATAATATATAATAAATGACCCTTAAAATGAACAAGTTCGAATGGATCTTATAGATTTCTCAAACTCTCTTATATTAAAATATCCTAAAACACAACTTGTTCTCCGTGTCCCTGGATGCTTGTTCTCCGTGTCCCTGGATGCTTTTGTTTGTGTTTGGTTGGGCTTATCTTAAGTTTATATCAGTAAAATTTGCAGAGTTCTTAAGATATATATATATATATATATCATATATAAAAATAAAAATAAAAATCAATCCAATAATTTTAAAATTATCGATTAAGATGGCAAATATATTTTTTAAAATAGATTATTTATTTTTTAAAACAAATACAATAAAATAAAAAGATATTATTAAATCACTTAATATTTTCTTTTATAAATAAAATACAAGTAAAGCTTTACAAAATAATAGTTCAAATAATCGAAACAAACCGTAATTGTGAAACCTACAAACCTCTCAAATTCTTATTTAAACTTGAAAAAGTTCTGCTCTTATGGGTGTTTTGAAAAAATAATTAAAAATTAATTTTTTTAATTTTTTAAACTTTTTTGCTTATTTATGTATTAAGAAAATGGTTAAAAATTAATTTTTTGATTTTTTAAATTTTTTTTGACTATTTTATGTAAGAAGTGATGCAATTCAAAACAAATTAAAAAATTGATTTGTAACTTTATATATATATATATATATATATATAAGTAGGTTGCCAAAATAGTTCTATGTGCTGTTTTGGGAACCATTCCAAAACGCAGCGTTTTTTGTTCCGGAAAGAAAACGCTGAAGTGTGCCAAACGCTGAAAATGTCATTTGGCAACTTCCCAAAACGCAGGTTGGTTAATTACAAAACTACTCTCAACCTAGATAAATTTCTTCAATTGGCTGAAGGTATTTTAGTAATTTTATAATGATGTGACACTTTTAAAAAATATTAAATTAAAAAATAAAAAAATCAGTTTTTTATTAATTTCTTAAATCACTATAAAAAAAGTCAAAAATTTTAATAAAAAATTAAAAATTAATTTTTTATCAACTTTTCAAAAGACATGTGTTTGCTTCGCCACCGTCGATGTGATAGGAATGACTGGTAGTGTAGAATTTTGAGCGTGCCCAAGTTGTAGTGTAGTGTGAAGTGGGTTATGGGTTGACTGTGGACTGAGCCGTAAGATGAGCCGAAGGTCCTGGGACCACGTGAAGATCGGTCATCAATTGCTGGTAGAATTAGAAAATTAAAAAGTAATCCACTAATGCTTCTGTGTTTGAAGTTAGGTAACCTTATCTTTTACCTTCCTTTTTTTTTTTTTTTCTTCTTTTTTTTATACCTGAATATTTGAATTAATTAATTTTTTTCATAAATAATATATAATAAATGACCCTTAAAATGAACAAGTTCGAATGAATTTTATAGACTTCTCAAACTCTCTTATATTAAAATATCCTAAAACACATGATAACTTTAATTTTTACGCAGCTCGTTCTCCTTGTCCCTGGATGCTTTTGTTTGTGTTTGGTTGGGCTTATCTCAAGTTTATATCAGAAAATTTGCAGAGTTTTTAAGATATATATATATATATATATAGATATATGTATCATATATAAAAATAAAAATAAAAATCAATCCAATAATTATAAAATTATCGATTAAGATGGAAAATATATTTTTTAAAATAGGTTGTTTATTTTTTTAAACAAATACAATAGAATAAAAAGATATTATTAAATCACTTAATATTTTCTTTTAAAAATAATATACAAGTAAAGCTTTACAAAATAATAGTTTAAATAATCGAAACAAAACTGTAATTGTGAAACCTACAAACCTCTCAAATTCTTGTTTAAACTTGAAAAAGTTCTGCTCTTATGGATGTTTTGAAAAAATAATTAAAAATTAATTTTTTTAATTTTTAAACTTTTTAAATTATTTATGTATTGAGAAAATGGTTAAAAATTAATTTTTTGATTTTTAAATTTTTTTTTAACTATTTTATATAAGAAGTGATGCAATTTAAAACAAATTAAAAAATTGATTTATAACTCTTTATATATATATATATATAAAAGTAGGCTGCCAAAACAGTCCTATGTTTTGCATGTGTTTGCTTTGCCACCGTCGATTTGATAGGAATGACTCGTAGTGTAGAATTTTGAGCGTGCCCAAGTTGTAGTGCAGTGTGGAGTGGGTTATGGGTTGACTGTGGACTGAGCCGTAAGATGAGCCGAAGGTCCGGGGACCACGTGGTCATCAATTGCTGGTAGAATTAGAAAATTAAAAATAGAAAAATGTTTTGGACCTCAAAAAAAAGTCTCCCTAATCCCCCTAATTTTCTTTTTTGGAAAATTGTTTTCTTTTTTTTTTTTTGTTTTCTTTTTTTTTTTTTTTTTTTATACCTAAAATGAGAATAGTGGGGATTCGGGGTAGCCTCTTTCGAGGTTCCAATCCCCACTGTTAAAAATAACAATGCTAGGTAACGGAAAAAGGGGGAGAGCTCGAGGGGGGTGCCCCCGAATCCCCCGAATTGCCTGTTTAGGCTTTTTTTTTTTTTTTTTTTTTTTTGTCTTGTGTTTTTTTTTTCTTGCCTGAAATGGAAATTGTGTGCATTGTGTGCACACAATTTCGAGCTCCCAAACAAAATCCGCTAGGTAACATGAAAAATTTTTCATAAAAATGATCATGAAAGATTTGTGACTTTTGTATTACAATTAAAATAAAACATCATATACTAATTAAGATAATCTAAAGATCACAAATCTTTCATGATCATTCTCATAAAAAAAATTTCATAATCCCTAATTTTTCTCAATTAAAAAGTAATCCACTAATGGTTCTGTGTTTGAAGTTCGGTAACCATATATTTTACCTTCTTTTTTTTTTTCTTTTTTTATTTTTATAACTGAATATTTAAATTAATTTATATTTTTTTTAAGCGAATCTAGAAAAATCAATTCCACTCCATATTACCTTTTAGTTTGTCAATAGATTGGATTTCATTGAATTGAATCTGCACCTCCCCACCCCCACCACTCACGCTATTAACGTCATCATTTTAAAAAAATTATAGTTGAAAATTGAAGGAAAATAATTGTGAAATACATTTGGGCCTTGTTTGGAATCTTTTAAAAAAGTCAAAAAGTCAAAAAGTTACTCAAAAAGTTAAAAAATTAACACTATTCACCGAAAGTCAACAATTACGGCTGCACAACTCCCAATTCAAATTTTTCTCTAAAAATCAATTTTCACAATTTTTTATTACATATTTTTTCATAAAAAGTCAAAAAGTTAACCCAAACATTCATATTTTCAACCTCAATTTTTTAGTCAAAAAAGATAAAAAGTATACTTATTTAGTCTTTCCAAACAAAGCCTTGGTTCGCAAAATTTTTCATTGAAATAAACGGAACTTTAATAAACTCTTTCATGTCTTAGATTAGTACATTGATAACAAGCACCTAAAACTTGGTCCATAAATTTAATAACTTATTACAACAAATCAAGATTTTATATAGATAATTATAGGAATGATTTTACTTTTTAATATTCAAATATTTCTTCAAAGTATCGTTATTATATTTTTAATAATAAAATTTGATATTAATGATAAATTATTATCATTTCGTCTCAAAAAATAATACTTTTTTGGCACGAAAATGTTATTTTTTTGATTTTGAAAATGACCTTTTACAAAAGACTCGTAATTATAAAAATTAATCTGTTAATATTTTTTGTAATAAAAGTTTTACAAACAAAAGTTTAGTTCTTAAAATCTTTTATAGGTTCGTTTGGCATAAAGGTTTGGGTTAGATTTTGGCTGTTTTAGTCACAAAAAAATTAAATATATTTTTTAGTCTAATAAGATAAAATATCGCATTCAAATCATAATTATTTCATTTTCTATCTCACAAAAATTAAAAAAGTCAAAAAGTTCATTTCAAACGAGGCTTTTTAGCCTCAGACTATGAGTTGTTTGGGGTGTTCTAAATAAGTGCACTTTTTGACATTTTATATATAAAAAAAAATATATAGAAAAGTAGATAAAGTAGTTAGAAAAATATAATGGAGTTGTTGATAGATATTGATATATGTTGATTGATGTGACCTAAATAAGTGTATTTATATATAAAAAAAAAAGTGTACTTTTTTAGGTTAACCTAAACAAATTTAAAAATTTAAAAGTCAAAAATCAACTCACAATCCAATCAAAGGCTATACGTGATAATGGAGATTGACTATATAAAGAAAAAAAAAAATTAAGTAACAGAATAAGGTTTTTAAGAAGGAAGCAGCTTGGCTCTCGTCTGAGATCGAATTGAACGGTGCTGTTCGACCTGTGGAGGTTCATCACGGATCTCGTTTTGATAATCTAAATTATTCAATGTGTAGAATTCGTCGAGTACTATATGCCTATAAAAAATCATATTAATCAGATATCAATAACTATGTGATCAAATCAATTTTGTATAAAGAAAAATAGACGATGAACAAATTAATAGTTGACAAAAAAACTGATCTGATGATATAAATATCGATATTCGATCAACGTAATTTTTTACAGATATATAATACTCGATGAGTTCTAAATTATCAAAATAAGTTCGTGATGAACCTTATGAATCAAACAGCACCATCCAATCCGATCTCGGACGGAGGCAAACTACTACCTTTTAAAAAATAAAAAATAAAATATCAATAATTTACTGGCTGGTCCCCAACTGCGAAACCCAAGATTATCAATACCCCAATATAATTTTACCACGTATAAACTGTGAATAAATTAATGACAAAAAATTAGTGGCAGTTGGTGGCGGTGGTCTAATCATTCATGCCAATGAATTCAATTCAAGTTGGCCGTTCTTGCCATCTTCTTCATGCCGACGAATTCAATTCAAGTTGGTCGCCGTTGCCATCTTTAGTGTGACTACAAATGCATGGTTATTTTGGAAATTTTTTAATTTTTTTTAAAAATGTGAAAAAAATAAAAATAATAACATAGACTGTTTTGGAAACTTAATTAAAAGTTACTTTTTTGTTTTTAACTTGTTTTGGATTACATCATTTCTTTATTTTTTTATACATTTTTTTTAAATTAAAAATTAATTTTTAATCTACTTCTCCAAACAAACTTATAATTCAAATAAGTCAATAAAATAATTTTTTTTTTAGTTGCCAAAATAGGCCATGGTGATAGCTTTGATTGAATAAAACTAATAATATTTTCAGTTTTTTCCAGTTTTAAAATTGAGAACATTATCAATTTTTTTATTTAAAATTTTTTTTAAAAAAAATTTTTTTGCACGTCAATGTTCTATCATCATACTCTTTTATAAATACAAAATTTTCAGTTTTGCACAAAAAAATAATTCAATTTTTTCAAAAAAAAAAAAAACATTTTTTTTGCACATAATTTTTTTTTTGGTTTTTTTTATTTAAAATTAGATATTTTAAAATTTTGAAAATCAAAATAAATGTCAACTTATCATGTTCTTTTATGAATAATCATAAATGATGAACAATCATTGTTTGAAGAGTGATTTCGAATGTTAAAAATTTAATAGGACTTGAAGGTTCAAAAAAAATATTAATTAATGAAGTATAAATTTATAAATTAAGATTTGTGTGTAAATATTTTTAGTTTTAATAATAGTTAAAACAAAAGTAAATTGATTGCATTGCTTTCAAATAAAAAAATACTTTAATATTCCTGACTCAATCATGGAAGAAACGTGGGTCTTGTTCCTATAAAATGGACTGAAATTATTGATTAGAACACTTTAGTAGGTGTCTTTACGTTATTTATTTATGACTAGAAAACAAGATAGTATATAATTTTTAGAAATTTATAAATTATGAAGTAAGGTGGATGGCCAAACTTTGTTCTATGTTCATATCGAGTGATAAACAATAATCCTTGTATTATGAAATGCACATAAGAGTTGATCCCTTTGTCTCATGTCTATGTGTATTTTATTTGTGTTTTCTTCACTGTCGCCCACTCCTTACTCATCCATGACACCACCCAGCCCCTTCCCTCCCCAATGGCAGGAGAGAGTTAGGGAGTAGGTGGCATGGTCGGGTGAAAAGGAGGGAGGACGGGGACCGGGTGAGGAAGTCGGGAAAGAAAGGAGAAGGATGGCTTGTAGTGAATTATTTTAATTTTTAATTTATTTATTCCTCTGACTCTCAAGAATAAAGATAAATATAATCACGATGTAAAACTTACTTGCAACAATAATGTGCCCAAACTTTCACACTCACACATTTGTAGGTAGCGAATTTTCTATAGCACATTTAACTTGAAATTATTTTGTGTTTTTGGTGGATAATGTATTCATTTCATTATTAACTTAAATTTTTTTGACATTTGTGATGTAATGATTTATGATTGACAAAAATAGCATTTTGTGTATAGGATAATGTTTAAATTATAAATTGAATAATTTTTTCATGTTTAATTAATAGGGGTACTTACCAATTAGTCCTATTAACTAGACTTATTTACCTACAGGTCCTAACTAATAAATTTAACACTATAAAAATAAGAGAGTGATAAATTTATCACAAAAAATTTATTCATAAAAACAAAGAGACTGATAAATTTATTTTTATCACTTAATAAATTTATCAATAGGACTTAATGGGTAATAAGTCTCCAAAGTAAGACCTATTAGGTAATAAGTCTCCAAAATAAGATCTATTGGTAGTTTACCCTAATTAATATTGTATATGTGTCCATATCTGTATCTGTTCATGGATCAACTTCCAACATCGAACTAACATATTATTTTTCTTGAAATTTGAAACAAGCAGGAGGCTTTGGGAGTTACCTTTTTGGCATGAGTGAAAAAATTGCCAAACAGTCAACTGAAGCTGATGATGCACAGAATATAAAGAACCCAGCTGTGGGTTGGATGATTGGATTTCTTTTTATTGTTAGCTTTCTTGGACTTTTTTCTGTAGTGCCTCTTAGAAAGGTACATACATACATTCCTAAACTCATTATCTTGATGTGTATATGAATTTTTTTTTTTTTTTTTTTGACCTTTTAAACATGTTATATCAAAATATGGGTCAATTACACTAATATTTCTCAAGGTTGTAAAAAATACATCAAGCTTCACAAAGTTGACATAACTACCTATGTTTTCATAATGTTTATTTCATATAACACTATCCATCATTCCTTAAGTCGTGTGGATGAAAATATTATTATCATCTCTTTTAAATTGATGTATTTTTACCCTTGATTTTTCCTCAATCTATTACTTGCATTAATTCTGTTCGCTTTAACCTTACTAAAAAGAAGTAAGTGTAATTAAGATTTATGAGACATATTATATGGTTTTTTCAAACCTTGCAGGTAATCAACGTAATTTACCCTATCAATATTTTGGACTAGGTGGAAAATAGAAAGTTGTGTTTATAAACCATTGCTAGTAGGGTCAAGATCTTTTGTCCTTAAAATTTATGTTCCTTCGTCTCTACTACATTTTCAAAATACTGGAATCTCAAGATACAATTACATGGCTTTGAGTGCATTAATTAGAGATGGAGACAGGGAGTTTAGGGACAGACAATCTCATGCCGACTAGTAGGGACCTCTCTTTTACCAAACAAGCATGGGCAATGGAAGCAAATCTCTATGTTTTCTATGTCACCTTTTCTTGTAAAACTCACATATGCAATCTGTTTCAGATAATGATCTTAGACTTCAAACTGATTTATCCAAGTGGATCAAGAATCGCTTACCTTATCAACAGCTTCCACACTCCTCAAGGAGCCAAGCTAGCAAAGTAACTCCATCAAATTTACTTCATCATTCAGTCTTAAGAAATGAACAAAATTGATCAAAGCAAGTTGAATTTGATTCTCTCGTTGCATCTTCTCATCATCAATTTTCATTCTAGGAAACAAGTCAGAGCTCTGGGAAAGTTCTTCTCTTTCAGCTTCTTGTGGGGCTTCTTCCAATGGTTCTTCACTGCAGGGGATTATTGTGGATTTTCAAGCTTCCCTACATTTGGTCTCAAAGCCTTTGAAAACAGGTACAACTTTGATTGTAATGATACAATACAAAATTAATTTACTTCTTTATTCACATTCAAAGCATTGATCTTTGTTTTTTTTTTCTTTTTTGAAAACCTAGGTTTTACTTTGATTTCTCTGCAACTTATGTCGGCGTTGGGATGATCTGTCCACACCTAATCAACGTATCTTTGCTACTTGGAGCAATCCTTTCATGGGGTATAATGTGGCCACTTATATATAACCAAAGGGGCCATTGGTGGCAACCTGCAGACCTTAGCCAATCAAGCCTTCATGGCCTGCAAGGTTATAGGGTAGGTCACTTCCTTTCCTTTTTCTAAATCCAGACCGAGTTAATTAAACTTGTGTTTTTAAATGAACCCATTTAATTTTTATCCTTGATTTGCTACAGATCTTTATAGGAATAGCCATGATACTTGGTGACGGCCTCTACAACTTTATCAAAGTCCTTGGTATTACTCTATTCAGTTTGTATCGCCAATTCTGTGTTAAAGACCAAGGCAGTGTCCTCCCAGTTGCTAGCGGTGTTACCCCTAAAAACCTCATGTCCTATGATGATCAGCGTCGAACCCAACTCTTTCTCAAAGATGAAATCCCACCATGTTTTGCAGTTGTTGGGTATGTTGGCATTGCCATTATCTCCACTACAGTGCTTCCACATATCTTCCACCAACTCAAATGGTACTACATCGTGGTTATTTATGTCTTTGCACCAACAATGGCCTTTTGCAATGCTTATGGTTGTGGGCTCACTGACTGGTCCTTGGCATCCACATATGGAAAGCTAGCAATCTTCACAATTGGGGCATGGGCAGGAGCGTCCCACGGTGGTGTCCTAGCCGGATTAGCGGCTTGGGGTCATGATGAACATCGTCTCAACCGCCTCGACCTAATGCAGACTTCAAAAGCAGGTTACTTGACCCTAGCTTCACCACGGTCCATGTTCGTGAGCCAAGTCATTGGAACAAAGAATGGGTTGTGTCATTTCGCCTTGTGTGTTTTGGCTCTTCTACAAGGCTTTCCATGATCTTGGAATCCTTTGGAACACAATACCCGCCTCCTTATGCTCTTGTCTATCGAAACATGGCAATCTTGGGGGTTGAAGGGTTCTCAGCTTTGCCAAAGCACTGCCTCACCCTTTGCTATGTGTTCTTTATTATAGCTGTCGTTATCAACGCCATTAGAGACGTTGCAGGAAAGCAGAGAGCAAAGTTTATCCCTATCCCCATGGCAATGGCAATACCCTTCTATATTGGATCATACTTTGCTATCGATATGTGTGTTGGAAGCTTCATACTATTTGTTTGGCAGAAGATAAACAAGAAAAAAGCCGATGCATTTGGACCTGCCGTGGCTTCTGGTTTGATTTGCGGGGATGGGATATGGACTCTACCCAGTTCAATATTGGCATTGGCAGGTGTAAATCCGCCCATCTGCATGAAGTTTCTGTCGAGGACAACCAATGCAAAGGTCGATAATTTCTTAAACAACTAGTTCAGCAATTATATATAGCTTCCCGTTTCATGTTCTCAGCATCTTCTTTGTTTCCACTTCTTTCTCACCTCTCTCCTTTTTTAATCTAGCTATGTGTCTATTTACATGTGTAATATGTATCTATCAATGATAGAAAACTAGATTTCATTACCACAAACCACTGGAAATGAGATCAAAGATGTGAAGGAGATCTAGAAGTCCTCGTAATGTAATGAAGTACTACATGAATCTGAATGTCGGTTGTAAAATATTTTCTATAATCTATGTTTGGTACAAGTTTCTATATTGGACAAGTTTTCCATTTATACTATGCTAGGATACTATATACATATATTGTATTGGTGGCGCTACTTTTTCTTAATGACTGTACACTCAAAAGGTTGTGTTAGGCTTTAATCAGCTCTCAGATTGGTTTTTTGTTCATATTTTCAGAAGGGATATCAGTAAATTCCGAGAGGATTGCTCTAAATTCATTCTCGGTGAGGGTTTCCTTCTCTAATAGCACATCCACTAGCTTATTCATCACCTCTTTATTGTTCCTTACATGAGTCTTAGCAATTTCGTACGCGCTGTTAATAATATTGCGTATTGATGTGTCAATGTCTTCTACAAGTTTTTCTGACATTGAGTTTCTTGCTAGCATCCTCAGTACCACATCACTACTTTGTACTACTGGATCGGTCAATGCCCACGGTCCAATCTCAAACATTCCAAACATAGTTACCATCTTCAAAAAAAGAAAAAAGAAAAAAAAAAAAACATAAGCGAAACTCGAAGGACCCATTTGACAAAGTTTATGTTTACAATTTTCTGATTATGTTCACAAAAACTATACCTGTCTTGCTATCTGAGTGATCTGTTGCAAGTCCCCTGCTGCACCGGTAGTGATTTCTAATTCACCAAAAACTTCTTCTTCTGCTGCCCGACCTCCCAGACCTCCAACTATTGTGGCAAACAGTTGTTGCTTGGAGATTAGAGATGGATCTTCACTGGGCATGAACCATGTGAGCCCATAGGCTTGGCCTCTAGAAATCAAGGTGACTTTTTGTACTAAGTCATGGCCCGGAATCAATGTTCTGCAGTTAGAGCCGAGTATGCAAAACATATCAGATCACATTGTTGATCTTAAGGGCGGTTTGGCCCACCAATAAGGCTTGCTGTTAGCATAAGGCATTCCCTTGAAACTAGTTGCCTTTTTCTTGTCATTTTCAAGCTCAAAAAATGAAGCAATAGAAAAAACAAGTGTAAGATGAACTTACGCACAAATGGCATGCCCAATTTCATGATACGCCACTACAATCTTGCTCTTCCCGTCTGTCATCTTGGTTTCTTCCATCCCTACCACTATCTGATCAATTGAGTCATCAATCTCTTTTGATGTAATCTTATCTTTGCCTCTCCGACCAACAAGAATGGCTACTTCGTTCGTAAGGTTCTCTAGATCAGCACCACTAAACCCTGGCGTTCGTAAGGCAATGACATTGAAAGAAACATCCTTGTCTAGCTTCTTGTTCTTGCTATGTACTTTTAATATTTCTTCTCTTCCTCTTACATCAAGTAGTCCAACAGTAACCTGCTTAAGTTTCGACCAAGTTAATCATATCTTTCAAACAATGGATCTTGGAATGAAATCTTTACTAGTATGTCAATATTCAAATTGAACAATTTTCTTAAGGATAAATTACTTTAACACCCCTTGGATACTTCTGAAATAACACCAGCATCATCCTTACTCTCTAAAATGTCACTTCTTACTTATCCTTCAAAATTTTTTTTAACAAGTTAGTCCTTCCATACTTTTGTAATAACACAGGCATGTCCTTTCACTACAAGAATTTTCACTTTTTGCGACTAAATTTTTAGTCGCCAAAAGTTAATTTTTAGTCGCCGAATGGTTTTGGCGACTAAATTATTTGGTCGCAAAAGTAGTTGCCAAAAAATTGTCGGTAAAGGTCATTAGTGACTAAAATTATTTTAGTCGCCAAATGTATACAATTCCTAACTAAAATTTTAGTTGCTAAAAGGTTGGACATTAAATTAAATTAGACCCTTTTCAGCGACCAAACTTTTAGTCGCCTAAACTCCCACCTTTTTAGCTACTAAAATTTTAGTCGGCAAAGAATTCTTTTTTGACTAATAAAAATTTAGTCACCGAAAGTCCCCATCTTTGGCTACTAAATATTTAGTCGGCAAAGAGTTCCTCTTTTGTCTACTAAATATTTGGTCGCCTAAAGTTCTATATTTTTTGCTACTATAATTTTAGTAGGCAAAAGTGTTTTTATAATTTAGTTTTTTGTTTTTAGCTACGAAATATTTTAGTCACCAAATGTTTGATTTTTCTTTTGGCAACTAAACTTTTAGTTGCCAAATGTCTTTTTTTTTTTTTTTTGCTACAAAACTTTTAGTTGCCAAATGTCTTTTCCCAATTTCTTTTTACCTACTACTTGTTTAGTCGCCAAAAACATGATATTATGTTTTATCGTGAAATTATAATTTCTCCCCAACCTGTCTATATACAATGCAACCTGTAATATGTAAATAAACAAAATGATACATACTATCAATCATTCCATAATCTGCATCCATATACCAAAAATAAATAGCATTAAATATCAAAATCCATACAAATCAACTATTATCCAAACTAAAATAATAATTCCATACAAAATATATCATACAAAAATCAAAGCCCTCCATATACAAAAAATACATTTACTATCAAGCGAAATTACCATTTGTCATGGTACAAATTACCATCGTAATCTATACCACAACAAAAGGTGATATATGTACCACGACAAAAGTTTTCTATGGACTATGACAAAACGTCCTATATGTACGCCGACAAATGATATATATGTACTACGACAGAAGGTGATCTATGTACCACAACAGTCATTATCTGTTGATTGTCAAAAGTTTTCTGTATCAGTAATAATGAACTACACAAAAGCTGAGGACGACAAAAGTATTATATTAGTTTTACACAAAAGTGAAAATTCTTCTCCATACACCAATATGGATTATCCATAAGTCCATGCAACAAAGCCATCTACAAAGAAAAACAAAAAACGAAACATTAGAATTGATTACAAAATATCAATTCAGCTAGTCATATGTAACATGTTCTAACATGCACTTAAGGTAGAACAATCGAGAAATGTCTTCTTGAAAATAAAAGAAAGTATATATATATATATGTATCATGCAATATTTATTCCAGTCAACACAAACAATGTAATATGTAATTTCTTTGTCCTATAAATATATAAAGGCAATTATTAGAATATGTAGATGTTATTTTAATAAAGTTGTTGCTTTTTGAACTAAGTGTTGCAAGTTTTTTGACCAAGTATAAGGCGTATTTGGGGGCTGTTATCAATTTTCACCCTCGGAAAGCCCTTTTTCGAGTAAGTTTAGGGCATATTCAGCTCTAACTCCCAACCTACGGGTCTAAATTACACTCCGTCAGATCTCACAAGGCCTATTTGTCATGGCAAAGCTATCCGTGTGAGCCACACCATCGTTCGGGGGCTGTTTTGAATTTTCGCCCCCGAAATGCCCTTTTTCAACTAAGTTTAGGGCGTATTTGGTTATAACTCCCAACGTACGAGTCTGGATTACATTCCGTCAGTTGTCACAAGTTCTATTTGTCATAGGGGAACTGTTCGTGTGAGCCACACGGTTTGGGGGCTATTTTGAATTTTCGCCACCGAAACACCCTTTTTCGACTAAGTTTAGGGCGTATTCGACTCTAACACCCAACCTACGGGTCTGAATTACGTTCCGTCAGTTCTCAAAAGTTCTATTTGTCATAGGGAAATTTTCCGTGTGAGCCACACGGTGATTCGGGGGCTATTTTGAATTTTCGCCCCCGAAACGCCCTTTTTCGACTAAGTTTAGGGCGTATTCGGCTTTAACTCCGAACCTACGGATCCGAATTGCGTTCCGTCAGTTCTCACAAGTCTTATTTGTCATGGGAGAACAGTCTGTGTGAGCGACACGGTCGTTCGGGGGCTGTTTTGAATTTTCGCTTTAGAAACGCCCTTTTTCGACTAAGTTTAGGGCGTATTCGGCTCTAACTCCCAACCTACGGATCCGAATTACGTTCCGTCAGTTCTCACAAGTTCTATTTGTCATGGTGAAGCTATCTGTGTGAGCCACACGGTGGTTCAGGGATTGTTTTGCATTTTTACCCCCGAAACACCTTTTTTCGATTAAGTTTTGGACGTATTTGGCTCTAACTCTCTACCTAAGGGTCCGAATTATGTTCCGTCAGTTCTCACAAGTCCTATTTGTCATGAAGAAGCTATCTGTATGAGCCACATGGTGGTTCGAGGGCTGTTTTGAATTTTCGTCCCTGAAACGCCCTTTTTCGACTAAGTTTTGGACGTATTTGGCTCTAACTCTCTACCTACGGGTCCGAATTACGTTCCGTCAGTTCTCATAAGTCCTGTTTGTCATGGAGAAACTATCCGTATGAGCCACACGGTTGTTCAGAGGCTGTTTTGAATTTTCGCCCCCGAAACGCTCTTTTCTGACTAAGTTTAGGGCGTATTCGGCTCTAACTCCCAACCTACGGGTCTGGATTATATTCCGTCAGTTCTTACAAGTCCAATTTGTCATGGTGAAGTTATCTGTGTGAGCCACACGGTTGTTCAGGGGCTGTTTTGAATTTTCGCTCCCGAAACGCCCTTTTTCGACTAAATTTTGGACGTATTCGGCTCTAACTCCTAACTTACGGATCCGAATTACATTCCATCAGTTCTTACAAGTCCTATTTGTCATGACGAAGCTATCCGTGAGAGCGACACGGTCGTTCGGGGGCTGTTTTGAATTTTTGTCCCTGAAACGCCATTTTCAACTAAGTTTTGGACATATTTGGCTCTAACTCTCTACCTACTGGTCCGAATTACGATCCGTCAGTTCTCACAAGTCCTATTTATCATGGTGAAGCTATCCGTGTGAGTTACACGGTCATTCAGGAGCTTTTTTGAATTTTCGCCCACGAAAAGCCTTTTTTCGACTAAGTTTAGGGCGTATTCGGCTCTAACTCCCAACCTACGAGTCCGGATTACATTCCGTCAGCTGTCACAAGTCCTATTTGTCATGGAGGAACTTTCCGTGTGAGCCACATGGTGGTTCGTGGGATATTTTGAATTTTTGCCCCCGAAACGCCATTTTTTGATTAAGTTTTAGACGTATTTGGCTCTAACTCTTTACCTATGGGCCCGAATTATATTCTGTCAGTTCTCACAAGTCCTATTTATCATGGCAAAGCTATCCGTGTGAGCCACATGGTCGTTCAGAGACTGTTTTGAATTTTTGCCTCCGAAATACCCTTTTTGCACTAAGTTTTGGACGTATTCGGTTCTAACTCTCTACCTACGGGTCCAAATTACGTTCCGTCTGTTCTCACAAGTCCTATTTGTCATAGGGGAACTGTCCGTGTGAGCCACATCATGGTTCGTGGGATGTTTTGAATTTTTGCCCCGAAAACGCCCTTTTTCGACTAAGTTTTCGACGTATTCAGCTCTGACTCTCTACTTACAGGTCCGAATTACATTCCGTCAGTTCTGACAAGTCCTATTTATCATGGCAAAGTTATCCGTGTGAGCCACATAGTTGTTCGGAGGCTGATTGAATTTTTGCCTCCGAAACGCCTTTTTTCGACTAAGTTTTGGACGTATTCAGTTCTAACTCTCTACCTACGGGTCCGAATTACGTTCCGTCTGTTCTCACAAGTCCTATTTGTCATGGCAAAGCTATTCGTGTGAGCCACACAGTGGTTTGGTGGCTGTTTTGAATTTTCGCCCCCGAAACGCTATTTTTTAACTAAGTTTAGGGCATATTCGGCTCTAACTCCCAACCTACGAGTCCGAATTACATTCCGTTAGTTCTCACAAGTCCTGTTTGTCATGAAGAAGCTATTCGTGTGACCCACACGGTCGTTCGGAGGCTGTTTTGAATTTTCGCCTCTGAAACGCCCTTTTTCGACTAAGTTTATGGCGTATTCGACTCTAACTCCCGACCTACATGTGCCAATTACATTTCGTTTGTTGTCACAGTTCCTATTTGTGGTGGGGAAGGTGGCCGTGACATCCATACGATAGTTCAGGGGCTGTTTCGCATTTTTGCCCTCTTAACGCCATTTTTCGATTAAGCTTAATGCGTTTTCAGCTTTAACTCCCTAACTATGTGTGCTAATAATATTTCGTCTGTTGTGACAGGTCCTATTTGTCACGGGAACGGTGGCCATGACATCCGTATGGTGGTTCGGGGGCTATTTCCCATTTTCGCCCCGTATCGCCCTTTTTCGATTAAGTTTAAAGCGTTTTCGGCTCTAACTCCTAACCTACACGTTCTAATTACATTTCGTCTATTGTCACAGGTCCTATTTTTCATAGGGAAGGTGGCCGTGACATCCGTACAGTGGTTCAGGGGCTATTTCGCATTTTCGCCCCCTTAATGCCCTTTTGGGTTAAGTTTAATGCATTTTCGGCTCTAATGATATAAACTCAAAATAATTACAAAGAGATGGAAGTACAAGACCTAGTTACACAATTCAAGGCATAAATTGGTTGTATTTTCCATTCTCCCATCTTGTTTCATGGCCTTCAAAAAATATGAGACTTTCACCAATAAGAATTTTTAAAAATTTTAAGCAATAGACTAAGTGGTCTAATGATTGAGTCGCCTCTAATTTTACATATGTGGAGTTTATTTGTGTAAGAAGGTGCACTTGTTACATATGATAATTTCACTTGCTAATGCCAATATGTATCTTTTCACCGTATTTAAATCATGAATTTAGAGAGTAAATTAAAAATAAAATGGAAATAGAAATGAAAAACAAAAATTAACTTACATTTCATTCTTGAAGGGATATGTTTGGTGATAATAATTTCGTGTGTTTTGTTTTGTATTCGATTCTATGTTTTTTGACTTTTTGTTAATTTAATAGTAAGTTTCAAGACATAGATCTGACCACATAAGCAACACTATCAAAATAGATGGAACAACAATTTGAGTAAAACTATTTTTGTATGGCTAGAGATCATTGAAATGTTTTAATGTACTGAGAAATCATCGAAATAGTTCAGGGGCTACTTTGCATTTTCGCCCCCCGAACGGCCTTTTTCAACTATGTTCCAGGCGTTTTTCACTCCAACTCTCAACCTACGTGTGCTAATTACATCATGTCTATCCCCACAGGTCCTATTTGTCATGATGAAACTACCCGTGATATCCATAGAGTGGTTCAGAGGCTACTTTGTATTTTCGCCCCCCAAACGGCCTTTTTCGACTAAGTGTAATGCGTTTTTCACTCCAACTGCCAACCTACATGTGCTAATTACATCTCGTCTATCCCCACAAGTCCTATTTGTCACGAGGAAGCTACCCATGACATCCATAGAGTGGTTCGGAGGCTACTTTGCATTTTTACCCCCCGAACGGCCTTATTCGACTAAGTTTAAGGCATTTTTCACTCCAACTCACAACCTATGTGTGCTAATTATATCATGTCTGTCCCCACAGGTTCTATTTGTCACGAGGAAGTTACCCGTGACATCCATAGAGTGGTTCGGGGACTGTTTTGCATTTTCGTCCCTCGAACAACCTTTTTTTAACTAAGTTCCCAACCTGCATGTGCTAATTACATCCTGTCTGTCCCCACAGGTCCTATTTTTCACGAGAAAGCTGCCTGTAACATCAATAAAGCGGTTCGGGAGCTGTTTTGTATTTTCATCTCATGAACGCTTTTTTTCGACTAAGTTTAAGGCATTTTTGACTCTAACTCCCAACTTACGTGTGCTAATTACATGCCGTCTGTCCCCACATGTTCTATTTGTCATGAGGAATCTTCTTGTGACATCCATAGAGTGCTTCGAGGGTAATTTTGCATTTTCGCCCCCAGAACGCCTTTTTTCAACTAAGTTTAAGGCATTTTTGACTCTAACTCTCAACTTACGTGTGCTAATTACATGTCATCTATCCCTATGGGTTTTATTTTTCATGAGAAAGCTGCCCGTGACATCCATGGAGTGGTTCGGGGGCTGTTTTGTATTTTCGCCCCTCCGAATACCTTTTTCCGACTAAGTTTAAGGCATTTTCGACAAAGTAAACCAGTTGTTTGGTTTGCTTTTGCTTTTTTTTTCTTAGAACAACTAAAGAAATCTTGGTTTGATTGAATTCAAAGTTGTACAAAGCTTTGTTTGTACTTTCAGAAGCTCAAAGTAAAAAAGTAAGCAAAATAAAATAGTAACTATTGTCTGAATTCTGAAAACAAAATGGAGGAACGTGCCAACTTGAAAATTGTTTGCTATCTTGTTTTCTGTTTTTTTTTACTCTCAATTTCATATCATTCAGCATTTGCAAAAGGGACAAAGCATTTTAGGAGTTAAGATTAAACAAGAAGTTCAAAAATACTAAAGCTTCATATAAACAAATAGTCTTAAGGGCATTATATAGCATGAAGATAAATTGGGCACAAACATTTTGATGAACAGCAATGAAATAGATTAAAGAGAGCTACACATCCGATCATCACGAGCAATTAGCTCAATAAGAATGATGTAATGAGAAGAGGAAGATATAATGATACATAGTGCTTTAAGTTTACCAAAATTCAAATGCACTCCAAATTGTTATCAATTCATATGAAGTCTTAAAAAAAGAGAAATGTGATGTAGAGATTAAACCAAACTCAATGACAAGTACAACAAGAAGAAACAGAGCACTCCAAATTGTTCCACAAAATCCACATATAATCCAAATTGTAATCAAATATCAATTAATATGAAATCCTGCAACAAGATAAATGGGATGCAAAGATAAACCACCTGGGCTTTTTTTTTTAGTTGAATTTGAAGAAGTTTCAAATGCAGCAAATGCCTCTTCCTGTGTCACCCACCTGCCTATTTCATTTCATGCAAGTAAATATTATATCATAAGAACACATAACCAAGAAGGATATTTTGGGAGGGGCAACAAAAAATGACTAAAAGTAAATCTACAAGAATAATCAAATATGAAACACTTCACTACTTTTTAAATGCAATTGCTAGCTTTTGAGTTCATAAACAAAATCATAATTGTGTATCCAAGTGAAATTTCAGAAATATTACTTAATCATTATATTACATAGCTGTAGAGTCTTATCATGATCATTATCCTCAGAAACAATATCATGATCATCATCCTCAGAAGGATGCCCAAAATGCTACACACCATCATCAATTGCTATCAACATTAATAAAGCTATTAAAAAAAATCTAATATTGAATTGAAGAGTTTGTCTAAATTTTATATAGGTTGAAGTTGTATGAAAATACATCAGACAAACCCAATGTAGAAAGCTGTAGCGACCCTAATTTTTCGTAAGTCTTTATTTATTTATTTATTATTATTATGATTTGATTTTATTATTGGTTTTATTAATGGTGTGGTTACCTGAAAATTAAATGGGTTATTCTGTTAATTTAATGTGATATTTAATTAGTTTAATATGATATTTAGTTAATTTAATGTGTTGTTCAATTCATTTAATGTGATAGTTAACTATATATAATTAATTCAAATATTTATATTTATATATAAAAAAAGAGGGTGTTATATGTATTGTTTTTATAAAATATATTTATATATGTGGTAGTTATTTAATAACATAAAGTATATATCATATTTATTTAGGTTGTATTTATATTGTATTTGTATTATATAATATAATAACTATTAGGATTTATCATAAGTGTTTAGGTTATATAATAAATGTTTAGGTTATAAACTTAAGAAAAGAGAGAAGTAGAGGCAGCAGCTACGGGAGGGAGAGGGAGAGAGAGAGAGAGAGAGAGAGAGAGAGATTAATCACAAAATAGAGATGCAGCCGAGAGAGAGGGGACTGACAGGAAAGAGAGGAAGAAAAGTGTTAGGGTTTTGTTTTGGTGGCTCCATTAATCTTCTAAATATTTCTTTGATCTTTAAAATAATATTGTGAGTACAAACCCTATTTTTCTTGATTATGTTTGATTCGTTAGTTTATTTATTTATTTATGTTATTAGGTTGATGTGATTTGATATTTTTGTATGTGGATGTAGAGGATGAATTAACTTAATTATTTTGATTAGTGTCTATGAGAAGTTTAGGGTTTTTAGATGAGAGATTAATTTTATTTAATTTGATTAGTGGAACGTGTAAAATTTAGGGTTCTCAGATGATTGATTTATTTTAATTAATTTGATTAGTGATATATATAAGGTTTAGGGTGTTTAAATGATTATTGATTTTATTATTTTTTTTAGATGATTGATTAATCTAATTATTTTGATTAGTGTATATGCGATATTTAGAGTTCTTAGATGATTAATTTATTTTAATTAATTTGATTAGTGGTACGTGAAAGGTTTAGGGTTCTTAGAGGTTTGATTAATCTTAATTAATTTGATTAGTGATATGTGCAAGGTTTAGGGTTCTTAGATGAGTGATTAATTTTAATTAATTTGGTTAGTGAATGCGTGTAAGGTGTAAGATTTTTAGATAATTAATTGATCGTAATTATTTTGATTAATTGGGTATGTAAGGTTTGGAATTTTTAGATGATTGATTAATTTTAATTATGTTGATTAGACGTATATGTAAGGTTTAGGATTTTTTAGATGATTAATTGATTGTAGTAATTTTAATTAATTGGGTATGTAAGGTTTGAAATTTTTAGATGATTGATTAATTTTAATTATGTTGATTAGACGTATATGTAAGGTTTAGGATTTTTTATATGATTAATTGATTGTAGTAATTTTAATTAGTTGGGTATGTAAGGTTTGGAATTTTTAGATAATTGATTAATTTTAATTATGTTGATTAGACGTATATGTAAGGTTTAGGATTTTTAGATGATTAATTGATTGTAGTAATTTTAATTAGTTGGCTATGTAAGGTTTGGGATTTTTAGATGATTGATTAATTTTAATTATGTTGATTAGATGTATAGATAAGGTTTAAGATTTTTAGATAATTAATTGTTCGTAATTATTTTGATTAGTTGGGTATGTAAGGTTTGGGATTTTTAGATGATTGATTAATTTTAATTATGTTGATTAGATGTATAGGTAAGGTTTAAGATTTTTAGATAATTAATTGGTCGTAATTATTTTGATTAGTTGGGTATGTAAGGTTTAAAATTCTTAGATGATTGACTAATTTTTAAATTATTTTGATTAGACGTGTATGTAAGGTTTAGAGTTTTTGGATGATTGTTTGATTTTAATTATTTGAATTAGTTGAGTATGTAAGGTTTAGGGTTTTATTTTGGGTGACTTTATTAATTCTTTGAGTGATTCTTTGATCTTCAAAAATAATTTTAAGTACAAAACCCACTTCCCTTTATTTATGTTTAATTCGTTGTATTTATTTTTATTTGTTTGATATTAGTTTGATTTTGTTTTTACATAAAGATGATAGATTGATTTTAATTATTTTGACTAGTAGTATATGTAAAGTTTAGGGTTCTTAGATAAGTGATTGATTTTAATTACTTTGATTAGTTGTGTATGTAAAGTTTAGGGTTTTTAGATGATTAATTAATTTTAATTATTTTTATTAGTTGTGTATGTAAGATTTAGGATTTTTAGATGATTAATTGATTTTAATTATTTTGATTAGTTGTATATGTAAAGTTTAAGATTTTTAGATGATTGATTGATTTCAATTATTTTAATTAGTTGTGTATGCAAGGTTTATGTTTTTTTTTTATGTATTTATTTTATGAATTTAATCACACTCATAATTATATGAAATTGGAATAAACTTAGAATCCATAGATATTGGTTAGAGGATAGATTGGTTTGTTGTTGGTATTTATTTATTTGATGTTGGTTTGATTTTGTATTTGCATGTAGATGATGGATTGATTTCATTATTTGGTTAGATGTATATGTAATGTTTATGGTTTTTATATGTATTTATTTTATGATTATAATTACACTCCCGAATATATGAAACTAAAATTAATTAGAACCCGTAGATAAATTCCTTATACTCCACCATGACTCCATGGATTGTTATTTTATTTGAGTGATGGTGAGAAAGAGTGTAAAAAAAAAAAAAGGTGAGGATTATGAGAGTTGTTTGACGCCTTATGCCCGGCATTGTTATATTTGTCTCATGATGTCGATGAGATGCTTATATATATTGTTTCCTCGTTCTCATGAGTAGACGAGTGCTTTGATTTGCGCGCGTACGTATATGCTAACCATCTAGGGAGTGTGAGTCAAACTCGGGACGATATCCCCGTGCAAGTTTGGCTTCGGAGTGGGTTAGGTATACGGGAGGCACATGGGATATATGTGTAGGCCAGAAGGGGAGGGCCGAAGTGGTGGAGTCAAGGTACAAAGAATTAATTATAAACTTGTATGTTAGTTCAAATTGTCTTAATTGAGTTAAGGTACAAAAAATTAATTATGAACTTGTATGATAGTTCGAATTGTCTTAATTGAGTTAAGGTACAAAGAAGTAATTATGAACTTAAATGTATAGTTCGAATTATATTGATTGAGTTAAGGTATAAAGAATTTAATTATGAATTTATTAGTATAGTGTGAATGGTACTGATATGTACATGATGGAAAAAAAAATAGTAAACGATCTTGATAAATTATGAAATTTGAGAAAAGGCATGTATACGTGATTCTAGACAACTTTTGCGTTTTAAATTTTTATTAAAATGATCGATTAGAACTTATAATCGGATGATCTTGATTATTGTCAGTTTGATTCATTTTAGCAAGGCGGATTTGAGAGACTGTTTTAACCCACGAAACGAGCTCATTTTTTTTTATTGATTCTGCGTAAACTGAAGTAAAACATTATTCTGCACATTTTTCATGTTTTGAACTTTTTCGAAAAAAATCATCTTAGGGCAGTTTTTGTTCATTTTCAGTTTTAGATTTTTCGATTGAATTCCGTCTAGAATTTTAGATCAAGCTTTCCTCTTAACTTCTCGTTTACATCCAAATTCGTCCGCGTTGTCTTTTATAAAATTTGATTCTGTACAACTTTCGTTTTTTTAAGTTTTCGTCAATTCGAATTATTTAAGCATGAAACGATACATTTTTGTACTTCTTTAACAAGTTACTTATGATTAATTTATACTAACATTATTTTCTTTTGCAGGATGGTGGGTCTTAATAACTTTTTATGCAGGGCTGACCCACCATATTTCTATTTCTATTTCTATTTTTGTTTATTTTATAATCAATTTATATTTCGTTGTGTACGGACAAGAAACTAAATGCCACCGTATCTCAAGAAACTACCCATTCGTCTCGATGCGGTTGAAACTACTTGTCTTGTCTAGTAATAAGAATTTAATGTACTTTTGTTTGTGTCTGGTGGACACGTGGGTGTTGATTCTTGTACTCATACCAAGTATCCCCAGATATCTTGACCCGTTTTGTCTCTTGGCAACTTCGGTGCGTTACATTGAGCCTTGGTGAGCTTCCTTTACAGGATTAGTAGAGGCTTTGGTGGTGACAAGAAATAACTATGATCGTAGGACATGTCGATTGGACTTCTTTTGTTTTCTCATGTTTTATGGTTGTTAATAGCTTATGTATTTTTATTTTATTTTATGACCTTAGTATTTTGAAAATTTGGCATGGGTTGTAACCTTACATTATTTAAGTTGTTTTGAAGTATTTATTGTTACTTTAACGTTGGAGGTATTAGGTAGTTTATGAAATTATGGTGCATGGTATGATTGGTGTTTTGTTAATTACCTTACTGAGACTAGAATGTTTAGATTTTTGTTTCACCCCTAGGATTTGGATGATGGAATATTAATTGGGGTTTAGTCCTAAGTTAATATTTAATTGTCCAAATTTTGGGGCGTGACAAAAGCACAAGGAGACAAGAGAGCCTTTTAAAGCAAGAACAAATAGAGGAAAATAATGAATGACAATAAAACTATTGCATGGTTGGCTAGCGAGTCTACAGTGAAATCATTGTAATAATGCATGCAAAAGAATGACACACTCATCAGGAAAACAAGTAATGAGTCTCTGTCATATACTGATCTTCTAAGAGGCCTGCAAGCACTTTTGCTCAATAAATAGTATTTGAAAGAGTCCCATTCATCAAAAGATCCTTGAAATCATCACTATCATAATCCTCAAACTCAAAAGGAATAGGCATTCCACTCAGTTCCCTCTCCTTAACCTAAGGCGCAGTTATAAGATATCAAATTTGGAAATAAAGATCATAAAATAATCTAGAAATATTTCCTAACTGTAAGATTATATTATTTAAATCTTCTCAAATCAACAGCTATATAACATGTAGTATGTTTACAGGAACAACACACAAATAATGAAAGTTATGAAACCATAAAATCATTAATTAAACAGAGCATAAAGTCATTAATTTAAACAGAGCATAAAGTCATTAATTAGTTTGTTATTCTAATAAATCCTATATACATGTGACAGATGTGCAAATTTATTTTAAAACCAATGACCTTAACTACTCAAATGAATGAATAAATAGATTACATCATCCTATTTAACTCAAGCATTGACAATGAAACAACTAGTCAAAACTTTGAAATTATAAGAAATTTAGACATTGTGTTTGTTCACAAGACAAGAGATTGGGGGTATACATGTTGTGACCAATTGACTTACAAACTATCTATCCATCATTTACGGATTGCTGCTTAAAAATTTTACTTTACTTAAACCATGCAGTCAAAAAGTAAAAGAATTAAATAGTTCTACTCCTCCATTCACGATTATAAATCATGAAATAAATTATGCACTTTAGAATGGCAAGTTTGACGAGCAACTGGAGAAAAAAAGAAACTATTAGCTTAATTATTGTGAAGAAAAAAAATGTAAACCAAATTAATATTTCTACTTCTTGTATATATTAAAAACATTTATAGTACTTGGACAACTAAGTTTTTGATAAAAATTTACAACTGAACACCATATGAAATCAATAGTGCAAATCCAATAAAGGCTGTTAACCCAAGTTCTTGTTTGTAAATGGAATAGTTAGTAGTTCTACAGATGCAAAAGAATAAAATCGCCACCAGGATAGATAACAAGGATCTCACATACCAAACTTTGTAAATACTTTTTTGTGATTATTTTTGTGCTGTAAATATGAAGACACTTCAAGAATGCATGGTAATCATCTGAACTACGCAACCTCTCGTTCACTTGCTCACAGAAAATGAACTCTTGCTTGTACATGCTTGGAATGATATTGAACAAACCACAAATAAAAGAAGTTAAGAAATAAGAGTATAGCAAGCTTATTCAACATGTTGCAGCAATCCAACTGAAAACCATAAGAGACAAGCTGACATTTTTGAATTTCAAAGCAGTGAGATAAAATAAAGCATATGCATGTTCTCCAAAGAAATCAAACAATAAGCAACATGGGGAGATCAGAGTTCAGGAAAAGTGGAAATGAGATAAAATGAAGCATATGCATTCTCCATCAGTGCAATCATTTTTCAACCTCTAACATATATTCCTCCAAAAACCAATAATAAATAATAAAAAATTCTACAACATTTTAAAAGATTTAGCATTATATATATGTGACATAAAAGCTGACTTCCCAATGACTACAGAACATAATAAATCACAATTGCTTTTACATCAAGAAGGCTAGAATCACAAACAAAAAGACTAAAAGGAAAAATCAATATCATTTTTGGAAGGCATCTTTATAATCATAAGTGGCATCATCAACTTACTTCTCAAGGCTTCTTTATCATCATAAGAGGCTAAAACAAGATTCACTCCAAAGTCTTCAACCTTCCGGGTAGATTTCCTTTTGTCATGAAATCGTTGCATATTGAAGTCCCTATTGCTATCATGCTCGATAAACCTTCAATCCAAATTCAACCAAAAACAAGACAAACAATCCCAACCATATAAAAAAATTCAGATTGTTTAATATGAGCTTATATAGGTTTAGAAGTGATTGACAAAAAGTTTAAAATAACTAAAGCCTAAATGGATATGGAAACATGGAATTAGGAAATGGTACAAAAGATTGTATAGAAAATACAAGTAATGTCAGCACAAACCTAAAGCAAAATCACAAGCCTAAATACTCTACCCCAGGCCTGCTAACCAATCCCCCCAATGTAAACTTTGACTTTTTGCAAGTTGAAAATAATATCATTAATTGAAAAATCCAAAGAGGGGCAAGATACTTTGATCCACATTGCAATCGTTAATTTAATAGTCTCACACGACTCCCCTATATATGGCTGTGACCCCTTAAAAATGCAATTATTCCTCTATTTCCAAATGGACCAGAGCATAGCCAAAGGAATGGCCTTCCAGATGATACTATTATGTTTTTTAAATTTAATACCAGCCCACCTTTGTAGTAAGCAATTCACAGAGCCAAGTAGTACCCATTGCAAGCCTCACCATCTGATAATATGAGACCAAACCTTCTAGATAAAAGGACAAAAGAGCAACACATGGTTTAAGTCTTCCCCCTCTTCATTACAAAAAATGAAGTTTACATTAGCTTCACCACTTAGAATGCTTCATGTGATAGTGTTACTCATGCATATATCTAAGGTGTCTTGTATAATAACCCATGTGAAAAAAAGTTAGAAGTCAAATAAAGCTAGTAAAGAAATGGTGATGAAGAAGGAAAGCCTGCAATGCAAGGCAGGGATTGAATTTGTCATAGTTAGTAATGTGATAGGACAGAGTGATAACTTCTTGAAAATCAACAATATTTTGTCATAGATATATTATGAAAGCTGATCCATTTCTGGATAGATCAGCTAAAGTTGATTAGGTTTTAATTATTTCCTTTTGCTAAATCCAATTTATTTATTTATTTTCCTGTTAGATGGGGAAAAGAAAACTCTATTTATAAATGCATGTGTTACACACAAACACAAAAAGAAATATATCTTCTACCTTTTCAACTATCGCTCCATTAATGTAATCACCAAAGCTTTAGGTAGAAGTCAAGCATCATGCATAAAAGAAACAACCAAGATAGCCTCATTTAGAAATTTTCCCCAAACAAGCTCAAGTGGTTTATCAGATTGTACAAATCAACCCCCAAAAATAAATATAAAAAAAGGGCAAAAGAATCAATAGATTTGAAGCAAAGAGACCCATTTACTCGATAATCAGTTCAAAAAACCCTAAATCTAGAACAAAAATCAAAACCCATTTACTCGAAACATAGAAATCAAAATCCTACAGCATCAAAAAAAAAAAAAAACCCTAGAGCTAGAGTGAAATAGGGAAATAGAGGAAGGGAGAGAGAGAAAGAGAGAAGAACAAAGAATAACCTGAATGTCGATGGGAGGCGAGGCAACAGTGAGCTGCGGTGGCGATGTTCGACAGTGGAAAATTGACGGACATTGTGGTCGTCTGCGACAATGAGATGAAGGGCGGTGGTGATCGATTCTCTGTGTGTGTGTGAGAGAGAGAGAGAGAGAGAGAGAGAGAGAGAGAGAGAGAGAAAGAGGGAGATAGAATCGAACCGTGTGAAGACTAACAGATTTGGGCAAAAATTTAGGCGCCAATATGAAATATTTCCCACTAAATTTTTATACACATTTGGCGTCAAAATTTTAGTCGGGAAATATTAACAAATGACGACTAAAATTATTTTAGTAGCCAAAACATGAACTAATGCCGACAAAAATTTTTCTAGTCGCCAGAAGTGTAACACCATTGCTGACTAAATGGTTTTGGTCGCTAAAAATACATATTTAGCGAACAATTTTTTGGTCGCCGAAGACTAAATTAAACTTGCAAATTATTATTTGGTGACTAAATTATTATTTAGTCGGCTAAAAATTGATATAGCTCGACTAAAAAAATATTTAGTAGCCTAAACCCTAAACTAACACCGACCAAATTTTTTTTTTTTTTTTTGTCGCCTATTGTTATACTTTTGGCGACTAAATTTTTTTTAGTTGGCAAAAATTAACATACGACAACTAAAAAAATTTAGTAGCCTAAAATCTATGTTAAGGCCAACCAATCATTTTTTTAGTCGCCTATTGTTACACTCTTGCCAACTAAATTTGTTTTAGTCGCCAAATTTAGTCACTAAAAGTGTAAATTCTTGTAGTGTTTACTCTGCCCTTCCTCGTTCCAAAATTTTATTGTAACAATTTAGTCCTTTCATTGGTCAAATGTCTGTCGACCAAATGAAAAAAATGACCTCAACAAAAAGAAAGGCACGAAATGCCAAATTTTCCCTGGTAAACATTCTCAATCTACCATTTTCTCCTCTTCTACCAGATTTGAACTGCCTCTCACAGACTTGCCATCCTCTCTCTCTCTCTCTCTCTCTCTCTCTCTCTCTAGGTGAAATAGGTGGGTTTATGGTGGTTTTATTTCCATGAGTGGGGTGAAGGGAGGAAGGAGGAGGAAGAATTAAAAGGTGATAGATTAGACTAAGCAAAAAGGAGGAAAGAGTGACAGAAAAGAAGGGTATTATAATAAATTCAACATATTTACGGTTTTAACTTAGGGATGTCATTGTAATTTACCATTTTTCTAAAATTGTGCAATTATACAATAGCAATAGCAAGTTAGCAAACTGACCTGTCTGTCAAACCTGCCAGGCCTAAGCAAAGCTTGATCAAGAATTTCAGGCCTGTTAATAGCAGCAATGACAATGACTCCACTGTTTCCACTAAACCCATCCATCTCTGTCAACAACTGGTTCAGTGTTTGTTCCCTCTCATCATTTCCTCCACCAATGCCGGTCCCTCTCTGCCTCCCAACAGCATCTATCTCATCGATAAAAACCAAGCATGGCGAGTTCATCTGCGCCTTGTTGAATAAGTCTCTCACTCTTGAAGCCCCCACCCCTACAAACATCTCTATGAACTCTGATCTAGAGAGTGAAAAGAAAGGGACTCCTGCTTCCCCGGCAATGGCTCTGGCGAGGAGCATCTTTCCAGTGCCCGGTATGCCTACTTATAGCGATCCCAGGTTTTCCCCTTTATGTACAGTATTCCGGACTTGAGTTCCATGATTGAGTATTGTTGTTTAAGTCTTATTCCGTTCTTTAATTCTTGGTATATGAGTTTAGAAATGTCTTGAGCGTGTTTTGAACAGGTTAGTTGAGCTTTAGTCCCCAATCTTGTTGCCCAAATTTTTGGTGGTCTGCTCGAGCAGGTCCTTTTGCGCTAGAGCGGAGTTTGCAACCTTCCAGCATTTTGTGCGTCTGCAAAGATACTGCAGAAGTGTTTTTCACGCTCGAGCAGAGTTCCTTACACTCAAGCGGGTTTGAGCTCGAGCGGGTATTTTGCGCTTGAGCGGATGTCTGAAGTCTGTAAAAGTACTAGAGGAGTGTATTCTACGCTCGAGCGGGTATCTTTGCGCTCGAGCAGGTGGTGTTTTGTTGTTGTGCCTTAGCGCTCGAGCGGGTCCAGTTTTTGTGTCTTACGCTCGATCGTATTACTCTCCACTCGAGCAGACTATACGTATATCAGATCGCGACTGTATTATTTTAAATCACTTTTTCCACACACTCTCTCTCTCTAACATTCCAAAACCCTATTTTGAGAGTTTCTCTCTCTAGAACACTCTCTCTCTCTAAGATTTCATCTACTTCTAGAGTGTTTCCACCCTTGTCCCTTTGCAAAAAGTGTAGAGCTTGGTGTGGGCTACGTTTGGATCCTAAAATCTTTGGGTTTGGAGCACTTTGAGTTTTCTTCATCAACTCCTTTGGGCTTCTAATTTCGAGGTAGGGATAACCTACTCTAGGCTATGAGTTACATAAATTTTGGTCATTTTGATTAGATGGTGTTGCTTAGTCATTTTGAGAAAGTTAGGCTTTGATTTGAGGTTATAAAATGAAGGGTTTTCAAATGTTAAAACCTGTGTGTATGAGACATTGAAAAATGAAATTGTTGTTGTTAAATCGATGAAATTGAGCCTTTGGGCTAATATTGAGAAAAGGGAAAAAATGCCCTAATTATGTTGAATAATTAATTTGGGAAAATGTGAAATTGAAGTGAAATTCATGAAATTGGAAAATTGTGGGAGTAAATGGTGTAGTTGGATAATTAAATCACTCACCTATGAAAATGTTGATATTTTATCTGTTGATAAATTTATTATCTGTTTAGAGATAACTGCTTTGGGCTATCGGTGGTGGATAGTCTTGATTGTTGTAAACATTGTATTATGATTAGGGAAAACTAAAACTAATCATATTGAATATGTCATTGAATATGACGGTTGGAATAATACAGCAAATATGTGTATTGATTGATCATTGTATATGATAAGTGTTTAAATACATTGTGTATGTATATTGTTTGGAAGGAGATAGGGGATGTACTTCATGGTTTGAGAGGAGATAGGGGATGGACTCTCAAACCTATTTGGAAATAGATAGGAAATGGACTCCACTGATACAGTAAATCTGTGTATCATTTGAAATATGGAAGTGTTGAAGTATGGAAGTGTTTTAATATGTGTTATAGTCTCATTGAATTGTTTGGCCAGGTTCTGAGCCACAATTATGAATCGAAACTGTGTAAGTGAAGGAAACTGAAATGAAAAATGGATGTACTTGATGTTGAATTGAAAAGTGTTGTAATTTGGTTTATAAGTGTCACCCATATATCAAATGCTATTGTTTTAGTTATTTCTCATACTTGGTTTAGTATATCTCTACTGGACATTGGCTCACCCTACATAGGACATCATTTTCAAGTTCATGTGATATGCCACCTCCAAGAACATAGCTTGGGAGGCTTAGAGTACCTTTTTGTGTATTACATGTAAATTCAAGCCAAGGGCTTAATGTGTATGAGTCAGTACTCTCTCTTTTGTAACCAAGTGTTGGCTTGGAAAGTTGTAAGCCCGTAGGGCATTTACTTTTGTTGTCAACATGTAACACTTTTGTGATAAATACTCTGATAAATAGATGTACACTTTATTCTCTTGAATATATTGTCAATTTCTTGCATCATGAATGTATGAATTATGGGTTTATTTTGAGGGCGTTACACTACTAGTAGTACTCCTTTTGGAATTTTGCCCCCACTGCAGCAAACTTTCCTGGGGTTTTTAGGAACTCAACAATTTCTTGAAAATCTTGTTTTGCTTCATCAACTCCTTCTACATCCTCAAAGGTTACTCCTGTGTTTGGTTCCATTTGAAATTTGGCTTTGCTCCTGTAGGTAGGTAGATATAGGAGTAGAGTATTGTTATCAAGTCATTGATATGCAGACTTTGAACCTAATTGTTCCTCCTAAGTGGATAACTGATAATTATTAGATTGGTGGAAAATAAAATTCATACCATTGTGTTAGTATTAGTTATTTCTAGGAAGTGTTATGAGAGGTCCAAAACTTTACTCAGTAACCCTGTTGATATATCAAACAAAATTGACATCTACAAGAACAAATCTTCAAAACATGTATGTACTCCAAACAAGTTTTTTATTTTTGTTTTTTTACAAATAAAAATTAAAAAAAAATGTATTTCCTAATGTATGAAAATAAAAAATAGTAACCGCCGTGAGGAGTGTTTAGTTTAGGTAGTGGAACTGGCCTTGAATTTGCAGGGTCATACTTAAAAATATATTATTAGTTTGAATAAAAGAATTTAAAAATATAAAAAGAAAGATAATATTTCGTTTCATTTTTTTTATATTATATATGACATACAATAAGTATATAATTATATATTTTTTATGTATCCCCCACAAGTCATATCTCGTTTTTTTCAAAAATTATTATGTATGTGTGTTCGTGTGATGTTCAATGTCCATGTTTGTGCCTCTTAATTTATGTACATAGAGGGAGTCAATCACCATACCTTCCAAGTCCAAAAGGCAAGTTAGGCCCTCCAGGAGTATTTCCAGAGGAAGTCCTCAGCAGCAAAGATCCAAGCAATATCAATGGAAAAGCCAAATTAACCCACAAATCAAGTAGTGCAGCTACCATGTTCACTTCCATTGGATGAGCTGCAAAGTCCACATTCTTCTCTCTCAGCTTCCTCAAAAGCTCTTGTGGCAATCCAGGCAACTGTACTTTAACTCTCTGGATTTTATTGAGGGCAGAATTGAATACCTCAGCTATGGCCACCGACCAGTTCTCAAACAAGTCCACCTTCCTCACAGCACCTTCATCAAGGTACTGCAAGAACCTTGAGTATGACAATCTGGTTGAAGTGGCTTCAATTGGGCTCTCTGGTTCAGCTCTTGCTTGTTGGGTCACCCCATGAATGGAGCACCCATTGAGTTATTAGTGCACAAAGGTAATGGAGCACCATAGTGTAGCACCATTAGTCCCACTTCACCCACCCCATTTGGAGATAGTGTTATGGAGTAGGTGGTGACCAATGAGGCTCTCCCTCATTGGTCTATAAATTGTGAAGGAGGGAGGAGAGAAAAATGTGAGAAGTAAGGAAGAAAACCGAGAGAGAGAGCAAGAGGGTGAGAGATGTGAGAAACCGTCTCCCTCGGGTGAGCGAGGGAGACGGGTGAATGGGTGAGTGAGAATGTGTGAGTTTCTCCTCTGGAATATTCTGTAATCTCTCCATTGCTATAAACGGTTACTCTCCCGTGGACGTAGGCCGGATTGCCGAACCACGTAAAATATTGTGTCTCCGTGTGTGTGGGTGTGTAATTCTGCTTGGTTTAATTTCCGCAAAGGTCCTGGGGGGATCCCGGATCCCAACAAGTGGTATCAGAGCCTCGTCGGTGGCGTTTCGGCACAAAAACAGTGCGATGTCCGAATCTGCCCAGAAATCGAATTGCTCGAAATCGAGTTTTGAGCATACCAGGAGCAAGGGCTCGGAGAGAGGATTCCAGAAAGGTCAAGCAGACACCAAGAGGAGGCCGCACGCGCTTCCACGTGCCTCCTGAAGTTGGCGAGTGAAAACCACGCCCGGAACGCGCCTCCACGCGCCCGCTCAGCACGCGCGTGGTCCCGATCCTGAACATGTCTGCAGCGTCCTGAGAAGAAGACGACTGGGCGAGAGCGCGTGGGAGACACGCGCGTCAGACACGCGCAGCGCCGCGTCAGCAGCCAGCTGGCGCCACGTGGCAGGACACGTCAGCGAAGTGGGACAGTGTCTGCCACGTCATCCAGCCACGTCAGCACCACGTGGCGTGCCACGTCAGCGACACGTGGCACCACGGGCCAGTGAGGGGCCGCCACGTCATCTGCCACGTCAGCAGCAGGGGGCAGGATCCAGTGTTACGCATGCAAAGGTACAGCCGCAGGGAAGGGATCCGGTGCTTCGCGGCTAAGGTGCAGCCGCAGATCTGAGGCGTACAAAATGTTTGGGCTAGATCGAAGCCATTTGGAGTCCGATTTTGGCGATCCAATAGTGGTTTCAGACTATTTGGAGTATTCCGGACACATCATGCGGTCGATTTTGAGACGGAGTTTCGGTAAAAAGAAGGCAGATTGAAGGGACGGACGGCATCGGGTGCAGTGAACGGAATATTCTGTTGGTACACAGAATATTCCCTGAACGTCTGAAAATTGTAATTGTGGCCCAGAATTTTCAGAAAATTATGGTGTGGCCCAGCTTTCGGGAAGATTTTTCAGTGAGGTCCCCGGAAATGCAGCGAAGGTTGGTCCTAGCTAATTGGACCGTTCCGGACGCAACCGCGAGGTCAGAATAGTGAAATTCTGAATGGTTTAAAAAGAGTGTCAAAACATGGGAGTTTGTCATCTTTAATACTCGAAGGGAGGTTGCCGAATATTGTGGAACGCTGCAGTGTCACTGGAGAGGTTAGAATGGATAGATTCCAACAAGATTGAACAAGCAAGTACAACTCAAGATAGATCATTGAAGACCAGAGGATCAGGCTTGATGGCAGATCCAGGGAGATCAGGATTGGTCAGGGGCGATCAGAGAATTGCTGCAGGTATGATTATCTCAAGATCAACAATGTCTAGGAAAGTTCACAAAAGACTGTCTAGAGATCGGTTCTTAAGTGGGACCGAGTGTGACCCCACCAGTCTGTCCTGGGAACTTTCCTGGTTGTTGATGTCATCGGAGGATGTGGTTCAATCAGAAGAGAAGACCATTCATCGACGGATAGATGATTTGGCACCCAGTTCAGGCTCAGGGAAATGTTGTGGCTGTTGGAGCTACTGTATGCGAGTAAGTACTGGTGGTTTCTTTCATGGCAGCAGAGGATAGAGCTGCATAGTGGTAACTTGCAGCCGCATCGGGAGTTGTCTTGGCGGAAGGGCTAATCGTCAAACATCGATGCGGACGCACAAGTAAGATGTAATCAACATCGTGATTGCAAAGATGCATAATGGGCGATGTGGAAACGCCAGAGGTTGTTCGGCGCAAAAGGCAAAGGCCGTTCAAAGAAATAAGCTCGAGCAAGGAAAATTGAGGTTGTGTATGTGTCAAACTCGAAATTTTCTAGTTGCTCCCGTTCCCTATGCAAGGAAGTGCATAGATGACGATGCTTTGACACTCGGAGCTACTGGCAAAACATCAATCTACTGGGCAGTATTGCAAAGGCACAACCAACAAGCGTATGGAAACGCTAGGAGGTTGTTCACGGTCGCGTAAAGCAAAGGCCGATAGTTGAGGTAAAGCTCCGAGCAAAGAAGGCGAAGGGCGTTGATGGGAAGCGACGAGTTTTTCTTAGTTGCTGTTCAGTCAAACATGATATCCGCCCCAGGTAATGCATGATGATCAAGGGCATCCCAAATAGGGCGAGGACATCCAATCAGGGGGTGTCAGCTATCTTGGTTGCGCAAGTTCAAACATAGCAAGTGAAGACATCCGAGACGGAAGCGTGGAAGAGATGTGTGGGAGATGGGAGCAGAGGCTCTCTCCAAATCAAAGAGTGGTGTGAGTTGAGTTGAGGATGTATGATTCCCTCCTCCTCTTGTATCTCTGGTGTATTATCTCTAGCTTCAGGGGATGCAGGGTCTCAGTACAGAGATGAAGACTATGTTGACTTTTGGGCGTGACAAGTATAGCAGCAGTGTGTGCAGTGGATCACCTTACCTGGGTTGAGGGGGTGATTTGTTGGGTCACCCCATGAATGGAGCACCCATTGAGTTATTAGTGCACAAAGGTAATGGAGCACCATAGTGTAGCACCATTAGTCCCACTTCACCCACCCCATTTGGAGATAGTGTTATGGAGTAGGTGGTGACCAATGAGGCTCTCCCTCATTGGTCTACAAATTAATGAAGGAGGGAGGAGAGAAAAATGTGAGAAGTAAGGAAGAAAACCGAGAGAGAGAGCAAGAGGGTGAGAGATGTGAGAAACCGTCTCCCTCGGGTGAGCGAGGGAGACGGGTAAATGGGTGAGTGAGAATGTGTGAGTTTCTCCTCTGGAATATTCTGTAATCTCTCCATTGCTATAAACGGTTACTCTCCCGTGGACGTAGGCCGGATTGCCGAACCACGTAAAATATTGTGTCTCCGTGTGTGTGGGTGTGTAATTCTGCTTGGTTTAATTTCCGCAAAGGTCCTGGGGGGATCCCGGATCCCAACATTGCTGGCTGAGCAACCACAGACCCAACTGTAAGGCCTAAACCAGTGGAATTTAGGGTATTTAGGAGCTTTCTTCTACTGAGTTTGGTGTCTAGAGGTGTTTTCTGAGTTGGGTTTTCTTTGTTACTAGTTTTGGGGAGGGGGGTTGTGGTGGAGACCTTTGAGAGTTCTTGGGATTTGCAGAGAGGGAGGTGAGTGAAGGAGAGAGACAGAGCAGGTGACATTTTTCTTTGCTCAATTGGAGCTGATTGATAACAATGAAGATGAAGATGGTGATGATGAGTGTGGCTTTGTTGTGTGTCTTGGGTAGTTAGTTGATGGTGGTTGACAATTTTGGAGGGAATGTTAGGGAGGAGTTTGTTTAAATAGGAGAGAGATGAGATTGTTCTAGTGTTTTCCACTTGGCTTTTTGTATACGTAGAGCACTATCCATTTCATTCAAGAAGGATCCAGATTGAAATATAGATATAGATTGTACATGACTGAGATGGCTAAGAGACTACTATAATCTCTCTCTCTCTCTCTCTCTCTCTCTCTCTCTCTCTCTCTCAACCATACAATTGTGTGGAAGAAAATAATAAACAAGTGGAACTGGAAATCAAGGGGTTGATTTAGTGGATGTAACTAAAGAGTTTAAGATGTACTCTCCCTTTAGCTCTCAAGTTTAATTCTCATTAAGAATAATTTGTTATTTGAATTCATGTTTGTGGGTTTTGTCCGATTCACGTGGAGGGAGCGCTTTATATAGATCTCAATCAACGTGGAGGTGGTGCTTTATGTGGATCTTGGGATTAGTCAAGATATGCATAAATTAGTTTGGATATCCAATCATAAAATATATATATATATATATATATGTGAAATATAAAATATAAAATATAAAATAACCAAGTGGAAGTGGACTTTGTTTGGAGTACAGAGCAGGTGACATTTTTCTTTGCTCAATTGGAGCTGATTGATAACAATGAAGATGAAGATGGTGATGATGAGTGTGGCTTTGTTGTGTGTCTTGGGTTGTTAGTTGATGGTGGTTGACAATTTTGGAGGGAATGTTAGGAGGAGTTTGTTTAAATAGGAGAGATGAAATTGTTCTAGTGTTTTCTACTTGGCTTTGTACACGTAGAACACTATCCATTTCATTCAAGGATCCAGATTGATATATAGATACAGATTGTACTATAATCTCTCTCTCTCTCTCCCTCAACCATACAATTGTGTGGAAGAAAATAATAAACAAGTGGAACTGGAAATCAAGGGGTTGATTTAGTGGATGTAACTTAGAGTTTAGGATGTACTCTCTTTACATCTCAAGTTTAATTCTCATTAAGAATAATTTGTTATTTGAATTTACGTTTGTGGGTTTTGTCCGATCCACATAGAGTGAGCGCTTTGTATAGATCTCAATCCACAAGGAGGGGCACTTTATGTAGATCTTGGGATTAGTCAAGATATGCATAAATTAGTTTGGATACTCGATCATAAAATATATATATATATATATAAAATATAAAATATAAAATATAAAATAACCAAGTGGAAGTGGACTTTGTCCCCCTATCAGGAATTTAGGATTTAAGTCACTTCACAATTGCTAAACCTTTTTGTTTTCCAAATTGTTGGTTAGTTATTAATTTTTTTCCTAATCGGCCTTGTGTTATGTAGGCACAAAAACCTGTCTGAATTTCTCTGTCCGACATGTTAACTAAGTCTCAAATTTTACTCTTATTAGGAGCAATTCATTCTTTGAAGTCACGGTTGCAGGCTCTCTTTTAAATTTGTCTGATCCATGTGAAGGTGGTACTTTGCGTGGATCCTGATATTAGTCAGGGTATTCGTAAATTAGCCCAAACACCTGATCATTAAAATAAAAAAGAAAGTGAAAGTGGACTTGTCCCTTATCAGGAATTTAAGATTTAACTCACTCCACAATTGCTATACCTTTTTGTTTTCCAAATTATTAGTTAATTATTAATTTTTTTCCTTATCAGCCTTGTTTTATGTGGGCACAAAAACCTGTCTAAATCTCTCGGTCCAACACATTAAATCTCTTTAGTCCAATACATTTTTATACACTTTTAACTATTGAATCATGTATCAAAATTTTCATATATTAAATTTAATAATTGAAAGTAAATTGGGACCCAAATTTTTTTTTGAAAGTGCTGCAAATGTGTCGCCAAAATACAGACCAAAACTTCATTTTTTGGGTGTGCAGAAAAAGTTTGGGCGTATGTTCAACTATTACCATCTCACATTCTTGCATCCTTGTTTTCTTTTTTTCTTTCAATGATAGCTGCCCTTAAAAATAGAAAATAAAAAAATAAAATAAAATAGAGTTTAGCTTAGAATATATACTGTTTAAATTACATGATTTTATTCAGAAAATAAAAGAGAATACCTCTTTCAACCTTCACCTGTTTACATTTACTTCACCTCCTATGTGCACTTTTTCTCACTTTTTTAATTTTCTGTCCCAAATTATCCAAATAAGAAGAATACCACTACCCTTATCTCTTCTCCTTTCTTTTCTCTCCTACACATAAGATTTTCTTTTATTTCCTAATTTCCCAAACAAACCGATTACATGCTAGGCAAGAATGTACCAGATTCCAAGATTCTACAAGCCACAAATTACTCACTGCCAAACACAGCAATGATCTAATGGTTTCTACTTGGGGAATCCCTGGGCTTGAGGGTTTATGAGGAATCACAGCTTTTAGGATGAATCCGAGGTTTTATTAGTCTTAGCAAAAGAAATTAATAGCAAAGCCATATTTCACATGCAAAACACAAATTAAAACAAACAAAATGGGAAACAAAAACACAAATCAACTGGAAGGATCAATGCTGCAGACTTAATAATATATTTTCTTTTTCAAGAAAGCTATGTAAGGTCACAATGTCAATATTTAGGACGAGAGAACACTCTTCTATATGCTTAATTTTACAAGGGGTCTCCCAGAAACAACCACCAGGCTGGACTGCACAAAACCCTGACTTACTAGACAACAGAAGTTAAAATGGTTAACAATAAAGCAGGATCAATACATATTCAACAAAAGTAACAGATTTTCCCAATTGTATCTGACTTTTATCTCTGACATGGACTTGGATCATACTCAACGTATACCATCAAATCAGGTGGAAGATGGAGTTGATGCTGGGGAAGATGGAGGGAGATCGTCTAACAGTTGACATGAGTCTGGGCATGGTACTGTAGTTTCCAAAGGTGATGCCTCAGCGTTCACTGTCTTGCACCTGGAAGATACAAATCAATTAATACACTTATATGGCAATTAATTAAAAGGCAGCTCTTTTTTTGATAGCAAGGAACTCCATAATCACACCTTCGGTGAGACCAGGGTAAAACTTCAGATATGTGTGACTACCCACTAACACTAGCCTCGCCTATCAGGCAGTTTGACCTAACAGTAAGGCTTGGCGTTCTTGGTGGCGCAAAATAAGTAATTTTATGTGTGGATATTTCATTTAATGTTAATAAAAATATAAAACATAATATGAATTTTAAAGTCTAAAAAAGTATTGACTTTTCGTAGATGTAAATCTACATTATTTTTCATTTATCATTAGATGCCAAGTTATTTTATTCAAATTTATAATGCATTGCATGCGTCTTTTAAATGATGGAATTGTATGCCCTCCAAATGTCCAAAGAGTGTTTTAGTATAAAAATAATGGAACATGTTTGGAAGTGTGTTTGACAGATGGGTTAGGTTTGGGATATTTTAGCCACAAAAAGACCAAATAGACTTTTTAGTCTAATAAGATAAAATATCACATTTAAATTACAATCATTTCATTTTTTCTCTCACAAAAATCGAAAAAACTAAAAAGCCCATTTCAAACGAGACTTTTTAACCCCATACTAAGGGGTGGTTTGGGATGTTTTAAATAAGTTTTTTGACTTTTTATAATAAAAAAAATGTGTAGAAAAGTAGAGAAAGTGGTTAGAAAAATAGAGTGGAGATGTTAATAGATGTTGATAAATGTTTATTGATGTGACCCAAATAAGTGTATGTATGCACACAAAAAAAAGTACACTTTTTTAGATTCAAAAAGTCAAAAAATCAAAAAATCAATCCATATTCCAGATGAAAGCCATATGTGATAATGGAGATTCATTATATAAAGAAAAAAAAATTACATAACGGAATAAGGTTTTTAAAAAGGAAGCAGCTTGCCTTCGGTTCGAGATCGGATTGGATAGTGACGTTCGGTCTGTGGGGGCTCACCACGGATCTCCGTTTTGATAATCTAAACCGTTTAATGTGTAAAATTTGTTGAGTACTATATGCCTATAAAAAATCACATTAATCGGATATCAATAGCTATGTGATCAAATCAGTTTTGTATATAAAAAAAATGAACGATGAACAAATTAACGGTTGATTAAAAAACTAATTCGATGAGATAGCTATCGATATCTGATCAACGTGATTTTTTACAGGCATATAATACTCGATGAGTTCTAGATTATCAAAATGAGACTCGTGATGAGCCCCACGAACCAAACAACACCGTCCAATCTAATCTCAGACGGGAGGCAAGCTGGTCCTTTTTAAAAAATAAAAAATAAAATATCAATAATTTGCTGACTGGGCCCCAACTGCGAAACCCAAGATTACCGATACTCCAATATAATTTTACCACATATAAACTGTGAATAAATTAATGGAAAAAAATTAGTGGCAGTTGGTAGCAATGGTCTAATCAATGTTTTAAAAATCGGACCGGTGAGTGAACTGAAAAAAGGATCGGGTGGACGGATCACCGGTTCAACCGTCGGGTTGAACTGGATTCGAACTGTGACATCATAAATATATTAAAAATATATTTAAATAAAAATATAAGCAATAAAATTATAAATTAAAAAAATTAAATAATCTTAAATATTTCTCCTAATACTTTTTTTACTAAAAAATATTAAAATATTTTAAAAATATTATTAACTAGCGTATGTCCATACCTGAAAGTACGGTGTAAATAATGTTAGAATTAAAATATAATTGTAATCTCAACACTATTTAAATTTATTTTTTAATTTGATAAAATCAAAATTTTATTATAAAATTTTGGAGTTCTCAAAAAATTTCTCACGAAAACTTACTTTTGCTTATATAATATATAACTACATAAATAGATGTATCTGATATACATACAATTTTCACGGGCATACATACAATATTGCTTTTGTTTATATAATTATATGAAAATTGTATAGATGCGTGTAAAGTTCTAGTGTATTATGGGCATACATACATTATATGAAAATATGTGTAAAATATATTGAACAAAAAAGAAAAAATTAAAAAAATAAACAAATAGAGAGAAAAATAAATAAATAAAAAGAAAAAGAAAAGTGAGATGAGTAAGGGATCAGGGAAGGATGCGTGAGAAAAGAAAAAAGTAAGAGAGAGAGAGAGAAGCGGGAAAATAGAAAATGTACATATAGGATATTTTTTGAAAAATATATGTCAGCCGTTGTTTCATAGTTTGAATAGATCCGAGCTGTCTAAATGTCCTAATAGGACAAATGTGTGTAGGACAAATTCAAAAATCATCTTGCTTTATTATATAGATATTGAAGATTATAAGAGGTCTAAATTTATGAAGTCTATTAGGTATTCAATATATTTAAAAACAATAATTCATTGTTCAAATTCATTGAATTTGTGGACTATAAAATTCATTAATTTAATCTCCACTGCACACAGTAAAATTTGGCTCCTAATTCTGGAATCGCATACTTTTCCAAATAGTATGAATAAAAATAAGTGAATAAAAAGGAAAAAATAAAAAAAAAATAAACAAATAGAGAGAAAAATAAAAATGAGAGAAAATAAAAAAAATAAAAGGAAAAGAGAGAGGATGGTGGGATAATGGGATCATGGGTGAGAAAAGGAAAAAGTAAAAGAGAGAAACGATAAAATAAAAAATGTACATGTAGAATATTTTTTGAAAAATATATCTCAGCCTTTGTTTTATAGTTTGAATAGATCTGAGCCGTCCAATGTCCTGGTAGGACAAATGTGTGTAAGATAAATTCAAAAATCATCCTGTTTTATTATATAGATGTTGAAGATTCATATAAGGTCCAAATTTATGAAGTCTATCAGGTACTCAATATATTTAAAAATAATAATTAATTGTTCAAATTCATTTAATTTGCGGACTATAAAATTCATTAATTTAATCTTCATTACACACAATAAAATCTGGCTCCTAATTCTGGAATAGCAGACTTTTTCATATAATATGAATAAAAATAAGTGAACAAAAAGGAGAAAATAAAAAAAAATAAACAAATAGAGAGAAAAATAAAATGGGACAAAAAAAAATAAAAAGAAAAGAGAGAAATGTGGGATCATGAGATCATGGAATGATGGGTGAGAAAAGGAAAAAGTAAGAGAGAGAGAGAGAGAGAGAGAGAGAGAGAGAGAGAGAGAGAGAGAGAGAGAAGTAGGAAAATAGAAAATGTATATGTAGAATATTTTTTGAAAAATATATTTCAACCGTTGTTTCATAGCTTAAATATATCTGAGCCGTCCAAATGTCCTAGTAGGACAAATGTGTGTAGGACAAATTCAAAAACTATCCTACTTTATTATATAGATTTTAATTTTGGAAGAAGAAATAAAATATTCAATATTCTCTCCATATGATTTTAATTCAAATAATTTGATTGAAAGAAGAACAAAAATTTTGAAGGGATACCAAAATTTTAAGTTTCCCTCCAATAAATTTGATTGAATCCCACATAGATTTCTTGAATTTTTTTGGAAGAATTTTTTTTTTCTAAATAGGTAAAGACTTTCACAATAATTTTAAGCTTTCAATGAGATTCCTCTCAAAAGGAAACCCTTAAAAGAGAATTTTTAATTTAAATTTTATTATATAGAAAGAAAAGAAAGAAATAATTAAAAAAAAAAGGAAAAACAACAAAAATTCAATTTTTTTGACCTGGTGAACTGCCCCTGGGTTGACTGGTTCGATGGTTCAACCGCCGATTTTTCCGGTTCTCACAAAATAGGTTGGTTTTTTTTATCTCAAACGGTTCAGTGGATGTATCTGGACCGAAACCCACTACAACAAAAAACACTTTCGGCGACCAAAAATTCGTTTTTTGTCGCTAAAAGTAGGGGAATTGGCGACTAAATTGGTTTTGGTCGCCAAAATTGAGAACTTTCGCCGACTAAACTCCTTTAGTCGCCAAATATAATGCTTTTAGCGACTAAAAGGCAATTTAGTCGCCACATGTAGGACTTTTAGCGACTAATAGTTGTTTAGTAGCCAAAAGTCAAGGTTTTTGCCGACTAAAATGATTTAGTAGCCAAAAGTCACGGTTTTGGCGACTAAACTTCAGTTTCGTCGCCGATGATAGGTGTTTTGGCGACTAAAAGCTGTTTTGTCATGAAAGTGGACCTTTTGGCTACCAAAAACAATTTAGTAGTCGAAGCGAGTTTTGGCGACAAAACTTGATTTAGTCGCCAAAAGAGGGTCTGTTGAGCCTAAGTCACGGTTTTTAGCGCGAAATAAGAATTAGTAGCGAAACTTATAGCATTGGCGACTAAAATTATTTTTAGTCGCCAAAAAGTGGGCCAATTTTTTTTTTAATAAATCATTTATTTTTTATGTAAATTATATTTAATAAAAATAATTTTATTTATAAATATTATTTTGTATTAATACCGGACAAAATATTATATAAATAATATATATTTCATATATATTCACGTGGATGTGTAGTGGCATAGTGGATGGAGTATGTGGCTAAAGGTGTGGAATGTTGGAGGTGGCAGTTCGAAACTTAGAACCAGCAAAAAAAAGTGGGATTTCTTTTTTACTTAAACACCTTTGGCGACTAAAAGTTTAGTCGCCAAAAGCTCTGATTTTGGCGACTAAAGGCTTTAGTCGGCGTTTGGTTCAGTATTCGCGACAAAACTATTAGTCGGTAAATGTGTGATTTTGAAAATTCTAAAACACTATTGGCGACTAATATATTGGTCGCCGAAGACGTCATTTTTGGCAACTAAAACAGGTTTAGTCGCGAAAACCTCCCGCGACCATGTTTTGGCGACAAAAGCAACGACTAAAATTTTTTGTCGGGAAAACCAAAATCTCGACTTTTAGCGACTAAAAGTGGACCTTTGGCGACTAAAAATTTAGTTGCCAAAGGTGGTTTTTCTTGTAGTGACCCCGACCGGTCGACGGTTCAACCGGTCGAACCGGCCGATCCGATCCAATTTTTAAAACCTTGGGTCTAATCATTCATGCCTACGAATTCAATTCAAGTTGGTTGATGTTGCCATCAAATGCATGGCTATTTTGGTAATTTTCAATTTTTAAAAAAAATGTGAAAAAAATAAAAAAAAATAATGTAGACTGTTTTGGAAACCTAATTAAAAGTCACTTTTTTGTTTTTAACTTGTTTTGAATTATATCATCTCTTTATTTTTTTATTCATTTTTTTTTAAAAATTAAAAAATTAATTTTTAATCTTCTTCTCAAAACAAACCTATAATTCAGATAAGTCAATAAAATGATTTTTTTTCGTAGTTGCCAAAATAGGCCATGGTGATAGCTTTTATTGAATAAAATTAAGAATATTATTAGTTTTTTTTTTTTCAGTTTTAAAACTGAGAATATTATCAATATTTTCATTTTTATAGTTTTTTTTTAAAAAAATTTTGTACGTCAATGTTCTATCATCATACTCTTTTATAGACACAAAATTTTTAATTTTGCACAAAAAAAAATTCAATTTTTTTTAATTTTTTTGCACATAAATTTTTTTTTTTTTTTTTTTTCAAATTGAAAGTTGATATTTTAAAATTTTGAAAATCAAAATAAATGTCAAATTATCATGTTCTTTTATGGATAATCATAAATGATGAACAATCATTATTTGAAGGATAATTTCGATTGTTAAAAATTTAATAGGACTTGATGATCCAAAAAATGTTAGTTAATGAAGTATAAATTTATACATCAAGACTTGTAGTTTTAATAATATTTAAAACAAAAGTAAATTGATTGCATTGCTTTCAAATAAAAAAAATACTTTAATATTCCTGACTCAATCGTGGAGGAAACGTGGGTCTTATTACTATCAAATGGACTGAAATTATTGATTAGAACACTTTAGTAGGTGTCTTTACGTTATTTATTTATGACTAGAAAACAAGATAGTATATAATTTTTAGAAATTTATAAATTATGAAGTAAGGTGGATGGCCAAACTTTGAGTGATAAACAAGATGGAATATTATCTTTTGTGCTATGTTCATATCGAGTGATAAACAATAATCCTTGTATTATGAAATGCACATAAGAGTTGATCCCTTTGTCTCATGTTTATGTGAATTTTATTTGTGTTTTCTACACTGTTATTGCATTATTGAATTTAAAAAAATACTAAGAGATTCATAATTTAAATCTCACAATTTATTTACAATGACGAAATAAAAAAATTAAGTCTTACATAATTAAATTCATAACACATTAAAATTGATACATAATTTTATCCATAATTTTAATTAAATTACGATCTCAATTTTTTTTTATTCAACCTTACATGAAGATTAAACACCTAGATGAGCAATGGGAATGAGTAAAAGTAAGAGAGCAAAGATAAGCCTCACAAGTGGATCAACTTCTGATGAGGATGATGTCATGATGACTAAATATTTCATATGTTTTTTCATGACAGAAAAGGAAAGGGAGAAATGGTGAACAAGTTGGTTCCTTCTGGTTCTCAAAGATACTTATCCAATGATCCAAATGCTGACTACTCGCTTGCATCCACATTTTGTTTTTTACACCACTCAACAAATTTATTCTTACTCTTATTATTATTTTTCTATACTCACCAAAACTATCCCCATCTTCAACCTCTTCATTTATCTCGACACCCACCACACCCCCCACCGCTTGTCCACTGCCCACTACCACCACCTACGGCCCCTCTCCTTCCTCTCTCACTCTCTTAGTCGTCCCCCATTCTTTATTCATCCGTGACACCACCCACCCTCTTCTCTCCCCGATAGCAAGAGAGAGTCAAGGAGCAAGTGGGGTGGTGGGGTGGAAAGGAGAGGGGAAAGGACCGGGTGAGAGAGTCAGGGAAGGGAGGAGAAGGGTGGCCTGCTGTGAATTATTTTAATTTTTAATTTATTTGTTCATTTGACTCTCAAGAATAAAGATAAATATAATCAAGATGTAAAACTTACTTCCAACAATAATGTGCCTAAACTTTTACACTCACACATTCGTAGGTAACGAATTTTCTATAACACATTTAACTTGTGATTATTTTGTGTTTTTGGTGGATAATATATTCATTTCATTATTAACTTAAATATTTTTGACATTTGTGATGTAATGATTTATGATTGACAAAAATAACATTGTGTGTGTAGAATAATGTTTAAATTATAAATAGAATAATTTTTTCAAGTTTAATTAATACTCTAAGTATCTGTGTCTATATTTGTATCTGTTCATGGATCACCTTCCAACATCAAACTGTTAGCATATTATTTTTCTTCAAATTTGAAACAAGCAGGAGGCTTTGGGAGTTACTTTTTTGGCATGAGTGAAAAAATTGCCAAACAGTCAACTGAAGCTCATGATGCACAGGATATAAAGAATCCAGCTGTAGGTTGGGTGATTGGATTTCTTTTTATTGTCAGCTTTCTTGGACTTTTTTCTGTAGTGCCTCTTAGAAAGGTACATGCATGCACTACAATAAAATTGAATTTTTACGGCTCCATATTAACGGCATACAGTAAATATAAGTCGTGATTTCTTATTTTTACGACATGTTTTTTTTGCACGTCGTAAATACTTTTCCAACCACGGCGTGTCTATTGCGTAGGCCATGAATGATAATAACGATATTTTTTTTACGGCTTGCAATGCACGCCGTAAATAATTAAATAGTTTTTAACGGCGTACGAAGTATGTCGTTAAAAGTGAATGACTTTCCATGACTGGTCATAATATGACGTGCATCTGCATGTCGTAGAAGGGTTTTTACGGCGTGCATTGCGCGCCGTAAAAACCCTTGTTTGTTGTAGTGATGCATTCCTAAACTCATTATCTTGATGTGTATATGATTTTATTTTTTATTTTTTTTAAACATGTTATATCAAAATATGGGTAAATTACACTAATTACTCTCAAGGTTGTAAAAAATACATCAAGCTTCACAAAGTTGACATAACTACACTATGTTTTCATAATGTTTATTTCATATAACACTATCCATCATTCCTTAAGTCATGTAGATGAAACTATTATTATCATCTCTTTTAAATCGATGTATTTTTACCCTTGATTTTTCCTCAATCTATTACTTGCATTAATTTTGTTTGCTTTAACCTTACTAAAAAGAAGTCAGTGTAATTAAGATTTATGAGGCCTATTATATTGTTTTTTTTCCAAACCTTGGACGTAATCAATGTAATTTACCCTATCAATATTTTGGACTAGGTGGAAAACATAAAGTTGTGTTTATAAACCATTGCTAGTAGGGTCAAGATCTTCTGTCCTTAAAATTTATGTTCCTTCGTCTCTAATACATTTCCAAAATACTGGAATCTCAAGATACGATTACATGGCTATGAATGCAGTAATTAGAGATGGAGACAGAAAGTTTAGGGACAGACGATCTCATGCCGGCTAGTAGGGACCTCTTTTCTACCAAACAAGCATAGGCAATGGAAGCAAATCTCCATGTTTTTTTTTTTTTGGTCACCTTTCTTGTAAAACTCACATATGCAATTTGTTTCAGATAATGATCTTAGACTTCAAACTGATTTATCCAAGTGAGACTGCAACTGCTCACCTTATCAACAGCTTCCACACTCCTCAAGGAGCCAAGCTAGCAAAGTAAGTCCTTCATCAAATTTACTTCATCATTCAGTCTTAAGAAATGAACAAAATTGATCAAAGCTAGTTAAATTTGATTCTCTCATTGTATTTTCTCATCATCAATTTTCATTCTAGGAAACAAGTCAGAGCTCTGGGAAAGTTCTTCTCTTACAGCTTCTTGTGGGGCTTCTTCAAATGGTTCTATACTGTATGGGATAATTGTGGATTTTCAAGCTTCTCTTCATTTGGTCTTAAAGCCTTTGAAAATAGGTACAACTTTGATTGTAATGATACAATACAAAATTAATTTACTTCTCCATTCACATTTTTTTTATTGTTGTAAACCTAGGTTTTACTTTGATTTCTCTGCAACTTATGTCGGCGTTGGAATGATCTGTCCACACCTAATCAACGTATCTTTGCTACTTGGAGCAATCATTTCATGGGGTATAATATGGCCACTTATATATAACCAAAGGGGCCATTAGTGGCAACCTGCAGACCTTAGCCAATCAAGCCTCCATGGCCTGCAAGGTTATAGGGTAGGTCACTTCCTTTCCTTTTTCTAAATCCAGACCAAGTTAATTAAACCAGTGTTTTTAAATTAACCCTTTTAATTTTCATCCTTGATTTGCTACAGGTCTTTATAGGAATAGCCTTGATACTTGGTGACGGCCTCTACAACTTTATCAAAGTCCTTGGTATTACTCTATTCAGTTTGTATCGCCAACTCTGTGTTAAAGACCAAAGCAATGTCCTCCCAGTTGCTGGTGGTGTTAAACCCCTCCTAAAAAACCCACTATGTCCTATGATGATCAACGTCGAACACAACTCTTTCTCAAAGACGAAATCCCAGTTGTTTTGCAGTTGTTGGGTATGTTGGCATTGCTATTATCTCCACTACAGTGCTTCCACACATCTTATATCAACTAAAATGGTACTACATCGTGGTTATTTATATCTTTGCACCAACACTAGCCTTTTGCAATGCTTATGGTTATGGGCTCACTAACTGGTCCTTGGCATCCACATATGGAAAGTTAGCAATCTTCACAATTGGGGCATGGGCAAGATCGTCCCATGGTGGTGTCCTAGCTGGATTAGTAGCTTGTGGGGTCATGATGAACGTTGTCTCTACTGCCTTTGACCTAATGTAGGACTTCAAAACAGATTACATGACCCTAGCTTCACTACGGTCCATGTTCATGAGCCAAGTCATTGGAACATCAATGGGTTGTGTCATTTCGCCTTGTGTGTTTTGGCTATTCTATATGGCTTTCCATGATATTGGAATCACCGGAACACAATATCCCGCTCCTTACGCTCTTGTCCATCGAAACATGGCAATCTTAGGGGTTGAAGGGTTCTCAGCTTTGCCAAAGCACTGCCTCACCCTTCGCTATGCGTTCTTTATTATAGTTGTCGTTATCAACGCCATTAGAGACACTGCAGGAAAGCAGAGAGCAAAGTTTATCCCTATCCCCATGGCAATGGCAATACCCTTCTATATTGGATCATACTTTGCTATCGATATGTGTGTTGGAAGCTTCATACTATTTGTTTGGCAGAAGATAAACAAGAAAAAGACCAATGCATTTGGACCTGCCGTGGTTTCTGGTTTGATTTGCGGGGATGTGATATGGACTCTACCCAGTTCAATATTGGTGTTGGCAGGTGTAAATCCGCCCATCTGCATAAAGTTTCTATCGAGGACAGCCAATGCAAAGGGTTAATAGTTTCTTAAACAACTAGTTCAACAATTATATATAGCTTCCCATTTCATGTTCTCAGCATCTTCTTTGTTTCCACTTCTTTCTCACCTCTATCCTTTTTTAATCTAGCTGTGTGTCTGTTTACATGTATAATATGTATCTATCAATGATAGAAAACTAGATTTCATTCCCACAAACCACTTGAAATGAGATCAACATGCGAAGAAGATCTAGAAGTCCTCGTAATGTAATGAAGTACTACATGAATCTGAATGTCAACACGTGAAGGAGATTTGGAAGTCCTCGTAATGTAATGAAGTACTACATGAATCTAAATGTCAACATGTGAAGGAGATTTGGAAGTCCTCGTAATGTAATGAAGTACTACATATCAAATCACAATGTTGATCTTAAGTGCGGTTTGGCCTAACAATAAGGCTTGCTGTTAGCATAAGGCATTCCCTTGAAACTAGTTGCCCTTTTCTTGTCATTAATTTTCAAGTTCAAAAAATGAAGCAATAGAAAAAACAAAGTGTAAGATGGTGAACTTACGCGCAAATTGTGTGCCCAATTTCATGATACTACACTACAATCTTGCTCTTCCTGCTTGTCATCTTGGTTCCTTCCATCCTTGCCACTATCTGATCAATTGAGTCATCAATCTCTTTTGATATAATCTTATCTTTGCCTCTCCAACCAGCAAGAATGGCTGCTTCGTTCATAAAGGTCGTTAGATCAACACTGTTGAACCCTGGCGTTCGTAGGGTAATGACACTAAGAGACATATCCTTGTCTAGTTTCTTGTTCTTGCCATGTACTTTTAATATTTCTTCTCTTCCTCTTACATTAGGTAGTCCAATAGTAACCTGCTTAAGTTTCGACCAAGTTAATCATATCTTTCAAACAATGGATCTTGGAATGAAATCTTTACTAGTATGACAATATTCAAATTGAACAATTTTCTTAAGGATAAATTACTCTAACACCCCTTGAATACTTTTGAAATAACACCGGCATCATCCTTACTCTCTAAAATGTCACTTCTTACCCTTCAGAATTTTTTTGAACAATTTAGTCCTTCCATACTTTTGTAATAACACAGGCATGTCCTTTACTCTCTAAAGTAGCACTGCCTTTCCTCATTCCAAAATTTTATTATAACAAGTTAATCATATCTTTCAAACAATGGATCTTGGAATGAAATCTTTACTAGTATGTCAATATTATAACAATTTTGGTTAATTTATAAATTAGATCTTTTTCTGTTTGATATAAGTTCTATAATTTTAATTATATTTTTTACAAACCGCCAATCCGCCCGAACCACCAAGTCAAAACGGCCATTATTTGCCAACCAAAATGTTGATTTTTTATAAGAAAAATGACAATTTCTAATGACACTTTTACGAATCCGCCACCCGTCGTACGATTTCTATTTTTCTTCTAAACTGCACCGACCCGCACCGCGCACACTCCTAACTATAACAATTCTACACTTGTTTTTATGTATTTGTCCATAATTTTAGTAATAAGAAAATTTTGAGACTTTTTAAATGTATATTTTGTATTTGTAAAATGATCATTTGGTAGTTATAATGATATTGATAAATTTATTAAAGTGATAAATGATTGAATTATTTTGAATTTTTTATTATGAGTTTTGATTTATTTTTAATTCATTTGTATTAGTTTGTGTTGAACTATGATATAAAAAGTATAAGTAATTAAATTATATTTTATTAAAATATTTTTACTGTAATAAATTTATCATGAATAGTTAGAGTAAGATCTATTAATAATTAAGGTTAAGTCATAGGACCAGCCCATAAGATTCTTTAAATTTTAAGAGGGCTGGTCAGGCCCAAAACGTATGGTGCAGAATGCAAAACTGGGCTTGGAATGCAACTTCACAAAAACAACTGATAAGAAACAAAATCTGATCACGAGCTTCAGCCCATTGGGCTTTGTTTATGTACTTTTTTTGGATCGGTTCCGGTCTTATTCTCTGTGGTTTTCATTTCGTCTGGATTGAAAATTTTGTTGATTTTCTGTACATGAACTACTAACCTATAAATAGTTATTAACTTTAAAATGCACAAAAAAATGGTTTAAAATAAAATTAAAAAATTAAGGAGAAATTACAAGGTAGAAAAAAAAAAAAAAAAAAAAAAACCCTAAAGTTTGATCATTGTAACAAAATAAATCCTAAATTTTTTATCTTGTCAATTTAAATCACAATCATTTGATTTGTCTTCAATATAAACCATTTGCCTATTTTCGGTAAGTAAAAATGATGAAAATAATATATTTTAATTATTAAATTCAATGTAAGTGTACATAAAATGTCTAAAATAACCTTTTTGTTGAGTTTAATGAGTAAAATACATTTTTTCTTCAATTTTACTTAACGAAAATATGCATATGACGTAGATTGAAAACAAATCAAAAGATTAAGGTTTAAATTGAAAAAAATTAAAAGTTTAGAATTTATTTTGTTACAAGGGTTAAACCTGAGTTTTTTTTTTTTTTTTTTTTTGTAATTTTCCTAAAAATTAATTAATTTAATCAACTACACAAGGGACTTTTTTTTTTTTTTTTACATAATGTGTCATCATTATTATTTTTTTTATTTTTAAATTTAAAATTTTAAGAAAATCAAAGAGTAACTCAATTGAATCAAAGAGACACATTGTAAAACTTCACAATGCAAGTGCAATATGTGTCTGATGCAAGTGTAATCTATGTGAATTGTCGCACAAGTTGCACTTGCACTGAGCATAGTAGCACCAAGTGACACTTGTACCGATCATGGATGACGCTTACCTCCAACTCGTTTTTTAGCTACAGGGTGATGATTGAGACCCCCTTCAATTATCAAAAAAAAAAAAAAAAGTGACCAATCAGGTGAAGAGGGGGTCAAGGGGTGAGAAAAAAAAAAGGGGATCCAAGTCATTATTGTTTAGCTAAAAATGGAGTTTTGGGTCACTACAAGAAATGGCTGGGAGATTTGGGTGGCAAAGGTGGCTAGAGTTTAAAATCAGCATACAATTTTTTAAAAAAATTATGCACTACTTTAATTTTGTAGTTATTTTTATAAAAACTTAATAAATGTAATTGTGTAATAAAAAATAATTTATATTGTTTTGCACTACATTATTTAGGTAGTTATTTTACAGAAGTTTAATTTATGTAATTATTATATAAAAACTTTATTTATGTAGTTGTTCTATCACTCATTAAAAAAAAAATGAAGAAAAGAAGTGAATATATTTAAAAATAAAATATAAATGTAAGAAACAAATAAAATTGAACAAGAAAGGAAGAGAGAGTGTGTGAGTAATTGTTCAGAAGTATAAAAAGAGAGTGACATGTGGGAGAGGGACTCGTTTGGGAACAGATTATTTTGATTATTTTTTAATTTTTAGTTAAAATATGAGATAAAAGAATTAGTATATTTAGAATGATTTTTTAATTTTTTATAAAAAAAATGTGTAAAAAGTAGAGGAAAAAAGAAATATTTGACTTTTTGGTATAGGTTATAGCTTTTGATTTTTTTAGTAATTTTTTAATTTTTTGACTAAAACATTCACATGCCAAACGAGTGAAGAAAAAAAAAAGGAGAAAAGAGAGAAATTTTTTTTTAAAAAAGAGAGAGAGAGAGAGAGAGAGTCAAAATTCTATGAGAAATAAAAGGGGCAAATTTGTCCAATCCTTTGCATATTTCATAAGTTGTAATTGTAATTGAAGATTCCACCTCAGTTAAAATAAAACAAAATAAAAGATTGTCCTATTAATTTGCTATTATTTCATCTACATTTCTTTTTTATTTTTTTAGGAAAAATTACAACTCAATGGTGATTTTAGAAAATAATTACAAATTTATGGAAAAGCTTAAGTCTTTCATTATTAATGTACAAAAATCTTATCACTGATTTGAAATTATTTTTAAAAACTTACATTGAATAGTGAATGCCCCAAATTACATTGAATCATTGAATAGTAATAGTGAATGCAGGGAAAAAAATTACAATGATAAACTCTATCAACATGAATAATTAAAATTCTAAACTTTTTATGTATCTATAAATATTTTTTTAAAACACCACTGAATTGTAATTATCTTTTTTTTTTTAAAATAATTTTTTGTATTTGTTTTGCACTATCTAGTCCAATCACGTATTTAGAATCAATAAAAATAAGAATTATTTATATGACCCCTCAACTATTAATAAATATCTCTTTATTTATAAATTTGCACATTTTGATCCATTCAATTATAAAAATGTATCACTTTCACTCACTGTAGATCTCCTCGAAAATGATGTATTTGTATGATTTTCATAATTGAATAAGAAAATATATATGAATTCATAAACAAGAGAGATAAATTAATATTCACTAATAATTGAAAGAATCTTAATATAATTACTCTTAAAAATAAAGCAATTATATTTAGACAAGGACTAAAAACACAACCAAAGACTAAAGTACATAACACAAGTTACATGAGTTTTTTTTTTTTTTTTAATATTCTAAAAAAGAAAAAAAATTAGAGAATTGACCCACTTTTCAAATTATTTGGAAAAATAATCTGGTTTTTAAAATCGTATTTTGAAAATGCAATTTTAAAATTGAAATTACAATTTCAACATTCAATTTCACCTTGAAATCGCATGTTGAAAATGTAATTTCAAAAAATACAGTCCATGTCATCATAAATTACATTTTCAACATGCGATTTTAGATAAAATACATGTTAAAAATACAATTTCAATTTTAAATTTAAAATTATATTTTTAAAATACGATTTTAAAAACTAGGTTAGTTTCAAAAATAATTTAAAAACTAAGTCAACTCTTTAAATTATTATTATTTTTTTTAGAATATTAAAAAAAAAAAAAACTCCAAGTTACAATCAAATACTAAAGTACAAATCACAACTAGAAAAAACGAACTAAATCAAATTAACCAATCTGCTACGACCAAAGACTAAAGTACAAATTACAAGTGACAACCTAATTCTAACTGAATCTAGAGCTTCATACAATCTACAACTTGTAATTGAATCTTGCGATCTTTGTTTTTCTAGTTAATTTTTTTATGTTGGGAATTTTTTAGCCTGAATTTTTTAACCTCATTTAGTTTAATTTTTTTGACCTTTTTAATTTTTATAAAAGAAAAAATATAATGATTATGATTTAAATGTGATATTTTATCTTATTAACTTATATAATTAAATTTATCTTTTTATACTTTTTTAACCAAAATCTAAAACCAAACTAGGCTTAATAGTTGGTTCAGAGTTGAATTCACAAATTCACTCTAAACTAGAAACCCGTAGAAAATAGTTTTTATTCCTAAGTGAATTATTGTATTAAGACTCATCTCTTTATCAAATTAACATTGGCAAATTTTACATATTATTTTTTTAATAATTGTTGGCTTCTTTGGCTTTTCAAAGGTTATTTTTGTAATTGTGAGCGTGCCAGTAAAAATCAATCAGTCTTTACAGAATATTAATTGCCAACGAATTATCAGACGATTGTATTTTAGTTCTTTCAATCTCAATGAAGAGGACTTTTACTGGTAGCTTTGTTTAGGAGAATTAAGCAAACAATGATTAAATGAAGAACAATTGCAGTATTTCATTAAGTAAAATAAAAGACTCACAATGATCCAATTCAGCCTCATAGAGGTTTATAGCAACAATCTACTTGAAACTACTCCTATAAACAAAATGTAGTGCAGGAATTTTAAAGTACAGAAATACAAAGAATAAGAAATGTAAAACTAGAAAGAAATAAAGTAGATAAAACTGGATTTTTGGATCTGAGTCTAAGGCTTTTCTGGAGCCTTCTCTGCTATTTATACTTCTCAAGGATAACCATTGAACTGCACTTCTAACCGTCGAATCGCTCCTTCATGATCGCTGATCATGTTGCCTTATAGTTAGCTCCATTATGCTATTACCTGCAGTTAGGCTTCCATCCTGATTTTGAATTTGAATGTGAGTAACCGTTGAACCCACATCACTTTGCATCTTTTTCCTGATCCAGTCCTATGCAGATCTTGTAAGAACCAATACTAATTGCCACGTATACGATCACGATTGAAGACTTGAATAGTTTTCCCGTATTGCCCTTATTCTGCCACGCGTTGAATTGTAATTGGCTTATACAAAATATGTAGCCAACATTACCCCCCGCACTAATATACTCAATACTTGGTGATATTAGTGGATCAAGGTCTTTTATCCACGTCTTAGAACGTGCATGGGCTTTGCATTCTTCCAGAAATGCAACCGTCATTCATCATTTGCATTAAATTCTCTTTTAATCCTTTGAACATTCCCACTATCTTAGTTTTTCGAACAGACTGATACATCTTTTATGGCCAAACCAATTCTCTCTTCTATTGATCGAGTATACGAAGAGTCATCTGATGATGCTGTTCTTCCTCGAAAGAGCCTTTATGCATTGATTAGCCACCTTTACCCACCTCCCTATATTCAAGTCATGGAAGCTTTTGCAAACTATCAACCTTTGGACTACGCACCTGCTACTCATAATTCTCTAACCCAAAATTTTGCAAAAATGGACCTTGGAAGCTCTTCTTCTAATTCACAATCTTCTGCATGAGATGAGGTTGTGGCTTCTTCTTCCTCTGGGGCTTTTAGTTGGAAAAGCTGGTCAGAACCTGAGGCATGGGAGTTAAGGGAGCGAGTTAATCATCACTTTGTCGAGTTCACTGATCCTCTAGAATTCCCTTCTGATGCTTGGAGTTCGGTGGTTTATCCTTACATGCCCATCGACCGCCAACGCAGTTTAGAGAACAATCTGCTTGTAGCATGGTACACATCCTCCATGCCTACAAAGATAGTACAAGCTACCCGACGCCCAAAAGAGGCACAAGGGTATAACCCATCGTTCTTAGCCCAGAAGGCGAGGCTTTGCTCTTCTGATTGGCTTGATTGTGTTAATGCCCCTCAGTTTCCTTCTTCTTTCGAAATGGAAGCTTTTATACCTCCTCCTCCGCAAAATCCCCGCTGGATAGAGAGACTAAGGCTTACCCTTTTTGCGGACAAGGTTTTTCCCCCCTATAAGCCTCCATCTCCCCCTACTCTAGCTCAGCAAAAGCAACCCCAACTTCTGCTTACGGCTTTTTCTAACTTGCCTTTCAATGTTCTTGAAGACAATGTTCCTCTCAAGAACTTTCGATGGGCCTGTGATGTTATGACTCGGGGTCACGTCCTCAACCCCATCACCCAAGCAGAGCTCCAAATGTTTTTGGACCAACTCCCGTTGCTTCTTTATTGGCACCAGACTTCTGTGGTCACCACCTAATCTTTGAACCAACTTTTATCCCTTCGAGTTCATACCCAGTACGAAGCAGAGAACCTTATCGAAGAATATGATGACTTCAAGAATAAAGACTCTGCGTACTGGGATGACTTGGATATGGATGAGCTGGAACAAGGGTTAAAAGAAACAACGTTTGAAATAAAGGTTGAAGAACTCTTTTATCAAGTAAGAGCCCATCAACTTCAGCAGCCAAGCTTGGAGAAAATAGAAGATAGAATAAAAAAAGAACAGAAATTTATTGACCATAACTGGACCAAATTCCATGATCTTGTTATTTATTCTATTCCTTATGAACTCGAATTTGTACCCAAAAAGGGCCTTTTGATGTAATTGCTTTTGTTTCAATACAGTTAAGACTTTTCTCTTTATTTGGCATGGTTTGACTTTATCTTCGTTTGTCTTTACAAGCAAATTTAGGGCTTCGAACTCAACAATCTCATCCTTCGAATCTAGATTCAATCATCTCAAATAAAATACTGAAAAACCAACATGAACTTTTCCAATTCATGGAATACAGTTGACAACTTTTGCTGGTTTCCATTTAGAATCAGTGCCTCGAATTTAACAACCTTGCCCCTTAAAGCTTGTTTTAATCATATCCAACAAATGGTCATGGTTAATACGATCAATCAGTTTTAAATTGACCATTTTTTCTTCGACCAACAGTCTATACTTTCAAAAATATAAAAGCCCCTCTCGAGGGCTGCACTGTTTTATCTTTTCTGTATATTATCAAACCAACTATTGGTTTTGATACTTCGAACAACAATTCCCATCCTTAAGGGATCTCAAGTTTTGCTTCAAAGGATTTAGTCTCACTAAGAAACCCTAAAACAGGCTTTCAATCCTATTGAGGTGAACAAATACTTAAGCATCCTTGCATCCTTAGACGTGAAGTGTGCTTCGAAACCGGCCTCCTGCCTTCGAAGCTATTTGTTATCGGATATCGGCGCCAAAATTTGGCTTCGAAGCCAAATATTTTATTTCGAAGCTGATATCAGTATTTGAGATATGTTTCCCTCCAAACCTATCAACATTGAGGGAAACCTTTCGCATCCGTATTTTTTAGTACTTTTTGTGAATTCTGTCCGTGTCAAACGACCAGGTATATTTTCAGACACAAAATTTTTAAAACCCTTTTATTTTGTGCTCAGAATTCACCTATTTGTCTACCGCACAAACCCTCTATCCCTACCGACCTTCCACTTCTCTCTACTCTCTTTCCCAACTTCGTCCTCTGAGAAACAGCATTGATCAAGTGCTTTTCCAACAAGACTCACAAAAACCCAAGGATCCAATCAATATCCTAGAAATCAAATCTCATACCCAAATAATCACATAAACATGCTATCACAAAAACACATTACATTACACTTAAGTCTCTAACAAGCGAGACAAACCCATTGTGATACTAATCACTTCCCACGTACCCAAAGTATTCGAACCCGGTACGCTCTGATACCAAGTTGTAACGCCCTCAAAATAATACATAAAACCCATCACTAAAGACATGAATTGATACAAGAGAAATCAACTATTTCTATTCATCAGAGTAGTTCTTACAAAAGTATTACATGTTAACAACAAAAGCAAATGCCCTACGGGCTTACAGCTTTCCAAGTTAACACTTGGTTACACACAAAAAGAGTACTAACTCTATACAAAAGAAGCCCTTGGCTTGATGTACATGTAATACAAACAAAAGAAACAAAAGAGTCTTCAACTCTCATCCTCATCATCCAAGCTATGCCCTTGGAGGTGGCATGCTACTAGTACATGAAAATGATGTCCCGTATAGGGTGAGACAATGCCCAGTAGAGATATGCTAAACACAGTATGAGCAATGACTAAGACATTAGCAATTGATAAATATTCAACTCCCATAAATCAATTCATAACCCATTTCTTATCAACTTCACAATTTATATCAACGGCTCAGAACCTGGCCAACTACTTACATGAGACAGTGACTCATATTAAATGTTTTCCATTGACAATAGATAAACATAATAGTTGTATCAACATCACAACAGATAAGCATACGAGCTGTATCCACTTTTCAACAGATAAGCGTATTAGCTCTATCAACACTTCCAATGATAAACATATGAGTTGTATCAACACTATCTTAGATAAGCATATTAGCTATATCAACACATTAACTGACAAGCATATAAGCTGTATCAGTGGAGTCCATCCCCTATCTCCTCCCTATCAACAACCAGTTTAGAGGTCCATCCCCTATCTTTCCCTAAACTGTGAAGTACATCCCCTATCTCCTCCCACACAACACAACATATATATATATATATATACACAAAGGTCATATACATACTCAATCAACACATAATGTTAATGCATTCTTTCATCCGTCATACTCTATGACTTATCCACTTGATTAGTTCCAATTTGCCTAATCATCATGCATTATCTACAACAATCAAAACTACCCTCCATCGATAGCCCAAGCAAATATTTCTAAACAGGAAATAAAAGCTCCAACAGATAAAATAACAATGTTTTTCAAAAATGAGCGATTAATAAATCCAACTCCACCATTTCATAACACAATGAATCAATTTCATTAATTCCAATTTGATTTCACAAAATCCATAACTTTCCAAATTAATTATACCAATTAATTTATATACAAATTAGGGCTTTCTTCCCCAACCCTCAATATTAACCCATAGGTTTAAATATCAACAACCAACACCCAAATCATCATTTTGAGACCCAAAATAAAAGTTTAAGAATCCCAATAATAAACCCTCTATTATACCATTTTGAAACCCTAAGTCTCAAAATCAACCAACTTCAACACTTTACCAAAACAACCAAAAATCTAGGTCAAAGACCATAATAGTGAGTAGGAATCCCTACCTTCAAAGATGGAACCTAATGAAGAAGATGAAGAAAATAGAAATGCTCCAAATTGCAAATTTCTCGGATCAAAAGATAGCCCTCGACGATCAACAACTTTTTTGTAAAGGCCAAAGATGAGCAAATCACTCCTACTAGATCAATACCTAGAGAGAAGGTAGAGTTCTAAAGTGAGAAGCTCTACAATGGTGTTTTTTGGAAAAGTAGGAGAGAGAAGAGAATGTGAAAAAGTGATTTAAAATGTCAAAACACGGAGCTTTAACCCAGTCGCCGCTTCGGCGTAAACCTCGCCGAGCGGCACTCACGAACTCGCTCGGCGGCCAATCCCCGCCGGCGTCGGATGCACACTCCCAGTACTTTTGCAGACAGGTTCCCCGCTCGAGCGACCAACTCCCCGCTCGAACGGCACACACAAACTCTCCCCTGGGCGGCCAATTCCGCCGGCGCCCAACACTACACAGGAAATACTGGATGGGTGTATTCTCCGCTCGAGCGCCCAAATCCCCGCTCGAGCGGACAAGCCAAAATCTGGGTAACTAGACTTGGTTCCTAAGCTCAACCAACCTGTTCCAAACCTTCCCTACACAACCCAAGACTCAAATATAGAGAGAGAAAGGATGTAAACAAGATATACACAACAACCAATTCCACGGAGTCTAAGTCTGGATACAACAAATAAAGTAAAGGGAAACCGGGACCGCTATACGTATATAGAGCATGTTCTCTTTTTTGTAAGAAACCCTTGGATGCCAATCAAGGAGGTCCATTTTGGATACTTCAGCTTTGATTTTTTGCATACTTTACTGAACTACAATCCAAATGCCTTAAGTTTTTGGAGCCAAATCCTACTACTCATGGCATGAGGCTAGCCAGTGTTTCACTCTATCCTTCTACCTTCGCTTTTTACTTCTCTTTCTTCCACCAACTCCCAGCTTCCTTTTCTTCCCATAACTTCCGTCCCTTCGAACCTACTACCATTGGCCCATCTTGGTTGAAAAAATTTATAAGTGATAGGTTCTGCTCTTCACCCTAACACAAGAACATATGGGCCTCTATTATGATCCCCAGAGAGTTATTCATTGGGACTTTGAACTCCAGAGCTTACAGGTGCATTGCTGAGCCCTATTGTCCTGCTCAATTTGCTAGGCAATTTGACCTCTCACAAGGGGTCCCAATACCTCTCTACAGCCAGACCAATTTAAGTCTTACCAGCAGGGACTTAAAGGTTCGAAGATCCAGACTAGAAGAAGCAACTTCTAAATTTATCCAGGACTTGATTGAGTTTGAGTATATCCCTTTCATTCCTCAAAGTAACCTATTAAAAAGGTGCCAAAACTGGTAGGTGACCAATATAGAGGTATACTTGGCCATTCCTCCCCAAGACCTATTAATGGTATTGGGTATACCTCAACCCAAATCGAAAGAGGCTGGAATTGTTACTTCTTCCACTGTTCCTGCTACCACAGTTCTTGCACCTGTCATTACAAAGCCTATTCCTGCTGCCTCAACTCCTCCTAGAGTTACTCGAGCTGCCTCAAAGAAAGGTATGTACCCCTGTTTTCTTTTCTTTTCTTTTCTTCTTCTTCATAATGTTTTTATCCTTACCTCTAGTTCTTCTTTTGGTGAAGGTAGTGCGAGTGCCTCACAGGGAGATTTTCCCCAAAAGGTCCAAGCTTTAAATCTTCTCAAGAGCAAACAGCAACAAAAGAAAATGAAGCTTTTACTTCATCCTGAAGAAAAAGCACCTGGGGTTCAGGTAGCAGAAGAAGAAGAGGCAAAACAAAAGCAAGAAACACCCTTAAAAAGAAGAAAGAAGATGATTGTCTCTCTTGCTGATTTCACTGCAGATCTTATCCACGAAGCATCTGCTAAAGCTGTGCAAGCAGAGCATTTCAAAGAGTTTATTGTATTCCAAAGGGCTAAGAAGATGAAGCAACAGCAAATGCTCAGGGATGAAGCCGTCGCCGCTGATGCATTCCAGAAAGAAGTTGCAAGGAAACATCAAGCTGCTGGACACTATACAATTCACAGCTTCCCAATCATAGCTATTACTTCTCAAACCAATAAGCTCCTTCGTACTTCTATTCATCTTTCTCAAATTCTTAATACTGAGGCTTGACATTGTTTTGTATTTCTTCTTTTGCAGCAAAAACTACTCTGCCTATTCTTCCAATAAGGACTCCATCATTTTTAGTCGAAGTTAAACAACCTCAAGATGTGGAGCCCATTCAAATAATTCTCCCACTTCCTGGCCCTAGATTTTCCATACCCTTCTTGAGGCCAAGTATTCTTGCTTCTCTTTCTTCTGGCTTAACTCCATACCTCCCTCATTTGTCCTTCGATTTTACTCAATTTGATTCTCTTTCGAACCTTGCTTCTCATCCCCCTCTTAAGGAAATTTCAGTTGACACTTCATCTTTGATGGTAGCTAATTCCTATAGAGAAGGTACTGGTAGCTCTCCAACTCATGGTCCATTATCTTTGCCTAGCTCCAATCCTTCTTCTCTTGACCAACTGGTAGCAAAAACTATAGAGACTGCTAAGGATACTCCATTTTCTTCTCCGATTCCTATGCAGTCATTTTTTCCTTCTACCAAAGCTCTTTCTGCACCTTCCATGTCAATGGATGAGGTGGATATTTTTGAGGCTAGACTAGCCAGTCTTTTTGACATACCTTCCACCTCTCCACTAAGTAGCAATGAGACTGAGCCATTAGCTCTAACTAATTCTCTGCTAGAAATTTTTTAGAGCTCTTCCTCTAGTGATAAGACTTCCTTGCCTTCGATAGACTTGGATAGCTGTCTGGAGCTGCTGGCATCTTTTTCGAGGATTCCTTTCGAAGCCTTACAAAGGCCTATAATTAAAGATGGCTTCCTCCAGTGTTGCAAGGTTGTTGAGCAATTCGGTATGGTTGTCTCAATTTATTTATCTCAAGCAGCAGCCACCATTGATTTTTACATCAACATTTACTATGCTACTAAGGCTGCGGAGGAAAAATTGGTGAGGGATCAAAGCTTTGTTTCCAAAGTACATACTGAGGTGTCAGAATTGAAGGAATAACATTCCTCTGTCTCCCAATTTCGTGCTCAACTATTGAAGAAGAAGGCTCAACTTGAGGAAGAATTATCAGCAGTTAACCAAGCTTTGGATCGGACTACTACCAAGCTGCAAATCACTAATCAAAAGCTAGTTGATCGAAAACAAGAGATGACTACAGCCATTCAATTGTTTCCATCCCTCAAGAATAGAGCATCTATTGTAAAAGAACAATTTAAACACTGTACTGACTTTTGGGCCAATCTATGGCTACATGTATTTAACTCTTTATGAAATAAATTCTTATTTATCATTAAAGTGTTCTCATGTTCTTTTATTTAACACTTATTTTATTCCTTGTGTTTCCCACACGGTTGGATAATAAGGTTTCAAATATCTGCCATTAATCATTTTGAGATATACATATCCATTCAAATTTCTCAAATGGTATGCTCCAAAAGACAGAACTCTATGAACTTGATATGGTCCTTCCCAGTTAGGTGACCATTTGCCAAACTTATGGCTTTTGATCCTTATTGGGAGTATTGTCTTCCATATTAAATCACCTTCATCAAAGCCAATGTGCTTGACTTTTTTATTATAGTTTTTGGTTGCTTTCTTCTTTTGGAAAAGAATGCTATTTAATGCTAGAATCCTAGCTTCATCTATACTTTCTAATTCCAAGCACATACTCTAGTGGTATTACTCAAGATCTAACTGGTCTTGGCCTCTCACCCTCAACCACTTAACATTAATTTCCACAGGTAGCACTGCATCATGTCCTTATACTAAGGCATAAGGAGTGATTCATGTGCTTGACTTTGGAGAAGTCTTATAAGCCTACAATACATCTAACAATAAGTTATGCCAATCCCTAGGATTGTCTTCCACAACTTTCTGTATTCCTTTTTTCAAAAACTTATTGGATGATTCAGCTTGACCATTGGCTTGAGCATAGTAGGGAGTGGAATTAACAAGGCTAATTCCAAACTCTGCCACAAAAGATTTTACCATTTTCCCATCAAATACAGTCCTATTATCAACAGTTATAGTCTGTGGGATACCAAATCTATGGATTAATTCCTTAATGAATCCAATGACTTCAGTCTAGTCTACAGCCTTGTATGGCTTAGCTTCGACCGACTTAGTAAAGTAATCAGTGGACACTAAGATGAAACAATGATATTTCGAAGAGGGTGGATGTATTTTCCCCCATCATATCCATGGCCCATCCTCTAAATGGCCAAGGCTTCACAACTGCATACAGGTCAGTTATGAGCACATGCCTTATTGTGCCATGCTTTTGGCATGCTTGGCAACCTCTTGCATATTTTATGCAGTCTTTAAGGATAGTTGGCCAATAGTAGAAATGCCTTCGAAGCAGCCATCTCATCTTCACACCAGGCTGATGAGTACCACAGATGCCTTCATGAACCTCAGCCATAGCTGTCAATGCTTCCTTTGGGCCTAAAAATTCCAACAATAACCCATCTCCCCCCCTTTTGTAGAGAGCATTAACATACATTATGTATTGCATAGACTGTAATTTAATTTTTCTACTGCTTTTCGAAGATGGGTGTAGCACGTCCGCGGGGGGACCTCGCGCTACAGTTCGGACTCAATTTGTGTGTCGGTTCTAAATCTGAACCAAAGAGTCCAACTCTGGCAAATCGTTTGAGAAAACAGATTTTTGAAAAAGTAGTGCCAAACATGGACTGCTTTGCCAGATTACAGAGTCGCCACCTAAATATTTTTTAAAATGGGAAATTTAGGAAACCCTGACTCGGTGCCGAAGGCCACGTGTCCGTCATCACCAAAGTGGTCTTGGCTCGGGAGCTTGGGTACGATCGGGGAAGGTCAGCTATGAGCACCCTTCGGGTCCAAGACCGGCCCCTACTACCCGTGATATGCGTTTTTGAAAACATTATATGCTCTTATTCCATTTATTAGCCTAGAATTACTATGTTATGCGCGCAGCAAAGAAGTATAGACTAGATCGCCTAATTTGGAAATAAACATTGCATATCCGTTTTGTCTCGAAAACGTGTTGTTTTTTTGCTACCGCAAGTAGGCTAAAATGCGGATTTCAATGAGTTGTTCCAACTCAAGCAATCCAACCTCCACCCACTGACATTCAAACAGTTTTATCATGTAAGCACTTAGCCGCATGGCAAGCATACTGTTATGGCAACATTCACACGCATGCGATATGCTAAAGCCATGAAAACTTACATCGTACTCCGTGCCAAAACAGTAAACTAGTTAGCAAACATGCATGACCTAGTTCATGTTAAGTGGCTAATGCAACACAGGCATAGATGCAATCTAGAGTAGGCTCGGCTAACCCTAAACATGACATGTGAAATGCACGAGTAGCATGTATTCAATTTGGAATTGAAAATACGATGCAGTTTGCATGATGTGCCGAGCCCGATGCATGTAAACAAATGCATGAATGCACGCATGCTTTGCATAAGGTATGCTAAAAATAAACGTGCCCTAATCTACCATCGAAAGCAGGTAAATAAAAGGGAAGAAAGAAATGGGGGTTGGAAGACATACACCCACTCACACACACTTATTACAATTTTGCCCTCACTCGGAGGGACCAAAATAATAATATAGTCCCAAAATAAATGAATAAATATTACAAATTCTAATTACTGAATAAATAAATGTGAAATAAAAAGGGCCCTGACCCCTCGCCTCGAGTCTTGTGAATGATGCATGCTCGATGTCCGCCTTGCCCGGGAATCCCGCACCATGCCACTGTTGCCTCTGTTTTGCACTGCCCTGTCTCCAGAAATTGCCAAAGTCCTGGGAAGCCTTCCCCATATTCTGAAGATCACCACCGGCTGGAGGGTTTTGCCACCCATTGCGGGTTTGACCACCATTGAAATTGATAGTTATCGGCACAAAAGATTGCTTGGTCGGCACTAAATTCTGCAGGAGACAGTTTTGACAAAGCATGCAGATGAGAGCATGGCATTGGAATTTTGGGACAAATGTATGCACGGACACACTCCCTATCATGCAATAGACTCAAGGGAGCATGGCCCTCGACCCCCGGGCCACCAATCACGCATTTCAATGCATGATGGCCCGAAAGCCAAGTTAGCAACTTTTAATGGAATGGAATGCAAGCACAAACAAACAAGAGGCCCAACCTCTATCATGGTGATTCAAGAGGCAAGGTATGCATGCCAAATGCAACCTAAACATGTGAGCTAAGTATGCGATATGAGCATAAAGGCAAGTATGCAAACATGCAACATGTATTAGGCACACAACCTAAACCAACAAGCATGGCATGCAACAAACATGCAACAATGGACTTAAACTAACATGGATAGCTCACAAGCATGCCAAAATCGGGCCATAAGATGAAGAGATGCCTCGAAATGCGTGCATACAGACACGCATAAATCGGCGATGGCATACAAGCATGAAATAGCATTCTAATGAAACATGAAGCATGGCATACTACACATACAAATTTCAGTAGCTAAATGAGGGGCAAAACAGCCCCGAAACAAGGCGAAATGACACCCGATGCATGGAATCACTCCCGAAATGCAAAACTAGGCCTCCGAAATGGCCTATAGCTATGTTAAACATGCAAGATATGAACATGAAGTATGAAGAAAGCAGCTAGACAGTCCCAAAAAAAGCATTTTTTCAGTATAAAGCATGGCAAAACAGCAAACAAAAATGAGGCTAAACTAGCATGCGAAAATGGCCCCAAGAGCAAGCTATTGAAACAACCCACAGCTGCTGTACAAAAAATAGAAAGGCCCTTCTTCAATGTTGAAGAGGGGCCCGAAAAATAGTGTTTTACAGTTTATGGTCAGCCCCAAAAACAGATACAAGTGGGCTCAAAATGTCATACAAAACAAGGGCAAAATGAGGCCACAACATGAGGTATGCAAAGTATTCACTAAACAGACAAAAACCCTTCATGAGACATGTAGAGGGGGTCAAACCAAGGCCTTTTTCAGGCCTGTCGAAGACCCAAAAACAAAAGCATGGTAGGCTAACAAACCGTGCAAAAATGAGGGTAAAACATGGATTCTAAAGCAAGTAGCACATGGAGTATGCAAACAATGTTGAGCCCTTCAACAATGTTGAAGAAGGGCTCAAAATAGGCCTACTTACAGCTTACATTTTTCCTCAAAACAGATTGCACAGCAGCCAAATATACTATGCAAGAATTATGGCATACAAGAGGATATTGAGATAGGTGCTAGATGCAATCACCAAACAGTAAGGGGTCCTCAATCAAACATGAAGAGGACCCCAAAATAAGACTATTTGAAGTTTGGGTCGGAGCCCAAAAGTGCTTGCAAGCAAGGCTAAGAGATGATGCAAGAAAATGCTAGTTTGAGGGAAATAGACACTTACCCTTGAAGACCAATGAACCAGCAGGTTTTGATCCAAGTTTAGGTGCTCCTAAGCTCTGTAAATGGCCTCCAAGTCGCTGGAAATGGAAGTGGTGGTGTTGTGCTAAGGGTTGGTGAAGGAATGGTCAAGAATAATGACTTTTGGAGGCAAAGGAGTAAGATATAGAGAGAGAGGGTTGTATCTATCTATATCAGATATATATCTATATATCTCTGGTTTTTGTTCCAAAACTCCAACCTTAAACAAAGGAGGAGGAGGGTTGCTTATATAAGCAATCAAAAGTGCTTAAGGCTTACAAGAGAAGCTAAAGCAAAGGGGCTTATCCAAGAAGCCAAGACAAGGGGCTTATCCAAGAAGCCAAGACAGCTGGTAGGCTTCTTGAGGAAGCCAAGACAAGGGGTCAAGGCTTCTTCAAGAAGCCTTGAGCAAAGGGTGCACCAAAAGGGCCAAAAGGTGGTTAAAGGGGTAAGTGGTAGCTGCGGGTTTCAAATGGCCGAGAGCCCTTCAACAAAGTTGAAGAGGGGCTCAAAATAAGAAACTTTGTAGTTTACGACCAAGCCCGAAACAGCCCACAAGTACGCCTAAAACACCGTGCAAAACAGGCCTAAGAAGAGGTAAAGAGACAAGTGACAGATGGAGATGTCAAACAGTAAAAGGTCCTTAATCAAACATGAAAATGACCTCAAAATATGACTGTCTCAAGTTCAGGTCGGGGCCCAAAAATGCAAGATGAGGGTTCGGGAGCCGAAACACGCAGTTCGAGGCCCCGAAAGTGGGCTGTTAGGCACCGAAAGTGGCATACGACCACGAAGTGGGTATCAAAGGCCCCAGGGTTCCTTGTAATGATAAAACAGAGGTTCCCGCCAAAAATGAACAAAAACCGATGCGAAATGAATGCTCGGGGCCTAAACCGCGCGGTTCAAGGTCTCGGAAATGGGCTGCAGGCACCGAAAGTGGCGTACGGCCACAAAGTGGGTCATCAAAGGCCCTAGTGTCCCTCGGAATGATAAAACAGAGGCACTTGCCAAAAATCGGAGAAATCGGAGATGGTTGGGCAGTCCCGAACCGAGGCACACGGCTCGACTCAGCGGGAACAAGGCTCGAAATGGGAAAAATGGCTGCAACCACAAAGCGTAGCCTCTGACCCTGAGAGATGGTCTCTGAGACCTCTCCTCCCTTTGGGAAGAGAAAACAGAGAAAACGGAGCCTGGTTCGCAAACCGAGACAAAGCACAAAAGAGTCCGGAAGTCCGGAGGCAAGGCTCGTAGCCGGGACTCCGCAACCTCAGAACGAGCACAATATGCAACATCACCAAGCGCTCAATTGATGACGTCTGAGTCTTAAGGACGGTCAAAAATGGGGTGTCTACAGTTGCCCCTCTTTGACAGAACTCGAAAGTCATAACAATGACGGGAGTGAATGTCAAAGCCCAGAGACGACCCATTTTGACAAGGTCAAGACTTAGACAAAGCAAAATATAAATGAATAAATGGTTGTGCATTTTTGCCTCCTCGTATCCCTTGCAAGGAATCAAACCAGCGTAGTTCAGGGGCAAGATGCAAAGTGATGCACAATGCAAGTGCATAACTTATGAGCATGCAAATGATGCTGTGATGAAGCAATTATGCAAAATAAATGCAACATTTTAAGCGAAAGCTATGCAAGCAAGTGGCGTGAACCAACCTACATCTCATGCAGAAAGGATGTAAGAAAATTATGCAATTCTCACGGCGTCTTGCGCGGAGAAGGCTAAAAGTGACTACCGAGAGTATCCGGAGTCTCCCACATAACATCTCTTCGCGTATCACACACAGGAGGGGAAGAAGGTAAACCTTTCAGCGTATCATACGCAAGAGAAGAAAAGTTAGATTTCTTAGCGTATCACACGCAAGAGAAGAAAGGTAGATTTCTCAGCGTATCACACGCAAGAGAAGAAAGGTAGACCTCTCAGCATATCACATGTAAGAGAGGAAAAGATCATCTCTCAGCGTATCACACGCAAGAGAGGAAAAGGTAGATTTCTCAGCGTATCACACGCAAGAGAAGAAAAGATCATCTCTCTGCGTATCACACGCAAGAGAGGAACAGGTAGATTTCTCAGCGTATCACATGCAAGAGAAGAAAAGATCATCTCTCAGCGTATCACACGCAAGAGAGGAAAAGGTAGATTTCTCAGCGTATCACACGCAAGAGAAGAAAAGATCATCTCTCAACATATCACATGTAAGAGAGGAAAAGATCATCTCTCAACATATCACATGTAAGAGAGGAAAAGATCATCTCTCAGCGTATCACACGCAAGAGAGGAAAAGGTAGATTTCTCGGCGTATCACACGCAAGAGAAGAAAAGATCATCTCTCATCATATCACATGGAAGAGAGGAAAAGATAGATTTTTCAGCGTATCACACGCAAGAGAAGAAAGGTCATCTCTCATCATATCACATGTAAGAGAGGAAAAGATAGATTTCTCAGCGTATCACACGCAAGAGAAGAAAGGTCATCTCTCATCATATCACATGTAAGAGAGGAAAAGATAGATTTCTCAGCGTATCACACGCAAGAGAAGAAAGGTCATCTCTCATCATATCACATGTAAGAGAGGAAAAGATAGATTTCTCAGCGTATCACACGCAAGAGAAGAAAGGTAGACCTCTCAGCATATCACATGCAAGAGAGGAAAAGATCAACAATGTAAGTAAAAAGGTGCATAACCATGCAGGTAGATGTGTGCAACAATGCAAGTGAAAAAAAAAATGTGCATAATAATGCGAGATAGATGTGCATATCAATGCAACGAATGAGCATAACAACGCTAGATAGATGTGCATAACAATGCACGTGAAAAAGGTGCATAACAATGCGAGATAGATGTGCATATCAATGCAACGAATGAGCATAACAACGCTAGTGAAGTGGGTGCATAACAATGCAATTGGAATGTGCATCACAATGCAAGTATGAGAAGTGCATAACAATGCGGGTGGAAGGGTGCATAACAATGCAAGTGGAATGTGCGTGACAACGCATAGTTGAAACAAAATGCCGAATAAGGGTATACAAGCCTTAACGAGACCAGATAAAAACGCGACCTCCGATTTACCTTTCGGAGGGGTTTGCAACACATTCAGCTCAAGAACGGGCACACCCTGTTCATATTAGAGAGAGATAACATCTGCTGCTACTTTAATTGCCATTCTGACTTGAAGCAGGCTTACACTTGGGGTCGAGATACACTCATACTTCGGAGTAGTGACAAGACCTGAGGAGGTACATCTGGAGTACAATCACGGAATTCGCTGAAGGTGAAATACTCTCAGGTGCTTCAATTTTCCTTCTTTTCTTTTACTTTGCAGTGTGGAACCTAAATAGCTTCAGATAGATCCTGATTTTACTGTTCTCACATGACCTGGGTTGAACCTTGCAGTTTTTGAAAGAACAAATCTATTTTACACAAATGTGGAGAATGGCACGGCACTCTGAGCACAAGATGATTTGATTTTCTTCTTTTTTTTTTTGAAATTAAGAAATGAGTTCTTAACCGGGTATTGAGCCTACGACTGAACACAGCGAAAAAAGACTCAACAACGGAAAACGATAGGTAAACAACCTAAACACATCGAGACACGCTTGGAACGACTCAAAACAAGAATCGAAACAGACAAAACAAAACACAAGACTCAAATGCGCACAGGGAGCCTGTTTCACCGGGTATTATTCCCACCCTTTCTTATTTGTGATTCTCACATCACTTGGCACTCAAGCTCGGTTTTTCTCACAAAATCCCTTTTCTCACTTTTTCTCTCATCGCACATCTCTCTATTCTTCAATCTCTCATTTTTCATCCCTCCCCAGAGTAGTTGGTAGATAGACAAGAAGTTGCGGGCTCTTGCCCCTAGCATTCTGCTAGATTCTTTTTCTTCCGCACACAACAGTGAGTTTCTCCCACAGAGGGGTCGCGCTACAATTGGGTGTACATCGAATCTACGGCTGACATCGGTTGGGGAGTTTGGACATGGTTAGATCTGTCCAGATGATGGAGTGGAATATCTTGCCCCATTCCAGTTCATGCTTCGCACATGGCTTGATACCTCGCTGCTTGGAGGGTGAGAGAGCTTTCAGCCCTTTGTTGTTGACTTCAGTTGTGCCCTTTTCTGGCAGGTAGAGTGCCCTTCTTGGCAAGTATGTTGAAAATGGGGGAAAGACAGGAAGCCTGACTCAACTGTGCCTCTAGTTCATTATTTCGACCATTTTTTGTTTTAAAACAATTTTGATCAACATGAAAGTTAGATTAACATGCTTATTCGATTTTTGATTTGAAATCATGCAAGTCAAGTCGGAAGCACTGAAAATTTTCCTTTTTTTTGGGTCCAAGAAAATGGTCCAGTTTTGGAAAAATGGAATGATTTTTGAGAGAATAGTCAACCTCAGTAAAAATTCTCAAAAACTGTTTTTGCAAACGGCCACCGCTCAACAAGCAGGGAACCGACTCTTTGAGATGCACAACCTCGGACCCATAGCAATGGAAAATTGCCCCTTGCCTGAAGGACACTACATGGCAACGGAAAGTTGCCCCTTGTTTGAAATGACACCGCAGTGCATTGAATGGCAACGGAAAGTTGCCCCTTGTCTAAATGGCACCGCAGCATATTGAAATCAATCCTTCAGAGCGACGATCACAACCAAACTCTCGGATACAGAGAAGGCAAAGATGATCAAAACCATGGACACAACTGAATTTGAAGTGTTTTAGGGCTGGACTTCAGAGTGAAGTTGCCTACGTATCCCAAACATGGGAATCAAGCCTTACGTAGTTCGGGGTTAAGGTACACTCGGGTATTTAACCTCTCCTTTTTATGCTCTAACTTTTGCCAAGGTGCCTGTTGCAGGTTTTCGACCTTGCGAGCTTCTTTTTCTTTTCTTTTCAATTCTTTTTCATTTTTTCATTTTTTCTTTTTCTTTTAGGCTCTAACTTTTGCCAAGGCGCCCGATGCGGGTTTTCGACCTTACGAGCTTCTTTTCCTTTTCTTTTTTCTTCTTTCTTTTTTTCGTATATATTTTTTTTTGTATGTATTTTTTGCTTGCTCTAACTTTTGCACAGGTAGCCCTTAGGGTTTTCGGCCAATGAGCCTCTCAAAGGGTAAAAGTGTAATAAGTCCATACCAAATGGTTTTGAGATTGAAGCCCTCTGTATCCGGGAGAGTGGCCATTGATTCATGAAGAGAACTCATCTTGACTCTTGGGCACATCTCGACATCTTTGCTCCCTAGTTTGAAGGGGGCTTCGATCTAGCTTTACAAGCTTCTCTTGAAAACACTTGAACTTCTTGATCGACTCTTTTGCCCCTAGTTCGAGGGTTGCTTTGAATTTGGTCTCACAGCCTCACGTTGTAGTTAACCGTTGAACATTACGAGTTTGAGTCCAAGGTTGAAAATGAGGGTCGAGTCTCGAGGCCGAGGCGATCCTAGGTGCACAATCTCAAGAGCGATTCCACACATGTCTTGCAGGACTGCGCATAAAACATTTTTGAAAGTTTTAAGAAAGCGACAAATCGTCATGTTGAAGCGATGTAGGACCAATCTGGATCAAAGCTAGGGTCCTTCTCAGTACTCACACTAACAAGCATGATTTCATTCATTAAGGGCTTAGCACGCCTCTCTTTCTCTCAATTTGATCAAAGTTTTGCAAATCCCGAGGAATTCCTCCCTCTTTGTTTTCACCATAGTGTTCAAAAAGGTTTTGAAAAACTTAAGTCATTACAATGACTTCAAGGCACAGAAAAGACAGAGTTCTTAGTCAAATACTGCCATCTCATTTAGAATTTCTGGCACAACTGGCACACGGCAGAAGCAAGCACAAAGAGTGTGAAAATCACTGCTGTTTCATTCAAAATCTGTTGGCACAACTAGCTCCCTGGCAAAAACAGACTTAAAACAAAATGAAAAGACAGACGCAAAGCAAGCAAGTGATGTCCGAGGCAACACCCCCGAAATCACCCGACTCGACAAAAGCAGATCGACTCGATACAACAAGACAGATCCAATCGACTCGATATGAAGAGAGTGACACAATACAAAACGACCAGACTGACCCAATACCCAAGTCAGAAAGTACAAAAACTAGCGTTCGCAAATTCTCAAAACAGTGCATGCCATCCACCATATCTGGAGTAAAGCGGCGTTGCCAGTAGTTCGTCTCTTGATCACATCACGTTATCCCCACAAGTTCACCGATCAAGTGCCGATAGACTTTGCGGGACGGTGCGAGGATGACTCATTGTCGATCGAGATCTTGTATTTAAATGGCGAAGACGAAGCACATGTCGGTGTCATGGCCCATTTCGATGGAAGGCACAATAGTCAGCTGGGTTGTGTGAGAGAGGGAGGTTCTTTGGTAGTGGCTGCGGCTCCAGGGGCTTCAGATGCCCTTTCTTGATCAAAACCCCTAAAGCTTTGGATAGGGGCATGTATAGTGGAGCAAACACCCTTTGGCCCTGAGGTGGGTTTTTGGCTATTTGTGAGCTAGCTCCGGACACACCGGTGAATGAGGTGGCTGTTTTTTGTGTGGTGGTGGTAACCATGCCCACGTCTGAAGCTCGGGCATTTTCATCACTTACCATTTATTTGCGGTTGAAGGTCCTCCTAGGTTGCTCCCTATCACATCAATCAAGCCTGTTTCATAGCATCCTCAATTTGTACCCCATCTCATACCGTCGAGAAAAAGGTAGGGAAGGGGAGCACGATCATTTTTTGCATTAGCTTGGGCTGGAGGTTGCGCACAACCATCCGTATTTGATCCTTATCTGTTGGCCTAATGGTCATCATTGAGGCCTTGGCCCTCCAGCGAGCCACGAATTCTGAGAAGCTCTCCTTAGGCTCCTGCCTCGTCGTCTCAAGATCACGGGTTGTGATCTCGATCTGGGTATTGTATGAATATTGTGCGACGAAGGCCTCGGACATCTCCTCCCAGCTTCGTTTCACTGAGTCCTCTAATTTGGCGTACCAGATGGCTGCGATACCCGACAGGGTCCTGCTAAAGAGGGAGAGCTTCTGTAATCTTGTCAAGCCCATCGGGCGCAGAACATCTGAAAACAAACTCAGGTGGACCATGGGATCTCCTGACCCGTCAAAACGGTCGATTTGTGGCATCTTGAACCGATCTGGCAACGTCACAGCCGCGTCGGTATACCCATCCTCGATGTCCGGGATGGACTTTACCCCCTGGGATTTCTTAAACATTCTTTCCAACCTGCTCAGCTTCAGTGCTGTGGGGTCTGCTTCGAACTCAAAGGGAGAGTCCGGTACATTGACGGGCGTGGGCGCCTTGGATAGTTGTGGTAGAATCGGGGGCGGAGCTGGCCCGACTGGAATGTCCGTATTTGCCTGGACATTAGTTGTTTCCCCGAGCGTTGGAACTCTGGGTGGGGGAGGAGCCTGATGTGAAGTGGATGTTCCTGTTTGCTGCTCTAACCTGGCAATTGTTTCTGCCTGTTGGGCTATGACCACAGCCTGTTGCTTGGCGGATTCTGCTTGACAGACAGCATCTTGCTGCATGGCTTTCATACTATCCTGGAGTTGGCGCACCATCTCTTCCAAACTCGACATATTGCCCCGGTCTAACTGAGCAACCGGTATATCTGTTTCTGCAGTAGGATCGGAAATCTCAACCTGACTCCTCAAGGATCACTGATTTGGTAGCTGTTGCACTGGTGGTCTATGTCTGACTGGCCCTCTCTGGCCGTGATTACCCTTGAACCGAAGTCTCGACGACGACAAAGTCTATCGGCACAAATTCAATGTACCGGGGATAGTGGAGCCTTCAAGCTATGATTCGGGACTACCTAGCAAAAGAAACCGACAAAGATCTTAGCTCAATTTCACTGGAACGAATACGAACAAAGCTGAACGACTGCATTCTATTACTGATCATTGTTCCCCGAAATTATTGCCCCAAATCTGAATCTGATACCCGCAGATATAACTGATTCTCAAAATATTGATACTGGTGTCCGCAGGCCGGATACGCAGACTCGCAAACTGGTATATGCATTACCTGTAGAGATACACTCTAAAAGCACATAGCAAGTAAATGAGAGCCAATACACCCCTATGTTGGGGTAGGGTTTCCCTGTCCTATTTTGTCAGGAGCTAGGGTTTCACTACGCACGCAGCGGTTTCAAACAACCTAATATCGGGTAAGCAACCTGTCCTAGTTTGGAATGGTCACTATGGATCCGAATATGCACTAGGTCGAATGGTCAAAAAGGGTGCCCCGGTAAAACCGGGGTTTGTGTTCCCATACTGGCAGAGCCCGTAACCGGTCAGCCTTATGGACATGCCTTGACAAGACAAGCCTCCGGCAAACCGCTCAGGAATAGCAGATGGCCAACACGGTGTCCTAGGCGCACCAATGCACATGCAATGCAAAGAGACACATAAATGAAATCAAAACAGGATATCACGAGTTCGAGTCAAGCTCTCTAAAATCCCCAGAGTTGCGAAGCATACGTCGCGTCATGGGGACCTCGCCTTCTGATTCGGACTCAATTTGTGTCGGTTCTAAATCTGAACCAAAGAGTCCAACTCGCAAATCGTCGTTTGAAAAACAGATTTTTGAAAAGTAGTGCCAAACATGGATTGCTTTGCGGTCTGAGTCGCCACCTAAATATTTTTTAAAATGGGAAATTTAGGAAACCCTGACTCGGTGCCGAAGGCCACGTGTCCGTCATCACCAAAGTGGTCTTGGCTCGGGAGCTTGGGTACGATCGGGGAAGGTCAGCTATGAGCACCCCCTTTCGCCCGGTCCGAAGACCGGCCTCTACTAACCGTGATATCCGTTTTTGAAAACATTATATGCTCTTATTCCATTTATTAGCCTAGAATTACTATGTTATGCGCGCAGCAAACAAGTATAGACTAGATCGCCTAATTTGGAAATAAACATTGCATATCCGTTTTGTCTCGAAAAACGTGTTGTTTTCTTTTGCTACTCGCAAGTAGGCTAAAATGCGGATTTCAATGAGTTGTTCCAACTCAAGCAATCCAACCTCCACCCACAGGCATTCAAACAGTTTTATCATGTAAGCACTTAGCCGCATGGCAAGCATACTGTTATGGCAACATTCACACGCATGCGATATGCTAAAGCCATGAAAACTTACATCGTACTCCGTGCCAAAACAGTAAACTAGTTAGCAAACATGCATGACCTAGTTCATGTTAAGTGGCTAATGCAACACAGGCATAGATGCAATCTAGAGTAGGCTCGGCTAACCCTAAACATGACATGTGAAATGCACGAGTAGCATGTATTCAATTTGGAATTGAAAATACGATGCAGTTTGCATGATGTGCCGAGCCCGATGCATGTAAACAAATGCATGAATGCACGCATGCTTTGCATAAGGTATGCTAAAAATAGACGTGCCCTAATCTACCATCGAAAGCAGGTAAATAAAAGGGAAGAAAGAAATGGGGGTTGGAAGACATACACCCACTCACACACACTTATTACAATTTTGCCCTCACTCGGAGGGACCAAAATAATAATACGGTCCCAAAATAAATGAATAAATATTACAAATTCTAATTACTGAATAAATAAATGTGAAATAAAAGGGGGCCACAGCCCCTCGCCTCGGGGTGCGCGAATGATGCATGCTCGATGTCCGCCTTGCCCGGGAATCCCGCACCATGCCACTGTTGCCTGCTTTGCCTTGCCTGCCTCGAAATTGCCAAAGTCCTGGGGAGCCTTCCCCATATTCTGAAGATCACCACCGGCTGGAGGGTTTTGCCACCGGCTGCGGGGTTTGACCACCGGCTGCAATTGATAGTTATCGGCACAAAAGATTGCCGGTCGGCACTAAAGAGTGCCGGTCGGCACTAAATTCCTGCAGGAGACAGTTTTGACAGCAACAGACAGCAGCAGAGCATGGCATTGGAATTTTGGGACAAATGTATGCACGAACACACTGCGTATCATACAACAGACTCAAGTGAGCTTGGCCCTCGACCCCCGGGCCACCAAACCCGCATTTCAATGCATGATGGCCCGAAAGCCAAGTTAGCAACTTTTAATGGAATGGAATGCAAGCACAAACAAACCAGAGGCCCAACCTCTATCATGGTGATTCAAGAGGCAAGGTATGCATGCCAAATGCAACCTAAACATGTGAGCTAAGTATGCAATATGAACATAAAGGCAAGTATGCAAACATGCAACATGTATTAGGCACACAACCTAAACCAACAAGCATGGCATGCAACAAACATGCAACAATGGACTTAAACTAACATGGATAGCTCACAAGCATTCCAAAATCAGCGGCCATAAGATGAAAAAGAGATGCCTCGAAATGCGTGCATACGGGCACGCAAATCGAGGCGATGGCATACAAGCATGAAATAGCATTCTAATGAAACATGAAGCATGGCATACTACACATACAAATTTCAGTAGCTAAATGAGGGGCAAAACAGCCCCGAAACAAGGCGAAATGACACCCGATGCATGGAATCACTCCCGAAATGCAAAACTAGGCCTCCGAAATGGCCTATAGCTATGTTAAACATGCAAGATATGAACATGAAGTATGAAGAAAGCAGCTAGACAGTCCCAAAAAAAGCATTTTTTCAGTATAAAGCATGGCAAAACAGCAAACAAAAATGAGGCTAAACTAGCATGCGAAAATGGCCCCAAGAGCAAGCTATTGAAACAACCCACAGCTGCTGTCCAAAAATAGAGAAAGGCCCTTCTTCAATGTTGAAGAGGGGCCCGAAAAATAGTGTTTTACAGTTTATGGTCAGCCCCAAAAACATATACAAGTGGGCTCAAAATGTCATACAAAACAAGGGCAAAATGAGGCCACAACATGAGGTATGCAAAGTATTCACTAAACAGAAAAAAACCCTTCATGAGACATGTAGAGGGGGTCAAACCAAGGCCTTTTTCAGGCCTGTCGAAGACCCAAAAACAAAAGCATGGTAGGCTAACAAACCGTGCAAAAATGAGGGTGAAACATGGATTCTAAAGCAAGTAGCACATGGAGTATGCAAACAATGTTGAGCCCTTCAACAATGTTGAAGAAGGGCTCAAAATAGGCCTACTTACAGCTTACATTTTTCCTCAAAACAGATTGCACAGCAGCCAAATATACTATGCAAGAATTATGGCATACAAGAGGATATTGAGATAGGTGCTAGATGCAATCACCAAACAGTAAGGGGTCCTCAATCAAACATGAAGAGGACCCCAAAATAAGACTATTTGAAGTTTGGGTCGGAGCCCAAAAGTGCTTGCAAGCAAGGCTAAGAGATGATGCAAGAAAATGCTAGTTTGAGGGAAATAGACACTTACCCTTGAAGACCAATGAACCAGCAGGTTTTGATCCAAGTTTAGGTGCTCCTAAGCTCTGCAAATGGCCTCCAAGTCGCTGGAAATGGAAGTGGTGGTGTTGTGCTAAGGGTTGGTGAAGGAATGGTCAAGAATAATGGACTTTTGGAGGCAAAGGAGTAAGATATAGAGAGAGATAGAGGGTTGTATCTATCTATATCAGATATATATCTATATATCTCTGGTTTTTGTTCCAAAACTCCAACCTTAAACAAAGGAGGAGGAGGGTTGCTTATATAAGCAATCAAAAGTGCTTAAGGCTTACAAGAGAAGCTAAAGCAAAGGGGCTTATCCAAGAAGCCAAGACAAGGGGCTTATCCAAGAAGCCAAGACAGCTGGTAGGCTTCTTGAGGAAGCCAAGACAAGGGGTCAAGGCTTCTTCAAGAAGCCTTGAGCAAAGGGTGCACCAAAAGGGCCAAAAGGTGGTTAAAGGGGTAAGTGGTAGCTGCGGGTCTCAAATGTCCTAGAGCCCTTCAACAAAGTTGAAGAGGGGCTCAAAATAAGAAACTTTGTAGTTTACGACCAAGCCCGAAACAGCCCACAAGTACGCCTAAAACACCGTGCAAAACAGGCCTAAGAAGAGGTAAAGAGACAAGTGACAGATGGAGATGTCAAACAGTAAAAGGTCCTTAATCAAACATGAAAAGGACCTCAAAATATGACTGTCTCAAGTTCAGGTCGGGGCCCAAAAATGCAAGATGAGGGTTCGGGAGCCGAAACACGCAGTTCGAGGCCCCGAAAGTGGGCTGTTAGGCACCGAAAGTGGCATACGGCCACGAAGTGGGTATCAAAGGCCCCAGGGTTCCTTGTAATGATAAAACAGAGGTTCCCGCCAAAAATGAACAAAAACCGATGCGAAATGAATGCTCGGGGCCTAAACATGGTTGAGGTCTCGGAAATGAAATGCGAGCACCGAAAGTGGCGTACGGCCACGAAGTGGGTCATCAAAGGCCCTAGTGTCCCTCAGAATGATAAAACAGAGGCACTTTCCAAAAACCGGAGAAATCGGAGATGGTTGGGCGGTCCCGAACCGAGGCACACGGCTCGACGGTTCAAAACCGAACCGGCTCAAATGGGAAAAAATGGCTGACCACAAAAGCGTAGCCTCTGACCCTTGAGAGATGGTCTCTGAGACCTCTCCTCCCTTTGGGAAGAAAAACAGAGAAAACGGAGCTGGTTCGCAAACCGAGACAAAGCACAAAAGAGTCCGAAGTCCGGAGGCAAGGCTCAGAATGGCGGGACTCATAACCTCAGAACGAGCACAATATGCAACATCACCAAGCGCTCAATTGATGACGTCTGAGTCTTAAGGACGGTCAAAAATGGGGTGTCTACAATGGGCCAGCCAGATACTGTATTATTGGATGTCTCCAATCTTGTTTTTGTAAGTCATTATGATTGACTTCCAAGACCACACTCTTTTTATTCAAGGGTGGTATTACTTTCTGATATGTTGTTTGGCTTATATCCCTTCGAGTATTATCCCTTCTCTTGAAATTCGAAACTTTTTGAGCCACATCATTAGCTTTATTATTCAAGAATCTTGGGACATGAGTTACATTTGCTATCTGAAATTGAGAAAGCAGATGTAATGCAACAACATAGTATGGCAACATACTTATACTTTGACATTTAAAAATCCCTTTCACCTGGTGTAACACGTCCGTGGGGGACCTCGCGCTACAGTTCGGACTCCCTTTTGTGTCACGGTTCTAAATCTGAACCAAAGAGTCCAAATCCGGCAAATCGTTTGAGAAAACAGATTTTTTGAAAAGTAGTGCCAAACATGGATCTTTGCGGACTGAGTCGCCACCTAAATATTTTTTTAAAATGGGAAATCTAGAAACCCCGACTCGGTCAAGGCCACGTATCCGTCATCACCAAAGTGGTCTTGGCTCGAGCTTGGGTACGATCGGGAAGGTCACTATGAGCACTTTTCGCCCGTCGAAGACCGGCCTCTACTAACCGTGATATCCGTTTTTGAAAACTTTATGCGTTCTTATTCCGGTTATTAGCCTAGAATTACTATGTTATGCGCGCAGCGAACAAGTATAGACTAGATTGCCTAAATTGGAAATAAACATTGCATATCCGTTTTGTCTCGAAAAACGTGTTAGATTTTGCTACTCGCAAGTAGGCTAAAATACGGATTTCAATGAGTTGTTCCAACTCAGGCAATCCAACCTTCACCCACAGGCATTCAAACAGTAATATCACATAAGCATTTAGCCGCATGGTAAGCATACTGTCATGGCAACATTCACACGCATGTGGTATGCTAAAGCGTAAAATACTTACATCGTACTCCGCGCCAAAACAATAAACCGGTTAGCAAACATGCATGACCTAGTTCATGTTGAGTGGCTAATGCAACACAGACATAGATGCAATCTAGAATAGGCTCGGCTACCCTAAACATGGCCCATGAGATGCAACAACTATCACGTATTCAATTTGGAATTGAAATACAAATGCAGTTTGTATGATGCGCCGAGCCCGATGCATGTAAACAAATGCATGAATGCACTCATGCATTGCATAAGGTATGCTAAGATAGAAATGCTCTAATCTACCAACATAAGCGGGTAAATAAAAGGGATAGAGAGAAATGGGGATTGGAAGACATACACCCACTCACACACCCTTATTACAATTTTGCCCTCGCGCAGAGGGTCCGAATAAATAATAATACAGTCCAAAGAATAAATGAATAAATTATTACAGAAATTTCTTATTATCAAATTAAATGTAATGTAACAAGAAAGGGGCCTCGGGATGCGCGAATGATGTATGCTTTAGTCCGACTTGCCCAGAAATCCGCACCATGCCACTGTTGCCTCTGTTTCACTGTCCTGCTTCTCTGGAAAATTGCCAAAGTCCCAGGAGTGCTTCTCAGGGCACTGGGGGGTACCACCGGCTGGGGTAGAGCTCCACCGGCTGAAGAGGGAGGCCACCGGCACTAGATGAAGTTATCGGGTGGAAATACATTGCCGGTCGGCACTTTGTACTGCCGGTCGGCACAAAATTCCTGCAGAAGACAGTTTTGACAAAGAACAAAGACAAGGGTAAGGCATAGAATTTCTAGGCAAATGTATGCATGGACACACTCCCTATCATGTAATGGACTCAAGGGAGCATGGCCCTCGACCCCCGGGCCATCAATCACGCATTTCAATGCATGATGGCCCGAAAGCCAAGTTAGCAACTTTGATATCAAATGGAATGCAAGCACAAAACAAATCAAAGGGCCCCAACCCCTATCATGATTGGTCAAGAGGCAATGGATGCATGCTCAATGAAATGCAACCTAGGCATGGCGGCTAAGTATGCAACATGAACATGCAAATGAGCAATGTATGCTAGGCTCGCAACCTAAACATGTAAACAAACATGGCATGCAACAACATGCAACGATGGACTTAAACTAACATGGATAACTCGCAAGCATGCCAAAATCAGTGGCCATGGGATGAAAATGAGATGCCTCAAAATGCGTGCACATGGGCACGCAAACCGAGGAAACGATCCTAAGGCATAGAATGGCATACGCAATGCAAATTGGACTTACACTAACACGAGTAGACCTCAGCCACACTCACGTAAGAGGCCATGAGATGAAAAATGAAGTGCCTCGAAGTGCGCGCACATGGGCACGCAAACCGAGGCAATGACCCTAAGACACGAAATGACATGGAAAATGATATGCAAACATGCAAATGGAATTTCAGCACTCACAAATGATGCAAAACAGTCCCGAAAGGTGGGGAAATGACACCAAATGCACGGAACGGTCCCGAAATGCGATATTAAGCACCCGAAATGGCCTACAGCCATACTAAACATGCATAATTGGTACATGACATGCGAAACAGTAGCAAGGCAGCCCCAAAATAGCATTTTTTACAATACAAAACATGGCGAAATAGTGAGCATAGATAGGACAACAATGGCATGCAAAAATGGGGGCCAAGAGAGGGGTATTGAAGCAAGTGATGTATGCGATGCTCAAACTGAAAAATTTCCTTCTACAACACTTATGAGGGACCAAAAATATGCACATTTATAGTTTATGACAACCCTCAAATCAGTATGCAAACTTGCTAAAAATGTCATGCAAGAATGAAGCCAACAAAGGCTAGAACATGAAGTATGCTTTATATTCATCAAACAGCCTTGGACCCTTAACAAAACATGACAAGAAGGCCAAAATATGGATATTTTCAGTACTGATGATGGCCGAAAACAGAAGCTAGATAGGCCTAACAAAGCATGCAAAATGAGGGCCAAAGAGGGGTATAATGACAAGTATAACATGGAGACCCCCAACAAGGTTGATCCCTTCTACAATGTTGTAGAGGGATACAAAATAAGCTTACTCACAGTTCATGACATGCTTCAAAAACAAATGTACATAAGCTAAAAATAGCATGCAATTTTATGGTAAATATGATAGATTATGAAGCAAGTGCATGATAGAGAGGCCAAACATGGTTGAGCCCTTCTTCAATGTTGAAGAGGGGCTCAAAATAGACACAATATAAGTTCATGAGATGTTCCAAATCAGATCACACATAGGCCAAATATTCAATGCAAAATAATGGCATATAAGAGGATATTGAAACAAGTGCAAGATGGAGGGCTCAAACAGGGTTGAGCCCTTAAACAAACATCAAGAGTAGCTCAAAAGAGGACCACTTTTAGTATTGGTCGGCGCTCAAAACAGTGAGCAAGTAGGGTTAAGAAAAGAGACAAGAAAATGGTGTAAAAGAGAGGGATTGAGACTTACCCTTGAAGACCTTTCTTTCCTTGCTTCTTGACTTGAGAAATGTTGCTTCTAAGCCTCTAAGAACCTCTTCTTGTTACTGGAAATGGAGTGGTGGTAGTGGTGCTATGGATTGGTGAAGAAATAGCCAAGGATTTGAGAGGTTTAGAAGTTGGAAGTGTAGAGAGAGAGGGATTTCTTAGAGTGAGAGGCTCCCAAAAACTTGATTTTTTGTTCTAACCCTAAGCATATGAGATATAAGGCCCTATATATGTCAAAATAAGATCTTTTGGTCGAAATATCCAATTAAAAATATCTGCCACAGTGTATAGCAAAATATCATCAAAAATCGAGTTACGGCACTTTTGGCCTAGGCAATATTTTGTGCCGGTCGGATATCTTTTGTGCCGGTCGGCAATCGGTAAGGTCAAAAGTGCCGGTGGATGTCTAGATTGAAGCCCCGGAAGTTAGCTTTCCAATGGCGCAAACCTTGCATTAAAATTCCTCCTGTGCAAAAAGTTATGCCCTTTTCCGTAAAGCCGCGCAGATTCAGTCCAACCGGACTTCAACCAACCATATCTCCTCCCCCCGGATTTGGACTTAGGAGATTCTTGAGTGAAAAATGAAGCCCCAGAAGTAAGGTTTCCAATGGTGGTGGCCCCATATTTTAATTCCTCTTGTACAAAGAGTTACGCCTGTTTCGGGGAAGCCGCGCAGACTTTTCTCCTTCCCAGATTCATGCTGAAACACTCCCAAACTAGTTTTCTCTCCTCTTCTCCTCTTTTCTTCAACTTCAAACCCCTAAGTAAGGTGTTTTGAAAGATTTTTCAAAGATTTCATCTCTCTTTCATTCATCTCCCCTTTGTCCTTGCTCGGTTTACAAAAAGCGCAACATTTACGAAATGCGAGCGCCGAACATCGTGGGAATTTTATTTTAAAAATGTTTTGAAAGAGAGAGTTTTAAGGTCTAAAAACCATTCAAAATAGCTTTGGTCCACAATGGGGTGTGAAGTTGGGATTTGGCCCTTTCCTTGCCGAAGAAATTGAACCTTCGCCCTGCACACCTTTCTCCAACAAGTAAACCATCAGTAGCGCCCAAATCTTGAGGGCAGTCAAAAATGGGGTGTCTACACCTGGTTAACTACCAATTGAGAATCCCCAAATATGTCAACTGCATAAGCTTGTAATCCAATAAGTATTTCCAGTCCCATTATTAAGGCTTCATATTCAGCTTGATTATTGGAACAAGTAATTTCATCCACTCTAAAATCATGTGTCGTTTCTATTTCTTGTGGTGACTTAATTACTATACCAATTCCAGTTAAACCATTGGCTTTTGATCCATCGAACCACATTTGCCATGGTTCAACACTAGCCATACCAAGTTCCATTATCTCTTAGCTTTCTGTTTGAGATGGATGGTCTATCAAAAAATTAGCTAAAACTTATCATTTTACTGCCTTTTAGGGAACATATTCTAAATGAAATTCTGATAAGGCTAGTATCTATTCGCCAATTCTTCCTCTCAACATAGGTCTAGATAACATATACTTAACCAAATCTGTGGTTGCAATTACCAAGACAGTTGTAGGCAAAAGATAGTATCTTAATTTCATTGTAGCGAAATACAATGCAAGGCACAGCTTTTCTACAACTGAGTATTTACATTCACAAAAATTTAAAACCTACTAAGGTAATAAACAGCTTGCTCCTTGCCTTCTTCATTGTCTTGGGCTAAGAAAACTCCCAATGAATCCTCTGCTGCAGCTATGTACAACTTCAAGGGCTTATCACCCCTTGGTGGCATCAGCACTGGAGGGTTGGCCAAGTAGGCTTTGATTCCTTCGAAAGCAGTTTGATGCTCTGCTATCCACACAAACTCCTCTTCATCCTTCAACCTTAATAAGGAAGAAAAAACTTTAGTTTTTCCTGCAGTATTAGAAATAAGCTTCGAAGAAAATTAACATGTCTAAGGAATTTTTGTAATTATTTCTTACTTGATGGAGGTCTGGCTTCAATGATAGCTTTGGCTTTATTTTGATCAATCTGTATTCCCTTCTTGTGTACTACATAGCCCCAAAAGTTTCCAGCTGATACGCCAAAAGCACATTTGAGAGGATTAAGTTTCAACTTGAACCTTCTCATTCTTTCAAAGGCTACCTCTAAGTGGATCAAATGTTCTTTCATGGATTGGGACTTTACTACAATATCATCAATACAACACTCCAAATATCCTTCAATGAGGTCATGAAAAATAGTGTTCATAGCCCTTTGATATGTAGCCCCAGCATTCTTCAAACCAAATGGTATTTTAATCCATTCGAAGGTACCAATATTCCCAGGACATCTGAATGTTGTCTTGTGGATATCCTCCTCTGCAATACAGATTTGGTTATAACCAGAATGCCCATCCATCATTGATAAAACTTGATGCCCTGCTGAACTGTCTACCAACAAATCCACTATAGGCATAGGATACTCATCTTTTGGGGTTGCTAAATTCAAGTTTTTGAAATCGATGTATACCCTCATTTTACCATTCTTCTTAACTACAGGCACAATATTGGATAGCCATTCAACGTACCTGGCTATCCTAATAAAGCCTGCCTTGAGGAGTCTAAGAATTTCCTCCTTAACCTTCTAAATCACTTCTGGACTCATTCTTCTTGGTTTTTGCTTGTATGGCTTGAAATTAGGCCTCATAGGGAGCCTATGTTCCACTAATGATCTATCCAATCCGGATAGTTCATTATAAGACCATGCAAAACAATCTTTGTATCTCTTTAAGACCACCAACAACTGGTCCCTGTCAAGAGCATTCAAATAAGCACTTACATAGGTGGGCTACTGTATGGAACCCTTCCCTAAGTCCACTTCTTCCAAGGGGTCACGTATCTGAGAACTTACTGATGCTCCTTCTTTGATTCTTTCTAACTTCGAAGCAATCTCCTTGCTTTGTTTTACTCCCAGCTCCTTTGATTCAACATCTTTACCCTCCTCCTCATAGACAAAGTCTGTCCACAAGGCATCCTCCTCTTGTATCTCTTAGACTTTTATTTCAATATCCAAAGCACAGTATTTATCCAAGGCCAAACATCTGACCTGTTGCTGCTCTTGTTTCTAACCAATTATTATGGCTTCTTTCTCTTGTTTTTGCACTTTCTAGACTATTGACTGTATGTCCAATGCTGAAAACTTAATTAAAGCCAAAGATTTGGCCTCCTGGGTTCCATCTTCTTGCCTACAACCAGGCATCATTGTCATCTTTAACGACAAAATCTTCATCCGCACTTTCCTGGACTAAGTGCTTCAGGTGTGCTAATTCCTCATCAGCCGTCACTTCGGTTGACCTATCAGGCTTTCTCAGTATACTAAGTGGTGCTACTCCTTCAGTATACAATTTGGCCCCTGTGAAATCTACACAAGCTATGAAAGGTTGAGGATCTGCATTAATCTCCTCCGTCTCTTCATTGCACAAGGCCATCATGATTTTCTGATATAAAGAGGAAGGCACACATTTGTTGGTGTGAATCCAATCTCTTTCAAGTAAAGCATTATACTTAGCATTGCTGTCGATAACAAAGAATGTTGTCATGCAGTCATTGGTTCCCACACTCAGGTTGATGGGAAAAATACCTTGGGTCATCTGTTTGTCTCCAGCGAAACCAGCAATGGCTGTACTGGTTGGGATTAGTCTAGGGTTCTTCTTTCCTAGTTTCTTTAACGAAGATTTTGGAAGCAGGTTTACTACTGCCCCGTTATCCACCATCACCCGATTTATCTGTATTCCATTGAAGAAGGCCTTGATATACAAAGGTTTGACATTCTATGTCATGGACGTCGTGGGATACTCAAAAGGGTATGAGAGGTTAATACTTACCTCTTCCTCACTCTCGTCTTCAGTTTCCATTGGTGTGGCTACTTTGGATTCATTTTGCACCATACTTACTTGTGAGTCTTTACTGGAGACTGGAATTGGGTCAATCTCCTGACCTTGGTTTTCATCTTCAGGTTAAAACTCCTGTGGTAATATGAGCACCATATTCACTGATACCGGAGGAAACAAGCCAAATTGGACGACTGGCTGTACCTGCTTTCCCTCTTGGTCAACTTGTTCAATTACTTCAGAAGCGTCCTCCATGTTGCATTCTGGCACTTCTGTATTAGTAACTTCCTTCGAATAGTCTGTTTCTGTTGGTTTTTCGACCAAAAATGTATGTTCAGCCACCATAAAGGCTTCAAACATTTCTTCCTCAACCATCCCCTTCCTTTGGCCTGGGACGATTTCATCTTCTATCTCATTATCACTTTCCATCAAAGATTTTTCTAATCCTGCCAAGCTGGATCTTTCCTTGGCCTTTAGTTCGGAATGAACGTTGGCCAACTGCTCCCTGCTATAACTCCTTTTGTCTAGAAGAGTCGAATTTAGATTATGGTCTGACTTTGAATCTTCTTCTCCTTCTGCCTGGCTCTTTAGCTGAACCAATGAAGAGATTTCTCCACCTTCTTTCAGATCCTTCTAGTATTGAGTGTACCTTCATTGGATCTTCCTTCTTTGGGATCTAGAAATCACTGGGACCATATTTCGTTCTTTTGTTTTTGGGTGCTTAAGCAATACCTAATTGTTTAAAGCCATCAAAAGAGGTTTGACCTTCCTACCTTGGTTTCTAATAACATTTCTTTGGGTAGACATCTTCCTAGGTTTGTTCTGCATGACAAACCAATCTGGAACTCTAGGTACCCATGAACCTACTGACCCAGCTGTTGAACTGTTTCTTTCTTCCTTCGAAGCCATCTTCAAAGCTGGCCGTGAAGGCCACTGCTTGGCTCTAACTCCTTGTTTTGGGCCTAACTCAGGCCTTTGATGAAGGTGGCCACTTTTCGTTCTACATGAGGCTGGTCTAGGAGGCCAATCTCTAGCTTTGATCCCATAAACTGGACCCTTCTCCGGTCTCCTTTCAGGATGACTGCTCTCCATTCTGTAATGATTAGATAGTCTGGACTCATATAATGGCCTCTTGCCTTTAGAATGCATTCTAGCGGCTGTTATCTCAGCCATTAATGGCTGCTGCCTAATAATAATTAGATATGGCCTTTTGTTATAAGCACTGGTTGGTTTAGGACGCCTCTGCACATCCTTGTAATATTGCTTCCCATTAATTGGAAGCCCTTTCAACCATTTGTAGCTCGACCTGCATCTGGGACACATTCTTTGCATGACAGTTGCTTCTAAAGAATCGTCATCCAGTGCTTCTTCATCAGAGTCTTCCCTCTGGTCTGAGAAACCTTGTCCAATAGATGGTAGATTTCCAGTGTCTTTCTTGACAGTTGTCTAGTTGGCAACATGCATCTGCACATTGACTTCTTCCAATTCTTTTAAGGACAAGTTCTAGAAGTCTGACATAATAACATTGGCTGCCACCTCTCTAATTTCTGGGAATGGATTAGCATCAATCCCCATAGCCTTTTCTACTTTAGCTGGGAATTTTAAACTCCCCTTTCGAATCTGCTCTTGGATCCTGTCTCGAAAAACAATGCAGTTTTTAGTTGAGTGAGACCAAAAATTATGCCATTTACAATACACTTTTCCTTTAAGTTCCTCTGGAAACAGAATTTTGACTCCTTTTGGTAACTTCAGGAAATTTGTAGCAAGAAAACGATCAAAAATGTTATCTGTCTTTGTTAAATCGAAAGAGTATTTTCTACGAAGGTCTTTCTTTTTAAACTGCTGGTCAATTGTTGTGTCTTTATGAATTAATGCTTCACAGATCATAGGTTCTTTCCCTACAATCTCTCCTACATCAATCTCATAATTAGGATCTGTAGACACCCCATTTTTGACCGTCCTCAAGACTTGGACGTCACTGATTGAACACTCAGTGATCACCCTTGTTTGTGTTCGCCTTGAGTTCCCGGAAGACTTGGCAACGCGCCTCGCCTCAGGATCTCTCGACTCGACTGTTTTGTGTCTGGTTTTGCACCAAACACTTGTGTTTTGCCTTTGAGGGACAGGGAAGGGCTTGTGAGCCATCCCCACACTCCACCGGCCATGGCTTGAGGCCACCGGCTGTGTTTTGTTGCCACCGGCCAAATGTTTGGCTGGCCGGCACTATAGATGGCCGGCCGGCTATCTTTTTTTGGTCAATTGCATATTTGTGAGTTCTAGGGTTAGGGTTTGGTTCATATCCTATATCTATCTCTCTCCCTTGTGTGTGTTTTGTCTTATTTTTGCCCACAAACACCCACCATCACACCATCTCTTGGAGCTGAGGCCCTTGAGGGTTGTTTTTAGAGTTTTGGAGCTGGTTTCAACCTAAAGAAACTGCTGGAGCTCCATTGTTGAAGAGGGTCTTCAAGGGTAAGAAGCTTGTCCCTTTATTTCCCATTTTTGCAAAGCTTTTCTACCTATCTTGCAGCTATTTGTTGGCTTTGCATATAACACATAAAATTTCTGTTTTTAAGGCCTCTAAATAATTTGTTAAGAGTGTTTCGAGCTTTGAGGTTGTTTGACCCCTCTTAAGCCTTGTTTGGCCCTTATTTTGTGCTATTTTGTGTGAGCTCCGGGACCATAGTGTTTGGGCCTCCTCACCACTGAAATCTTGAGGGATTTCAGAGGTGAGGATGGTGCCTTGAGGTCCTAGGAAGGAGAGGGCCACCCCCTCTCCTTGTTGTCCTTGAAAAGGACCATTTTTGCCTCTTGAGGGAGCACCATGTCTACGTGTGTGTTGGCCATGCCTTAGCTGATTTTTTGTGCTTATTATGTCATAATATGCCTCTGTTTTTAGTTGGTCTTGGTACACCATGCTCGCTTAGCATACATGCCTTGTAATGCCATTTTGTTACCTTAAGGTGCATCTAGGTTTTAACCCTTATTCAAGCATGTATTAGGCCTAGCTTTGTGAAGCTTTTGTACTTGTTTTGCATTGTTTAAGCTCTGTCCTTGGCTATCTTGGTCGACCAAGGCTCCCATTGTATAGTTCTTTTGCATTTTGGCTTGTTAGCCTTAAGTTTTGGACCACTGTTGCATGTTTAGCCTGTCTTGTTTGCTTGGTTTGGCACCATCTTAACATGATTTCATAGCTTATATTGCATGTTATTAGTCCATGCTTAGCCTTTTTTTAAGTGTGCTTGAAAGTTGCCTCTGCTTGCTTAAGTGTTGGCTCATTAACATATACATTCTGGCATGTGTGTTTGGTCTCATTTCTTGAGCTTTTGGCCACTGTTTTAGGCCTAGTTAAGGCTGCCTAAATCATGTTTAAGTCCATCTCTGTGCTTGTTGCATATGCTCCTTGTATATTGTAGCATATTGGTGAGTTGTTGCATGTTTAAACTTGCATGATTGAATGAAGTCACATGCTTGCTTGCATGCTCAAACACCTACATTGTACCTTGCATGCTTGTTGGTTGCATTGTCTCATGCCTTGCATGACTTGTATGCTTCTTTACATTTCCATGTTGTATGCTAGCCAACATGCTTAGGGTTGCATTGCATAAGCATGCATGCTAGACCTCTTGAAATGAGTATGATAGAGGTTAGGCCTCCTTGTGTGTTTATTTGGTTTGCATTTCATTTGAAATTGAAATTGCATACTTGATTCTTTGGGCCATCATGCATGGAAATGCGTGATTGGTGGTCTGAGAATCGAGGCTCATGTCCCTTTGTGTCACAAACATGATAAGGGATATGATTGGTGCATACATTGCTTGAAATGCATTGCCATGCCAAGTGTTGCCCTCTGCTGCTGTCAGACCAGATTCTGCAGGAACTTTTGTCCGACCGGCCACATTTAGTGCCGACCGGCCACCATTGTTGGCCAATGGATCAAGTTTGTGGCCGGTAACCATTAAACATGGCCGGTGGTGTTCTCCTTCAACCGGTGGTGTCCCCTGGAATCCATAGAGCAAACCCTGACACTTTGGCAGTCATCAGAGGAGCAGAGCAGGGAAAACAGAGGCACCTTGAGCATGACAGTGGATTTTCGGCGAAACCGGCGCAAGATGCATCGAGCCCTCTCCCAGGTCATTGTTTATTGCTTTCTTAGATTAAATTAATTTGCTTAATTAATTTAGTTGGTCTGTAATAATTAATTAGCTAGGATAGTTAATTTATTATTCGAATTGTATTATTCTTTGGGTCCCTCCGAGCGAGGGCAAATTTGTAATAAGTGTGGGTGAGTGTGTGTATGTCTTCCAACCCCTACTTCTTTCTCCATTTTACTTACCTGCTTTGATGGTTAGTATTAGGGCATGTTTACTTTAGCATATCTTATGCTATGCATGCATGCATCATTCACCAATATTGCATGCACCGGGCTCGGCACATCATTCTAACTGCATTTGTATTTCAATTCCAAATTGAATACGTGTTAGTTGTAGCATTTCACGTGCCATGTTTAGGATAGCAGAGCCTGTTTAGATTGCATCTTTGCATGCGTTGCATTAGCCATTTTAAACATGAACTAGGATCGTGCATGATTACTAACTAGTTTCTGTTTTGGCACGGAGTACTAGGTAAACTTTTATGCTTTAGCATATCGCATGCGTGTGAATGTTGCCATAGTAGCATGATTACCATGAGGCTAGCTGCTTATGTGATATAATTGCTTGAATGCCTGTGGATGGAGGTCAAATTACCTAAATTGGAATAAATGCATTAAAACTGAGAGTTTTTAAGCCCACTAGATAGTGGCAAAGCCATCTTTTCCAAAGCCCACTCGAGGGTGGCAAAACCTGCATTTTACCCTACTTACGAGTAGCAAACCATCTTTCAAAAACAAACATGAAATGTTTTGTTCCAATATAGGCGATTTGGTCTATACTTATTTGCTGTGCGCATAACATAGTAAATCTAGGCTAATAACCGGAACAAGAACACATAAGTTTTCAAAACAAGATATCACAGTTAGTAGAGGCCGATCTTCGGATCGGGCGAGAGGGGGTGCTCATAGTTGACCTTCCCCAATCGTACCCAAGCTCCTGAGCCGAGGCAACTTTGGTGATGACGGACACGTGGCCTTTGGCACCGAGTCAGGGTTTCCTAAATTCCCCCATTAAAAAATATTTAGGTGGCGACTCTGTATCTGGTAAAGCAGTCCATGTTTGGCACTTCTTTCTAAAAAAAAAAAGATCTGTTTTTCTCAAAACGATTTGCCGAATTTGAACTCTTTGGTTCAGATTAAGAACCGTGACACAAATCGAGTCCGAACTGTAGCACGAGGTCCCTCGCGGGCTTGTTACAGTTTCTGGCCACTCCACTGGGGAGTTTAGAGAGCTTGACTCGAACTCGTGATACCCTGTTTTGATTTCACTTATGTGTTTCTTTGCATTGCATGTGCATTGGTGCGCCTAGAACACCGTGTTTTCCATCTGCCATTCCTGAACGGTTTGCTAGAGGCTTGTCTTGTCAAGACATGACCATAAGGCTGACCGGTTGTGAGCTCTGACAGTATGGGAACACAAACCCCGGTTTTACCGGGGCACCCTTTTCGACCATTCGACCTAGTGCATATCGAAATCCATAGTGACTATTCCGAACTAGGACAGGTTGCTTACCCGATGTTAGGTTGTTTGAAACATTTGTGTAGTGAAACCCTAGCTCCTGACAAAATAGGACAGGGAAACCCTACCCCAACATAGGGGTGTTTTGGCTCTCTTTACTTGCTATGTGCTTTTAGAGTGTATCTCTACAGGAATGCATATATCAGTTTGTAAGTTTGGGCATCAGGCCTGTGGGCACCAGTATTTGGGGAATCAGTTTTACCTGAGGGTATCAATTTTGGGACAGATATTTGGGGAACGATGATCGATATTGAGCACGATCATTCCGCTTATGCTCATATCTGTTCGATAGAAATTGATTTGAGATCTTTGTTGTTTTCTTTTGCTAGATAGTCCTGGAACCATAGCTTCAGAAGGCTCCGATATCCCCTGGGTACATTGGACTAGTGCTGATAGACTTTGTTAGGTCAGAGATTCAATTCAAGGGCAACCGCTTTTCCTTCGCGATGGTAAGGCAAAGAAAGGGCGAGACAGGCTCATTGGTTCATCGATCCGACAGTCACCGATCACATCATCGCCAGACCCGTGATGGCACAGGTTGAAGAATTTGTGGCCGTGATAGCTGCGTTAAATCGAGGAAGCGCCATGCGGTGAGACCGATATTAAACGCAGCGCCCATCTGGGCATCTGCCTCACATCGACTTTGGGACCCAGTAGAACTTTGATCCACTTCCGCCATTGAAGATTTGCGGTGTCCGAATCCTCGGGAAAGGTTGACTCAAGCTCGGTGCTCGGACCTGGTGCGACCCTCTTGAGAGGCTTCAACCCTTTCATGTTAATGAGCTCAATCCGATCGGTGAAAATTGCGTACCTTGAGAAGCAATTCAAGAAGGCACAGGGCCTTAACTCCATTCCCGACATTGAGGATGGGCACACTGAGTCTGCCGTACGGCTCCCAGACAGATTCAAAATGCCATATATTGATCGTTTCGACGGGTCTGGAGATCCAATGGTACATATCCGACTTTTCTTGGATGTCCTGAAGCCGATGGGTCTGACTAAGCCACAGAAACTCTCTCTGTATGAAAAAATCCTGTCAGGTGTAGCAGCCACTTAGTACGCTAAGTTGGAGGACAAAGTGAAGCAAAACTGGGAAGAACTGGCTGAGGCCTTTGTCGATCAGTATTCATACAACACCCAAGTTGAAATGACCATGTAGGAACTTGAAGCAACCCGCCAGAACCCAACAGAGCCTTTTGTGGAATTTGTTGCGAGGTGGAGAGCAAAGGCAGCACAGATGACAGATCGGCCTTCCGAGAGGGATCAAGTGCAGATGATGGTGCGAAACCTTGAGCATGATATGTTGGAAAAGTTGATAGTCGCTCTGCTATTCACTTTCAAGAGTTTGCATGAACTGAGGGTTCAGGTCGAGAATGCGTTCAACACAGGGATCATTCCCAGAACAAGTGAACCGACAAGAAGGGTGATTTCCGGGAGTACCAATGCTGGTAGTAACGCTATTTCCAAACCCACCGAAATCAATACAGTAGCCACAACCAACCCTTTTGCCAATCCAAGCCTACAAACAGTCGGCCCAGCCCGAGCTTAGGGCAGAACTTTCACCCCCCTCTATATGAGCTTGACTAGCGCACTAAAAGCCTTGATGGAAAGAAGGCATCTCAAACCCCTCGATCCTCAACCTCTGCCTGACCCACTCCCAGCCAAACATAACCCCTCCAAGTACTGTGTATACCATCAGCAGCGCGGTCATGGCACCAACCGTTGCTACCGCCTTCGTCATGAGATCCAAAATCTCATTGACAACTAGACAATAGCTCCACCTTCTGCCCCCAATGACCAAGTACCTCATCCACATCTCAACCTAATCCACACACTGGTCATCCCTTACGACCCCAGCGTATACATCACCCCAGTCCATCTACCCAAGCCTAATGTGTTTATCCCAGAGAGCCTGGACTTATGCATGATGGGTGCATCTGAACCCCAATCATCTCAAACCCATGAACCCACTACTTCTGAGCTGATGAAGATGATCGAAGATCTTGAGAAGCGTGGCGAATCGGCCTTTGGGGTTTTGGCCCCATCATCAACCACATCACGTACCAGGGAGTTCATATCTAAAGGCTCCCCAACTTTGGGACGGGTTGCATTGGAAGAAGACCAATCTCTTGACAAAGTGGAAGCGACTGGTAAGAACAAGGTAGGGGCAGGCAATGGTCCCCATGAACACCTTCGGTGGGATATTGAGGTGGCCAGCAAAACTCCACAAACCTCAAAACACCAACCTCGAGGCCAGAGGGTGTTCGCACCACTGTACATGTCTCTATCAGCGGCCTTGAGGGTCCTGATTAGAGAGGGGGATTTGAAACCCTTGGAGCTGCCACCACTGCCAGATAGACTTCCTCAGTCCCATGATCCGGCCAAGTACTGTGCCTTTCATCAGTAAGTCGGCCATGTCACTGATGGTTGTTTCCGTCTTCGCCATGAAATACAAGATCTGATTGACAATAAGGTCATCGTCGCACCAACTCAGCAAAGTCTATCGGCACTTGATCAGTGAACTTGTGGGGAATAATGTGATGTGATCGGGGGATGAACCACCTACGGATGGTGCTCGATTTACTCCAGATATGGCGTATGGCACGCACTTGTTTAAGCATTTGCAAATGCTAGTTTCTGACTTGGGTATTGGGTAAGTCTTGTTGTGTTGTGTAGAGTTATTCTTTTTGTACTGAGTCAGTTGGGTCTGTCTTGTTGTATCGAGTCAGTCCTGTTTTGTTGGAGTCGGGTGATTTCGGGAGAGTTACCTCGGACATCACTTGCTCGTTTTGTGTTTGTCTTTTCATTTTCTTTTTGAGTCTGTTTCTGCCTGGAGCCAGTTGCACTAACAGATCTGAATGGAACAACGGTGATTTTCACACTCTTGTGTTTGCTTCTGCCGTATGCCAGTTGTGCCAAAAATTCTAAATGAGATGACAGTATTTGACTAAGAACTTTGCCTTTTCTGTGCCTTGAAGTCATTGTAATGACCTGAGTTTTTCAAAACTTTTTGAACATTGTGTTGAAAACAAAGAGGAAGGAATTCCTCGGGATTTGCAAAATTTGATCAAACTGAGAGAAAGAGAGGCGTGCTAAGCCTTTTAATGAATGAAATCATGCTTGTTAATGTGAATACTGAGAAGGATCCTGGCTTGATCCAGATTGGCTCCACACTCTCTTCAGCACGAGCGATTTGTCGCTTTCTAAAAAAATTTTAAAAAATATTTTTGCGCCGTCCTGCGAAGACCCGTATGGAATCGCTCTTGAGATTGTGCAGCTTAGGATCGCTTTCAGCCTCGAGACTCGACCCCTTACTTTCAAACCTTGAACTTAGATTCAGAATGTTCAGAGGTCAATCATGATGTGAAGCTTGTATGGCCCAATTTGAAGCAGCCCTCGAACAAGAGGCACCAAAGTCAGATCAAGAAGATCAGATCGCACCGGAAGAAGCTCGTGAAGCAACCGTGATGGATTCTTCTGCAAATCAGTACAATAGCCATTCTCCTGGATACAGAGAGGCTTCAATTTCAAAACCATTTGGCATGGGCTTGTTACACTTTTACCCTTTGAGAGGCTCGCTGGGCCGAAAATCCGGAAGGGCGACCCAGGCAAAACTTAGAGCAAGAAAAAGAATAACAAAAAAAAGAAAGAAAAATGCAAAGAATGAAAGAAAAACGAAATGGAGAAAAAGAAAAGAAAAAAATGAAGAAAAAGCAAAAAGAAGAAAAAGAATGAAAAGAAATGAAAAAATTGAAAAGAAAAGAAAAACATAGCTCGCAAGGTCGAAAACTTGCAACGGGCGCCTTGGCAAAAGTTAGAGCGCAAAAGGAGAGGTTAAATACCCGAGTGTACCTTAACCCCAAACTACGTAAGGCTTGATTCTCATCTTTGGGATACGTAGGCAAGTTCATTCTGAAGTCCAGCCGTAAAACACTTCAATTTGATTGTGTCCATGTAATGGTTTTGATCATCTTTGCCTTCTCTGTATCCGAGAGTTCGGTTGTAATCATCACTTCGAGGACTGATTATAATGCGCTGCGATGCCATTTAGACAAGGGGCAACTTTCCATTGCCATTCAATACACTGCGGTGCCGTTCAAACAATGGGCAATTTTCCATTGCTATGGGTCCAAGGTTGTACATCTCGAGAGTAGGTTCCGTGCTCGTTGAGCATTGGCCGTTTGCAAAAATAGTTTTTGAGAATTTTTACTGAGGTTGACTAATCCTCTCGAAAATTATTTCATATTTTCTAAAACTGGACCATTTCTTGGACCCAAAAAAGGAAAATTTTCAGTGCTCACATATAACTGCTTGAATGCCTGTGGATGAAGGTCAAATTACCTAAATTGGAATAAATGCATTAAAACTGAGAGTTTTTAAGCCCACTAGATAGTGGCAAAGCCATCTTTTCCAAAGCCCACTCGAGGGTGGCAAAACCTGCATTTTACCCTACTTACGAGTAGCAAACCATCTTTCAAAAACAAACATGAAATGTTTTGTTCCAATATAGGCGATTTGGTCTATACTTATTTGTTGTGCGCATAACATAGTAAATCTAGGCTAATAACCGGAACAAGAACACATAAAGTTTTCAAAACAAGATATCACGGTTAGTAGAGGCCGATCTACGGATCGGGCGAGAGGGGGTGCTCATAGCTGACCTTCTCCAATCGTACCCAAGCTCCCGAGCCGAGGCAACTTTGGTGATGACGGATACGTGGCCTTTAGCACCGAGTCAGGGTTTTCTAAATTCCCCCATTAAAAAATATTTAGGTGGCGACTCTGTATCTGGTAAAGCAGTCCATGTTTGGCACTTCTTTCTAAAAAAAAAAATCTATTTTTCTCAAAACAATTTGCCGGATTTGGACTCTTTGGTTCAGATTAAGAACCGTGACACAAATCGAGTCCGAACTGTAGCACGAGGTCCCTCGCGGGCTTGTTACAGGATCTCTATAATACGTCTTGTATGATGCATTACTTCGATCTTGTTCTTCTTCTAGTAATGCTTCATACCTAGACACCTTATAGGTTAATTCCACTAAGTCTCTAAACTCAGTTGAGTCAAACTTCTTTCGAAGCCTAAACTCTAGACTATTTTGAGCCAATCTCACAAATTCAGGCTCTAGTAAGATGATCCTACATTTATTTCGTGCTCTTTTAAATCTGGCAATAAACTGGGTAGCCTTCTCATCAGGCCTTTGACTCAATCTTGCCAAGTTTGCCATAGAAACCTCTGGCTTTGTTTGGAAGAATTAGGCATGAAATGCCTCTTTCATTTGTTGCCAAGTTTGGATAGAGCCAGGTGTAAGGTTAATATACCATACAAATGCTGCCCCAGTTAAAGAGTTTGGGAACAATCTTAACTTCATATAGTCATTGTTAGTAAATTCACCACACTGAGCAACGAACCTAGCAATATGTTCAACCGTTGACTAGTTTCCATTCCCATAAAAAAAAAAAGCGAAGTCGAGTATCCTAAACCCCCTTGGGTATTCATGTACCCTATCTACCCATTCTGCATATGGCTTCCTGTATACAGGAGTTTGAACCCCCCGAGCCATTGGTCCACATATCTCTCTAATAATATCAACAATTTGGTCCCTAGAGACCATATTTTGTACTTGTTGAACCACTACCGGAGGAACAAACACAGGATTCGATAGACAACCTTGTGTCTGGGGTCCTCTTGGTCCATAGGGTGGTATGTTTGAAACTGGTTGTTCCTGTGGTGCTGGCTGCTGTTGGAGATATGGGTGACCCCTTTGAACCTGTCCTACAAAAGGACCTGCGAAAGGCGCTGGAACAGGTGTTATGTCTCTTCCAATTGTAGGAAAACCTTCCAAACCCCCGGGTATAAATTCAAACAAAGGATTAATGAACCCCCTCATGCCAGGGATGGCTTCGAACATAGGATTTGGGACCATCCTTACACCATTATCCCGTGTTGGGCCAGATCCACCAATTTGCATGGCTTCACTATTAAGTAATGAAGCATTTTGATTTGCCATAGGCCTCGAAAGAGGCTCATACCAAGACTGAGGTGGTGGTCTTTCATGGTTTTGGTTACTAGTTTGACCATTAGTATGCCCATTACTCTACATAAGCTGTTTATCTCTAGCCAATCTTTACTGAGGGACATTTGAATTTTCCTCTATATGCCTTGCATTTGTTGGTTGGTGGGTATTCATTCGATCCAAAAAGGATGTTGCCTACTTTTCCATTGTGTTCATTAACTGCTGTCCCATGACATCTACTAGGCCACCACATGGATTCATTGGCTGAGTAGATGGAATAGTGGATGGTCCAATTATTTGGCCTCGTCCAATATTATGAACATGTGGTACTTTTTCCGAAGTGCTGGTCTGTTCGACCATAGGTTCTGATAAAATGGGTGTTTCCACAGGATATATTATTATATTATCCTCTAGATTAGGCATTTCTATCTCTCCTTCCACGCCTTCTTCCAAGCATTCATTTTCTCCTTATCTCCTACGTCTAGCCATTTCAATTAGTCCCACTAGGCGTGCCAAAAATATATGTTGGCTTTTTTGACTTTTCGAAAGTTATTTTTGTAATTGTAAGCGTGCCAGTAAGGATCAATCAGACTTTACAGAATGTTAATTGCCAACCAATTATCAGACGATTGTGTTTTAGTTCTTTCAGCCTCAATGAAGAGGACTTTTACTGGTGGCTTTGTTTAGGAGAATTAAGCAAACAACGATTAAATGAAGAACAATTGCGGTATTTCATTAATTAAAACGAAAGACTTACAATGATCCAATTCAGCCTCGTAGAGGTTTACAGCAACAATCTACTTGAAACTACTCTTATGAACGAAATGTAGTGTTGGAATTTTAAAGTACAAAAATACAAAGAACAGGAAAGGAAATAAAGTAGATAAAACTGGATTTTTGGATCTGAGTCTGGGGCTTTTCTGGGGTCTTCTCTGCTATTTATACTTCTCAAGAATAACCATCGAACTACACTTCTAACCGTCGAATTGCTTCTCTATGATCGCTGATCATGTTGTCTTATAGTTAACTCTACTATGTCATTACCTGCAGTTAGGCTTCCCTCTTGATTTTGAATTTAAATGTGAGTAACCGTTGAAGCCACATCACTTTGTATCTCTTTACTGATCCAGTGCTACACAGATCTTGTAAGAACCAATACTAACTGTTACGTGTACGATCACGATCGAAGATTTGAATAGTCTTCCCGTATTGCCCTTATTCTACCACACGTTGAACTGCAATTGACTTATATAAAATATATAGCCAACAATAATATATAACATTATTTTAAATTTGATTCACTAATAACTTAGAATCTAATAAGATTATTACCAAAATATAAAACTGTCAAGTCCTGCAATCCTCTTAAAAATGTGTATCATATGCAATTTTTTGTTATATATTTTATACACTTATTTTTATGGCAAATATTATAGAATTTCCCCAGAACGGTACAATAAAAAAATAGATATTGAATAATATTCAACTCAACATATTCTTCAATATATTAATGATAAGAACACAAACTAAAAATAAAGAATGAATCATAGAAAATGTATTGAGATTTATTTTTAAACATGAATCTACCATTATTAAGTTCAATTCCAACTATTCATTATATTTTCTACCAAGCATTATATATTTATAGCGTTGCACATCCCTAGCCTAACTTCTATTTATAATTGATGTAACTTAAAATGATTTTGCAAATTTCTATAAGCCAAGCTAGAATTGGGCAAAAAAAATTGAAAAAAAATTGTAAACAAGTCCAATCTAAATTAAATCGCGCAATTTGGTTTAATTTTTTTAATATACAGTTCAATCATGATTCTTAAAATAGACAAAGTTATCATATTAAATGACTTTTTAACTTTTTGACTTTTTTTGGCTATTATGTAATAATTATGAGTTAAATGTGAAGTGGCTAAAATAGCCAAAAAAAACCCCCAACTTTTGCTTCCCAAACGAAGCCATAAGTTATAACCCTCTGTTCTAATGCTTTCTTGTATAATGGTAAAATTAATTTCAAACAATTATCTAAATAATTTTTAAATTGTGGTTGAAATTTTGTGATCTTATTGTGTGAACGATGACACTAATATTTTCAAAAATTACAATTCCAAATCTATATATTATTATAATTGTAAAATATTGTCATCTTATTAAGGTTAAGGGTTCGTTTGGGAAGTGGGTTGGCTTTTTGACTTTTTGATTTTTTTGATTATTTTAGCTTGAGACTAAAAAGTCTAATTTGGGAAGGATTTTTAACTTTTTTGACTTTTTTGTGAGAGGAATAATGTAATGATTATGGTTTGGATGTGATGTTTTGTCTTATTGGACTAAAAAGCTTATTTTATTTTTTGTGACTAAAATAGCCAAAAAAAAGCCCCAAACTTGGCTTCCCAAACGAAGCCTAAAAGTTGTAATTCTTTTTCTCATTTTTTTGGTTTTGTTTAATTTTTGTTAATATGTGTCACAATATGATTGGTCTGTAAATTAATTTTATATTCTTAAAATAAAATTTTAAATTTATATTTTTTCTTAAATTATATTACCATAATTGGAATAAGATCAATATTCTTAATTTATGCATCTTTTATTAAATTATAAAATAAAATTTTAAATTTAAATTCTTCTTTAAATTATGCTGCTACAAGTAGAATGAGATCAATATTCACATGTATCATAATATTATGGGTCTAAACATAATATGTTATTAAATAAACGCGTTCAAATTATTAATTGCTATTAAAAGTTTTTTTTTTTTTTTTTTTGGTTTTAAATTTAAAAAAAAAAAATTGGTATATCCTTCTAAACTATAAGAACTTGAACAATAAATTTTTTTAATACCAATATTTTTTTTACAAAAGATAAAAATATTAAGAAAATGAATGACTTTTTTAATACTTGCCAAATATGGTGGATTATGTTAAAAAAAATTTATTTCAATTATTAATTAAACAAATTAAAATAATTTTTTTTTACTTAAATAGTTAAGAAGCGACTTTTACTAAAATCAAATAGAGATAACATTATGTTTCTATTAAACGTGATGGTTGGTGTTATTTTTTTAAATAATAAAAAATAGGAATTATACATGATAATTTATTGTTCTAATAATGCTACATACCTATACTTTCACCCACAACGAGCAATGCTAGGGAGCTCGAAAGCTCCCCCCCCTCTCCCAAATCCCCCTAATTCTAAAACGGCACCGTTTTTGTTTTTGTTTTTTGTTTTTTTTTTGCAGATCAGAAGATAGAAGAAGAAGAAGAAGAAGAAGAGGAGGAGGGAGGAGGAGGAGGAGGAGGCACTGGAGGGGGCCCAACAAATGGGGCGGGGCTGCGGCAATGGCGAGGCTGACAGCGAGGCTGCGGCAGCGGCGACGAGGCTCCATTCCCTCTTCTCTTTCTCTCTTTCTCTCCTCTTTCCCTCGCTTCTCTTTCTCTCCTCTGTGAATTCATGGAAGGGAAAGTGTTAGAAACAACGTTGTCTCTAAATTTTGGGGGATTAGGAGGGAACATTTTCGAGCGACAAAGCTTTATTCACCCACAATAATGTGGCAAGTGAGTTGGGTCCAATAATTTAGGTAATTTTATTATTATATAGGAGAGCAATTATAAATTTTATTTTTTTAATTAATTCTGTTAAATAAAAAATTCTAACAATAAGGTATTTGTAATTTTTCAAATCACATAAAACAATCTATATTTTAAGCAGATCTCAAAGAATGTATTTATAATTTATCTTTTTTATTTTCAAAAAGTGTTATAATATTCGGTGCAATTTTTACTTATACCTAATGAGACAAAAATAATTTATATATATTGATATATATAAATAATAACTATTAAGAAGCATGAAAAAACATGCTTTTTTGTTTATACTTTATAATTATCTATTTTTACTTGTCAAAAATTACACTAAAACAGACACCTAACATAAATGATTTGGTTAACAAATGTGGGTATCTAATAGGCCAACACAATTGATTCATTATTACAGTTTGGAATATGGATTGAGATTAAATTATTCAGTAAAAAGATAAAATAAAAAAAAAATAGACTATAAATTAGTTAATAAGATAAAATGTCACATTCAAATTATAATTATTTATTTTTTCTGTCATAGCCATCTAATCAATTACAAAAAAGGTCAAAATTTATCTCAAATAGAATTTTTTTAATCAAATTAAGGGTTTGTTTAGGATGTGGGTTGATTTTTTAGTTTTTTGACTTTTTAGTGTTTATGTATTTTAGTCTGGGATTAAAAAGTCTCGTTTAGAATAAATTTTTTTAGTTTTTTTGACTTTTATGAGAGAAAAAATAAAATGATTATTGTTTAAATGTGACATTTTATTTTATTAGGTTAAAAAACTTATTTTGTCTTTTTGTAACTATTTTAGCCAAAAAGCTCCATTGGTTATCGCTAGGATAAACTTTTTTAACTTAACTTTTTTGTTATTTTAATTTGATTAAAAAAGTTATGTTTAGGATAAATTTTGACCTTTTTTGTAATTGATTTGATGGTTGTGAGAGAAAAATAAAATAATTATGAATTAAATATGACATTTTATCTTATTAATTAATTTAACCTATTTAATTTTTTTGTTGACTAATCCAATCTCAACCCATATGCCAAAAATAGATAATTATAAAGTATAAACTAAAAAGCATGTTTTTTCATGCTTCTTAATGGTTATTATTTATGTGTGTGTCAATTTCCGACCACACTGTTAACTTAGTACTCAACTGGAGAACATCGGTAGAATAGATGGCACCTGTCTGACCTGCAACAGAAAGAATAGTCTCCGGCGGTGGCTCGTCCACTCGGGGGTACTCCGACGATCAAGTCAGTACTCTATATCTCTCAAAGATAACCAATAATGCTTAACTCACTAGAGAGAGTATCAAAAGCCATACCTTAGACCCATGGGGGTGCCTCCCTTTTATAGCCAACATAATCTTAGTCTCAAATAGAAGTCTAGCTCTAATGGACTTAGGATTACTGCTAACTTGGACTCCCAGTAGGATTAGGATAAACTCTCTAAGAGTCTTATCTTTACCCAAACTGAAGTCTTCTCCCATTTTAGGACTCTTGTCCCTTATCGGCTTATCTCGGATTCCGGTATTCTCGCAGATAACCTCGGCCTAGCCGAGATCATCTCGGCATCATGACCAGGACACGTGACACCTCGGCTGACACTTCAGTGTCAACTCGGCCACGTGTTGTCATTCAAAAATTATGTCCCCACAACTGCCCCCTAGGTTCTATTACCTCGACATCCTGAGGTGATGGAACCTATATCATTTATTCCACTTAGCACGTCGGCTAAGCTCGCTTCATCATCTATTGCCGAAGTCAGAACTCGTCGGCTCAATATGACCAAGACCTATAGTCTGCTTTCATCAATGCCTTAGAACCAATGACCAAGTTCGTTCAAGTTTCTCAGCCGAAACCGTCCTCCTTTGCAACCGTTTCGGGGTGACACACCTCGGTTATACAAACTGATGATTTACCTCGGCAAGTACCCAAGTACCTTTTCTTGGCATAATCTTGGTTTCACCTTGTAAATTTTTTCATAAAATTTCAACAAGGGTTTAACCTCAGCTTAACTTTAACTTGTAAATTGTCCACAAATTTCAACAAATGTTAAGCAATGATTTCGGTTTAACTTCAATTTGTAAATTGTCCACAAATTTCAACAAGTGTTAAACAATGATTTCAGTTTAACTTCAACTTGTAAATTGTCCACAAATTTCAACAAGTTTAAACAATGATTTCGGTTTAACTTCAACTTCTAAATTGTCCACAAATTTCAACAAGTGTTAAACAATGATTTCGGTTTCACTTCAACTTGTAAATTGTCCATAAATTTCAACAAGTGTTAAACATCATCTCGATAAGCTCTTCTCTTCTCGGACTTAATCATCTTAGGCCGAGATCTTGTCTTCTGGGATCTGGGATCCGAGATCTGGAATCCAAAATCTGCTTACTTGGACTGAGCTCTTGTCTTCTCATATCCAGTGTTATCTCGGCTTCGCTACGGCGAACCATTTCTCTTCTCTGGTTTGGACGCCTTTGTCCCCGGCGTGTCCTCTCCAGCTCTGGCATACTTTTCTATCCTGGCCATCAGCTCCTCCATGCTTTTTGGCAATGTCTTTGCCAATGATTTTCGAAGCAGGCAGTCATCCTTCAAGCCGCTTTTAAACGACATGACCGCCACCTCTTGGTTGCATCCTGGTATTCAGTTGAATACCTCATAATACCTTTTGGCATAGGCCCTAAGGCTTTCATCCTCGCCGATCTTCAGGGCCATTAGGGTGTCCACCCTCAATGGCTGTAGCTTGTTTGTCATGAACCTGGCCACAAACATCTTGGCCAAGCCTTCCCAGGTTTTCACAGTTCCTTTCGGCAACTTGTGAAACCAATCCGATGCAATTTCTCCGAAGGATGAGGGGAACACCTTGCAGAGCAATGGCTCGTTCTCGGTGTACAATGCCATCGAGTTCACGTACAAGCCGACGTGAAAGTTCGAGTCCGACTTACTGTCGTATACCTGGAACCTTCACATACTGAACCTTTTTGGGGCCTCAAATTTGTTCAATTCTATCAAGAACGGTGTCCTCGGCTTGACAGGTGAGGTCACCTCGGCATCTTGTCACTTTCTCTGGAGGTAATCCCTCAGATCCTCCGTGGTTCGTCCAAGAGCTCGACTATCTCCGGATTTCAACCTCTTTGGTGCACTACTTCCTGTGTCATTGTGAGTCCTTTTGGACCTCCTTCCATTGATCGCGTCGAAACAGAGTTCCTTCCCCTGAACATGCCGATGTTCTTTGGAGTCAGCTTCCTTGGTGCGATGTGTCCCCTGTGAATGTCCCCTTCTGGATTCTCCTCGTCCGACCTCCCTTGAAGGCCGGTGAGAATGTTCCTTGGTCCTATCGTACTGAGGAGTCGTAGGAATTATCTTCTGCCCCTCTGCTTGGGTATCTTTCTTGGCTGCTGGAGTCGGCGTATCTTGTGACGGGAACGGTGGCTGCATGACGTTATTCTGTATCATGAAATTGACAACCGTTTGCAAGTCCGCTAATTTGTTCGACATTCCCTTTATCTCGTCGTCCCTTCGTAAGCATCTTTCTTTCCATACCTGGAGGTCGTCCTTGTTATAATACTCGCTTCGGTCTGATTTCTTCGACACGTCGCCCTCCTGGCCGACGTCCTCTTCTCCATGATTCTTATCATGAGTTTCTTCGTTATAGTTGTCTTCTTCGACGCCAAGGTCAATATGTTTCCCACTCTCAGTAAGGGTGTCGTCCCCAACCTTCTCTTTCTATTCGTCGTTGGCCATCTATTCTCTTTTCGTTCCCACAGACGGCGCCAAATTGTGTGTGTCAATTTCCGACCACACTGCCAACTTAGTACTCAACTGGAGAACACCGGCAGAATAGATGGCACCTGTCTAACCTGCAACAGAAAGAAGAGTCTCCAGCGGTGGCTTGTCCACCCGGGGGTACTCCGACGATCAAGTCAGTACTCCATATCTCTCAAAGATAACCAATAGTGCTTAACTCACTAGACAAAATATCAAAAGCCATACCTTAGACCCATGGGGGTGCCTCCCTTTTATAGCCAACATAATCCTAGTCTCAAATAGAAGCCTAGCTCTAATGGACTTAGGATTACTGCTAACTTGGACTCCCAGTAGGATTAGGATAAACTCTCTAAGAGTCTTATCTTTACCCAAACTGAAATCTTCTCCCATTTTAGGACTCTTGTCCCTTATCCGCTTATCTCGGATTTCGGTATTCTCGCAGATAACCTCGGCCTAGCCGAGATCATCTCGGCATCATGACCAGGACACGTGACACCTCGGCTGACACTTCGGTGTCACCTCGGCCACGTGTTGTCATTCAAAAATTATGTCCCCACAATTTATATATATATATATATATATATCAATATATATACTATTTCTGTCTCATTAGGTATAAGTAAGAATTGCACCGAATATTTTAACACTTATTAAAAATAAAAAATTATAAACAACTTTATAAGTTGCATCAAATAACCTTGTTATTGGTTTCATTGCACAAATCATCAATGTAAAAAATTAGATTGTTCAAATATTAATAATCAAATGATTAGATTATATTTATCTTAAAAAATATAGACAATTTATTCTCAAAACACTAACAATTCATCTTTTTAAAATAGATATAATCCAAATATATAAATGGCGACTCCATAAAATTTTATAGATAAGGTCACTTAAAAATTTTAAAATTCACAAATTTTATCACCCAAAAAAAAAAAAAAAAAAAAAAAAAAAAAAAACTAATTAACATTTGAACTTCTCCACCTTCAAGTAAAATAAATTTTTAATAAAAAATTATTGTCTTAAACAAAAATATATATGCATAAACTTTTATAATTATATTCGATGATGTGTCATTTTTTTAATTATTATATGATAATTTTATTGTCAATAGTGTCAAACATAAATTTTTTTATATACATGATCATGCAACCATTTTATCATTGATCTCTCATTTAATTTGAGTATTAAAAAAATGTAATATAGAAGGACTAGGTTGCTTATGAATGGAAAATCTTTTTTTTTTTTTCATAAGATTAATAAATTATTAAATAAAAATTGTATCATAAAAAATAGGGGTAATGACATCCATCACTTTACCAAATTTGCCCTTTTTAATTTTAAGGCTGTGGAGTATCATTTAGTTTGTTTGGTTTTAATTTTCTAAATTCAGTTTTTTATAAATTGAGTTTTCTATTTTTCGTATTTTTTTTTCTTTAGTGAATATTTTTAAAATTTTAAGCAATTTTTTTTACTTTTTTAGATACACCTTAGATTTATCTAAATAGTAAAATATTTGTGAAAAAATATTTTAAAAAATTAATAAATACACAAAATACGAAAAATGTAACACTCCCAAAATAATACAATGAATTCAATCCATGAGCGGAAAGATAATTGAAATAATACACTTTCATTCATTAGAGTCCATATACAAAAGATAACACATGCGATATACATTCACAAACTGTTCATCCTGAATCTACAGCATGTGTTGTAATGATAAAAAAAAACTGAAAATTAAGCAAATAATCATATACCCTATAGGTTTACATCTTTCTAAGTCATTGCTTGGTTACAACAAAAGTGAGTCTTGGTCAATACAATTAAAGTCCTTGGCTATACAAAAAAAAATACAACAAAAGAAAGAAACTCTTACTCCCAAAAGTCCCTCCCAATTATTGCCTTGGCAGAGGCATGTCACTAACACCTGAAAATAGTTTTCCCCAAATAGGGTAAGCCAAAGCCCAGTAAGAATAATCTAACACAATATATTAGATTTAATGAACATATAAGCATGATGTGCATTTACAATGCCAGTAATAAAACTTTCATATTCTGTATAGTCACAAAGTACCAAAGTTCATATCTCAACCCTTTTCTTTCTAATCAATTTAAGTTAATTCATTTCATCTCAATTCATGAGTCAATTTCATTATCGTTCAGACAACTCATTTGAGATTACAACTCAATGGCTCCCAAAATAACACAGCCATCATACAACACTTCCATTTGTCATTTTACGAAATTTTCGTCCGCAGGATCGGCACTTATGTATATGCGTGATTTTTGGGACTTTCACCCTAGACACTCCGGCCAACTTAGTTTCAATGGAGTCAATCCCCTATCTCCTCCCAAAACATGGAGTACATCTCATTTCTTCTCACAAACATCATAAATATACAATGTATTTAAAACATAGTCATATTCTATGACAATCAACAAGGGATTAATTTCAATTCACCTAATTCTCATGCAATTTCTACAACAATCATAACTATCATCTACCGATAATCCAATACAGATATTTCTAAACAGATATTCAATCTCAAAACAGATAATTTATTCAAATTTCCATGGGTGTGAGATGATAAATATATTCCAACTACACCACTTATTTCAATATTCATCCAATTTCATCTTTACAACACTAATTCCATTTACTTATACAAAATAAATACTTAAACCATTTTAGGGCAAACTTCTCTTTTTTGATTAAATACCAACCCAAAGGCTAAAATCAACTATTTAGTCAAACTATAACCTCATATTCAACCCCATAACCATGTATAACTCATTTACTTAGAAACCCCTCTTTTGATTTTTAAATCCAAACCCTAGGTTTGTCCACAATACTCCCAAATCCCACTATTATTACACAACAACAAATAATTAAGCTAAAAACCATATGAAAGTGTAGAAAATCCCTACCTCAAGCTTAGAAGACCAAAGTAACAAAGGAAAAACTTTAAAGACGTCGAAACCAACTTCTACTTAGATCAAAACGAAGCTCTTAAGGCGCTCTACCTTTTTTTTCAAAGGCACTAGGGTGAAGATCCCGATGGATCTAGGTGAAATCATAGAGAGAAAATGAGTTTTAAAGAGAGAAACTCAAGATCTAGGGTTTTGGAAAGTTTTAGAGAGATAGAGAAATGAAAAAGTAAACCAAAAAGTCGTCTTCATGGACTGATATTGTCACAACCCAAACCCGCCCCTATGGGTTTAGCATTGCAACCGGCTAGTAATCTGTGATTACCGAAAGCCTACTTAACATTAATGACAGAAATATAGAGTATAGGGGCTAGCGGAAGCCAAAACAGTAAATAAAATATGTCCAATGAGCTGTGACAGTCTGAATGCAAAAAGACTTTTTATAAACATACCACATTGATAACCAAAACATATGTACATGCGACATATACACAAACATCAATGTCAGGGACCAAATCCCTAACTATAACTGTACGGTCAAGTCTTAACCATTTATTACAGAACAGAGGCAAAAAGGGGGAATCTAAAACATCTAAAAACAGCTTTGGCTTTAGCACATTCGGAACCTCGAGGTAAGGCACAATGGTTGGCTTGGACAAAACGGGAGCTAACCCGACGCTCCTAGCTCCAGTCCGGTGCCTGGACACCTACATATAAATATAAACAGTGAGCTAAAGCCCAGTGAATAACAAATGCATAAAGGGGTTAAGAATGAATGTCCTTTCAGTAATTAAAATAGTCAATTGCATCAGTAAATCAATCATTTAGAACCATAATAGTCATATGTGGTACATCCATTGGCAAAACAGTACAGTAGGTCTTAACAGACCAAACAGTCAGTTGATAGCCATCATAACAGTAAACAATAGTGGCTCCAAACATGGAAACCGACAGAGATCTCTATGACAGTAGCAGTAACAGTACAGTAACAGTAAATTGCTATGGATACCACGAATACAGTTTACAAATAGGACAAACATTCATTCATTAAACAACAACGTTTCAGTAAGCAGAACTGTTGATCATTCAGAAAATAGTCATAATTGAACATATCTTTACAACAATGTTACTCACAGAGTACTGGGCTAGACAGGCTAATGAGCGTCCTCGGATGCCAACCCTACAGTTGCAGAACGAACACACACTCGGGATTAATAACTTAGCCCCTTAACTTGACTTGGTGTGGTTCTATGACATTATCCTCATTAAGATGCCTTAAACTAGGCCTAGGAATGCCTATGATGGAATGAGGATGCAAAAATGCACTTAAAAACACTTTTCAAATTTTTGCTGAAACAGGGGTCTCGCTCGAGCGTGGCTTCCTACGCTCGAGCGAGCATGCCAAAACAGTGAGGTCGCTCGAGCGTGGACTTCCTCGCTCGAGCGGTCTGTAAAAATGAAAAAAGTGCTGGATGTTGAAAATCTTCGCTCGACGCTCGCTCGAGCGTGAGACATAGTCCTCGCTCGAGCGTAGGTTTCTTCGCTCGAGCGTGCGTCTGCACACGCAGAAAACCTGAGAGCTTGCAATCTACGCTCGAGCCAGCATCCCTTCACTCGAGCGAAGCTCTGAACAAAAGATGGTCGCTCGAGCAAGGAATCCTTCACTCGAGCGTGGAAACCAAAATCTGGAATTTCCAGATTTGCCTCACAGGCTCAAACCAAGTATTCAACACATCAAAACTCAACCTTTTGGGCCCATTTTTTGGAAAACACTTGAAAACTCATACTTTTGAAGATCAATTTTGTAAAATCAAGCCCAAATGTGAGACAATTGCACACAATTTCAAAGAAACTTTCATGAACTAAACAAGAACATAACATGCAAGAGTTTCTAAGAACTCCAATGCTCCAAAACATAACCAAATGCAAGTTTGAACTCAAAATCATGGTGAATTCATGGACCACAACCAAAATGTGGACATGCATGTGGAAATTCATGAAGAATAACCTCAAAATCCAAGAATATGTACATGCATGCGTGAATGGACTCTTAATTCAACACTTTAAACCAATTCTTGACTTAGATCACTAATTTTCCCATGAATCATGCAAGAACAACTTAAATTCACAATTAAGAAGATGAATTATCTACCTTATGCCTTCAATTCAAGATGTGGAAGCTCAAATATGAAAATTCCCTTCGATTCTCCTAATTCTCCAAGCCAATTTTGATTAACTTAATTTTTTCTCCTACTCTCCCTCTCCCTCTCTCTCTCTCGGTTTTGGCCTAGGAAATTGAGGAGATGATGAAATGATAGTGCCAAACATATGAATCAATTACATGGCCTAGCATTAACCACTAATGGCAAACATGTAATTTACTTGAACTAATGTAATTTAACATTATTTAATCTAATTTAATCATTCCAAATCAAATTCCAATTAAATCTACCATAAAATCACATAAATCCTAATTAATACATAACACTAATCAATTTCTAATTCGGCCACCGATAAGGCTTTCAATTTGCAGTTCGAAATTAAAACATGAACAGATCATTTAATGACAAACAAATAGAAATGCAATTAATGCAACCCACTCATACAATCAGTTCAGAACTTCAGCTTAAACAGTTACTTATCATGCTTAATCACAGATTAGCACTAATCAGAGGTGAGGGTTGTCACAGTCTCCCCTCCTCAAAAAGAGTTTGGTCCTCCAAACTCGAATTACCTTCATTTTGAAAGAATACTGGATTCAGAGGGAACAATTCAGGATACCGTTTCATCATATCGTCTTCCCTTTCCCAAGTGGCATAAACGCCTCCATGGTTTTTCTCATCCATTTTCACTAACGAAATTTCCTTGTTTCTCAACTTCTTGATTCGTCGGTTTACAACCTGAATAGGCCGTTCTTCATAAGTGTAGTCATCACTCAGCACTATACGGGTAAGCTCAATAACATGGTAGGGATCCCGAAGATTATCCCTCAACATTGAAATATGAAAGACATTATGCATATGCTCCATTTCAGGAGGAAGCGCTACTTGATACGCCACCGGATTAATCTTTTCAATGATTTCATACTGCCCAACACATCTCAGTGCCAGCTTACCCTTAACCCCAAAACGAGTCTGACCTTTCATTAGTGTCACTTTAACAAAAACGTGGTCATCTACTTCATATTCACTGTCTCACCTTCGGACATCCGCATAACTTTTCTGTCGGCTTTGTGCGGTTTTCAATCTTTGTTGAATCAGTTTCACCTTTTCTGTGGTTTCATGCACAATCTCGGGCCCAAGTAAAGGCCCAACTCCAACTTCTACCCAGCAAATAGGAGATCGGCATTTTCTGCCATACAAAGCCTCGAAAGGCACCATAGCAATGCTCGAGTGAAAGCTGTTGTAAGTAAATTCAGCTAAAGGTAAATGGCTTTCCCAATTTCCTTGGAAATCAAGGACACACATACGCAGTAAATCTTCCAGAGTCTGGATGGTTCTTTCTGACTGGCCATCTGTCTGAGGATGGTAGGCACTACTCAGTCTCAATTCAGTACCCAGTGCAGTTTGCAAACTTTGCCAAAATCTCCATGTAAACTTCGAGTCCCTATCAGAAACAATAGATACAGGCACTCCATGCAATCTAACAATCTCGTCAATATAAATTGTAGCCAATTTGTCCGCATTGTAAATTGTTTTGACATGTAAGAAGTGAGCAGATTTAGTCAGTCTATTAACAATAACCCAAATTGAGTCCATACATTTATTGGAACGAGGTAATCCAACAATAAAGTCCATAGCAATATGTTCTCATTTCCACTCCGGTATTGGCAAGGATTAAAGTAAGCCTGCAGGTCGTTGATCTTCAGCTTTAACTTGTTAGCAATGTAGACATTTAGACACAAAGTCAGCAATCTATTTCTTCATTCCCGGCCACCAGAAATTAAGTTTCAAGTCTTGGTACATTTTTGTGTCTCCTGGATGGATGGAAAGTTTTGAATTGTGGCCTTCCTGCAAAATTCGTCTTTTCAGTTCAAAATCATTCGGTATACACAACCTTTCCTAAAACTTCAACACATTATTTTCAAATTTGAAGCCCTGCCTTGGTTTGGATTCCCGTTCATCAATGACCTTTTTCATAAAGTCATCTTGTTGTTGTTTCTCCTTAATCTCTTCAATAAGAGCTGGTTAAGCAGAAATAGCAGCCAATGTTCCACCTTGTTCACGCAAAACAATCTCAACTTCGAACTTTTCAAGATCACATAACAGTTCTTTCTGTCCGATGAGTAAACAGGCTAAATTCTCAATTGATTTCCGACTCAGTGCATCGGCAACGATGTTAGCTTTCCCCGGATGATACAAAATTTGTAAATCATAGTCTTTTATCAGTTCTAACCACCTCCGCTGCCTCATGTTCAACTCTTTCTGTGTAAAGAAATATTTCAAGTTCTTGTGATCTGTGTACACCTCACATGTAGCCCCATATAGGTAGTGGCGCCAAATTTTCAATGCAAAAACCACTGCAGCAAGTTCTAAATCATGAGTGGGGTAGTTCTTTTCATGTGGCCTCAGTTGTCGGGAAGCATACGCAATAACTTTACCATTCTGCATTAAAACACATCCCAAACCTTTATAAGAAGCATCACTGAAAATAGTAAATCCATCCGTACCTGAGGGTAGGGTGAGAATCGGTGCAGTCACAAGTCGAGTTTTCAATTCCTGGAAAGATGATTCTCTTTGATCGGTCCAGTCAAATAGCTTTCCCTTTTGAGTCAACTGAGTTAATGGTAAAGCAATCTTGGAGAAATCTTTTACAAACCTTCTATAGTACCCGGCTAAGCCTAAGAAACTTCGGACTTCAGTAACATTAGTCGGTCTAGGCCAATTCACTACTATTTCAATTTTCTGCGGATCAACTGAAATGCCATCCTTATTAATCACATGTCCCAAAAACATAACATTATCAAGTCAAAATTCACATTTTGTCAGTTTTGTAAGGCAATTCTCAAATGATGTTCATGTTCCTCTTTACTCTTGGAATAAATCAGAATGTCATCTATAAAAACAACCACAAATTCATCGAGGAATGGTTTGAAAATTCGGTTCATAAGATCCATAAATGCAGCAGGCACATTAGTGACTCCGAAAGGCATAACAAGAAACTCATAATATCCATACCTCGTTCGGAAGGCAGTCTTTTCAATGTCCTCTGGTTTGACTTTCAGCTGGTGGTATCCGGATCTAACGTCAATTTTGGAGAAAACCTGGGCACCTTGCAACTGGTCAAACAAATCATCAATATGAGGCAATGGATATTTGTTTTTCATTGTTACCTTATTCAGTTCATGGTAGTCAATGCAGAGTCTTAGTGAGCCATCTTTCTTTTTCACAAACAAAACTGGTGCACCCCACAGTGAAGTACCTGGGCCTGATGAACTTCTTATCTAACAATTCTTGTAGCTGAATTTTCAGTTCTTTCAGTTTGGTAGGTGCCATTCTGTACGGAGCTTTGGATACTGGATGTGTACCCGATAATACTTCAACAATGAATTCTATCTCCCTATCAATCAAATCCCCTAGCAAGTCATCTGGAAAAACATTTGGGAATTCTCTGACTATAGAAATACTGTCCACATCAGTTTTAGTATCAGTAGGTACAGTCAATACATAACATAGGTATCCTTTACACCCTTTTTTAATCAATTTAACAGCTTTCATAGACGAAATCAGATATAGGGGAGGTACTACTCCAACTCCGCTAAACACAAATTCAGGCAATCCAGGTGGACGAAATACAACTTGTTTCGTTACACAGTCTATGGTAGCATGATATTTTGTTAACCAGTCCATTCCCAAAATGACATCGAAATGATCAATGTTCAAAGGCAGTAAATCAATATACAAATGCACATCCCCAATAACAATCTCACATGCAGGATACATATAAGCACAAGTCATGGATCCCCCAACGGGTGAAGATACAGCTAACAAATAGTTCATGGGTTCCAATGGTCTATTTAATTTTTGCGAAAAAGCATGCGAGACAAACGAATATGTAGACCCCGAATCAATCAAAATGTATGCATTTTGAGCACAAATTGAGAGTGTACCTGACACAACTGTCTCGATATTCTACACATCTCCCGGCACGAGTGCAAACACTCGGCCTCACCTTAAAGGCTCCTTTCCAGTGGCTTTGGGGTTGGGTTTTGGTGTGACAGTTGATGCTGTGGTGCTAGCTACAGCTTTACTATTGCCTTGGGAAGTGAAAGGGCAATTTTTGACCATATAGCCCACCTTGCCACACCTGTAACAAGCACCAGAGATCTTATAGCAAACCCCTTTATGCCTTTTTCCACATTCAGAGCAGGTTAGTATAGAATTGTTTCCTTGACTAGAGCTGGTCATTGACCCAGTATTTTGCTTCTTATTCGATAAGTTATTTCGGCCTTTCTTAAACTTGAAACCCTGTCTCTTACCGCGCCACTCGGTTGCAAGTGTTTCAGTCTGTTTCAATGCTTCGATATTCGACTCAGCTATTATTGCTCGGTCGAGGACATCCACATATTTAAGCAGTTTTAGGACATTAATTCGATCAAGTATCTCGACATTATGTCCGCCTTCAAACTTCCTGGCCTTTTTATAATCGGTGTCCACTATGTGTGGTGCATATTGGGCAAGTTCAGTGAACTTTGATTCACATTCGGCTATGGACATGGTACCTTGCTTCAACTGTTCAAATTCGGTTACCTTGCGGTCCTTGACACACTGAGGGAAGTACTTTTCGAAGAAGGCTTCTTTAAACTGAGCCCAAGTCATGACATTATTTGCATCACAAACAAACATCCACCATCGCCTAGCTTCTTCTTGTAAGGTAAAGGTGGCCAATAACACTTTGTGTGCTTTAGAACACGGAAACACCTCAAATAACTTTTCAGTTTCCAAAACCCACGCTTCGGCCTTTAGTGGTTCAAGGCCTCCTTGGAATGATGGTGGTTTTATTTTGTTGAACTTTTGTGTCAAAGCAATTATGTCCTCATTAACATTCCATTCTGGTTGTACTGGAGGAGGTGGGGGCTGTTGGTTCTGTTGTTGTCTTAAAGCTTCGGTCAGCAGTTCAACTGTTCTTTCTAACCTTGTCATTCTAGCCTCAGATGATTCAGATTCATCAACAGTTCTTGCATTGTCCATTTCACTATATGCAACACAGTGATAATAAACATAGGAATTGCTTGCTTAAAACACATTAGCACATTAGCATATAAATTCATATCATGGCCACACACACTTTCATGCTCATGCAATGCCCTATTCACTTTTCTTAGACATCCTATAGCTCAATTGGACACGTGTGTGCGGTATAACTCGTGCTTTAACATCGCTCTGATACCACTCTGTCACGACCCAAACCTGCCCCTATGGGTTTAGCATCGTAACCGGCCAGTAATCCGTGATTACCGAAGGCCTGCTTAACAGTAATGATAGAAATACAGAGTAAAGGGGCTGGCGAAATCCAAAACAGTAAATAAAAGATGTCCAATGAGCTGTGACAGTCTGAATGCAAAAAGACTTTTTATAAACATGCCACATTGATAACCAAAACATATGTACATGTGACATATACACAAACATCCATATCAGGGACCAAATCCCTAACTATAACTATACGGTCAAGTCTTAACCATTTATTACAGAATAGAGGCAAAAATGGAGAATCTAAAACATACCAAAACATCCTTGGCTTTAGCGCATTCGAAACCTCGAGGTGAGGCACAATGGTTGGCTTGGACAAAACGGGAGCTAACCCGATGCTCCTAGCTCCGGTCCGGTGCCTGGACACCTACATATAAATATAAATAGTGAGCTAAAGCCCAGTGAATAACATATGCATAAAGGGGTTAAGAATGAATGTCCTTTCAGTAATTAAAATAGTCAATTGCATCAGTAAATCAGTCATTTAGAACTATAATAGTCATATGTGGTACATCCATTAGCAAAATAGTACAGTAGGTCTTAACAGGCCAAACAGTCAGTTGATGGCCATCATAACAGTAAACAATAGTGGCTCCAAACAAGGAAACCGATAGAGATCTCTGTGACAGTAGCAGTAACAGTACAGTAACAGTAAATTGCTATGGATGCCACGAATACAGTTTACAAATAGGACAAACATTCATCCATTAAACAATAACGTTTCAGTAAGCAGAACAGTTGATCATTTAGAAAATAGTCATAATTGAACATATCTTTACAACATTGTTACTCACAGAGTACTGGGCTAGACAGGCTAATGAGCGTCCTCGGATGTCAACCCTACAGTTGCAGAACGAACACACACTCGGGATTAATAACTTAGCCCCTTAACTTGACTTGGTGTGGTTCTATGACATTATCCTCATTAAGATCCTTAAACTAGGCCTAGGAATGCCTAGGATGGAATAAGGATGCAAAAATGCACTTAAAAACACTTTTCAAATTTTTGCTGAAACAGGGGTCTCGCTCGAGCGTGGCTTCCTACGCTCGAGCGAGCGTGCCAAAACAGTGGGGTCGCTCAAGCATGGACTTCCCCGCTCGAGCGGTCTGTAAAAATGAAAAAAGTGCTGGATGTTGAAAATCTTCGCTCAACGCTCACTCGAGCGTGAGACATAGTCCTCGCTCGAGCGTAGGTTTCTTCACTCAAGCGTGCATCTGCACACGCAGAAAACCTGAGAGCTTGCAATCTACGCTCAAGCCAGCATCCCTTCACTCAAGCGGAGCTCTGAACAAAAGATGGTCGCTCGAGCGTGGAATCCTTCGCTCGAGCGTGAAAGCCAAAATCTGGAATTTCCAGATTTGCCTCACAAGCTCAAACCAAGCATTCAACACATCAAAACTCAACCTTTTGGGCCCATTTTCTGGAAAACACTTGAAAACTCATACTACAACATGTTTTGAAGATCAATTTCGTAAAATCAAGCCCAAAGGTGAGACAATTGCACACAATTTCAAAGAAACTTTCATGAACTAAACAAGAACATAACATGCAAGAGTTTCTAAGAACTCCAATGCTCCAAAACATAACCAAATGCAAGTTTGAACTCAAAATCATGGTGAATTCATGGACCACAACCAAAATGTGGACATGCATGTGGAAATTCATGAAGAATAACCTCAAAATCCAAGAATATGCACATGCATGCGTGAATGGATTCTGAATTCAACACTTTAAACCAATTCTTGACTTAGATCACTAATTTTCCCATGAATCATGCAAGAACAACTTAAATTCACAATTAAGAAGATGAATTCTCTACCTTATGCCTTCAATTCAAGATATGGAAGCTCAAATATGCAAATTCCCTTCGATTCTCCTAATTCTCCAAGCCAATTTTTATGAACTCAATTTTTTCTCCTACTCTCCCTCTCTCTCTCGGTTTTGGCCTAGGAAATGGAGGAGATGATGAAATGATAGTGCCAAACAAATGAATCAATTACATGGCCTAGCATTAACCACTAATGGCAAACATGTAATTTACTTGAACTAATGTAATTTAACATTATTTAATCTAATTTAATCATTCCAAATCAAATTCCAATTAAATCTACCATAAAATCACATAAATCCTAATTAACATATAACACTAATCAATTTCTGATTCGGCCACCGATAAGGCCTTCAATTTGCAGTTCGAAATTAAAACATGAACAGATCATTTAATGACAAACAGATAGAAATGCAATTAATGCAACCCACTCATACAATCAGTTCAGAACTTCAGCTTAAACAGTTACTTATCATGCTTAATCACAGATTAGCACTAATCAGAGGTGAGGGTTGTCACAGATATACACGCAGTCCTCTCAAGCATGAGAAGTGACGCTAGAGCGTTGTAACATGCCGGGGGGGTACCAGCGCGCGTTAAACAGTTCGGACCCTCGAGATCTCTTTGATGTAGTCTCATGAGTGCACTGTGAAACATAAATGAGAGTCTAAATTTGGCAACTTTTATTGAAAATCCATTTTATTGCAATTTTGCCAAAAATGGACAGTGTCATCAGATCTCAAGGTTGCCACCTAATGTTTATTTTGGAAAAATTAGGAAACCCATGACTCGTGCCAAGGCCACTGTTCGTCGTAACCAAGCATGCTTGGCTCGGAACCTTAGGTATGAGAGAGGAAGGTCAATAATGAGCACCCCCGCCCACCCAATCAAAATCGGCCTTTACTAACCATGATATGAATTTTATTTTATTTATATGTTCATGCTCTGATTATTTAATAAATCCTAAAATTTACTATGTGAAGCATACAAGTATAGACTATACCATTCATTTTGGAACAATTTGATATCATGTATTTTGAAAGAGTTTTGACGATGTACAACCCAAATAAATTGAGTTTACAAGCATGAAAAATCAACATCATTCCAAATTAAGCGACACAACCTCTCTCCACTGGCATTCATAGAGTTATATCACATAAGCAAATAGCCTCATCGTAGAATGCTAGACATAGTAAGAAAAACACACACAAACGGGATGCTAAAGCATAAAAACTTACATGTTTGACGTCCCACGAACAACAAAACAAAGTTAGTAAAATATGCATGATCTTATATACAAAATTCTAATGCAATTCACTCATGAGATGCAACTAAAGATTCGGCTTCTAAAATATGATATGTGAATCATCTCAAAAACATGAGGTAGTACACATAATCACATAAGAATTGATTAAATCCACAAATGCAAACTTAGCCGAATCAGGATGCATGAAACATGGATGCAAAGCATAACTATGATGAAAAATAAATATGATGTTTATGTACAAATAAAGAGAGCAAGTAAAAGAACGGGATAGAAAGAAGCGGGGCGGAGAATTATTACAACATTTTAAAGAATAATTACAAACCAAATTAAAGAGGGATGAGGAAAATACTACAACAAAATAAAAACCTCACAATACACTCAAAATAAAAAATAAATAAAATAAAAGCTTCATATTCTTTGGAATTGCTGGCGGAAATTGGTCAATATTGGGAGATTACGCCATCTTGTTCGGAAGAAGCTAACCGACCGGCCAAATAGGCCAGCCGGCTAACTAGGCAAAGCAAAACCTGTCTTGTTGCGAAACCAAGAAAAGGAACAAACAAAAAATATGTAGGTGGCTCAACTAACCACTTCCGGTTAGATTAAAAAAAAAAACAAGAAAACAAATATAAAATAAAATAAAAAGTGCAAACTCAAAACATAAACCTAAAGCAATAAAACAAATATAAGATAGAACATGCAAGATTACAACAAAACTAATATGAGACTAATACAAGAAAATAAATAAATATGAGGTAGAACATGCAAGATTACAACAAAACTAATATGAAATTAAAGCATTCGAATAAAAATAAATAAATAATTATGAGCTAAACAAACCACTGGGATTATAACAACACACTATGAAATATAAAGTAAAAAAATAAATATGAGATAAACAAACCACTTTGATTGTAACAAAACACTATGAAATAAGAAGCAAGAAAATAATTATGAGATATAAAATATAAGAAAATGAAAGACTAAAAATTCACCTTCCAAAGAAAAATTGAACTTCTTGATTTCCAAACTTCCTCTTAATCACCCTCAAGTGTAGGAAGTGTGTTCTCAAATCCTCAATTCGAAATTATGGAGTTTATGGAGTTTGTGGTATGGAAAGTGGCTAACTCTCTAGTTTTTCTTACTTTCAATCACTAAACACTCTTCCTTATGATCAAGGCAATTGATCTTTGGCTATATCAAAATTTTTGGAGTGGTTTTGGTGTATGGAAATGAGGAATTTCAGTAGCTACGGAAGGTATGGGGTGTCTATGGAAGATAAGAATATTTTTGGCTCAAAAACCTAATTTTTCTCTCTTTTTTACCCTTTTCTCACTTTTTTCTTTTCAATTTCGTGGTCCTCCCTCTCTCTTACAATATGCTCATTCTATATAGGCAATAAGGGAGATTAAAGTTCAAAACGAAGGTGGGAGACAAGGTGGGAGACAAGAATGTGATAGAAGGACAAATTTTCAAGGTGGTTGCATGGGATACTCCTTTATGGATGCCAACAAAACCTCTTTTTGACAATGGGGGATGATTAGGCATAATGGAGGATGAGTGGGTGCACTTGAATGGATCAAAAAATAGGTAAATGAAGTGTCCCAACCGAACCAAAACCAAGAAAAATGGGGCTGCTGCTATTTTGGGCCGAGTCAACAAAATCTGTTATTAAGCCCAACTTCAAATGAGCATATCTCCCTTATCTGGACTTAGTTTTAGGTGATTCTTGGGTCTAAATTGAAGCCCCAGAAGTCTATTTTCCAATGGTGGTAACCTCGCATCTAAATTCTAAGTGTGCAAAGAGATATGCTTAATTTAGTGAAGGCTGTTCATTTCTCTTGGGCTAGGTCAACAAAATCTGCTCTCAAGCCCAACTTCAAATGGGCATATCTCCCTTATCTGGACTTGGTTTTAGGTGATTCTTTGGTCTAAATTGAAGCCCTGGAAGTATACTTTTCAATGGTCGTGGCCTCACATCTAAATTCCAAGTGGACAAATAGATATTCCTGATTTAGTAAAGGTTGTTCATTTCCTTCTTAATGATTTGATGCTCATTCTTTTCCTCAACTAGTTTTCTTCCATCCCCTCCCATTTCCTTCAACTCCAAACATATAAACAAGATGTTTTTTAAATATTTCTCAATGAGTTCACCTCTCTTCCATTTATTTCCACTTTGTCCTTACTCGGTTTACTGCAAGGTGCAATATTTTAATTAAAATGGGAGCCTCAGAACATTGTAAAAACATTTGAAAAAATATTTTGAAAAGAGGGTTTTAAGGTCTAAAATAGTTTGGCCAAAAATGTGTGAATGTTGGGATTAAAGCTCAAATTCCATCTCTCTTACTGAGGATTCTTTGATAAACACATTCTAATTGTCATCATCGGGCAATCAAAAGAAAGCGCCCAAGTCTTAAGGCTGGTCAAAATGGGGTGTCTACAGTTGCCTCTCTTTGACAAAGCTCAAAGTCATTTCTTGACGTGAGTGAATGTCAAAGCCCAAAGACAACCCTTTTGACAAGGCCATAAGACTTGGGCAAACAAACATGATGCAGATGCAATTGGTTGAACCTAAAGGTTGCCTACGTATCCCTTTGCAAGGAATCAAACCAGCGTAGTTCAGAGGCAGAATGCAAATGGCATGCTCAAAATGGAGTTTGAAAGTTGAACGTACATGCTTCGCGAAGCTAGTTGTTTGAAAATTCATGATTATGCAATGCAATGCAATGTCATGGAGTGATGATAAAGATATATGAAGATGGCAACATGAGAGGCAAGCCTCGTGCAAATGATGAGAAACATAATAGGGGGGTTCATTGCATATAAATGTGCCACAAGATCACATACAAATGTGTCATAACACAATTTTAACCGAGTGAAACAGCAACCTAACACGTCTCACACAAAAGGAGGAAAGATGGTGTAAACACCAGGCGCACCTGATGTTTTTAACCAAATAAACTTGCAATCCGAACGCGTTTCACGCGATAGGAGGAATGGCGGTATAACCAACAGGCGTATCTCAACGTATTTCATATGAAGAGAGGGAAGGTTTTAACCCAAGAGAACGACAATAGTGTAACCAACAGGCATATCTCAACATATTTCATACGGAGAGAGGGAAGGTTTTAACTAAGGAGAACAACAATGGTGTAACCAACAGGCGTATCTCAACGTATTTCATACAGAGAGAGAGAATGTTTTAACCAAGGACAATGATAATGGTGTAACCAACAGGCGTATCTCAACGTATTTCATACGGAGAGAGGGAAGGTTTTAACCGAGAAGAATGACAATGGTGTAACTAACAGGCATATCTCAACGTATTTCATACGGAGAGAGGGAAGGTTTTAACCAAAAAGAACAACAATGGTGTAACCAACAGGCGTATCTCAACGTATTTCATACGGAGAGAGGGAAGGTTTTAACCGAGGAGAATGACAATGGTGTAACCAACAGGCGTATCTCAACGTATTTCATACGGAGAGAGGGAAGGTTTTAACCAAGGAGAATGACAATGGTGTAACTAACAGGCATATCTCAACGTATTTCATACAGAGAGAGGGAAGGTTTTAACCCAAGAGAACGACAATGGTATAACCAACAGTCGTATCTCAACGTATTTCATACGGAGAGATGGAAGGTTTTAACTAAGGAGAACGACAATGGTGTAACCAACAGGCGTATCTCAACGTATTTCATACGGAGAGAGGAAAGGTTTTAACCGGGGAGCATGACAATGGTGTAACCAACAGGCGTATCTCAACGTATTTCATACGGAGAGAGAGAAGGTTTTAACTGAGGAGAATGACAATGGTGTAACCAATAGGCGTATCTCAACGTATTTCATACGAAGAGAGGGAAGGTTTTAACCAAGGAGAACAACAATGGTGTAACCAACAGGCGTATGTCAATGTATTTCATACGGAGAGATGGAAGGTTTTAACCGAAGAGAATGACAATGGTGTAACCAACATGCGTATCTCAACATGTTTCATACGGAGAGAGGGAATGTTTTAACCAAGGAGAATGACAATGGTGTAACCAACAGGCATATCTCAACGTATTTCATACGGAGAAAGGGAAGGTTTTAACCAAGGAGAACGACAATGGTGTAATCAACAGGCGTATCTCAACATATTTCATACGGAGAGGGGGAAGGTTTTAACCAAGGAGAACAACAATGGTGTAACCAACAGGCATATCTCAATGTATTTCATACAGAGAGAGGGAAGGTATTAACCGGAAAGAATGACAATGGTGTAACCAACTGGCGTATCTCAACGTATTTCATACGGAGAGAGGGAAGATTTTAACTAAAGAGAACAACAATGGTGTAACCAACAGGCGTATCTCAACGTATTTCATACGGAGAGAGGGAAGGTTTTAACCAAGTAAACGTCAAATCCTAACACGTTTCACGTGAAAGGACTAAAGGTGGATTCGAAATCCAAATGCGTCTCACGCAAGTGGAAGGAGGTATGGTAAAATGACAAGGGGTAACCTCTACATGTAGAAGCCACTAATGTCGCTTTTCTTCCTGATCAAATTCACAACTTTCCCTATTCTCTAACGGGGTGACAGACTAGGTTGGTTCAGTATCCAGAATTGAGGCGCATACACGCTACCTCAACCTATGGGGTTGCTATACAGATTTCAAGCCGGGGATACACCCCTGGGTATTTAAACCAGACTTTAGTCTCAGAAATTCCGAACCTTTTGCATTCTAGGCCTTGGCCATTCGAACTCTAATTTCCACCGTCGCAGTTGGTCTCCTAGGAACTCATTGCAAACACAGGCAGGTGGCTATACCAGACCACCTAAAGTCGTTCGATCATAACAAACACCAAAGGAATTGCACCTCTAGAGGATTTAAGGTCTCCTAGACCCTAGGAGTGCATAAAATAATGCGATGCGCAAGATAGCGCGATTGAATTGAAATTGTGTGGTAGATGCTCGATGTGAGATTATTGTGCGATAGATGCACATAATGAAAGGAGGAATTGTAAGTTTGAACCAAATACCGTATACATATACCATATACAGACAAAATACATATAGATACGGACATAGACATAGACATGTACATACGGTATACATATATTCATATACAGACAAAATACACACAGATACGGACATACGGTATACATATGTATACAGACAAAATACACATAGATATGTACATGCGGTATACATATATTTATATATAGACAACATACATACGGTATACATATATAGATTTTGGGAATATTCCATTTGCGGCCGTCAGGGGGAAGATGTCATTATTGAGAAGGCACATTCTATTTGCTGACGCCAGTGCGCGTATGCAAAACACGCAAAAAGAAACGAAAAATACAAAATGCATGGATACGGGGGTTCAACCCTCTGATCTCAAGCTTAGTTTTCCAGTCATCAACCATTGAGCCGAACTACCGAACCAAACCACTCTTGTGACAAAATATTCAAACGAATATATATATATATATATATATAATACATAGCTATACGAGATATATATACATAAAACCGAAACAAAACAAAAGAAACACTAGTTTGCTATAGGGGTCAAACCCCTGACCTCAGGCTTAGCCTTTCAACCCTCAAACACCGAATCAGACCACTTCACCAAGTCACTCTTGTGACAAAAATAGTCGAATAAATATATATAATACATAAATATACAATACATATACACATATGTATGCAACTCTCCCGTATTTACTATTTTTGTCTCACTCTCTCTTCCTTCATCTTCTTCGAATGCATGTCAGACGATTTGAACAATCGCAAGACACGACCGATGTGCTATCCAATCCTGCCCCGATTGTCAATGATCGTCTCGGCCTTCCTCCCTCTTTGTCTTCTTCTTTGGTTTCATTCTCTTCTTAAGTTAAGGCCTGTGAGAGAGGCCAGAGCAAAAGCCTGCAAACTTTCTCTGGCACCATTTTGCAACCTCTTTCTTTTGCATTACTCTCCTCTGCCATGGGTTCTTCACACGGTTCTCTCACACTATTTCCAGACCTGAACGAGTCCACGATAGAGATGACCAATTCTGACTCCCCTGAACCTTAACCACGGGCTCCTTCTCCTTCACCTGTTTTTAACTTTCCAGCGATGTCAGTTGAACAAATCATGGTGGCACAGTCTGACATCGAAACAAACTCGTATATGTTGAGGTCATGTGTGGAGACCGTGACTGCGGTCTCCAACTTGTCCCGTCAACTACATAACAGGACGTGTGAGGTACATCAGTTAAATGCACAACTCTCCTTCCTCGAACATATGTACAAAGACACTCGAGTAGAAATTAGTGCGTTGAAAAAGCAAAACAAAGAACTGAAACGACAAGCCAGCTCCGTGGCTCGATTCGAAGTTTCTTCGCACGACCAATTTGATGGCTGGCGAAGAATAATCTCCTTCGGAAACTCTGCCAAGGCTGAGACAGAGTCTTCAAGAGCTTCGAAGGAGTAAAGATGAAGCGAGGCAGTCGATGGTAAAGCCAGGCAATGAAGCTGTGTGCAAATGAATCTGGTTGTAATCTTCGCTGCCGAGCTGCTGTCGAAAAATTGAGAAAATGCTACTCTCTTTTATTTTTTTTGTTTTTGTTTTTTTGGTTTTTTTTTTTTTTTTTTTGGTTTAGAGTGGGCACTTATAGCTTCAACTCCTTTTTGTACGACTTTGATCGGGGTTGATCCCTGGCATTTAATAAAACAAGTTTGTTCTACAAATCTGGATAGCATGAATGGCACAACACTAAACATAAAAATCATTTTATTTTGAATTTTAAACTTGAAAATGGCTGTATTTTAGTGAATTCTAAACTGAATATTGAACCTATCACTGACTAAAACACAAAACACAACTTAATGAAATGAAAATGAAGCAAAAACCATCCCAAAACACATCCCTTTGAGCTTGTTGGAGCAAAATGAACACAAAACAGAGCAACATCGGTCGACCGCCCAACGGAAAAGCATCACAAGCGACAACTACTGTGCATTTTCCGACGATTGCTTGATTAAGGTGATGAGAACTCGATAGTGTGGGTAAAGGACAGAAAACCTGACTCAACTGTGCCCCTAGTTCATCACTTTGCCCTTTTTTACTTTTTTTTTTTCTGTTAAAGCGGTTTTGATCAATATGAGAGGTAAATTAGCACACTTGTTCCATTTTCTATCTTGAAAACATATGAGCTAAATTATGAGCACTGAAAATTTTCTCTTTTTGGTCCAAAGAATGGTCTGAGTTTTGGAAAAATGGAATAATTTTTGAGAAAATCAGTCAATTTTATTAAAAGTCCTCAAAATCTATTTTCGCAAATGACCACTACTAGATCAACATGAAATCAACCCTTGAGATGTACAACTGAATTCGTCTTGTGACTGAACCCATCATGAAGTAGAAATAGGACAACTAAATCAAATGGGAACGAGCCAATCAAATATGGATAGCCGAGTCGAATAAAGATACCTTAATCAAACATGGACGAGATGAGTGAGTTGAAAAATGATTAAGGCCAAACTTCAAGATGAAGCTACCTACGTATCCCAAAAATAGGAATCAGGCCATACGTAGTTCCAGTTAAGGTTCACTCGGCTATTGACACTCTCATTTTGTGCTCTTACTTTTGCCAAAGCCGCCCTTTCAAGTTTTCAACCTTGCGAGCTTTTTATTTTTTCTATTTTTTGTCATTTTTTTATTTTTCTATTTTTTTTTATTTTCTTTTTCTTTATTATTATTTTTTTTTGTTTTTGTTTTTCTGCTCTAACTTTTGCCTTGGTCGCCCTTTCGGGTTTTCGGCCCAGCGAGCCTCTCAAGGGTAGTACCTTTTCAGCTTGTCCATGTTGATTGGTTGTGAGAACTCCAAACCATGCAAATTCATGAGAATGACTGCTCCTCCTGACCAGATTGATTTAATGATGTAGGGACCCGTCCAATTGGGTTTAAACTTGCCCCTAGGGTTATGAATAGAAGCTCGGTTGTCTTTCAACACTAAGTCCCCTTCCCTCAAATTCCTGGATCTAACATTTTTGTTAAATGCTCTGGCAATCCTGCATTAATACCCCTGAATGTGGTATAACGCCTTCAACCTTCGCTCATCAAATAGCATCAGTTCCTCAAATTGGTTCTGTTGCCAATCAGCTTCTGTTATCTGACATTCAGCCATAATCCTCAATGAAGGCACTTCCAACTCAATCGGCAAAACAGCCTTCATTCCATATACCAAAGAGTAAGAGGTTGCCCCTGTAGATGTTCGGATTGATGTCCTATATCCCCAAAGTGCAAAAGGCAACTTATCTGGCCAATCTCTATAAGTTTTTACCGTTTTACACAGAATGTTCTTGATGTTCTTATTTGCAGCTTCAACGGCTCCATTGGTTTGTGATCTGTAAGTTGATGACTTGTGAAAAGCCACGTTATACTTCTCAAGTAGAACTACCACTTCTCCTTTGAAATGTGAGCCATTGTCTGAAATTAATTTGTTTGGCACCCCGTATCTGCAGATAATGTTGTTCTTGATAAATTTGGCCACGTGTGATGCTTTCAACACTGAATATGACTGTGCTTCAACCCATTTGGTAAAATAGTCAATGGCAACCAAGATGAACTAATGCCCATTTGAACCTTTGGTGTGACTGTCCCAATGACATCTATGCCTCAGACTAAGAAAGGCCAAGGCGAAGTCATGTTGTAGAGTTTTGATGACGGGATGTTCATGTGATTGGTGTGGATTTGAAATTTGTGGCATCGCCTAACAAAGTTGATACAATCACTCTCCATGGTTAACCAGTAGTATCCTTGTTTGAGGATTTTTTTGGCTAGCATTATACCGTTCATATAGGCTCCGCATTCTCCTCCATGGATGGCTTCCATGATACGCTTTGCCTCTTCTTCCTCTACGCACAACTTGTGCATTCCCAGATGCCCTCTCTTGTATAGCTTATCTCCACAAATGACGAACTGAGTGGCCAGATGTTGTATCCCCCTTTTGTCTTTGGTGTTTGCCCCTTGTGGATATATACCACTTTCCAGAAAATTCCAAATATCAAAGTACCAAGGGCTTTCATCTTGAACTTCTTCCGTTGTGGCTATCATTTCGTACGAGAGGGCGTACCTTTGTTCTATAAGGATCGGGCGCATCTTGATCCCAACCGGTATATTTATCATTGATGCCAGGGTTGTGTAGACGTCCCCGAACGACACAGGAGGGAATCCCGTTTTGTTCGTTTGGGCTCACTACAGTTCAGGACTCAATGTCACGGTCCTGTATCTAATCTCGCAGAGTGCAATGCAAGACCGATGAATCATCAAAGAGTCCAAATCTGACAAATCGTTTTTGAAACAAGATTTTTTAAAAGAAGTGCCAAACATGGACTGCTTTGCCAGATACAGAGTCGCCACCTAAATATTTATTTTGGGGGAATTTAGGAAACCCTGACTCGTTGCCTAAGGCCACGTGTCTGTCATCACCAAAGTTGTCTCGGCTCGGGAACTTGGGTACGATTGGGAAAGGTCACTTCGTGAGCACCCCCGCTCGCCTTTTTAATAGATCGGCCTCTACTAACCTTGATATCTAATTTTGAAAACATTATGCATTCTTATTCTGGTTATTAGCCTAGATTTACTATGTGATGCGCACAGCATACAAGTATAGACTGGATCACCTGAATTGGAACGAAACATCTCATGTTTGTTTTGGAAACGGTTTGCTACTCGCAAGTAGGCTAAAATGTGGATTTGCCACCCTCAGGTGGGCTTTAGAAAACACGATGATTTGCCACTCTCAAGTAGGCTTAAAACTCACAGTCAATGCATTATTCCAATTCAGATAATCCAACCTTCACCCACAAGCATTCAGCCAGGTATATCACATAAGCACATAGCCTCATGGTAAGCATGCTATCATGACAATCACTCACACGCATGCAAGGATGAAAAAACATGGACACTTACCGAGTACTCCGAGCCAAATAAAGAAGCTAATTAGAAATCATGCATGAATCCTAACTATGCTGAGATGCCTAATGTAACACATACACGAATGCAACTAAGATAGGCTCGGCTATTCTAAGATGGCATATGATGATGCTACAGCTAACACGTATTCAACTCGGAATTAAAATACAATGCAGTTAGTATGATGCATCGAGCCCGGTGCATGCAAGACAGAATGAATGCAAACATGCGAGCATAAGTATGCTAATTAAAACATGCCCTAATCTAACCATCATAAGCTGATAAATAAAAAAGAGAAAGACGTGGGGTTGGAAGACATACATCACGCACACGCACACGCACACGCACACTTATTACAATTGTGCCCTCGCTCGGAGGGTCCGAATAAATAATTAAATATTACAAAACCCTAATTAATTAACAAATTAACTAGGAAAGCGAATAAACTAGCATGCAAGCTAAAAATGGACTGCCTCAGCTCTTGTTCCGAATGATGAAAGATGCATGCGTGCTCGGGTCACTTTGTCGGGAAATTCCTTGCGATGCCCCGATTTGCCTCTGTTTTGCAATTGATCCCGGAATGCTATACAAAACTCCAGAAGGTTGTTGACCAGTTTTTGCTATCAGTTTCCGGTTTGCTGCAACAAAGAGCAAGAAAGGGGCATGGCAAAGTATTTTCAACACATGTGTGCACGACCACTCTCCCCATCATTGCACATGCTCTAGGGAGTGTAGATCTCGATCCTCGTACCACCAATCACGCATCTCGATGCATGATGGCCGAGGAGTCGAGTTGCACGACTCAATGTGAAATGAATGCACATATAAGCATAACAAGGCCTAAACTCCATCATGGGTAATCCGGAGTGTCGGCGACTGGGAATTGAGACATGTTTCGTCACTTGAAGTACGAAACGTCCCTCGTTTCCCGTGTTTGGACTAACCCTACTCCAAACACAAAGCGATGAGATGGCATACACAATGCGACTAACATGCAACCTAGCATACACAATGCTATGGGCTAAAATGACATACACAATGCACGTGACATAACAAGACATACATAATGCACTTATGAAGACTATCATGCGCACATGAACTAAATGGCATATACAAATGCAAGATGGACTTACACCAATATGAGTGGACCTCAACCACACTCACATCAGTGGTCATATGATGAAAATGAGACAACCGAAATACATTCAAGCATGCACGAATGCAATGGACCGATCCTAAGGCACAACATGAAACTCTAACTAAGCATGGCAAAGGATGAAATATGGCATACAAGCATACATTTTCCAGCTCTAAAACATGATGTACAATGGTCCCGAATCATGCAAATATGTTACCCAATGCGTGCTAGATGGCCCGAATATCGAAACTAGTGAAGTGCGTTACACTAGAGGTACACAAAGCAATGTATGAATGGCAAAACCAACCCCAAACAAACCCTACGCAGGTCTGAAACAATGGAAAAATGGCCCAAAATGATGGTTCAAAGTGCATGAAAATGAAGCTCATTCAATGGTCCAAAAACAAGGCATACAAGCCCAACTCTCAAACGCATTTAAAGAGTGAAAATCATGGGAATATGGCATACATGTAAGCTTTGAAATATGATGTACAATGGCCCCAAAACATGAAAACACCTCAGTATATGCATGCAATAGACCTCAAATCTCAAAGCTAGGCATGGACATTGAACTACAAGCATGCAAAACAAACATCATTCGACCATGAGACCCAAAAACAAAGCTAAGGCAATCCAAAATATGCACAAAATCAGTCTAAGGCATGGCCAAAAAGTGCTAACATGAAGGGTCAACAAAGCATGCAAAATAAGCTAGTGAACCATGATTTGCGCTACAACTATATGAAGCACATGAGAGCTCACCAAACCAGCCAAAAAAAGAAGTATGCCATGCCAAATAATGCCCAAAAACCCACTGAAACTCAGTCAATGCATGCAAGAATGATGTGTCCCTTTGAAATGCCAATAAGAAGGTTGTTCTACACATACAAGATAGACATACAAAATGGCAAAACCACCTCTAGATAGAGGTTATGAGGGCCCTAAAACTCATTGAAAAGGGCCTGAAATTAGTCTAGGAAGCATGCAAGTGAAGGCCCCTTTGAAAGGCCTTGAAGAGGATTACTCTACACATGCACAATAGACATTCAAGATGGCAAAAAGGGCTCTGGACAGAGCCTATGCAGGTCACAAAACTCACAAAAAGTGTCCTGAAACATGGTTTTGAAACATGCAAATAGGGACTCCTTTGAAAGGCCAAGAAAGCTAGTAAAGAGAACAAAGGGTGAGAGGGTCACCCCTCTCTGATTTTGAAGCTCAAAGACACATGTTAGCCACTGAAAATCCACTGGATTTCAATGGCTAAAATTCCAAACCAAGACCAACACGAATGCTCTAATGCATAGCTCAAAACATGAGGAAATGAAGCATGCAAGGAGATAGATGACCCCCAACAGAAAAATGACCTTAATCAAACTTGAAGAGGAGCTCAAAATAAGACTTTTTTTAGTTTATGACGAAGTCCAAAAATGCTTGCAAATAAGGCTAAAGAATGAAGCAAAATAAAGCTACAAAGAGGAAAATTGTGACTTACCCTTGTAGCACAGCAATGCAGCAAGCTCTGGACCAAGAAAGTGAGCTCTCAACCTCTAAAAAATAGCTCCAAGGTACTTAGGATGGTAGTGGAGGTGTTGTGCTTGGAGGTGTAGTGTAAATGGCCAAGAATAATGGAGTATTTGAGCTTGAAGTAGAGAGATATGAAGAGGTGTATGCAAATGCCTTAACAAAAATGTTCAACCCTTGCAAGTGGAGAGGAGGGCCTCTCTTATAGGAGAAGAGGTCCAAGGCTTCTTGGAGAAGCCTCAAGCAAAGGGACCAAGCTTCTAAAAGAAGCTAAACCAAAAGGGTCAAGCTTCTTAAGGAAGCTAGACCAAAGGGGTCAAGCTTCCTCGAAAAGCTTGACAAGGTCAAGCTTCTCTTAGAAGCTAAGCAAAAAGGGCCAAAGCTTCCTTAAGAAGCCTAAACAAGAGAGTTAAATCCCGGATGATGGGGCAAATGCCTTCCAGCTGGCACAGCTGTATTGCACTCAAGGAGACAAAAAAAAAAAAGAGATGGCTAGCCGACCATTTCAAGTGGTCGGCCGACCACTTGCCCTGGTCGGCCGACCAGGGGTCAAAAGGGTCAGGTTGAAAAGGTGGTCGGCCATACCAGTTTGGTGGCCTCCCAGATGAAGGCAACACAATGGTGGTATGGGAGACCAGAAATTATGACCCAAAAGTGAAAGAGACCAAGGGGTCAAAAGGTTCAATCAACAAAGGTGGTCGGCCTACCTATATCGGTGGTCTCCCAGGTGAATGCAACTCAATGGTGGTATGGGAGACCCGAAATTGTGGCTCAAAAGTGAGGGAGACCACCTACCTGCCAAGAAAAATCGGCCGACCGGAGAAAGGTGGTCTCCAAGAAGAAAAGGTGGTCTCCCACCCTACTACCACCTTCCTAATAAAGAAATGCCAAAAATGGACCCACACCGATGCAAAACGAGGGTTCGGGGACCAAAACGCGCAGCCGAGGGCCCCGAAAATTGAATATTAAGCACCGGAGGTGCCGTGCGACCACAAAGGTGGTCTCTCGGGCCACAGTGTCCCTCTAGGGAGAGGGAACAAGGTGTGTGCCAAAAACCGGAGAAAACGGAGAAAGTTAAGCGGTCCCGAACCGAGGCGCACGGCCGACGGCTTTGAAAATCGAAAACTGATCTCCAAACGAGAAAAATGGCCTACGATCACGAAACGTAGCCTACGGCCACTGAGAGATGGTCTAGGAGACCTCTCCCTCCCTTCAAGAAGAGAAAACAGAGAAAACAGGACCTGGTTCGCAAACCGAGGCAAAGCACAAAAGAGTCCCGAAGTCCGGAGGCAAGGCTCTCAGCCGAGACTTCGTAACCTCAGAACAAGCACAATATGCATCATCACCGAGCACTCAATCGATGACGACTGAGTCTTAAAGTCGGTCAAAAATGGGGTGTCTACAGGTTGCCAACGCATCAGCAAATTGGTTGTTCTCTTTTACCAGGTGTGTAAAAGTCAGTTTTTCGAACCTCGGGATTAACATGTCCAAGGTCTAATGGTAGACTTTCATTTTTTCCTCTTTAACTTTCCAATCTCCGTTGGCTTGAGAGACGACCAAGTTTGAGTCCCCAATCACATCCAACCTTATTGCCCCTAGTTCCAGGGCTGCTTCCAATCTGGCAATGCACTCCTCATACTCTGCTTGGTTGTTAGATATCCTAAATCGGAGTTTAAAAGCTAAGGGAATATGGAAATCATCGGCGCTATGAGCAACACGCCTATCCCATAGCCAAATTGATTGGACGCTCCATCAAACTACAACTTCCAAGTGTCTTCTTCCATCTGCATGACCTCTTCATCTGGAAATGAGTACTCCACATCTTCTCATCCTTCAATTGGGTGATCAGCCAAAAATTCTACTATGGCCCTTCCTTTAACGGATTTGCGAGTGACATACTTAAGGTCAAATTCAAAAAGCAAGAGTAACCAAAGAGCTAGCCTACCGGTAAGAGCTGGTTTCTCAAAGAGATATTTGATGGGATCTAATCTTGAAACCAGAATTACCGAGTGAGCTAACAAGTAGTGTCTCAACTTCCTGGTGGCCCAAACCAAAGCCAAACAAGCCTTTTCCAAGGAAGTATAGCGGATCTCGTAGTCAAGCATCTTCTTACTCAAGTAGTAGATGGCTTTCTCCACTTTCTCATCTGACTCTTGTGTAAGCATACATCCCATGGTTGATTCAGTCACTGATAAATACAAAATTAACGGTTTCCTTGGCTCAGGCAATGATAACACAGGTGGATTCCGCAGATACTACTTGACTTGCTCAAATACAAACTGACATCGATTATTCCATTGGAACTTCTTCCCTTTCTTTAGGAGACCAAACAGTGGTTCACAAGTCAAGGTTAGCTTTGAAATAAACCTCCTTATGAATTGCACCTTTCCTAGAAAACCCCGCACCTCCTTTTCAGTCATTGATGGTGGCATTTCTAAGATGGCCTTAATTTTAGATGGATCAACTTCGATTCCCCGTTATGTGATCAGAAATCCCAACATCTTGCCTGCAGTTACCCCAAAGGTGCATTTCTATGGATTTAGCCTTAGCCTGTATTCCCTACTTCTCTCAAAGAATTTCTTCAATGCAGTGTAACGGCTTTCCCGATCTTTGGAGTTAACAATCATGTCATCTACATACACCTCAACTTCCTTGTGGATCATATCATGCAAAAGAGTGGTAGCAACTCTTTGATAGGTGGCCCCGGCATTCTTCAAACCAAATGGCATAACCCTATAGCAGTATGTCCCCCATGGCGTGGTAAATACTATTTTTTCTCTGTCCTCTGGAGCCATAAAGATTTGGTTATACCTTGAAAAACCATCCATGAATGATAGTGAGGCATGTCCTGCAGTGAAGTCTACCAATTCGTCAATATGTGGCAATGGGAATCATCTTTCGGACTAGCCTTATTCAAATCTCGGAAGTCAACACAAACTCGAATTCTGCCGTCTTTCTTTGGAACTAGTACAATATTGGTTAACCAAGTAGGATATTCTGATACTAGCAAAAACCCAGCATTGATTTGCTTGGTAATCTCTTCTTTAATTTTCAAGGCCCAATTAGGACGAATTCTACGAAGCTTCTGTTTGACAAGTCGAGCCTCAGGGTCGAGAGGGATCCTATGTTGTACAATCTCAGGGTCAATTCATGGCATGTCTTCATAGGACCATGCAAAAACATCATTGAATTTTGTTAATAAAGTAACTAATTGCTCACGTTCCTCTGAAAACAATGTAGAACTAATTTGAATCAAGTGAGGATCTTTTTCAGTGCCCACATTTACAGAAACAATTTCATCCAATAATGGCTTAGCACGCCTTTCTTCCTCCCAGTCGATTAAATTTTTCAAAGCCCGAGGAATTTCTTCCTCTTCGTTTTTATCAAAATCTTGAAAATTTGGGTCAATATTATGAACTATGGGCACAGAAAAGTAAGCGGAAATCACATCTTCATTCAAAGCCTCGGGCTCACAAGTTGCAACAGACTCAAAAGAGAAAGAAAAAGAAGCCTTAGACATTTTAGACAAACTTAAATCTGCTTCCAACCCCACAGGCTCACCAAACTCAGACTTAACAGCCAATTCAGAACTCTCAATATAACTTTTTTCAAAATGCCAATTTATTTGTGAGCCATTCACTGCATCCATGATGAAGCTTGAACAGTCAGCAGGTACCTCTTTCCCGATCACGGCAATGGTCATATCCCCCAAATTCATCGGTTCAGTGCTAGTATGCGATTCTTCAATAAGTCAACCAGTGTTAGACCCAGAACTTCCTTTGTGCTGCTTTCTGAGCTGACTTCTTCATCTTGTCCGATGTCAATACTAGGATCAACCCACTTCTCATCACTGTCGGAGAGCTGATGATAGAAGAAGATCTTAAACCCAGGGTATCTCTTCATCTCCACTTGATCAATCCAGGGCTCAAAGAAACCACAGAAAGGGAAGTCTTTTCCTTGGCGGACAAAGCGTCCGTTCAAGGTCCCACGAATTGGCTTATGAACCAACTCAAACTGCCTCCCGGTTTTTGGCCTTGATCCTCTCCCTAATATCTTCAGTTTTCCTTTTCCAGTCATCAGCCGTGGGTGCATACCCTAGTCCGAATGCATGTGGGTTATGAGGTACTTCACTGGCTGTAGTAATACCTTTTCTGCCACTTTGTCCCAATCACATCCCTGGAATGTGACCTAATTTACTCATGAAATAGATTGATTAGGCATTAACGTATACACCTTCGTCTTCTGCCATGATCATTTGAACTAGTTGGGCTTCTGCCAATGTAAAACCTTATAGGAACACATCTTCTTCCCCATGCTATATTTCTAATAGTGTGTAGATGTGCCCGAACGTCTCGGGAAAATCCCGTTTTGTTCATTGGGCTCACTACAGTTTAGACTCAAATATCACGGTTCTGAATCTAATCTCACAAAGTGCAATGCAAGAACGATAAATCACCAAAGAATCCAAATCCGGCAAATCATTTTGAAAAACTGATTTTTAGAAAGAAATGCCAAACATGGACTGCTTTGCCAGATACAGAGTTGCCACCTAAATATTTTATTTTGGGGGAATTTAGGAAATCTTGACTCATGCCTAAGGCCACGTGTCTGTCATCACCAAAGTTGCCTCGACTCGGGAATTTGGGTCTAATTGGGGAAGGTCATGCAATGAGCACCCCTGCTCGCCCAATCAAAGATCGGCCACTACTAAACATGACATCGAGTTTTTGAAAACACATGCATTCTTATTCCAGTTTATTAGCCTAGAATTACTATGTGATGCGCGCAGCAAACAAGTATAGACTGGATCGCCTGAGTTGGAACAAAACATTTCATGTTTGTTTATTTGAAAATGGTTTGATGGTGCTACTCGCAAGTAGGCTAAGACGTGGATTTTTCACCCTCAAGTGGGCTTAGAAAACAGGGTGATTTGCCACTCTCAAGTGGGCTTAAAACTTGCAATCAATGAATTGTTCCAATTTAAGTAATCCAACCTTCACCCATAGGCATTCAGGCAGTTATATCACATAAGCACATAGCCTCATGGTAAGCATGCTATCATGGCAGTCACTCACACGCATGCAAGGATGCTAAAGCATAAACACTTACTGAGTACTTCAAGCCAAAGAAAGAAGCTAATTAGAAAACATGCATGAATCCTAACTATGCTGAGATACCTAATGCAACACATGCAAAAATGTAACTACAATAGGCTCGGCTATTCTAAGATGGCATATGAGATGCTACAGATAACACACATTCAATTTGGAATTGAAATATAATGCAGTTAGTATGATGCGCCAAGCCCGGTACATGCAAGATAGATAAATGGATGCAAACATGCGAGCATAAGTATGCTAATTGAAACGTGCCCTAAACTAACTATCATAAGCTGGTAAATAAAAGGAAGAAAGACGTGGGGTTGGAAGGCATGCATCACACACACACGCACACTTATTACAACATTGCCCTCTCTCGGAGGGTCCAAATGAATAGTACAGAATAAACTAGCTAATCTAAGCTAATTAAACTAATTATTACACAACGTTAATTAATTAACGAATTAACTAAGTAAGGAAACTAGCATGCAAATTAAACAAAATGGACTGCCTCAGCTCTGTTCCGAATGATAGGGATGCATGCATGCTCAAGTCGCCTTGTCGGGAAATCCATCGCGAAGCCCCAATTTGTCTTTGTTTGCAACTGGTCCCAGAACACTGTATAAAGCTCCAGAAGGCTGCTGACCAGTTTTTGCTGCTTGTTTTTGATTTGCTGCAACAGAGAGCAAGAAAGGGGCATGGCAAAGTATTTTCAACATATGTGTGCATGACCACTCTCCCCATCATTGCACAAGCTTCAGGGAGTGTAGTCCTCGATCCTCGTGACACCAATCACGCATCTCGATGCATGATGACCGAGGAGTCGGATTGCACGACTCGATGTAAAATGAATGCACATATAAACACATAAGTGCCTAAACTCCATCATGTGTAGTCAAGAGTGTCGGCGACCGAGAATCGAGGCACGTTTCATCACTTGGAGTATGAAACATCCCTCGTTTCCCGTGTTTGGACTAACTCCTATTCCAAACACAATGCAACAAGTAGAATGGCAAGCACAATGCGACCTCAAGCATGCAATCCTAAGGCGATGCAACCAAGTCATGCAAACATGCAAAGGATGACGTGTAAACATGCAAACTAGCATACGCAATGCTACGAACTAACAATGGCATACTCAATGCACATGATACTATATTTCATACACAATGCACATATGAAGACTATCATACACAATGAAGTGAACAAGGCATGCGCAATGCAATGATCAAACATGCGACAACGGCATACTCAATGCTATGAACTACAATGGTATACTCGATGCAAAATAGACTTAAACCAAAATGAATGGGCCTCAGCCACACCCAAATCAGTGGCCATACATGATGAAAATGAGGCAACAAAACACATGCAAATATGCAAGATGCGAGGGCCCAAAGCCTAGGCACAAGATACAACTATATGAAAGGATGGAAATGATGAAATATGGCATACAACAATACATGTTCCAGCTCTGAAATGACATACAAAATGGCTCTGAATCATGCAAACAACTCACACAATGCATGTTGGATGGCTCAAATACCGAAACTAGTGAAGCACATTACACTAGAGGTATGCAAAGCAATGCACAAATGACCAAACCATCCCTAAACAGTCCCTATGCAAGCCCAAAATAGTGGCAAAATGGACTGAGATGATGTCTTGAAGTGCACAAAAATGAAGCTCATGCAATGGCTCATGAATGGGGCATACAAGAACAACTCTCAAATGTGCTTAAAGAGTGATAAACATGGGAAGATGGTGAATGAATAAGCTCTAAAATATCATACACAATGATACTAAAATATGCAAACACCTCAATATAAGCATGCAATAGGCTTTAAAACTCAAAGCTGGGCATGGCTATTACACTACAAGCATACATGGCAAGCATCATTCGACCATGGGACCTCAAAACAGAGCTAAGGTAGCCCAAATCATGAATAAAATCAGTTTAGAACATGGCCAAAATATGCTAGAATCAAGGGCCAAGACAACATGCAATGCAAGCTAGTGAGCATGGTTTACACTACAAGTATGTGAAGCATTCAAGAGGCCACTAAACCAGAAAAATACAGAGGTATGACATGCCAAATAATGCCCAAAAACCCACTGAAAAGTGATCAACACATGCAAGAATGACATGCTCCTTTGATAAGCTATGAATAGAATTATTCTACACATGCAAGAGGCACACCCAAGATGACAAAACCAACTCTAGAAAGAGCCTAGGCAGGCCCTAAAAGTCACCAAAAAGGGCCTGAAGCAAAGCTTGGAGGTGTGAAAATATAGGCTCCTTTGAAAGGCCAAATATGCTAGTAAACAAGACAACAAGAGAGAGGGTCACCCCTCTCTGATTTTGGCCCTCAAAACCACATTCTCACCACTGAAAATCCACTAGATTTTAGTGGTAGGAAGGCCAAGAAAAGACCAGCTCGAAGGCCTTATGGCATGGCACAAAACAAGGCCAAAACAAGCATGCAATAGGGTAGATGACCCTCAACAACAAAATGGTCTTAAACAAACATGAAAAGGACCTTAAGATAAGACTTTTTTTAGTTGACAACAAAGCTTAAATATGTATGCAAATGAGGCTAAGAGAAGGATCAAAACAATGCTAAAAACAGGGAAAAGGGGTTACCCTTGAAGCTCAGCAAAACCAGCAGCTTCTCCAGCCCAAAACCAACTCTTCAACCTCTGAAAATACCCTCCAAGGACCTTAGATGAATGGTGGAGGTGTGTGGCTATGAGGTGTGGTGTAATAGGCCAAGAACAAGACCCTTCTAAGCCTAAAATGGAGAGATACAAAGAGGTATATGCTATGCCTTCTACAAAATTTCTGAACCCCTCTAAAGGAGAGGAAGGTCCTTTCTTATAGAGAAAGGGGGCCAAAGCTTCTCAAAGAAACTAAAAACCAAGGTTAAAGATCCTCCATACACGTGTATGGAGGATCCATTCAGTTTCAGTGGCACAACCTGCAACAACTCACAGAGAGGCAAGAGCCGAGGAAGGCAGTCGAGCCGGTTCGCCACTAGTGGTCGACCAGCCACTTTAGGTGGTCGGCCGACCAGTTCAAAAGGGTCAGGTGGTCGGCATCCCCAATTGGTGGTCTCCACATTTACTTCAAGCTTGTGGTATGATGGGAGACCTGCAAAAATGGCTCAAAGACCAAAGAGACCAGCTTCCTGACAAGAAAACCGGCTGGTGGAGAGAGAAGTGGTCTCCAAGAGAAAAGGTGGTCTCCCACCCTTGTGCCACCTTCCAAACAATGAAAACAAGGTCCATGCCAAAAAAGAACCAAGACAGATGCAAAACGATGGTTCGGGGGCCAAAACACGCAGCCAGGTGCCCCGAAAACTGACTGTTAAGATCGAAAGTGGCGTACGACCACAAAGGTGGTCTCCCGGGCCACAGTGTCCCTCTAGACAGAGGAAACAAGGTGTTTGACAAAAACCGGAGCAAACGGAGAATGTTAAGCGGTCCCGAGCCGAGGCGCACGGCCGACGGCCCTGAAAATCAGAAACTGGTCTCCAAACGGGAACAGTGGCCTGTGACCACGAAAAGTAGCCTACGGCCATTGAGATATGGTCTACGAGACCTCTCCCTCCCTTCGGGAAGAGAAAGCAAGACCTAGTCCGCAAACCGAGGCAAAGTGCAAAAGGGTCCCGAGGTCCGGGGGTAAGGCTCTCAGCCAAAACTCTAAAACCTCAGAACGAGCACAACATGCGCAATCACCGAACGCTCAATCGATGACGTCTGAGTCTTAAAGTCGGTCAAAAATGGGGTGTCTACACAGTGGTGTTGTGACTTCTGGGGGAGGATGAATGGATGAATTTCCAAAGATAGTGGTAATTCCTCTGCCATATAGATACTTTACCAATTGATGTAGTGTGGATGATACAGCTTTCATCTGATGAAGCCAGGGCCTTCCCAATAGCAAGTTGAACGTTGCAGGAACATCCATGACATGAAATTCAGCTTCGTGCTCAAATGGACCCACTGTTATTTGTACTTTGATTGTCCCCATCACGTCCAGACTAGTATTATCGTAGGCCCGGATCAATTGAGTAGTGGGCGTGAAATCTGCCGGCTTTAGCCCAATTGCATAAGCAGTGCATGTAGGGCAGACATTGATGGTTGATCCGATGTCAATCAGGACAATCGGGATCCATTTCTTTCTGCATTCCAATGATATGTACAGAGGCTTATTATGTTCTGATCCTTCTGTTAGCAGCTCTTTGTCAGCAAAAGTTATTGCTGGGATGGTTTCTCTTGCGGTGCTTAATGACACTAATTGCTTGGGAGTGGTGTCAATTGATAGCTTAGCCTTGTTCAACATTGACAACATTGCCTGTCGATGTTCTCGGGAAGCCATGAGAAGTCCCCAGATGGAGATGTTTGCTTGGATCTTTTTTAGCTGTCTTAAAACCAAGTCTTCTTCTACTTCTTTCTCCTTCTCTTTCTCTTTCTCTTTATCAACGTCTGTATCTTTGCCTGAGGACTCACCTTGGTCTAGTTGTGGAGGTTTAAAATAACGCCCACTCCTAGTTAGGTGATCAATTTCTTCAGAATACCAAGTCTCATCAGGCAAAGTACTACCCCACTCATCATCGGTGTGAGCAAGCTGCAGATAGCTATCATCCCACCATTCATCTTCGTTAACCGAAAGACAGTTGTCAGGTTCTACATGAATCACTCCCACGTTATACTCCGACAGACTTCCTGATTCTTCTTCTTTCTTGGAACCCCTTTCGTTGCCACTGTTTTCAAACTTTCCGTCGTCAGTTTTTTGTTCATCATTTTTCCCCTTAGTTTCCCCATCAAAACCTTCATCATCACTTGCCCAACCATGAGTAGCATTGAAACTTCTTGGATCCCACTACCGATCTGCACATTTCCCAAATCCAATTCCTCAAAGAATTTGAGAATGTCCAAGTCTTCTTCTAGATTGGCCAAGTCATCTAATCTATGTTCAAGCATATCTTCTCTAACGACATTGATGGTACATGAGTTGGGTAAGATAGCTTCGGTTTCAACTGGCCAATAGGTACTAGGTATTTGTTGGGATCATATCCTTCTTCCGGTAGTTTTCCAGTCTCAATCAGTGGTACTTCGGTTATGTCTTCTTTGGATCCTTCTTTTGATACGGTCTTTTCTACCTCAGCTTGTAATACCACCACCACTATGGTTTGTTTTGGCTTTGGCTAGGTTAGAGGTGCATCCATCATACATAAATCAATGCTCTCTGGAATGTATACCTCGGGTTTGGGTAGATGGACAGGTGTGATGTATATACTAGGGTTAAAGGTGGGAGAGAGTGTTGGATATGGTTAAGGCGAGGAGGTGGTTGATTTTTGTCATGGGGTGGCAACGGGTTGGTAATGACATTGGATTTTTGTGGTTGTGGGGGAGCTATGATCTTATTATCAATGAGGTTTTGGATTTCATGGCAAAGGCGAAAACATTGGTCAGTGTCATGTCCAGGTTGTTGATGAAAGGCACAGTATTTTGTAGGGTCGTGTTTGGCTAGGAGAGGATCAGAAAGAGGTCGGGGGTCCAGAGGCTTGAGATACCCTCTTTCTATCAAGATTTTCATAGCTTTGGCCGGGGACATGTAAAGAGGGTTAAAGGTTCTAACCATGGCTTAGGTTGAATTGGTTGTTTGTGGACTGGCATTGGCAAATAGGTCGGCCATTTGGCAGTGGTGGTAGTGACTGAATTGACCTCAGAAGGTCTTACAACTGTACTACTACTAGTAGTAGCATTAAAACTGCGAATCAAATGGCTTCTGAATAGGTTCCTTATCATTCATAATGATTCCTTGTTTGATGGCATCCTCTATCTGGACCCCTATTTCATGTAAGTCATTAAAAGTGAAGAGTGGGAGGACTATCATTTTTTTGTAACATCTTTCCATGTAGATTTCTGACTATCATACAGATTTGGTCTTTTTCGAGTGGTTTGTTGGTCATCATTGCTACTTTTGCCCTTCATCTAGTGACAAAAGCCACAAAACTTTCATTGGGCTCTTGGCGAGTTGCCTCCAAATCCTAAGTAGTTACCTCAATCTGGGTGTTGTAAGAATATTGGGTGATGAAAGCCTCAACTAACTCCTCCCAATTTTGTTTCACCGAGTCTTCTAACTTGGCATAACAGATGGCAGCCACTCCTAACAAAGTTCGTCCGAACAAAAAGAGCTTTTGCGGATGAGTCAAACCCATAGGCTTTAAGACATCAGAGAACAGGCGAATGTGCACCATTGGGTCACCGGAGCCATCAAACCTATCAATGTGTGGCATTTTAAACCGTTCTGGCAACTTCACAGCCGTCTCAGTGTACCCGTCTTCGATGTGTGGGATTAAATTAACTCCTTGTGACTTTTTGAAAAGTTTTTCCAACTTGGCCAGCTTCAACATAGTTGAGTCAGACTCAGGTGTTTCAGAGGGAAGGAGCCCTCCGACTGGTTGTGGAAAAGGAAATGATCCTCCTGAAGTTTGTGTAGAAACCCTCAGATCTTCTGGTGAATTAAGTTCGGGAAACTCGTCAGCTAGTGGAGGTGGAACTGGATGAGTCACCGGAGGTGGTTGAGTAATGGATGCCCCAGATGAGTGTTACAGTTCAACAAGAGTATTACCTTAAGCGGCAAGAGTAGTGCCTTGGGCAGCAACCGTAGTAGCAACGATATCCATGCTCTGTTGAAGGCCCAGTAGTATGTCTGCTATATTTTCTAAAATCTGAGCCATCACTGATTCTGGTGAATTGAGTGGTGATGATCTAACAAGTGAAGAAGGGGTATTTTGGACAGTTGATGAAGCTTTTGCTTTTCTTCGTGTAACCGGTGGCAAAGAAAGTAACACTGGCTGACCCTGCACCAAATCTGCACTTTTGCAAAGTCTACCAACGCAAATCCACAAAACTTGGGAGATATCAGACCTTTCGGAAGCTATAATGCTCGATTACCTTGTTGAAACAAAATGGGACCCCCGATTAGAATTTCATTAGCATTCTAGCTCAACTAATTATTGCTAACTCATGTGAAAAACTGAACTCAACCCCACAAACTGAAATGACTGAACCACTAATCTGAATCTAAGAATTCTCATACATTGCACATAACACATAGTAGGAAATAGAACAAACACCCCTATGGGGGCTAAGGTTACCCTGTCCTAACTTTGAAATGATCTAGGGTTTCACTATTCAAACAAGCGGCATCATACATCCTAGAAATGGAAGAACATCCTCTCCTTGGAAGGTGTTATAGCTCATTATATGCACAAGGTTAGCTCTACTGTAATGGTTAAAATCAAGATAACGTTACCAAAGAGTCCTTTGGGTCATAACCAATAAAGATCCCAGGAAATCAGAAGAGTCAAATAGCCTTTCTTCAGAGTCTGAGAACCTTAGATAGCAAAGCTAGATAGTAGAGCTACATAACAAAGCTACCCTTTTGACAAATCTCAAAAGGTTACAACACAAGGCCTCTAAAGTATCGTAAAAATAGGTGTAGTGTCACAAAAAGCTTGCATGTGTTCCTACCAGTATTTGGGCAACACAGGGACTTGAAGTGTATCAATGAATGCAATGCAATGAACATATAATTGAAAATAAAGGTCATATCATGGAGTTCGAGTCAAGGTTTTATAAAATCCCCAGCGGAGTCGCCAGAAACTGTAACATGGCCGGGGGGTACCAGCGCGCGTTAAACAATACGGACCCTCGAGATCTCTTTGATCTAGTCTCACGAGTGCAATGTGAAACATAGATGAGAGTCCAGATTTGGCAACTTTTATTGAAAATCCATTTTATTGCAATTTTGTCAAAAATGGACTGTGTCATCAGATCTCAGAGTCGCCACCTAATATTTATTTTGAAAAAATTAGGAAACCCATAACTCGTGCCAAGGCCACTGTTCATCGTAACCAAAGATGCTTGGCTCAGAACCTTAGGTATGAGAGGGGAAGGTCAATAATGAGCACCCCCGCCCACCCGATCAAAGATCGATCTTTACTAACCATGATATGAATTTTATTTTATTTATATGTTCATGTTCTGATTATTTAATAAATCCTAAAATTTACTATGTGAAGTATACAAGTATAGACTATGCCATCCATTTTGGAACAATTTGATATCATGCATTTTGAAAGAGTTTTGACGATGTACAACCCAAATAAATTGAGTTTACAAGCATGAAAAATCAACATCAAACAACACAACCTCCATCCACTGGCATTCATAGAGTTATATCACATAAGCAAATAGCCTCATGGTAGAATGCTAGACATAGTAAGAAAAACACACACAAACGGGATGCTAAAGTATAAAAACTTACATGTTTGACGTCCCACAAACAAGCTACAAAACAAAGTTAGTAAAATATGCATGATCTTATATACAAAATCCCAATGCAATTCACTCATGAGATGCAACTAAAGATTCGACTTCTAAAATATGATATGTGAATCATCTCAAGAACATGAGGTAGTGCACATAATCACATAGGAATTGATTAAATCTACAAATGCAAACTTAGCCGAATCAAGATGCATGAAACATGGATGCAAAGCATAACTATGATGAAAAATAAATATGATGTTTATGTACAAATAAAGAGAGCAAGTAAAAGAACGGGATAGAAAGAAGCGGGGCGGGGAATTATTACAACATTTTAAAGAATAATTACAAACCAAATTAGAGAGGGATGAGGAGAACATTACAACAAAATAAAAACCTCACAATATACTCAAAATAAAAAATAAATAAAATAAAAGCTTCATGTTCTTTGGAACTGCCGGCAGAAATTGGTCAATATTGGGAGATTATGCCATCTTGTTCGGAAGAAGCTAACCGACCGGCCAAATAAGCCGGCCGGCCAACTAGGCCAAGCAAAACCTGTCTTGTTGCGAAACCAAGAAAAGTAACAAACAAAAAATATGTAGGTGGCTCAACTAACCACTTCCGGTTAGATTAAAAAAAAAAAGAAAACAAATATAAAATAAAATAAAAAGTGCAAACTCAAAACATAAACCTAAAGCAATAAAACAAATATAAGATAGAACATGCAAGATTACAATAAAACTAATATGAGACTAATACAAGAAAAAAAAAATATGAGGTAGAACATGTAAGATTACAACAAAAATAATATGAAATTAAAGCATGCAAATAAAAATAAATAAATAATTACGAGCTAAACAAACCACTAGGATTATAACAACACACTATGAAATATAAAGTAAGAAAATAAATATGAGATAAACAAACCACTTGGATTATAACAAACCACTATGAAATAAGAAGTAAGAAAATAAATATGAGATATAAAATATAAGAAAATGAAAGACTAAAAATTCACCTTCCAAAGAAAAATTGAACTTCTTGATTTCCAAACTTCCTCTTGATCACTCTCAAGTGTAGGAAGTGTGTTCTCAAATCCTCAATTCGAAATTATAGAGTTTATGGAGTTTGTGGTATGGAAAGTGGCTAACTCTCTAGTTTTTCTCACTTTCAATCACTAAACACTCTTCATTATGATCAAGGCAATTGATCTTTGGCTATATCAGAATTTTTGGAGTGGTTTTGGTGTATGGAAATGAGGAATTTCAGTAGCTACAGAAAGTATGGGGTGTCTATGGAAGATAAGAATAATTTTGGCTCAAAAACTCAATTTTTCTCTCTTTTTTCACCCTTTTCTCACTCTTTTCTCTTCAATTTCGTGGTCCTCCCTCTCTCTTACAATATGCTCATTCTATATAGGCAATGAGGGAGATTAAAGTTCAAAAAGAATGTGGGAGACAAGGTGGGAGACAAGAATGTGATAAGAGGACAAATTTTCAAGGTGGTTGCATGGGATACTCCTTTATGGATGCCAACAAAACCTCTTTTTGACAATGGGGGATGATTAGGTATAATGGAGGATGACTGGGTGCACTTGAATGGATCAAAAAATAGGTAAATTGGGTGTCCCAACCGAACCAAAACCAAGAAAAATGGGGCTACTGCTATTTTGGGCCGAGTCAACAAAATCTGTTATTAAACCCAACTTCAAATGGGCATATCTCCCTTATCTGGACTTGGTTTTAGGTGATTCTTGGGTCTAAATTGAAGCCCCAGAAGTCTATTTGCCAATGGTGGTGGCCTCACATCTAAATTCTAAGTGTACAAAGAGATATGCCTAATTTAGTGAAGGTTGTTCATTTCTCTTGGGCCAAGTCAACAAAATCTGCTCTCAAGCCCAACTTCAAATGGGCATATCTCCCTTATCTAGACTTGGATTTAGGTGATTCTTGGGTCTAAATTGAAGCCCCAAAAGTCTAATTTCCAATGGGGGTAGCCTCACGTCTAAATTCCAAGTGTACAAAGAGATATTCCTAATTTAGTAAAGGATGTTCATTTCCTTCTTAATGATTTAATGCTCATTCTTTTTCTCAACTAGTTTTCTTCCATCCCCTCCCATTTCCTTCAACTCCAAACATATAGACAAGATATTTTTTTAAATATTTCTCAAAGAGTTCACCTCTCTTCCATTTATTTCCACTTTGTCCTTACTCGGTTTACTGCAAGGTGCAATATTTTAATTAAAATCGGAGCCTCAGAACATCGTATAAACATTTGGAAAAATATTTTGAAAGAGGGTTTTAAGATCTAAAATAGTTTGGCCAAAAATGTATGAAGGTTGGGATTAAAGCTCAAATTCCATCTCTGTTACTAAGGATTCTGTGAGAAACACATTCTAATTGTCATCATCGGGTAATCAAAAGAAAGCGCCCAAGTCTTAGAGCCGGTCAAAATGGGGTGTCTACAAGTGTAAAACACAATGTTCCGCTCGAGTACAAGAAGTGACACTCGAGCGTAGAATACACACTATCGGAGGTTTTGCAGACAAAGGACACTACTCGAGCTCAAGATTGGCCGCTCGAGCGTAGGAAGCGTCGCTCGAGTGTAGAATACACTCTTCCAGTATTTTGCAAGTCTACAAAAAATATTGAGGGTTTGTAAAGCCCGCTCAAGCGTACAAAGTGACGCTTGAACGAAGGATCAAAAATCTGGGCAACAAAGATTTGAAAACCAAGCAACCAATCTGTTCCAAACACAATCACAACAATCCAAAAGCTAAACTCAAGCTAGAATAAGGGGAAAAAGACATGAACAACATTCTGAAATCATAAAGCCCGAGTCCAGAGTACAAGATGGGTCGAGTCAAAACCGGAATCGCTATAAAAAATGTACTAAATTTTCTTATTTTTTATATTTTTTGGTATTTAGTGAATTTTTTAAAGATTTTTTGTAACGCCCTCAAAATAAAGAGGATAAACTGACCCAAGAGATTCATAATCATAATAGGAAATGTATTACTTTCATTTATTAGAGTTTAAATTACAAAAGAGATTACATGCGTTACACTTTCATAAATATTCATTCTGAAACTACAGCATATAACATTAATTAATAACAACAAAATAAATGTCCTAAGGACTTACATCTTTCCAAGAGATAACTTGGTTACAACAAAAATGAGAGTCATAAGCTCTTTCCAATTAAAGCCCTCAGCTTAAAAAGAAAACATATAGACATATAGATAACAAAAATAGAGCCTCCAACCCCGTCCTCTCAAACTGTCCCCTTGGAGGTGGCATGTTACCTGAACTTGAAAATGGTTTCCTAAGTAAGATGAGCCAAAGCCCAGTAGAGATATGCTAAAACAATAAATGAGAATTAATTAAGATATCAGCATTTATAAGCGTTTAATACTTGCAAACCAACTTACACCTTTTCCATGACAAATCAATATCGACATCTATATCTCAGTCCGTTTCTATTCATTTATCCAAATCAATTCATTGATATAGTTCATTGTTATCTAAACAATTCGAAACGAGACTACAACTCATTTATTAACACTTCAATAACAACCATTATTCAAACACTTCCATTTTCTTGCCATTTTACGGAATCACATCCGAGGGAACCGGCACCCATATACATATAAGATTTCGGGACTTTCACCCTGGACACTTCGGCCAACTTAATTTTCAATGGAGTCCATCCCTATCTCCTCCAAAAAAATGGAGTATATCCCCTATCTCCTCCCAAACAATGATACATATACAATGTATTTAAAAACGTTGTCATATACAATGACTAATCAAATCGCATATTCAATGGTTTAATCCAACCGTCATATTCAATGACATAAAGGGTGGGCAACGGTTTATCCGAACCGCTCAAACCGCCCAACCCGTATATAAATGGACGGTTTCGCAAACATAATGCGGGCGGATGCAGTCTGAAATATGACAGATTTGCGGGTCGCGGGTTAAACCCACAACCCACTGTAACAACGCGAGGGACCTCGATGCTACAGTTCGGACTCCCCTTTTTTGTTTGTTGCGGTTCTTAATCTGAACCAAAGAGTCCAACTCTGGCAAATCGTTTTGAGAAAAACAGATTTTGAAAATAAGTGCCAAACATGGACTGCTTTGCCAGATACAGAGTCGCCACCTAAATATTTTTTAAATGGGAAATTTAGGAAACCCTGACTCGGTGCCGAAGGCCACGTGTCCGTCATCACCAAAGTTGTCTTGGCTCGGGAGCTTAGGTACGATCGGGGAAGGTCAGCTATGAGCACCCCCTTTCGCCCGGTCCGAAGACCGGCCTCTACTAACCGTGATATCTAATTTTGAAAACGTTATGTGTTCTTGTTCCGGTTATTAGCCTAGAATTACTATGTTATGCGCGCAGTAAACAAGTATAGACTAGATTGCCTAATTTGGAAACAAGCATTGCATATCCGTTTGTCTTGAAAATGCTTTAGAATTTGCTACTCGCAAGTAGGCTAAAATACGGATTTCAACGAGTTTTTCCAACTCAAGCAATCTAACCTCCACCCACAGGCATTCAAGCAGTTATATCACATAAGCAGCTAGCCTCATGGTAATCATGTTGTCATGTTAGCATTCACACACATGTGATATGCTAAAGCATAAATACTTACATCGTACTCCGTGCCAAACAATAAACTAGTTAGCAAACATGCATGCCCTAGTTCATGTTAGAGTGACTAATGCATCGCATACAGAATGTGATTAGGATAGGCTCGGCTAACCCTAAAATGGCATGTGAAATGCAATCATTCGGTGCATGTATTCAAGTTAGATTTGAAGATACAATGCAGTTTGTATGATGTACCGAGCCCGGTGCATGTAAGACAAATGTATGTATGCACGCATGCATAGCATAAGGTATGCTAAAATAAACGTGCCCTAATCTACCATCGTAAGCGGGTAAATAAAAGGGAAGAAAGAAGTGGGGGTTGGAAGACATGTACACCACTTACACACGCTTATTACAGATTTGCCCTCGCTCGGAGGGACCAAAAGAATATACAAATTAATTAACTACGCAAGCTAATTAAATATTACAGACCAATTAAATTAACAAATTAATTAATCTAATTAAAACAGTAAAGCCCTCGGGAAGCGGGTCAGATGCAGCGCATGCTCGGGACTTGCTCGGAATCGCACTGCCATGCATAGTCTGCCTCTGTTTTCCCTGCTTTGCCCCTCTGAAGACTTCCAAAGCCTCAGAGATGCCTCTCTGAATACTGGGGATCACCACCGGCTGAAAGGGAACACCATCGGCTGAAGGATATGGTCATCGGCTGCAAATGAGACTATCGGCCACAAACACATTGCCGGTCGGCACTAAATGTTGCCGGTCGGCTGAAAATGTCTGCAGAACCTGCAACTCACAGCAGCAGAGGGCAAAATTTTGCATGGCAATGCTATTCAAGCTATGTATGCACTAATCACACTCCCTATCATGTTAATGACTCAAGGGAGGATGTGCCTCGATTCTCGGACCACCAATCACGCATTTCCATGCATGATAGCCCAAAGAATCGAGTGTGCACTTTCAATTTCAAATGCATGCAAACCATATAATCACACAAGGAAGCCTAACCTCTATCACACTCACTTCAAGAGGCCAAGCATGCACAATGCAATGCAATCCTAGACATGTTGGCTAACATGCAATATAGACAATGCAAGGCACTCATACAAACATACAAGTAAGCATGCAAGGCAAGCATGCAAACCAAATAAAAGAGGGAATTAGGCAACTCTAAATAGGCCTAAAACAGTGGCCAAAGTGCCCAAAAATGAAGGCTAAGCACACACACACGCATGCACATGTTAAGGCACAAACCTAAGCATTAAACAAGCAACTCTCAAACACACTTGAAAGAGGCTAAATATGGACAATTGGCATGGAATGAAAAGCTTTAAAATCATGTCAAAATGTGGTGCCAAACCAACCCAAATGAGACAAGCATAAGCATGCAAGCATGGTCCAAGTACTTGAGGCAAGTCATGAAGCTTTGAAGCACATTTAGCATAACAAACATGGCATGCATTAAACAACTAAAAACAGATTTTAGCATGTTAAAACAAGGCCAAAGGACTACTTAGATGGCATCTAAGTGGCTCAAATTCAAAGGCATGCACCATGGTCAAAACATAGGGCATACAACACATGCTCTCAAAGCAACAAAGAAGCAACTAAGGCAAGCATATGAGCATGCCAAAGGGACTGAAATTACATATTGGATGGTTCCAAACCACCAAAATGATGCAAGAAACACATGCTACACATTCACATACTTGAAGCATACAAGCCCAACAAGCCACAAATGCAAAGGAGCTATACTAAACATGCCAAAATCGATCCAAACAACTATGGACAGACCTAAAGCATGGCAAAATAAGCACAAAACATTCACAAGGCTAAGCCTAAAACATGCTCGAACAGAGGCTAACAACCTAAGGCATATTAAGGCAATTACAAGGCATTACATGGTAGGTATGCTAAGCATGCATGGTGTACCAAAACCAACACACAACATGATTATATTATGGCATAATAAGCATGAAATGCAGCCTAGACATGATCAACACACACTCTAACATAGGCTCCCTCAAGAGGCCAAAAAAAGGTCCCTTTCAAGGACAACAAGGAGAGGGGGTGGCCCTCCCCTTTGGAGACTTCAAGGCACCATCTCCACTTGAAATCCTCAAGATTTCAGTGGTGAAGAGGCCCAAACACCAAAGTCTCAAACTTGCACAAAATGGCACAAACCAAGGGCCTTACAAGGCCTAAGAGGGGTCAAACTTCCTAAAGCAAAAAACACTCTTAATAAACTATCAAGAGGGTTTAAAACAGAACTTTTTATGTTATACACTAAACACAAAAATAGTTCTAAGATAGGTAGAAATAGGATGCAAAAATGGGGAATAAAAGGAAGTTTCTTACCCTTGAAGACCACCTTCACAAAGGAGGACCATGCCTCCTTGAGCTTAAACCAGCCCCAAAACTCAAAATAATCCCAGAGAACCTCAATAGCCAAGGAAAGGTGTAATGGTAGGTGTTTGTATGCAATACTATGAACAAATGCACCTAGAACACTCAAGAAAGAAATAGATAGAGATAGAATGTATATGAGTTCTAACCCTAGAACCAGCTTCTAGCAATGTTTTCTCTCTAAAATGTCTAACCCTAATGCCAAGGAGGAGGGCTCCTCTTATAGGCAACCAATCTTGTAAAGCTTGTCAAGAAAGCTAACAAGAAGAGCATCCTCCATACACGTGTATGGAGGAACAAAATGCCAAACAACTGTCCCCAAAGTATCTAAAAAGCAGATGAACAAGAGTCGGTGGCCAAAAATGTCATTTTGACAAAAACGACTGCCGACCGGCAACAAAGAGTGCTGGCCGGCAATATATATTGCCGGTGGCAACAAAAACCAGTCGGCGGCCTCTAGCTAGTGCCGGTGGTGTGTGGGGATGCCTCAAAAGGCATTCCCTGCCCTTCCAAGGCAAAACACAAGTGTTTGGTGCAAAACCAGACACAAAACAGTCGAGTTCGGAGATCCTGAGACAAGGCGCGTAGCCGAGAACTCCGGGAACTCCAAACAAACACAAACATGGATAATCACCGAGTGTTCAAGCGGTGACGTCCAAGTCTTGAAGACGGTCAAAAATGGGGTGTCTACAGTTGCCCCTCTTTGACAGAACTCGAAAGTCATAACAATGACGGGAGTGAATGTCAAAGCCCAGAGACGACCCATTTTTGACAAGGCCGAAGACTTGGACAAACATGCACGACAAACAAAAATATGCACCCGAAGACAGGGGCAAAATGCAACTGAAAATGCAAGAAGCCGAGCATAACTTATGATCATGCAAAGAAAACTGTAACGAAGCACACATGCAACAGTTTTAAGCTAGCATACGCCAATCTACACTACAATGCAGAAAGGATGTAAGAGAATTATGCAATTCTCAATACGTCTCACTCGGAGGATACAATACCTGTGCGGCTCGTCCGGTTGCACCGGCCTCAAATGAACCGTACATACAATATCGTGCCTGAAAAGAAAACAAACTTAACAGGTACAATGTCGTTAGCAACATGCATGACAATGCAATAGAAAGTGCGCGACAACGCAAGTCGTGCATAGAGAAATGGTAGGATTGAACACATGTGAGTAAAGCAATGCACGCATGCACGCAATGTGTATGGAAAGAGAACTTGAACACATGTGAGTAAAGCAATGCACGCATGCACGCAATGTGTATATAAAGGAACTTGAACACATATCAGTAAAGCAATGCACGCATGCACGCAATGTGTGTAAAAAAGGAACTTGAACACATATAAGTAAAGCAATGCACACGTGCACGCAATGTGTATAAAAAAGGAACTTGAACACATATAAGTAAAGCAATGCACACGTGCACGCAATGTGTATAAAAAGGAACTTGAACACATATAAGTAAAGTAATGCACACATGCACGCAATGTGTATAAAAAGGAACTTGAACACATATAAGTAAAGCAATGCACACGTGCACGCAATGTGTATAAAAAGGAACTTGAACACATATCAGTAAAGCAATGCACGCAATGTGTGTAAAAAAGGAACTTGAACACATATAAGTAAAGCAATACACACGTGCACGCAATGTGTATAAAAAAGGAACTTGAACACATATAAGTAAAGCAATGCACACGTGCACGCAATGTGTATAAAAAGGAACTTGAACACATATAAGTAAAGCAATGCACACATGCACGCAATGTGTATAAAAAGGAACTTGAAGACATATAAGTAAAGCAATGCACACATGCACGCAATGTGTATAAAAAGGAATTTGAACACATATAAGTAAAGCAATGCACACGTGCACGCAATGTGTATAAAAATGAACTTGAACACATATAAGTAAAGCAATGCACACGTGCACGCAATGTGTATAAAAAGGAACTTGAACACATATAAGTAAAGCAATGCACACGTGCACGCAATGTGTATAAAAAGGAACTTGAACACATATAAGTAAAGCAATGCACACATGCACGCAATGTGTATAAAAAGGAATGTAAGACAATGCAAATGGGGTACGCATGCTAATGCAAATGACGACACGCATGCCAACGAAAATGTGACACGCATGCCAATGGAAATGAGGAGGCACACGTGCCTATGGGAATGAGGCACACGTGCCGATGAAGATGGGGCACGCATGCTAATGGGAATGAGATACGCATGCCGATGAAGATAGGGCACACATGCCAATGAAAATGAGGAGGCACACGTGTCGATGCAAATGGGGAGGCACACGTGCTGATGCAAATGGGGAGGCACACGTGCCGATGCAAATGAGGAGGCACACGTGCCGATGCAAATGAGGCGGCACATGTGCCGATGCAAATGAGGAGGCACACGTGCCGATGCAAATGAGGCACACATGCCAATGCGAATGGGGCACACGTGCCGATGCAAGTGAGGGGGCACACGTGCCGATGCAAGTGAGGAGGCACACGTGCCGATGAAAATGGGGCACACGTGCCAATGCGAATGGGGAGGCACACGTGCCGATGCAAGTGAGGAGACACACGTGCCGATGAAAACGGGGCACACGTGCCAATGAGGTACGCGTGCCTTAAAGGATGCAAGATGCTACCAATGAGGTACGCGTGCCTCAAAGGATGCAAGATGCTGCCAATGAGGTACGCGTGCCTCAAAGGAGATGTAAAACAATGCAAGTGTGACACGCATGCCACGCGAAATGTAAAACAATGCAAGTGTGACACGCATGCCACACGAAATGTAAAACAATGCAAGTGTGACACGCATGCCACACGAAATATAAAACAATGCAAGTGTGACACGCATGCCACACGAAATGTAAAACAATGCAAGTGTGACATGCATGCCACACGAAATGTAAAACCATGCAAGTGAACTCGAGTGCGCGACAACGCATGTTTTTTTTTTTGAAATGCATGCTAATGCAAGATAAGGAGATGCACGACAACACCAATGATGTGCGAGGCAACGACAACATGAATGATGTGCGAAGCGACGTATGTATTGAGATGCATGACAATGCATAACAACGCTTGTAATAAAATGCATGACAATGCATGAGGGATGTGCATGACAATGCAAGGGGTGCGTGTTACAACGCGTGTAGTACGTCCATAACAATGCAACTGTGAGGCGCATGACGGCGCGATGTAATGCACTGAAATAGTGCGATGAAAGCGTGCAACGCACACGAGGCAACTTTTGAATCTTGCAAAAGACAAAAGGATACAATCATTGCATGAATTTGAGTGCTACACCCAGAAGACGTGGTCCGAGGTCAAAACGGAGGCCGGTTGAGCGTCGGAGATACACTTTCTTGCACTTTCTCGCACTTTCTCGAGCTATGAAGACCCAAAACAACTCATATTGCCTAAACAAGGCTGTGGGAACACCACCGGCCGGGCTAGGAGGCCACCGGCTGTCCACCAGCTAAAAAAGAATTCCATCGGCCCAATATTCTGCCGGCTGGCACAAAATGTTGCCAACCGGCAAAAAGTTGCTGAGTCGGGGCAGATTCGACTTTTCGCTTCGGGTGTTTTAAAATAGGGTTTCGAAACCCTATTCTTTCACTTCTCCTCCGCCGAAAAACCAGACCCTCTCTCTCTAGGGCCTTTTTCTCTCCTCATTTCCTCATTTCTTTGCGTTCCCGTGCCTTTTTCGTCGTTCAATTCGCGAAGTTCATCTCGTTTCAAACATTTTGGACTGATTGAAACTTCGTTTCAACGCTCCTTTTGCTATTTTCACCTTTTTGGGACTTGTTCCCCTCGATTTCCTCTTCATTTCCATGCCTTTTCACATCCCGACCTTCCCGGCCATTTTCCACCCTCCCGGGGGTTGACTTTTCGGTTGACTCTTCGTATTCTGACCCGATTTTCTTTCTTTGACCACTTTCTCATCATTCTCGACATGGCGGACGACATTCCACGCGGTGGGACTTCCTTGGATCACGAGATGGATCCCAGGGTTGAGCTCCTCCCGTTGAGCGAGCGCCCATTCGACCCGGCGACCTACCGGCCGGCGGTTCATGTTCTGCCACCCGACGGACTGCGCCAGTTTAGGAGTTTCGACATGGCGTTGGATCCCGAGCTCTTGTTGCGCGAGCCTGCCTCCCACCTATCCTCCGGCGCTTCCGAGGTAACTTTCTTTTTCTATTTTACTTTCTGCGACGTAGAATGTTTAACTGCCAACTGCCATAGCTGATTACATTCTTTAACTGCTTAGTTCCGATACGCTAATATACTGTACATTGTAGTCGATTACAAACACGTTTGCATCTGATTATCTGTTTAAGACTCACACGCGCACACACTGTACTAGCCTTGAACCACTCTTAAAACACGGCACACACCGTACTTCACTGCAAACACCGACACCCGATACCTGTTTGAATCTGAAAATATGCACGCATGCCACATTTGCACAGAGCCACTCAAACATGCTGACGCATCATACATTGTAGTTTACTGTAAACACACCGGCATCCGGTATCTATTTGAATCTGATAAACTTGCACGCATGCCAAATTTGCACTGAACCACTCAAACACGTTGACGCATCACACGTTACAGTTCACTATAAGCACACCGGCACCCAGTATCTGTTTGAATCTGAATATATGCATGCATGCCAAATTTGCACTGGACCACTCAAACACGTTGACACATCACACGTTGTAGTTCACCGTAAACACACTGGGACCCGGTATCTGTTTGAATCTGATAAACTTGCACGTATGCCATATTTGCACTGAACCACTCAAACACGCTGACGCATCACACGTTACAGTTCACTATAAGCACACTGGCACCCGGTATCTGTTTGAATCTGAAAATATGCACGCATGCCACATTTGCACTGAACCACTCAAACACGCTGATGCATCACACGTTGTAGTTCACTATAAGCACACTGGCACCCGGTATCTGTTTGAATCTGAATATATGCACGCATGCCAAATTTGCACTGATTTTGACTGTTTCTTCAAAACTGTACATTTTATATTGCTTCGCAATTACTTGTTTGAAAACAGGGAGATTCCCATACCATCCGCGGGTATGGGAATACCGTCGCTCGTGAGTGGTACGCTGAGCTTCCCGACGCAGTTCGCCACATCGTAGACCAGGCTGGCTTTGGCGCCTTCTGCAGAGGACTCTCCAGGCTTACGACATGCAGACCTCTCCTCGCCGCTCTGGTGGAGAGGTGGTGGGATACCACCGATTCGTTTCATTTGTCTGCGACCGGGGACATGACGATGACCCCTTATGATTTCTCGATGCTCACAGGCATCGGGGTAGGGGGTGATCCGATCCCCTTTGACATTGACATGGATGAGTGGACCGCGGCTCAGGTCTACTTGCTTGGCGCGGCACCGCCTCTTGCGCGTCCCGGCTTTGTTCGATACTCCTGGTTCGAGGTGCAGTTCCGGGTCCAGCCCCTCCTTGTTGATGCAGCCCCGATGACCCAGGAGGCCGTGGAGAGATACGCACACGGCTTCCTCATGTTCCTATTTGGGACGACCATCTTCGCCGACCGGGCGAACACAGTGCCTCTCTGCCTTCTCAGCGCACTGGTGGATGTCAGAGACATTTTACATTATGACTGGGGTGGCGCCGCTCTGGCCACCCTTTATGGATATATGAGCTCAGCCTCCCGTGGCAGCAGACAGGTGCTTTCGGGGTTCTTGGCGTGCTGGGAGGTACATTTCTTTTACGCCTTTCATTTCAGTTCTATATTTTACGTACTCTGCATTGCACAATCCGTATCCGCTTCACACTTGTCATACCGCATACACACGGCACACATACTACTGCTTCACCGTTGTATTTGCTCGCCACACCGTACACTGCACAATACCCGCACAACACACGGCTCGCTATTTCGCTTTTATTCCATATTCGCTTTATATCCGATAAATGCACCGGTATTTATCTTGCGGTTGTCAGGGTTTATGCCTACTTTCCTAGGCTCGCTCCTGTACCCGATGCAGAGACCCCTCTGGTTGTCCCTTTTTCGCGTCGCTTTGACGGGAGATGCACCCGGAGGCCGCGAGAGACATTTAGCTTCTTCCGCCGCTACTTTGACACCATCACCCCCGCCAAGGTATGTTTTATTTGCAGTTCATTTAGGTTAAGCCTTTCCACTACATATTTTAATATGATGGGTAACAAACTGTATTTCAATTTCAGATCACCTGGCGGCCGTGGGCTCCACTGCCAGCGATTATGCGAGATCGGTTTGCCGGTGCCGATGAGACCTCACGCACGGATTACGCTCGAGGGCGATGCAGCCGGGCTTGGTACCTGGGTGAGCGTTTCTTACGCCAGACCCTAGGCTTACCTGAGCAGATAGTCCCGGTGCACCCTCCTGAGCACATGCGGGATACTGAGAGGTTCACTGCTGAGCTGATGGCGGACTACACCAATAGCTGGGAGGCAGACGACTTCAGAGGCGAGGGCCATTACTCGGAGTACGTCCGGACCTTCATTATGTGACCTCTGAGCGGTGGCCACCGAGCAGAGAGAGAGAGACCTGTGGCGCCAGCGGCTGGAGCAGGAGCTGGAGGGGGAGCGCCGAGGAGGGCTCGAGTCCGTGGCAGGGGTGGAGTTCAGCGAGGGCGGGGGTTTGGTTGGCCTGTTCTGCCCACTTCATTGACTTTCCGAGGGCAGGATGGGGCGACCTACCAGATCCCCTTTGCTCCTCCACCGGCTGATCACGAGCTTGTCGGTGTCCCCGACTTGCCTCCGGTATGTATTATCGCGTTTTTGTACAGTCATTTCATTTCAGTTTACTTGATATTCCACAGAATATTGATGCATCTGATACTTTCGCAGGCGTCTTCTGGGTACACCCGGCAGTCATTGGAGATGAATGCCTCCATGATGGGGATGCTACAGCGGACATTCGACCTCCTAGCCCTTCTGACATTAGGTATGTTCTTCGACCTGACCTCAAACCATACACAAACTGCTTTACATAATCTGATGCATAACACAACATCTGATAGACTGCTCACGGCATCTGATACACTGTACTCATACATTGCATTCTGCACTGATTCACTGCTCACGGCATACATACACTGTACTCATACACTGTATTTTGCACTGATTCACTGCTCACGACACTCACAGACTGTACTCATACACTGTATTTTGCACTGATAAACTGCTCACGGCATACATACACTGTACTCATACACTGTATTTTGCACTGATTCACTGCTCACGACACTCACAGACTGTACTCATACACTGTATTTTGCACTGATAAACTGCTCACAGTATTCTGATGCATTCGCCTTTCTTGCTTTTCAGCCTCCCTTCCCGATTCCTCCGGTGGGTGGCGCTCCAGCTGGACCTCCCATTTCTACTCGGGATGGCAGAGTATATCCCCGCACCAGAGGAGGGCGCACTCATGTCGGGAGCAGCTCGCGGGCTCCGGTTCCGGATGACGAGTCTGAGGCAGAGACAGAGGCGGAGGAGACCGGTGATGGCTCGGACTCGAGCTCAGACGGCGATGCCCCTGGTGGTGCCCCTGTTGATGACACTCCTGGACCTTCGTCCAGGAAAAGGACCAGGACAGATTGACGGCCCCAGAGCCATTTTGACATTTGATACAGATTTTTACTATTTTTCTTCCTTTTCGCATTTTTCCCTTTTTGCTAGTAATTAGGGTACTTTTGTACTGCCGCAGGCAGATTTTGTTTCCCAAAACTTATGTACTTGAAAAGATGATATGAAATGTGTGGTAGCCGAATAAATAGAGGAACGAAATCTGGTATACCCGAGGAGCCGGGAACTGAACGGCTCTATTCTGCTCAACTAGGACGCCGAATACGTTCTTAAGGCCGAATAGACTTGAGAAGGCATATCAGGACAAATGAAAGAATAATAAATAAAAAGTAGACTCTGGCCCCGAGGTCCAGAGAATGGATATAAATACAAGAGCTTCAGATTTGTAAAGGTATGTAAGAATCACTTCTAAAAACTTAGTGAACAAACTTTCTTGAGGAGAAGAACTGACTTGTCCGTCGGAGTGCTAATTCTGGCACCCCCGACTGGAGTATTTGTATCTTTGCAGGTGGCTAGCTGAGGATCATTGGCGTCTTTCAGGATTTGAAGAGTATTTTCAATCCACTTTCCCCTCAATTGGCGCCGTCTGTGGGAATACTCAAATATATCCATGAAAGACGTGACTGAAGATCCTCCGATAGCCACCGACGAGACCGCATAGAGAGACGACTTCACTCCGGCAAATACGCTTGGAAAGGAAACCGTCGCGCAGCGACGCGCCTCGAACTCTAACTCACCAACGACTTCAACGACGGAGACGATGCAAGCGACCATAGAACAAGCCAGACAGACCAAACAGAGTTTGGACAACATCATCGCTGAGAACGAACGCCTTCGCCGCGATCTGGCCTTAGAAAAAGCAAAGTCCAAACGGGCAGGGCTCAAGGTTCCTGAGCGATTCCCACGGGCAGGTCCTCAACGACCTCGAGGCCAACAGCACAATGCCGACGGTCGCCGCGCCTTAACCGATTACCTTGAGGAGGTGACAGAGGACGCACTTCACCCAAGAGGCATCCCGCTTGACACTGTGCATATGATATACAGCCTGCCGATAGCCCCGACTGTACATGAAATCCAGTCCCTTCCAAGCCCCCAGCATCAGCTCACACCAACAAAGCGACCCCGGCTCCGAGAAACGCCAAGCATCACCTTCGACGACTCTGATTTGAGCGGCGTAACACTCCCTCACGCAGATCCTCTGGTTGTTGCGCTACGCGTAAACAGGTTCACCGTTGAACGAGTCCTTATCGACCAGGGAAGCACTTCAGAGGTTATGTACTATAAAACCTTCATCAAACTCGGGTTCAACGATTCGAATCTGACTCCAGCTCCTTATCCACTATTCGGCTTCAACGCCAACCCGGAGTACCCATTGGGAAAGATCAGTCTACCACCCGCTCGAAGCGGTGGAAGAACGGTGGATGTGAAATTCTTGGTCGTCAGGCTACCGTCGCCGTACAATCTCATCATGGGGCGATCATGGTTGCATACCCTGCAGGCCGTTCCAAGCACCTACCACCAGCTGCTACGTTTCCCAACGGAACACGGCGTTGAGCAGATCCGTGGCTCTCAACAGTCAGCGCAAGCATGTTACCTTCTCGCCGCCAAGACGCCGAAGGAACTGCAAGTAAACTCCATTGAAGTGCTCAGTCGAGAGATCCTGGATGACGTCGGGCGTCAACCAAACAAAAAGGCCACGGAAGGTTTAGACCGGGTTGACATTGATGGAAGCCCGGAAAAGTTTTTTATGATCGGCGCCTCTCTGAGCCAGGTCGACAGACAGCAGCTGATCACTTTCTTACTCGGCAACCTCGACGTCTTTGCGTGGACTCCATACGAGATGCCGGGAGTAGACCCGTCAATCTCACAAAGATCACCTCATTGTCGACCCCCGGTGCAAGCTGATCATCCAGAAAGGCCGGCGACCCTCCGCAGAACCCACCGCCGCCGTTGTAGAAGAAGTTGACAAATTGCTTGACGCCGGAGCAATTAGAGAAGTCACCTACCCCACGTGGCTCTCCAACACAGTGGTGGTGAAAAAGAAAAATGGAACTTGGCGAGTGTGCGTCGGTTTCACAGATCTGAACAAAGCTTGCCCCAAAGATCGCTTCCCTTACCTAGAATTGACCAACTCGTCGATGCGACGGCACGCCACCGGCGCGCATGAGTTTCTCGATGCCTCTGAGAGGCTACCATCAGATCGCCATGAATCCGGATGATCAGGACAAAACTGCATTCCTCACTCCAAGAGGAACCTACTGCTACAGGGTTATGCCTTTTAGACTGAAGAATGCAGGGGCAACTTACCAAAAACTGGTCACCACGATATTCAAAGAACAGCTCGGACACACTATGGAAGTATACATCGATGACATGGTGGTCAAATCCAAAGAAGAACAAAACCATATAGCCGATTTGGAAAAGACATTCAACACCCTACGCAAATACAGAATAAAGCTAAACGCTTCCAAATGCGCATTCGGGATCGGCTCTGGCAAATTCCTAGGTTATATCGTCAACCACCAAGGAATCGAAGCCAACCCAAGGCAAGTCACAGCAATTTTGGAACTGAGTTCCCCCCATTCAGTGAAAGAAGTCCAAAAGTTGATGGGAATGGCTGCTGCACTCAACAGGTTCATCAGTCGATCTACAGATCGCTGCAGACAATTCTTTTAGACACTACGTCAGGGCAGAGCTTTCGAATTGACGAGTCTGAGGCAAAGACAGAGGCGGAGGAGACCGGTGATGGCTCGGACTCGAGCTCAGACGGCGATGCCCCTGGTGGTGCCCCTGTTGATGACGCTCCTGGACCTTCGTCCAGGAAGAGGACCAGGACAGATTGACTGCCCCAGAGCCATTTTGACATTTGATACAGATTTTTACTGTTTTTCTTCCTTTTCGCATTTTCCCCTTTTTGCTAGTAGTTAGGGTACTTTTGTACTGCCGCAGGCAGATTTTGTTTCCCAAAACTTATGTACTTGAAAAGATAATATGAAATGAAACAAACTTTTTGTCTGAAAAAGTGTTTACATTTGTGTATATTTCATACCCTGCACTGTATTGCATCATATTACACCTCAAATGTAAATGATATTGATCTGTTGTCTGAAAAGTGAATACTTGTAGTTTGAGCACTTGCACTATGATAATCGGATAACCAACCAACTAACAGCAAACAACTCATACAAACCACTACTCAAACTGCATAATACAGCCCATACTCTACTGGGGATTGATCTGCATCTGACCCATAACACGGCACCTTATTCATTACAACGCAGAAACCCTGAACAAATAACCCAATCTGACAAGACGGATCACAAAACTGACACGGTTGCAGTTGAAACACACCCGGATGTCCCAAATTTTCCCTCTCCTTCTCTTGCTTTGCACGAATGTAGAGAATGACACAGCATTCTGAGCACAGACGATTTTTTTTTTTTTTTTTTTTTTTTGAAATAAGGAAGGGTTTTCAACCGGGGTGTCGAGCCTACCACAGAACACAGCGGAAGGACTCAAACAAAGAAATAAAAGGCACACGACCTAACACAACGAGACACACTTGGAAAAGACTCAAAGCCAAAATTGAGACCGACAAATCAAAAGACACGACACACGGACATGTTTACAAAAAGGCCTCAAATCTCGATGAGCCAATTCCTCCGGGTATTATTCCCACCCTTTCTGATTTGTGATACTCACATCGCTCGGCCCTCAGGCTCGGTTTTTCTCTCAAAACCCTTTTCTCACTTCTCTCTCTGCTTACACCTCTCTATTCTTCATTCTCTTATTTCTTTATCCCTCCCCAGGGTGGTTAATGGATGAATAGGAAGTCGCAGGTTCACACCCAGCACTGTTAGCTCACAGCTATTTCTCCCAGTGGATAGAGTGCCTTTCTGGCAAGTATGTTAACGGGGGAAAGACAGAAGACCTGACTCAATTGTGCCCCTAGTTCGTCACTTTGACCATTTTTTTTGTTTTCTTCCTAAAACAGTTTTGATCAAAACGAGAGTTGGATTAACACACTTATTCGATTTTTGATTTGAAAATCATGCGAATCGAGCTGTGAGCACTGAAAATTTTCCTTTTTGGGTCCAAACATGGTCCAATTTTGGAAAATGAAACAGTTTTCGAGAAAATAGTCAACTTCAGTAAAAAATTTCAAAAACTATTTTTGCAAACAATCAACGCTCAACGAGCGCGGAACTTACCCTCGAGATATGCAACCTCGGATCGGGGACGATGGAAAATTGCCCCTGGCTTAAAGGGGGGGATAAGGCAACGGAAAGTTGCCCCTAGTTTGGATGGCAACTCAGGGCAACTTATGGCACTGTACGGTAACGGAAAGTTGCCCCTTGTTTAGATGATGCCGCGGCATTTTTGTGAGCCAGTCCTCGTTGATGACGATCGGACCCTCGGACGCGGAGGAGGCGAAGACGGTTTGAATCAATATATGGACACAGTCACCTGGAAGGTGTTGGTGATTGGACTTCAAGAGGAAGCTGATCACGTAGCCCTAGGTTGCTGCAATCGAGACATTGGATTCGGAGGAGGCACAAGTGATCAAAACCATGACATGGACTGAGATGCTATGGAAGCGTTGGGGGCTGGACTTCAGGATGAAGTTGCCTACATATCCCAAACATGGGAATCAAGCCTTACGTAGTTCCGGTTAAGGTACACTCGGGTATTTTAACCTTCACTGTTTAGGCTCTAACTTTTGCCAAGGTGCCCAATGCGGGTTTTCGACCTTGCGAGCTATGTTCTTCTTTTTCTTTCTTTTTCTTTTCTTTTGCATTTTCATTTCTTTTCTTTCTTTTCTTTTGCTATTCTTCGTTCTTTTCTTTTCTCTTCTTTTTTTGCTTCTTTTTTTTCTTTTTTGCTTTTCTTTTTCTTTGCTCTAACTTTTGCCTGGGCCGCCCTTCCGGGTTTTCGGACCAGCGAGCCTCTCAAAGGGTAAAAAGTGTAGCAAGCCCATGCCAAATTGTTTTGAGATTGAAGCCTTTCTGTGTCGAGGAGAATGACTGTTGTGTTGATTTGCAGAAAAGTCCATCGCGGCTACTTCATAAGCCTTGCCTGGTGGGCTCTGATCTTCTTAATCTGGCTTTGGTGCCTCTTGCTCGAGAGCTGCCTCAAAATGGGTCACACAGGCGTTTCATGGCACTGAATGTTTTGAACGGACTCCAGGTTTGAACAGATAAGTTGAATCTTGAGGCTGAGAGCGATCCTAGGCTGCACAATCTCAAGAGCGATTCCACACAGATCTTCGCAAGACTGCGCGAAACATTTTGTTTTTGAAAGTTTTTAAGAAAGCGACAAACCGCTCGTACCGAAGATAGTGCGGAACCAGTCTGGATCGAACCAGGATCCTTCTCAGTACTCACGCCGACAAGCATGATTTCATTCATTAAAAGCTTAGCATGCCTCTCTTTCTCTCAAAATGATCAAAATTTTACAAAACCTGAGGAATTACTTCCTCTTCGTTTTCATTACCGCAGTGTTCGAAAAGGGGTTTTATGAAAAGCTTAGGTCATTACGACGATGTTTAAGGCACAAGAGAGTAGGCGAAATGTACTGTCGTTCCATTCACATCTTCTGGCACGGCTGACTCAAACAGCAACAAATACGGAACGTGATAGCCACAGCTGTTTCATTCAGATTCTCTGATTGCGACTGGCTCCTCAACCGAGACAGATTCAAAAGGAAAAACAACAGGATAATTACAAAACGATGTTCGAGGCAACAACCTCGGAATCACCTGACATTCTATACAAGAGGGATTGACTTATTACAACAAGACAGACCCTGTTAAGCAAAAAGACTGACTCAATATAGAAAGACAGACTTAAGACAAAACAAAAGACTAACCCGACACCCAAGTCAGAATTTACAAAATTAATCATTAACAGATGCCCAAAAATGCGTGCCAAACGCTACATCCAAAAATGTGCCAGGCACTGCCCGCAGGCGGTTCACCTTCTGATTACATACTCGCGGTATCTGTGTCCTCAAAATCCAACAACTGGGTGGTGACGGACTTTGCTGAGGTGGGAGGGAGGATAACCTCGTTGTCAATCAAATCTTGCACCTCATGACGGAGGCAGAAACAATTGTCGGTAGCATGGCCTGTCTGCTGGTGGTACGCACAGTACTGAGCAGGGTCATGAGTATCAGGGAGATTCTTCGGGAGAGGCCGAGGCTCCAGGGGTTTAAGGTGTCCCCTCTCGGCAAGGATCTGAAGTGCCTTGGACAATGGCATGTAGAGAGCATGGAAGACCCTGCGCCCTCGGGGTAGGTACTTTGGAGCCTGAGCACTCTTGCTAGATGCACTAGCGAACGGATCGGCGGGTGCAGCCTTGGATTTCTGATCCTTTTCGGATGCGAGGTTGGGAGCGGGAAGAACTGTTTTGGTATGACGGGGCCTATCTCGGTTCTCTGATTGACTGGAATTGCCCTCAGGCGGAGTGGGGAAAGCATCCTCCACAGTTTTTGACATAACCGCGGATATCTGTTGCTTGTTCATTCCTCCGGCTTTCAAAGCCTCTACTGCCCACAGCAGTTGTTCGATAGGGTCGGCATCTGCCTTCATCTTACCTTTGTCCCCAGCCTCAGCTTGATCTAGAGTTTGGTTTGTTGCATCGTTGCCATAGCTGGAGGTCATCTCCGGTTGGCTGAGTTCAATTACAATTCATCCCAATAGAGGGGGCTCTTGGGGTATAAAGCCTCCGGCATATGGTGCGGCTGGTGGTGAGGCAGACATCCCATAGGTGAGATCCGCCACGGATCTTTGAAGATCACCTATCATTCCCATTAGTTCAAATGTAGTAGGCTCGCGAGCCTGATATAGTTGAGGGGTCCAAATTGGGTGTGCGACAGGCGACCTGGGCGGATGCGACATATCAACATTAGCCTCACCTTGCGGGGTGATTGCTTGACTCAATGCGGCCGTCATGACCACGACCTCTTCTGAATTCTGCGTCATGCTCAGTCCTGCCTCAGCAAGGAGAAGACACTAGCCGCTCGGATCGACCCTCAATCTCTCGAATCAAACGGAAAACAAGCGATTTCAAATTTCAAACAGATCAAACACGGTGTGGCGAACAATTGCGACTTCTACTATCGATCATCGTTCCGTAATCACTGTTCAAAACAGAATTGATACCCGCAGACATAACTGATTCTCAACAACACTGATACTAGTGCCCTCGGGCCTGATGCTCAAACTTTGCAAACTAATATATACGTTCCCTGCAGAGATACACTCTAAAAGCATATAGTAGGTAAATGAGAGCCAATACACCCCTATGTTGGGGTAGGGTTTCCCTGTCCTATTTTGTCGAGCTAGGGTTTCACCACGACGCAATGTTTCAAACAACCTATATCGGGTAAGCAACCTGTCCTAGTTTGGAATGGTCACTACAGATCCGAAATATGCACTAGGTCGAATGGTCAAAAGGGCGCCCTGGTAAAACCGGGGTTTGTGTTCTACATCGGCAGAGCTCGAATCGACCATTTTATGGTCATGCCTTGACAAGACAAGCCTCCAAAGAAACCGCCAGAATAACAGATGGCCAACACGGTGTCCTAGGCGCACTAATGCACATGCAATGCAAAAGACACATAAATGAAATCAAACAGATATCACGAGTTCGAGTCAAGCTCTCTAAAATCCCAAAGAGTCGCCAAATCAGAATAACGCGAGGACCTCGATGCTACGATTCGGACTCCTTTTTTTGTTTGTTGCGGTTCTTAATCAACCAAAGAGTCCAACTCGCAAATCGTTTTGAAAAACAGATTTTGAAAAGAAGTGCCAAACATGGATCGCTTTGCGATCTGAGTCGCCACCTAAATATTTTTAAATGGGAAATTTAGGAAACCGGTGTCAAGGCCACGACTGCGGTCCGTCATCACCAAAGTTGTCTTGGCTCGGGAGCTTGGGTACGATCGGGGAAGGTCAGCTATGAGCACCCCCTTTCGCCCGGTCCGAAGATCGGTCTCTACTAACCGTGATATCTAATTTTGAAAACGTTATGTGTTCTTGTTCCGGTTATTAGCCTAGAATTACTATGTTATGCGCACAGTAAACAAGTATAGACTAAATTGCCTAATTTGGAAACAAGCATTGCATATCCGTTTGTCTTGAAAATGCTTTGGAATTTGCTACTCGCAAGTAGGCTAAAATACGGATTTCAACGAGTTTTTCCAACTCAAGCAATCTAACCTCCACCCACAGGCATTCAAGCAGTTATATCACATAAGCAGCTAGCCTCATGGTAATCATGCTGTCATGTTAGCATTCACACACATGCGATATGCTAAAGCATAAATACTTACATCGTACTCCGTGCCAAAACAATAAACTAGTTAGCAAACATGCATGCCCTAGTTCATGTTAGAGTGACTAATACATCGCATACAGAATGTGATTAGGATAGGCTCGGCTAACCCTAAAATGGCATGTGAAATGCAATCATTCGGTGCACGTATTCAAGTTAGATTTGAAGATACAATGCAGTTTGTATGATGTACCGAGCCCGGTGCATGTAAGACAAATGTATGTATGCACGCATGCATAGCATAAGGTATGCTAAAATAAACGTGCCCTAATCTACCATCGTAAGCGGGTAAATAAAATGGAAGAAAGAAGTGGGGGTTGGAAGACATGCACACCACTTACACACGCTTATTACAGATTTGCCCTCGCTCGAAGAGACCAAAAGAATATACAAATTAATTAACTACGCAAGCTAATTAAATATTACAGACTAATTAAATTAACAAATTAATTAATCTAATTAAAACAGTAAAGCCCTCGGGAAGCGGGTCAGATGCAGCGCATGCTCGGGACTTGCTCGGAATCGCACTGCCATGCATAGTCTGCCTCTGTTTTCCCTGCTTTGCCCCTCTGAATACTAGGGATCACCACCGGCTGAAAGGGAACACCACCAGCTGAAGGATATGGTCATCGGCTGCAAATGAGACTATCGGCCACAAATACATTGTCGGTCGGCACTAAATGTTGCCGGTCGGCTGAAAATGTCTGCAGAACCTGCAACTCACATCAGCAGAGGGCAGAATCTTGCATGGCAATGCTATTCAAGCTATGTATGCACCAATCACACTCCCTATCATGTTAATGACTCAAGGGAGGATGTGCCTCGATTCTCGGACCACCAATCACGCATTTCCATGCATGATAGCCCAAAGAATCGAGTGTGCACTTTCAATTTCAAATGCATGCAAACCATATAATCACACAAGGAAGCCTAACCTCTATCACACTCACTTCAAGAGGCCAAGCATGCACAATGCAATGCAATCCTAGACATGTTGGCTAACATGCAATATAGACAATGCAAGGCACTCATACAAACATACAAGCAAGCATGCAAGGCAAGCATGCAAACCGAATAAAAGAGGGACTTAAACATGAATTAGGAAACTCTAAATAGGCCTAAAATAGTGGCCAAAGTGCCCAAAAATGAAGGCTAAGCACACACACACGCATGCACATGTGAAGGCACAAACTTAAGCATTAAACAAGCAACTCTCAAACACACTTGAAAGAGGCTAAATATGGACAATTGGCATGGAATGAAAAGCTTTAAAATCATGTCAAAATGTGGTGCCAAACCAACCCAAATGAGACAAGCATAAGCATGCAAGCATGGTCCAAGTACTTGAGGCAAGTCATGAAGCTTTGAAGCACATTTAGCATAACAAACATGGCATGCATTAAACAACTAAAAAAAGATTTTAGCATGTTAAAACAAGGCCAAAGGACTACTTAGATGGCATCTAAGTGGCTCAAATTCAAAGGCATGCACCATGGTCAAAACATAGGGCATACAACACATGCTCTCAAAGCAACAAAGAAGCAACTAAGGCAAGCATATGAGCATGCCAAAGGGACTGAAATTACATGTTGGATGGTTCCAAACCACCAAAACGATGCAAGCAACACATGCTACACATTCACATACTTGAAGCATACAAGCCCGACAAGCCATAAATGCAAATGAGCTATACTAAGCATGCCAAAATCGATCCAAACAACTATGGACAGACCTAAAGCATGGCAAAATAAGCACAAAACATTCACAAGGCTAAGCCTAAAACATGCTCGAACAGAGGCTAACAACCTAAGGCATATTAAGGCAATTACAAGGTATTACATGGTAGGTATGCTAAGCATGCATGGTGTACCAAAACCAACACACAACATGATTATATTATGGCATAATAAGCATGAAATGCATCCTAGACATGATCAACACACACTCTAACATAGGCTCCCTCAAGAGGCCAAAAAAAGGTCCCTTTCAAGGACAACAAGGAGAGGGGGTGGCCCTCCCCTTATGGAGGCTTCAAGGCACCATCTCCACCACTGAAATCCCTCAAGATTTTAGTGGTGAAGAGGCCCAAACACCAAAGTCTCGAAACTTGCACAAAATGGCACAAAACAAGGGCCTTACAAGGCCTAAGAGGGGTCAAACTTCCCCAAAGCACAAAACACTCTTAATAAACTATCAAGAGGGCCTAAAAACAGAACTTTTTTATGTTATACACTAAACACAAAAATAGTTCTAAGATAGGTAGAAATAGGATGCAAAAATGGGGAATAAAAGGGAAGTTTTTTACCCTTGAAGACCACCTTCACAAAGGGAGGACCAGCTGCCTCCTTGAGCTTAAACCAGCCCCAAAACTCTGAAAATAATCCCTTAGAACCTCAATAGCCAAGGAAAGGTGTAATGGTAGGTGTTTGTATGCAATACTATGAACAAATGCACCTAGAACACTCAAGAGAGAAATAGATAGAGATAGAATGTATATGAGTTCTAACCCTAGAACCAGAGCTTCTAGCAATGTTTTTCTCTCTAAAATGTCTAACCCTAATGCCAAGGGAGGAGGGCTCCTCTTATAGGCAACCAATCTTGTAAAGCTTGTCAAGAAAGCTAACAAGAAGAGCATCCCTCCATACACGTGTATGGAGGGGAACAAAATGCCAAACAGCTGTCCCAAAATATCTGAAAAAGCAGATGAACAGTAGTCGGCTGGCCAAAAATGTCATTTTGACAAAAATGACTGCCGACCGGCAATATATATTGCCGGTGGCAACAAAAACCAGCCGGTGGCCTCTAGCTAGTGCCGGTGGTGTGTGGGGATGCCTCAAAAGGCATTCCCTGCCCTTCCAAGGAAAAACACAAGTGTTTGGTGCAAAACCAGACACAAAACAGTCAAGTTCGGAGATCCTGAGACAAGGCGCGTAGCCAAGAACTCCGGGAACTCCAAACAAACACAAACATGGATAATCACCGAGTGTTCAAACGGTGACATCCAAGTCTTGAGGACGGTCAAAAATGGGGTGTCTACACCCACGAAAACAGCCCGCACTTTAATTATTATTTTTTTTTTTTATATACTAATTTTGTAACTTTAACAGGAGCACCATTATGTTCTCTATGACACTAGGATCCTTATTTTTAAGTATTTCTCAACTTTCTTAATACCGTAGAATTATCAAGTCCTAAACTTGGTTTCTTATATGATTTTCATTAGTGACTCATCCACTTTTTCCTAATAAAATTTTCCTTCTGGTGGTCAATGGAGCTTCTAGTTTGATTATTAATTACTGAACTGGCAATTCTAATTGAATACAACCTTTAATGCATTGATATACATTTTTTTCATGGCAAAAATGCTAGTGTAGGGTTTCTTTGTTTTGGGTACTTTCATTTAATGCATTGATATTCAATTTTTATTTGTAAACTCATCAGAAAATTGTTGTCAAATGATCACAAATATATAAAATGAATCTGATGCCTAAATTCGATGGGAAAAAAAAAAACTCAAAAATTAATTTTTAAAGAAAAAAGTGTAAACCATAAACCGCCACAACCACCCGCACATCTGCAAACTCTATCCGCACAAACTGCAAACCGCACTGCAGGCGATTACGGGTTGACTTTTTCCCAAACCGCATAGATGCGGGCGGGTCAAAACTAAACCGCAAACTGCACAAAACCGATCCGCGAGCACTCTTAATAATTCAATTGATTAGTTTCAATTCACCTAATCCTCATGCAGTTTCTACAACAATCATAGCTATCCTCCACCAATAGCCCAAAACAAATATACAATCTATCAAACAGATAATTTACCAAATTTCCATAGGTGAGTGACTTATAAATCCAACTATTCCAATTTCATATTTCCCACATCAATTTCATTATTTATACAAAACAATTTATTAACACAAATTAGGGCAAGTTTCCCCCATTTTCCAAACATTAACCCCAAAATCCAATTTCACCAATTATCAAGTAACATACATATATAGAGCCAAATATAGAAAACCCCTCTTTCGAAATTCAAACCCAAACCCTAGTTTCATCCAAATCCTCCCAAATCCCACCATTTATACAAAATGACAAACACCTAGGTTAAAATTCATATTAAAGAGTAAAATATCCCTACCTCAAGTGGAGAAGCTCAAAGGAGAGAAGGAGAAATCTTGAAGATGCCCAAAACTCCAACTTTCTTGGATCAAATGGAAGCTCACAAGTTGCTCTACCTTTTTCTCAACGGGAGCAGAGTAGAAACTCTTAGATTCTAAGGGATTTGTAGAGAGAAGTTGGACTTTTAGACAGAGAGACAGCCGATCTAGGGTTTTTAGCAAAAAGAGATTCAAAAAGTGATGTAAAACTCCTTTGCTGCGAACTGATATACGCAGTCCTCGCTCGAGCGAAGGAGTTGTCACTCGAGCTACCAGACACAACAAGTGACCTCGCTCGAGCGCAAGAAGCGACACTCAAGCGTAGAATGCAAAGTTTCAGGTCTACCACGGACGCACACGCACGCTCAAGGGTAAGAAGTCTCGCTCCAGCGAAGAAGAAATTTCACCAGACTCGCTCAAGTGTAAGAAGCTTCACTCAAGCGAAGAATTTCCCCTTCCCAGAAAAACTGCATTTGGGAGAAAAACCTGAAGACCCTCAAACCTTGCTCGAGCACAAGAAGCCCCGCTCGAGCGAAAAGGCCAAAATCTAGGCGACAAAATATAAACCAACCAACAACCAACCTGTTCCAAACTCGCCCAACAAGTTCTAAAGCTCAAATACAAAGGGTCAAAGGGGGAAAAAGACATGGATACAATGTTCAATCGTGGAACCCAAGTCTGGAACACAATGAAGGCCGAGCAAAACCGGGATCGCTATATTTTTTTTCACAAATATTATACTTTTTAAGTGTATTTATGTTAGGTGTATCTAAAAATTAAAAATAATTACTTAAAATATTAAAAAAATATATTGAAAATAAAAAAAGTAAATTTTTTTAAAAAGTATTTTCTGAATACCAAAAATAAACAAGCTGAACTTTGAATTATTTTGGGAAGATGGTTAAAAATAGACTTTTTAATTTTTTTAACAAAACATTTAAAAAATATTAAAAATAATATAATCTATCTATATATCTATACTTACTATATATTAAGCAAAAGAGGGTTTTTAACCCCAAGCCTTGTAGGATTTCCAATCTCCCAATCTAAATTTTCTGATTTTTTGATTTAAAAAAAAAAAAAAAAAACCTTAGCATTTATTAACTTCTCCCAACTCCCAAATCTTGCCCTCATAATAACACTTTAATGCATTAAAAACAAGTATAAAAAAAAATTTCTTGAAAAGTCCAACACATATGATTATTATCAAAATATTAAACTTTAATATAATATAATAAAAAAAAAGACATTTAATTCCTTAAAAAGTCTAATACATATGATTATTATCAAAATATTAAATTTTAATATAATATAAAAAAGCAAAAAAAGAAGACATTTTTAAAAAAAAAAAAGAAAAAAAGAAGACAATTAAAAATCGCAATTCACATATATAGATAATTGTAAATACAATCCGTGCATAGCACGGGTGATATGCTAGTAAATATTAAGCAAAATGGGATTTTTAACCTCAAAGCCTGTGGGAGCTTCAATATCCCAATCTGAATTTTCTAAATTTTTTATTTAAAAAAAACTCAGCATTTATTGATTTGGTCAAAATCTCATGATCAACATTTATTAATTTTTTTCAATCTACATGTCTTTCCACATGCCTGCATTTATTGATTTGGTCAAAATTTCCTGATCAGCATTTAAAATCCCTCATATAAATAATTATAGATACAATCTGTATATAGTTACTGCAGTATCTTTTTCAACTTCTCTCATACACTATGGTTAGTGATAAGATTGTTAAATTATTTTTATAAAAAATCTTTAAAAACATAATTTATATATTTAAAAAAAATCTAAAACAAATATAAATATCTATAATTATCCCGTGCATAGTACGGGTGATAGGCTAGTTTATACTATATATTAAGCAAAAGGGGGTTTTTAACTCCAAGTCTTGTGGGAGCTCCAATCTCTCAATCTAAATTTCTTGATTTTTTTATTTAAAAAAAAAAAAAAAAAACCTTAGCATTTATTAACTTCTCCCAACCCCCAAGTCTTACCCTCATAATAACACTTTAATACATTAAAAACAAGCATAAAAAAAATTCTTTAAAATCCAACACATATGAATTCCTTGAAATGTAACGCCCTCAAAAAAATACATAAATCCCATCATATTAGACATGTAATGGTATAAAGAAATCAACACCTTTTCATTCATCAAAGTAATTCTTACAACAATATTACATGTTAACAACAAAAGCAAGTGCCCTATAGGCTTACAGCTTTCCAAGTTAACACTTGGTTTCACAAAAGAAGAGTACTAACTCTATACAAAATAAGCCCATGGCTTGATGTACATGTAATACAACAAAATAATCAAAAAAAAAAAGGTCTTCAACTCCCACATCCATCCAAGCTATGTCCTTGGAGGTGGCATGCTACCTGTACCTGAAAATGGTATCCCATATAGGGTGAGCCAACGCCTAGTAGAGATATGCTAAACACAATATGAGCAATGACTAAGACATTAGCAATTGATAAATGTTCAATTCCCATAAATCAATTCATAACCCATTTCTTATCAACTTCACAATTTACATCAACGGCTCAGAACCTGACCAACCACTTGTGTGAGACAGTGACTCATATTAAACGTTGTCCATTTACAATAGATAAACATAATAGTTGTATCAACATTTCTACAAATAAGCATACAAGTTGTATCCACTTTTCGACAGATAAGCGTATTAGCTATATCAACACTTCCAATGATAAACATATGAGTTGTATCAACACTTCCTTAGATAAGCATATTAGCTATATCTACACATTAACTGACAAGCGTATAAGCTGCATCAGTGGAGTCCATCCCCTATCTCCTCCCCATCAATAACCGGTTTAGAGGTCCATTCCCTATCTTCCCCTAAACCGTGGAGTACATCCCCTATCTCCTCCCATACACACACAATGTATATACATATAAGTCATATACACAATCAATCAATACATATCGTTAATGTATTCTATCAACCGTCATACTCTATGACACGTTCAATTGATTAGTTCTAGTTTGCCTAATCATCACGCATTGTCTAAAACAATCAAAACTACCCTCCACCGGTAGCCCAAGCAATTATTTCTAAACAGATAATAAAAACTCCAACAGATAAAATATCAATGTTTTAAAAGGGAGCGATTAATAAATCCAACTCCATCATTCTACCATATACTGAGCCAATTTCATTATTTCCAACTCAATTCCATATAACCACATTTAGCCGAAATTAATTATACCAATTAATTTATACAACAAATTAGGGTTTTCTACCCCATTTCCAAATATTGACCCAATGGTCTATACATCAACAACCAACAACAATATTATTATTTTGAAATCCAAAATACACATTTTTAGGATCAAAATAACAAAACCCCTTTTTAACCTTTTTTAAACCCTAACTCCCAAAATCAACCATTTAACAAAATGCCCAAAAATCCATGTCAAAACCCATAGTAGTGAGTAGGAATCTCTACCTCAAAAGATGAAACCCAACGATGGAGATGACGACAGTGAAGATGCTCCAAATCCTGAGATTCTTGGATCAAAGGATAGTCCACGACGATCAACAACCTTTTTGTAAAGGCCAAAGGTTTGGAAAACACTCTAGCTAGATCAACACTTAGAGAGAAGTGAAGAATTTAGAGAGAGAAGCTCTCAAATGGTGTTTTTGAAAAGTAAGAGAGAGAATGAGGTTGTAAAAAGTGATCTAAAAATGCCCGACTGTCTTGATATCGACATATGCGCCGGCGTAAAACACAACGCTCGAGCGTCAAGAACAAAAATCTGGGTCCGCTCGAGGATAAGAAGACCCGCTCGAGCGCCAAGACACATGAATAAAGTACATCCGCTCGAGCGCGAAAACCCGTCCGCTCGAGCGCAGATTTCCCCCTCCCAGAGCTTACACCAACAAGGTATTACCCGCTCGAGCGCCGACAAGCCCGCTCGAGCATAGAAATCACATCTGCAGAAGTTTTGCAGAAAACAAAATACTGTGAGTATGTAAATCCCGCTCGAGCGCAAGAAGTCCCGCTCGAGCGGACAGCCAAAAACCAAAACCCGCTTGAGCATAACACCAAAAACCTGGGCAACTAGATTTGAGGCTCAGGCTCAACTAACCTATAACACACCTGTCCAAAACATCCCAAAACTCACACAAATGGAATTAAAGGACGACAACGAGATAGACACAACTACCAACTCCACGGAACCGAGTCCGGAGTACAACTGAACAGTAAAGGAAATACCGGGATCGCTATAGAAAAGTCCCAACACATATGATTATTATCCCTCATAATAACACTTTAATGCATTAAGAACAAGTATAAAAAAAATTTCTTAAAAAGTCTAACACATATGATTATTATCAAAATATTAAACTTTAATATAATATAATAAAAAAAAGATATTTAATTTCTTGAAAAGTCTAACACATATGATTATTATCAAAATATTAAACTTTAATATAATATAAAAAAGAAAAAAAAGAAGACATTAAAAAAAAAATTAAAAATCGCAATTCACATATATAAATAATTGTAAACACAATATGTACATAACATATCCATAATTATCCCGTGCATAGCATGGGTGATAGGCTAGTATTATATAAGGAAAATGAGATTTTTAACTTACAAGTTTTGTGGGAGCTCCAATATCCCAATTCTAATTTTCTAATTTTTTGATTTAAAAAAAATAATATCAGCATTTATTGACTTCTCCAAACTTACAAACATTTTTGACTTCTTTCATAGTTATTGCAGTACCCTTTTCAATTTCTACTATACATTATGGTTAGTGATAGGATTGTTAAATTATTTTTATAAAAAATCTTTAAAAAATTAATTTTTATATTAAAAAAATGTCTAAAACAAATATAAATATCTATATCTATATCTATATATTATATAAGAAAAATGGGGTTTCTAATGAGAAACTTCCTAAGAGATCCAAACTCTCATTCTTAAATTATTGATTTTTCAATTTATAAAATAGATTAAAAAAACCTATTGGATGATATATTTCATAATTTTAGAAATAATAATGGGAAGATAACAAAAATATTTCATAATTTCTCCATCATAATCTCTCTCACCAGCTTTCAAAAAACAAAAAATTATTAAAACTTGCATTCATTTTCTCTCCTCAAAAAAATCAGATATTATTTTTCATGAAAGTTGTTGGTATCTGTCTATATCTTATATATTATATTGTAACCTTAAAAAAAATTGAAATCTAATATACAAACAAATAAAATTAATAAATTTGATTTTTATTTATTCAGTTAAAATATTTCTTTTTCCTCTCAATATCCAATTTTAAATTTTAAAAATCTATAAAGTTTATCAATAAAACTCACATATCTATCACATATTTAACTTGCATCATAACTTATCTAAATAATAATAATTAAAAATAAATAGAAACCACAGATAAATTCAATTTAAACAAAGAAAAACAAATAGAAATCCACAATTCCATCTAAAATAAATTGAAAAAAAAAAAAACAAATCGAAGCTACACAAAAATAAAGAAGATAAGACTTTAGATATGGATCTAAAAAAGATACAATGATATTTAAATTTGAATTATGATTTACTAATATAATTATCTTTTTTTTATGTATATCTATCAAAATTTTAAATCACGTAATGGAACAAATTAATCAATTTTCTAAAATTATTAATTTTTCAATTTATAAAATAGATTTTACAAAAAACTATTGACTGATTTATTGATTTATTTATTTTAGAAATAATAATTATCCTTTAATTTATGAATTTCAAATAGAAAGATAAAAAAAAATATTTCGTAATCTCTCTATCCTAATCTCTCTCACCAATTTCCAAAAAAATATTAAAACCTGCCTGCCTTCTCTCTTTCCCAAAAAATCAAATAATATTTTTCATGAAAGTTGTGAATATCTATCTATATCTTATATTTTATATTATAACATAATCCAAAAAAAAAAAAAAAAAACTAAAACTCAAATATACAAACAGATAAAATTAATAAATTTTATTTTTATTTATTCAATTAAAATCTTTTTTTGCATCTCAATATCCAATTTTAAATTTTAAAAATTTTTAAAGTTTATTTAAACAAATCGAATTTGAAAATATCTCCCACCATTCTACTTTAAATAAATAAAACCCACATATCTATTATATATCTAACTCACATCATAACTTACCTAAATAATAATAATTAAAAACAAATAGAAATCATAGATAAATTAAATTGGGAAAAAAATAAAAACCCATATCTCCATCTTAAATAAATTGAAAAAAAAAAATAGAAACTACACAAAAATTATAAGAATTTAGATATGGATCTCAAAAAAATATGACAATGTTTAAATTTGAATTATGATTTAGTAATATAATTATCTAAATTTTTATGTATATCTATCAAAATTTTAAATCACTTAATGGGACAAATTAATCAATTTTTAAGTTTTATTTAAAGAATAATCTGATTAGTCATCCCAACTCCTATACTTCGCAGGCACTGGTGGATGAGCTAACGGATTGGGTTAGGTGAGTTCTAAGTTGTTGGAAGTAATATTCTCTCATTCCATAAATTTATTTGTTTTTTAATTTTATTTTTTTTATATATGATTCTCTTTCTTTACTGTTGGTTTGGTTTTGGTTTTGGTTTCGGTTTCAGTTTCAATTTTAGTGAAGTTTATGTGTTTGTTTACAAGTTTGCATGGCGGAGAAAAATTATCAATGATTATGGTTGCAATCGAAGTATCTATGTTTGTTCTGTACCAAAGATTTTGATCGGATTTTGTTTTCTTCAGTGAAGACCATAAAATTGAAGTAAAAAAATGGGTATCAATATTTTTTATTGTCATTTTATTTTATAACAAATGTGAAAATTTATTAAGAATTCAAGATTTTACTATAACATTAGTAAAATTTAAAACTTTTAAATATTATTGTGTTATTTATTTTTATCCTCTTTCTATCACATTATACCATTACTGCTATTTGTTAATTATAATTCAATTAATTAAAAATGAATAATATAACTTTTAATATATATTATAGAATTTGTTATAGTTATAGTTGTATATAATAGAATAATATATAGGGATAATCTCTAACTATAATTTCTATTTTTTTATGTGATTAAATAGTCCATCTTAAATAGTATATAGAAGAGTTAGATGGCTTTTTTTATCTCTAAAAAACCTAATCTATTTGTTTTTTTTACTTTTTAATTTTTAACTTGAAACATCAATTGTTTATGTCTATAAAACAAAACTGATAAACACATATCCAAAAGTTAATTTTTTTTAAGTTTTTTTTAATATGTAGGATATTTACAAATGAAAAATATTTGACACCTCAAAATTTTTTCCATAATCTGACTTATAATGATGTAGTCATAAATGTCAATTTTTATACAAATATGAGAAGAGAATTAATTAAGTTATACATTTCAATCAACCACATACTCAAACTTTGACTATTTCAATATGTTATTTCACTATAATTCCAATTAAGAGAATCTTTAACCCTTAATATTTTTTTTATCAAATTATAATTTGATAAAAATTTTAAAAAAATGAAATGTTGAAAGTGATTGTTTTTTCCATCAAAATTGGTGGGAGGAAAAACAAATAATTGGGATAAGAATGAAATTCTTTTAAAATTTGATAAAAATTTAATGAAAAAGTTAAAGTAATTCATATCAAATTAAAATTTTTATTCAAATTTAAAATCAAATTAGATAAAAAAAAAAAATTTAAAGTTAAAAGAAAATGATGAAAATTTAAAAATATTTTGAAACCTTCTTATTATTAAAGACTAAAAATACATATGTGTATTATATTCATATTGTATTTTTAGTTATGAAATTGAAATCAAAAGAAATGTAACTTAAATTATTTGATTAATAATAGAAATATCATATTAATTATTGTTAAATATCACTTCACTTCATATTTAATAATAAAATATTATATTTATCTTAATTATAACTTTTAAATTTGTATATTTTCATAACAATAAGAGGTATGTCATAACTTATTTAATCATATTTAATCAGATTTAACTTTTTTTTTTTAATACAAATTATCAAAATTGTACTAAATAGATTTATATATATATTTTTTAATTTTTTAAAACTAATAATTTAAAAAATTATAAATATAAAAGTTAACTTATAAATTTTATGTATATTATAAGATAAAATATTAAATTATTTTAAGATAATTATAATAATTTATTTTTTTAATTTATAAAATTTTGTGTACAACACGAATTATCACTAATTCAAGATGAACTAAAAATTGAAAAGTTAATTTTAATCCGCCTCTGAAAAGAGCCCTCGTACCTTCCGAATTGGAAGGAAGACTATTGGGGAAAAAATCTAGGCGTGATTAGTGTTTGGTTGTGTGGTCTAGTCTGAATGCTTTTCGGATAGAGACAATGTGCCTGTTTGGCAGAAATTATTTACAGTATATTTCAGCTTTCAGCTTAATTTAAATTATTTTGATATGTTTGGTTTAGCTTATAGCTTATAGTTTATAACTTTGTGGAAGTCAGAAATCAGCTTATTCTTTGAGTGGGGCAGGAGATGCTTTAAGAATAAGCTGATTTCGCTGTTTAGGCATAAGCTATAAGCACTTTCTCACAGCTCTACCAAACAGGGCCAATAATGGATGGCGTTTGGCTGGGTGAGTGAAAGAGTCATACACTGTGGGGGGACACCTTCACGAGTCACAAAAAATCTATGCAAAGTTATTAGTTGATTTGAGATATCGTAACCTGATACCACAGCGATACTGTAATTGATAAATTTGTGTTGAGTAATTAAAAATTTTAAAGGAATATAATAAATGAGATGTGTTACGTAGCTCGAAAGATAGTCCTCCCGAATCTCCCGAATTCGAAAACGACGTCATTTTTTTTTTTTTTTTTTCAGAAGAAGAGAATCAGAGGAGGAAGAAGGAGGAGGAGGAAGAAGGAGAAGAAGAACTGGAGGGGAGGGGAGGAGGCCAACAAAATCGGGCTGGGGCGGAGGTGGAGGCCTGAGGCGAGGCTGAGGCGGAGGCGGAGGCGCGAGGCAGTGCATGACGGAGGCTGCGACAAGCGACGGCTCCCTCTCTTCTCTTTTTCTCTTCTCTTTCTCTCCTATCTCATTCGGAGGATTCGGGGGGGCTGAAATTAGAGGGGAAAAATATTTTCCAAAATAAATTATGATTAATAAAAAATATAATTACAGGATGTCCTTAAATAGATCGATAATTTTTCAAAATAAGCAAAATATTGTAGAGTTATCACAATTGAAAAGTTTAAATTTTTTTCATTTTTATTTTATTTTATTTATTCTTTATTAATTATTTATTGTAATTTGATTGGTCTATAAATAATTTTGTATTTTCTTAAATAAAGTTTAAAACACTTTTAATTTGTCATAACATTATTACATTACTTCCTTAAAATTATGCTATTATAATTAACAAGACAAACATTTCCCTCTTAAGTCAAAAAAAAAAAATAGAGAAAATTATATTAAAAAAAAAAGTAAAGCAAAGAAAGAAAAAAAAGAAAAATAGGAAATAAAACAAAGTAAGAAAAGAAAGAGTTCATAAGTTCAATATCTTCATTTAGTCTAAATAATTACAATGACAGGAGGGTTAGTGCAATTTGTCAAACGTCAGTAGGTGATATGTATTAAATTCAAATTTCAAGGAGTGTAAGCGTAATTTACACTAATAAATATAATAATAATAATAATAGGTCTAATTCCTCTTCCATCTAAAAACAAACTAGATGTTGTTGTTGGGCCGCGGTGGGCTCGATTCTAGATTCATTTCGATAATCCAAGCTATTTAATGTGTAGAGTTTGTAAGGTATATTATTTTTACAAAAATCACTTAATCAGCTTACATTTGTATATGCTATTTATTTTTAAAATCATAATCTATACTATATATATAAACAAATGTAGTGGAGTATGAGAATTCTCCAAACTCTTAATACTAAATTCTTATGAATTCTCTCTCCTAGGTGTCACTTCTCAAGTTTTCCCTCCCACTTTTCCTAATTTTTAATCATTTGTCAATTATCTAAATCTCAAAAGCCAAAAAGATTATATATATTTAAATAAAATGATAAATATTTAAATATGAACAACAAAGAGGTAGAGATAAAAATATAAAATAAATAAAATAAAAAGATAACTATTCAAATTTCAACTACAAAATAATATAAAGAGTCAAATAAAAGATAAAAAAAAAAACTAAATAAAAAATATTACGAGTCAATTAATTATAAAAATAAAAGTTAACTATTTATATATGAACAATTAAAAAAATTTAAATAAAAAAATATTATGAGTCAAATGATTTTTAAAATAAAAAGGTAATTATGTATATATGAATAACAAATAAATATAGATGAAGTCAATTAATTATAAAAATAAAAAGTTAACTATTTATATATGAACAATTAAAAAAATTTAAAATAAAAAAATATTACGAGTCAAATGATTTTTAAAATAAAAAGGTAATTATGTATATATGAATAACAAATAAATATAGATGAAAAAATATACAAAAATAAAAATATAACTATTTAATGAAAATTCAAATAAAAGATAACAAAATATTTAAATAAAAAAAAGAATAAGATTGGGATATAAATCAGTCATGATAGAGGCCTCGAATTTGGCTCGAATGAGTTTTTTTTTTTTTTTTTTTTTTGGGTTCAATCAGAAACGAAGAAGATGAAGAAGGAAGAAGGAGAAGAGAAGGGAGGAGGAGGAGGAGGAAGACTAGAGGGGGCCCTAATTACAGGGGGAGGAGGAGGCGGAGGCGAGGCAGAGGCGGGGGCTGCCGGAGACGACGATCGGGCTGCGGAGACGACGATCGGGCAGAGGCGGGGGCTGCCGGAGACGACGATCGGGCGAGGCGACGCCGGGTGACGCTGCGACGAGCTGCTGCGAGGACGCCGGGCGACGACTGCGAGCCCGCTTCCCCTCTCTTCTCTCTCTCTCTCTCGGCAAATTCGAGCCTCAAATTCAAGGCCTGAATCATTAATCGATATAAATATCCCAAAAAGATGATAATTTTTTTAACGATCTATATTTATCTTTTGTTAGTTTGTTATAGAATTTCTATATATTTCAACTTAATATTTTTAAAGTTTATCTTTAAGTGGAACGTAATATTTTATTTTTTAAAATCATCAATTACTTATCCATACAAATTTTAAACATGATAGAATACCATATATATCTTTTGTTTAAGCATAATCTTTTTAATATAAAAACAAGTTCCTGTAAAAGAAACCATGAATAGAAAATTGAAGGGAAAACAATCAACATTGAGCCATTTTTTATCCCTTTTCGGTGTCTAAAAATCTTAAATATTTGCTTTACATTTGAAATGTGTACTTGCATGAGTTTTTGCATTTGTAAGAAAGTGAGTTCATATAAATGGATATTATTTTAAATTTTTTTTTTTTTGTTACAATTTGTATTTTTCCTTATTTCTTTCTTTTTGTTAATAATGTGTCATTTAATTGAAATTTTATTCTTTTTTTTATATTTATAAAAGCACTGCAATTATTAATTTGTAACTCTCCCACTTATTGATTATTTGTGTTTATTTTATTTTTTTTTGGTGTAGATGTTAGATTGAAAATGAAGAACACGTCAAAATTTATTGGATATGGGTTATACTTTAAATGTATTCATCAGTTGATTTTTTATTGTTGATTATCCTATTAAAATAATTCATGATTAAATTTATTTTTAGTAACTCATTTCCTTTGAGAACTAAACCGCAAATTTCTTCTTTGTTTAAATTATTTATTTATTTATTTAGATTCAAAGTTTGAGCAAATGGAAGATATCTCATATTTAAAATGTTAATTTGTTTTTTTTAATAATTTAAATATTTATATTCTTTATGTTTGTCAATTCAAGTATAATGCATTTTCAAACATTTTTTTTTAATTTTTTTTATAATCATTCCAAACCTATTTGTGTTTAATGAATCAATATAACGAAAAAACAAATAGCATGTAAAAAATTTTAACTACTAACTAAATATAGTGGGAATTAAAATTAATTTTATTTTAATTTATTATATTATATGAGATGATTAATGTAATATCTACTATTGATTAAGAAAAATTAGTGTTACTTAAATTTAATATATTAGTCATTTTGATTAATTATAATATGCCTTTATTACTCCATTTTTGGTTGTCTGAAGTAATTCTTAGATAAATTAGCTATTATATATGTGATGATTTACTAATGTATGATAGTTTTTTAAAATTTTCAATAATGTGAAATATTAAATATTTTTAATGATGTGAAGTAAGATTTATATACACAAACCAAATAAAAATGTTAAGAAATATAAACAAATAGCAAATTTTTTTTTAGTAATTATTGACTTTCTAAAATCCTGTGCATCGCACGGGTGACCACTAGTTGTCATTGAAACAAATGTGAGTTAATCAAATGGCTATTGATATCTGATCAATGTGATTTTTTGTTAGGATGATATACTTGACGAACTCTACACATTTACGATTTGAATCATCAAGATTAGTCCAAAATTATGCCTATTATGGCTTAATAATACCGTCCAATTTAATTTTGAACTAAAAAAAAAGCTGTGGCTAATAATAATTATACTAAATTGATAAATCTATAACCACAGGCCACATAATGAGCAATCATATATCTCTCTAACTTTTTTTCTCCGATCACTTCACAATAATGTGACAAACAATTTTAAAAAGAAATAGAAGCATTTAAAAAGAGTTAATTACTTGATATTGTTTGCTAGGAGAGTCCAGGAAACAATTAAGAGAATAAAATGTAGTGTTCGGTAGAATTTTAAAATTAATTCAAATAAAGCCATTATATATTTTGTTATTGTATAACACCATTGAAGTGTTTTGGAAAGATGGTAAAAAGTTTATTTTTGATTTTTTATTAAGCTTTTTGATTTTTTTGAAAAATGATTTGGAAAGTTAATAAAAAGTTACTTTTTTGTTTTTTTGTATAATATTTATTTATGGTGTCACATCACATTAAAATAACCAAAATACCCCACCAAACTTAGAAAATTTACTTTTTAACCTGTGTGATTGTTTGAACAATATGTAATTTCATGAAGGGTAATTATATAAATTCACCACTTGCGTTTTTGTCTCTTTCCAAATCAACCTACTTGCTTTTTTATGCTGCTTGTTGCTCTTTTGGAATGCTGCAAAACGCAACTTCTTGCCAAGTTCCCAAAAGGCCATTATATGTGGAAAAAATGTTTCATTCTCTTAATTTTCCTCCTGACTCTCTTGGCAAACAATATAAAGTAAAAATAATATTCTTTAAAAACTTTACAAATTAAATAGTTTGAATTATCGAAATGAATCTGGAATCAAAACCACCGACAACGGGCCAACAACAACATCTAGTCCGCTTTTAGATGGAAGAGGAGTTATTATTATTATATTTAGTATAAATTACACTTCCTTGAAATTTGGATTTAATACATATGATCTCCTAACATTTAGAAAATTACACTAATCTCTTGTTATTGTAATTATTTAGACAGAATAAAAATATTGAATTTATAGACTCTCTCTTTTCTTGATTTGTTTTACTTCCTTTATTTTTGTTTCTTCTTTCCTTTGCTTTTTTTTTTTTCAATATAATTTTTTCTATTTTTCTATTAAAAATTATTATTTTTTATATAAGCAGAGATTTGTAAAATAAGACTATTAATTACAAAGTAAAAATTTAATTTTTAAAACATTAAAAATAAGATATAATTGAACTAAACTTCAAAAGATATCAATATAATTTACCCTTATATTTATTATAAAAAATCATTGTATATTCCGTGCCATTTTGGGAACTTTCATAAAAAGCCACGTTTTTTATCATTTTTCAAAAACGCAAACGGCCAAAAATGCAACAAAATGGGTTTGGGAAGGGCCAAAAACACAAGTGTGAAATTAAAAAAAAAAATTCTTATGTTGGGTAAAAGTATTTTGATCATTTTTATTTGATTTGACATCATAAATAAATATTAAACTAAAAAGCAAAAAGTCAACTTTTTACTAACTTTCCAAATCACTTTCCAAAAAACTAAAAAACTTAGTAAAAAGTCAAAAGTCAACTTTCTACCAACTTCCCAAAACACCCATTCGTGTCCATAGCCCTGTTTGGTGCAGCTTAAAAGCTGCTTATTTCAGCTTTCAGCTTAATTTAAGCTATTTTGATGTGTTTGGTTTAGCTTATAACTTATAACTTATAGCTTTTTGGAAGTCAGAAATCAGCTTATTCTTTGAGTGGGGCAGGAGATGCTTAATTTATAAGTCAAAAATCAGCTTATGTTCATAGTTATAAGCTATAAGCTGTTTAGGCATAAGTTATAAGCACTTTCACACAGCTCTACCAAACAGGGCCCATATCAATTTCTGAATCTGTATGTATACTGGCAGCAGAGCTCCACATTCGATAAGGACACCCCAATTTCACAGAGTCTGGATCTTCTCCAGCTTCTCTCTCCGGCTCGTCTTCCGGGCAATGGGTCAGATCACCTACAAATAAATAAACGGCTCAAATTCGTTTCATTAAAAAAAATGGTCCTATTATGGTGTGCAACCCTTTAAGGTTGCACACCATATGCAACCAACACAAAAAGTGTAAGTGTAAGGTATAAACATAAAACAAGACGGCAAATAAAAAAGCGTAAGTGTAAGGTGTAAGTTACACACTTAAAAAAAGTCCAAAAAAAAAAAAAATACATACTCACTAACACACACATAATCACTGCACACACACATACTCTCAGGGTTGTTTTGGGAAGTTGGTAAAAAGCTGGCTTTTGGCTTTTTACCAAGTTTTTTGGCTTTTTTGGAAGTGATTTGGGAAGTTGGTAAAAAACTGGCTTTTTACTTTTTAGTTTAATATTTGTTTATGGTGTCAAATCAACTTAAAATGACCAAAATACCCTTACCTAACATAAAAGGTTTATTTTTTTATTTTTTTTTTCAGAGGCCCTAATTTGTAATTTTACACCTGCGTTTTTAGCACTTGCCAAATCAATTTTTTGGCGTTTTTGGTAGCCACGTTTTTAGACATTTTGTCAAAAAACCTGGCTTTTTACTATCTTCCCAAAATGACACTCAATCCTTCTCTCTCTCTCTCTCTCTCTCTCTCTCTCTCTCTCTCTCTCTCTCTCTCTCTCTCTCTCTCTCTCCATCCTTTCTCACTGACACACTTATCACGACACACTCTCTCTCTCTCTATATCACATTTCTAACCAAAAAAAAAAATTAAAATCACACACATTCTCTCTCTATCACATTTTTAATAAAAAATAAAAAATAACTATTTTAATCTTTTTTATTTTATTTTCATAATATATATATACATAATTTTTAAAGTATTATTTTTTTTTTAGTTATGCTTTCAAAGTATTATCTTTTTTAAAAAAAAAAATTTGTTGAAATAAAACACACAAAAATCATATATTTTTGAAATTCTCAAAAATAATCTTCATTCTAAAAAAAAATATATGAAGTCATTATTTTTAAAATGTATGAAAATTAAACTCGTTTGGTTAATAAAATTAAATTAAAAGTCATTACTTTCATATATTTTTTTCTGAAAAAATTAATATTAGTCTTATTTTAAAAGTATATTTTCATTAAATAAGTTATTATTTTCATATATGAAAAATTTTAAAATAATAATTTAAAAGCATAACTAAACATAGTAATTATTTTTTACTCATTTTAAATTTTTATTAAATATATTTAATATTAGTCTTATTTTAAAAATATATTTTCAATGATATTAATTTTATAAAAATTAAAATTTTATATTAAAAATTATATATATATATATATATATTGTGAAAATAAAATCAAAAAGATTAAAATAAATTTTTTATTTTTTATTAAAAATGTGAGAGAGAGAGAGAGAGAGCGTGCTGTGATGAGTGTGTGTCCAGTGAGAAAGGACGGAGAGAGAGAAAGGGACGGATTGAGAGTGTGTGTGTGTGAGTGTGTTAGTGAGTATGTATGTATTTTTTTTATTACAGATATGCTAAAGACCCCCAGTACGGAGACCTCCAGTGTCGATCTTCAGTGACGTGTCGCACTGGAGTTGGTCGGAAATCAAATAAAAAAAAAAAAATAGTGTTTTTACTTAATAGGAGCCGACCCCAGCACCCCCAGCTGGGGTCCAAGTCATTTTTCTTTTTATTATTATTATTTAAAGAAACGAATCTGAACCATTTATTTATTTGTAGGTGATCTGAGCTGTTGACAAGAGGATGAATCGGAGAGAGAAGCTGAAAAGGATCCAGACTCTATTTCACGCTATGTTTGGTAAGGTTTATTTTAATTTTTAATTTAATTTATGTTATTTTGATGTGTTTGGTTCAATCTAACAATACAGATTATAACTTTTTATAAGTTAAAAATTAACTTATTCTTTAAATTAAATAAGAAAAATTTAATTTATAAATCAAAAATTATAATATATTTAATTATAATTTATAATCACTTTTACAAGAGCCATTAAAAGACAGAGAGAGGGGGAGGAGAGAGAGAGAGAGATAAATCATTAGGAATTTCAAACCCACCCCCACTCACACAGATCCACACAATTGTGGCACTCAGCAGCAACACCATTCACGGAGGAGAATCCTAGAATGGAGAGATCCAGCATCAACAACAGAAAATCTGAAAACGGCGAGGAGAATGGCACTGCCACCAACGGAGACTACTCTCACGACGACAAAAAAGAGATGATTAAGAAGGAGGAGAGAGAAGACGCAGCGGAGGAGGAAGAGGAGATTGAGTCAATAGAGAGAATATTCGAGAGCAAGGAAGTGCCGTCGTGGAAGAGCCAGCTGACTGTTAGGGCGTTCGTGGTGAGCTTCTTCTTGTCGGTGATGTTCACCTTCATAGTCATGAAGCTGAATCTCACCACTGGTATTATACCTTCTCTGAACGTGTCGGCGGGGCTCTTAGGCTTCTTCTTCGTCAAGACCTGGACCAAGTTTCTCGAAAAGTCCGGACTCCTCCGCCAACCATTCACCCGCCAAGAGAACACCGTCATCCAGACCTGCGTCGTTGCCGCCTCCGGTATCGCCTTCAGCGGTATGTTATTATTATTGTTTCTCAGAGCCATATGCTTTCACTTTACGCCTTCAAATTTTTTTGGATTTTTTAATTATAAAATTTTACTGACCTTTTGAAGTTGTGAAAATGATGAATGATACCCTTTTATCATTTCACTCTTTAAAAATTTTAAATTATACATTTTTGAAAGATTACACAAAAGTTGCATGAATAAATAATTTTTTTTTCTTTTTTTATTTTTGGTGCAATTCACTTTTAGAAAGAAACATTTTTTATGTTTCAATTTTGTCATCTATTCTTGTATCTAAACTTTTGAAATGTGTTAGTTTCTCTTATGTTTTGAGCTAAAATTTGAAGCGCCTGTAGGATTTATTAGGGATCAATAATTTATTTGTAGAGTACTTAATATATATCATTTATGATCATTTCGATAATTGTAATTTTTTATTTTATCACATTTGTATTTTAAAAAATGAATAATTTATTTTAAATATATATTTATTGTCTATTTTTTGAGAGATAAATATAATAAAATAAAAAAATTACTATTATTAGATTAATTTAATTTTTTTCATGAATAATATATAATAAATGACCCTTAAAATAAACGAGTTCCAATGGATGTTATAGACTTCTCAAACTCTCTTGTATTAAAATATCCTAAAGCACATGATAACCTTAAGTTTCACGCAGCATGTTCTCCTTGTCCGTGGATGCTTTTGTTTGTGTTTGGTTGGACTTATTTCAAATTTATATCAGTAAATTTGCAGAGTTCTTTAGATATATATATATATATAAATAAAAATAAAAATCAATCCAATAATTATAAAATTATCGATTTAGATGGAAAATATATTTTTTAAAATAGATTATTTATTTTTTTAAACAAATATAATAAAATAAAAATATATTATTAAATCACTTAATATTTTTTTTTTATAAATAATATACAAGTAAAGCTTTACAAAATGATAGTTTAAATAATCCAAACAAACCGCAATTGTGAAACCTACAAACCTCTCAAATTCTTATTTAAACTTGTAAAACGTTCCGCTCTTATGAATGTTTTGAGAAAATAGTTAAAAGTTAATTTTTTTGACTTTTTAAATTTTTTTTGACTATTTTACATGAAAAATGATGTGACTCAAAATAAATTAAAAAATAAATTAAAAAGCTAACTTTTAATTTATTTTTTATTTTTTTAAGTATGTTGCCAAAACAGTCCCATGTTTTGCATGTGTTTGCTTTGCCACCGTCCATTTGATAGGAATGACTGATAGTGTAATTCAGCAATGTTAGGTATAATGAAAAAAAAATTATGAAAATAATTATAAAAGTTTTGTGATTCTTAAATTACATTTAGAATAAAGCACCACACATTAATTAAGATAATTTAAAAATTATAAATCTTTTATGATTATTTTCATAAAAAAAATTTCATAATCCCTCCCTTTCCCAGTGTAGAATTTTGAGCATGCCCAAGTTGTAGTATAGTGTGAAGTGGGTTATGGGTGGACTGTGGACTGGGTCGTAAGATGAGCCGAAGATCCTGGACCACGTGAAGATCGGTCATCAATTGCTGGTAGAATTAGAAAATTAAAAAGTAATCCACTAATGCTTCTGTGCTTGAAATTAGGTAACCATATATTTGACCTTTTTTCTTTTCTTTTTTTTTTTTATTTTTATAACTGAATATTTGAATTAATTTATATGTCTTTTTAAACGAATCTAGAAAAATCAATTCCACTCCATATTACCTTTTAGTTTGTCAATAGATTGGATTTGATTGAATTGAATCTGCACCTCCCCACCCCCACCACTCACGCTATTAACATCATCATTTTTTAAAAACTTATAATTGAAAATTGAAGAAAAATAATTGTAAAGTACATTTGGGTCGCAAAATTTTTCATTGAAATAAACGGAACTTTAATAAACTCTTTCATGTCTTATATTAGTACATTGATAACAAGCATCTAAAACTTGGTCCATAAATTTAATAACTTAATACAACAAATCAAGATTTTATATATAAAATTATGGGAATGATTTTACTTTTTAAGATTCAAATATTTCTTCAAAGTATCATTGTTATATTTTTAATAAAAAAATTAGATATTAATGATAAATTATTATCATTTCGTCTCCAAAAATAATATGTTTTTGGCACGAAAATGTTAGTTTTTTTTATGGAAAATGTTTTTTTCCTCGAATTTGAACCCGCCTGAATCTCCCGAATCAGATAGAAGAGAAGAGAGAAAGAGAAGAGAGGGGAAGAGGAGGAAGAAGAGGGGAAGAGATGGCAGCCCTCTGCTCGCCGTCGCCTCCGCCTCCGTCATCGCCTCACACGCCTCGCCTCCTCACCCTCCGCCTCGCCTCTACCTCCGCCACCTCCGCCTTCAGCCCGATTTTGTTGGCCCCTCCAGTCCAATTGTTGTTCTTCTTCTTTTTCTTCTCCTTCTTCTTCTTCTTTTTCTTCTCCTTCTTCCTTCTCTTCTTCTGATTTTCTTCTTCTGAAAAAAAAAAAAAAAAAAAAAAACGACGAAAACGATGTCGTTTTTGAATTCGGGGGGGGATTCGAGGGGCTCAAATTCGAGTTACCAATCACTTTTGTTTTTTTATTTTGAAAATGACCTTTTACAAAAGACTCTCGAGATCTCTTAATATTTTTTGTAATAAAATTTTTACAAACAAAAGTTTAGTTCTTAAAACCTTTTATGGGCTCGTTTGACATAAAGGTTTGGATGGGATTTGGATTATTTTAACCATAAAAAGATCAAATAGACTTTTTAACTTAATAAGATAAAATGTCACATTCAAATCATAATCATTTTATTTTTTTTTTCACAAAAGTCAAAAAAGTGTGTACTTTTTTACTTTTATAATAAAAAATATGTAAAAAAGTAAAAAAAAATAGTTAGAAAAGTAGAAAAGATATGTTGATAAATATTAATTGATATGACTCAAATAAATATATGTATGTAAAAAAAAATATACTTTTTTAAGTTACTTCAAATAAATTAAAAAATCAAAAAATAAAAAATCAACTCACATTCTAAACAAAAGTTGAATGTGATGAAGGAGATTCACTATATAAGGGAAAAAAAAAAATATTTACATAACAGAGTAAGGTTTTTAAAAAATTAAAAATAAAATATCAATAATTTGCTGGTTGGGCCCCGGCTACGAAACCCAAGATTACCGATACTCCAATATAATTTTATCACGTATAAACTGTGAATAAATTAATGGAAAAAAATTAGTGGCAGTTGGTGGCGGTGGTCTAATCATTCATGCCGATGAATTCAATTCAAGTTGGTCGTTCTTGCCATCTTTTGTGTGACTACAAATGCATGGTTATTTTGGCAATTTTTTAATTTTTTTTTTTTTAAATGTGAAAAAAAATAAAAAATAATAATATAGACTGTTTTGAAAACTTAATTAAAAGCCACTTTTTTGTTTTTAATTTGTTTTGGATTACATTATTTCTTTATTTTTTTACACATTTTTTTAAAAAAATTAAAAAAATCAAAAAATTAAGTATCTACTTCCCAAAACAAACTTATAATTTAAATAAGTCAATAAAATGATTTTTTTTCTTAGTTGCCAAAATAGGCCATAGTGATAGCTTTTATTGAATAAAATTAAAAATATTATCACTTTTTTCTAGTTTTAAAACTAAGAACGTTATCAAGTTTTTCATTTTTAAAGTTTTTTTTTTTTAAAAAAAATTTGCACATCAATGTTCTATCATCATACTTTTTTATAGACACAAAATTTTCAGTTTTGCAAAAAAAATAATTTAATTTTTTCAAAAAAAAAACATTTTTTTTTTTCACATAATTTTTTTTATGAAAGTTGATATTTTAAAATTTTGAAAATCAAAATAAATATCAAACTATTATGTTCTTTTATGGATAATCATAAATAATGAACAATCATTGTTTGAAAGGTAATTTCGATTGTTAAAAATTTAATAGGACTTAATGGTCCAAAAAATGTTAGTTAATGAAGTATAAATTTATGAATTAAAACTTGGGTATAAATGTTCCTAATTTTAATAATATTTAAAACAAAAGTAAATTGATTGCATTGCTTTCAAATAAAAAAAATACTTTAATATTCCTGACTCTATCGTGAAAGAAACGTGGGCCTTATTACTATCAAATGGACTGAAATTATTGATTAGAACACTTTAGTAGGTGTCTTTACGTTATTTATTTATGACTAGAAAACAAGATAGTATATATAATTTTTAGAAATTTATAAATTATGAAGTAAGGTGGATGGCCAAACTTTGACTTCATTATTTTGGTTTCACACGGTTTAATCATTAGACTTTTAGCATACTTTTGTGCTATGTTCACATCGAGTGATAAACAATAATCCTTGTATTATGAAATGCACATAAGAGTTGATCCCTCTGTGTCATGTTTATGTGAATTTTATTTGTGTTTTTTACACTGTTATTGCATTATTGAATTTAAAAAAATGTTAACAGATTCATAATTTAAATCTCACAATTTATTTACAATGACAAAATAAAAAAATTAAGTCTTACATAATTCAATTCGTAACACATTAAAAATTGATACATAATTTTATCATAATTTTAATTAAATTACGATCTCAATTTTTTTTTATTCGACTTTACATGAAGATTTAATTGTCAATGGTCTACACCTAGATGAGCAATGGGAAATGAGCAAAAGTAAGAGAGCAAACATAAGCCTCACAAGTGGATTAACTTCTGATGAGGGTGATGTCATGATGACTAAATATTTCGTATGTTCTTTCATGAAAGAAAAGGAAAGGGAGGAATGGTAAACAAGTTGGTTCCTTCTGGTTCTCAAAGATACTTGTCCAATGATCCAAATGCTGACTACTCGCTTGCATCCAAATTTTTGTTTTTTACACCACTCAACAAATTTATTTTTATTCTTATTATTATTTGTCTATACTCACCAAAACTACCCCCATCTTCAACCTCTTCATTTCTCTCGACACCCACCACACATCCCACCATTTGTCCATTGCCCACTACCACCACCTACGGCCCCTCTCCTTCCTCTCTCACTCTCCTAGTCGTCCCCCACTCCTTACTCATCCGTGACACCACCCACCCTCTTCCTTTCCCGATGGCAGGAGAGAGTCAGGGAGCAGGTGGGGTGGTCGGGTGGAAAGGAGAGGGGAAGGGGACCGGGTGAGAGAGTCAGGGAAGGGAGGAGAAGGGTGGCTTGTAGTGAATTATTTTAATTTTTAATTTATTTGTTCCTCTGACTCTCACGAATAAAGATTAATTAAGATGTAAAACTTGCTTCCAACAATAATGTGCCCAAACTTTTACACTCACGCATTCATAGGTAATGAATTTTCTGTAACACATTAAACTTGTGATTATTTTGTGTTTTTGGTGAATAATATATTCATTTCATTATTAACTTAAATATTTTTGACATTTGTGATGTAATGATTTATGATTGACAAAAATAGCATTGTGTGTGTAGAATAATGTTTAAATTATAAATTGAATAATTTTTTCATGTTTAATTAATACTCTAAGTATCTGTGTCCATATCTGTATATGTTCATGGATCACCTTCCAACATCAAACTGTTAACATATTATTTTTCTTGAAATTTGAAACAAGCAGGAGGCTTTGGGAGTTACCTTTTTGGCATGAGTGAAAAAATTGCCAAACAGTCAACTGAAGCTGATGATGCACGGAATATAAAGAACCCAGCTGTGGGTTGGATGATTGGATTTCTTTTTATTGTTAGCTTTCTTGGACTTTTTTCTGTAGTGCCTCTTAGAAAGGTACATGCATACATTTCCAAACTCATTATCTTGATGTGTATATGATTATTTTTTTTTTTGGCCTTTTAAACATGTTATATCAAAACATGGGTAAATTACACTAATTTTTCTCAAGGTTGTAAAAAATACATCAAGCTTCACAAAGTTGATATAACTACACTATGTTTTCATAATGTTTATTTCATATAACACTATTCATCATTCCTTAAGTCGTGTGGATGAAAATATTATTATTATCTCTTTTAAATTGATGTATTTTTACCCTTGATTTTTTCTCAATCTATTACTTGCATTAATTCTGTTTGCTTTAACCTTACTAAAAAGAAGTCAGTGTAATTAAGATTTATGAGACCTATTATATGGTTTTTTCAAACCTTGGAGGTAATCAATGTAATTTACCTTATCAATATTTTGGACTAGGTGGAAAACAAAAAGTTGTGTTTATAAACCATTGCTAGTAGGGTCAAGATCTTCTGTACTTAAAAATTATGTTCCTTCGTCTCTAATACATTTCCAAATTACTAGAATCTCAAGATACGATTACATGGATGTGAGTGCATTAATTAGAGACGGAGACAGAAAGTTTAGGGACAATCTCATGCCGGCTAGTAGGGACCTCTCTTCTACCAAACAAGCATAGGCAATGGAAGCAAATCTCCATGTTTTCTTTGTCACCTTTCTTGTAAAACTCACATATGCAATCTGTTTCAGATAATGATCTTAGACTTCAAACTGATTTATCCAAGTGGGACTGCAACTGCTTACCTTATCAACAGCTTCCACACTCCTCAAGGAGCGAAACTAGCAAAGTAAGTCCTTCATCAAATTTACTTCAAAAATGAACAAAATTGATCAAAGCAAGTTGAATTTGATTCTCTCCTTGCATCTTCTCATCATCAATTTTCATTCTAGGAAACAAGTCAGAGCTCTGGGAAAGTTCTTCTCTTTCAGCTTCTTGTGGGGCTTCTTCCAATGGTTCTACACTGCAGGGGATAATTGTGGATTTTCAAGCTTCCCTACATTTGGTCTCAAAGCCTTTGAAAACAGGTACAGCTTTGATTGTAATGATACAATACAAAATTAATTTACTTCTTCATTCACATTCAAAGCATTGATCTTCTTTGTTTTTTTTTTTTTGTTTTTTTGTTTTTTTTTTTGTAAACCTAGGTTTTACTTTGATTTCTCTGCAACTTATGTCGGCGTTGGGATGATCTGTCCACACCTAATCAACGTATCTTTGCTACTTGGAGCAATCCTTTCATGGGGCATAATGTGGCCACTTATATATAACCAAAGGGGCCATTGGTGGCAACCTGCAGACCTTAGCCAATCTAGCCTTCGTGGCCTGCAAGGTTATAGGGTAGGTCACTTCCTTTCCTTTTTCTAAATCCAGACCGAGTTAATTAAACCATTGTTTTAAATTAACCCTTTTAATTTTTATCCTTGGTTTGCTACAGATCTTTATAGGAATAGCGATGATACTTGGTGACGGCCTCTACAACTTTATCAAAGTCCTTGGTATTACTCTATTCGGTTTGTATCGCCAATTCTGTGTTAAAGACCAAGGCAGTGTCCTCCCAGTTGCTGGCGGTGTTACCCCCCCTAAAAAACCTACTGTGTCCTATGATGATCAGCGTCGAACCCAACTCTTTCTCAAAGACGAAATCCCAGAATGTTTTGCAGTTGTTGGGTATGTTGGCATTGCCATTATCTCCACTGCAGTGCTTCCATACATCTTCCACCAACTCAAATGGTACTACATCGTGGTTATTTATGTCTTTGCACCAACACTAGCCTTTTGCAATGCTTATGGTTGTGGGCTCACTGACTGGTCCTTGGCATCCACATATGGAAAGCTAGCAATCTTCACAATTGGGGCATGGGCAGGAGCATCCCATGGTGGTGTCCTAGCCGGATTAGCAACTTGTGGGGTTATGATGAACATTGTCTCAACCGCCTCTGACCTAATGCAGGACTTCAAAACAGGTTACTTGACCCTAGCTTCACCACGGTCCATGTTCGTGAGCCAAGTCATTGGAACAGCAATGGGTTGTGTCATTTCGCCTTGTGTGTTTTGGCTCTTCTACAAGGCTTTCCATGATCTTGGAATCACTGGAACACAATACCCCGCTCCTTATGCTCTTGTCTATCGAAACATGGCAATCTTGGGGGTTGAAGGGTTCTCAGCTTTGCCAAAGCACTGCCTCACCCTTTGCTATGTGTTCTTTATTATAGCTGTCGTTATCAACGCCATTAGAGACGTTGCAGGAAAGCAGAGAGCAAAGTTTATCCCTATCCCCATGGCAATGGCAATACCCTTCTATATTGGATCATACTTTGCTATCGATATGTGTGTTGGAAGCTTCATACTATTTGTTTGGCAGAAGATAAACAAGAAAAAGGCCGATGCATTTGGACCTGCCGTGGCTTCTGGTTTGATTTGCGGGGATGGGATATGGACTCTGCCCAGTTCAATATTGGCATTGGCAGGTGTAAATCCGCCCATCTGCATGAAGTTTCTGTCAAGGGCAACCAATGCAAAGGGTTGATAGTTTCTTAAACAACTAGTTCAGCAATCATATATACCTTCCCGTTTCATGTTCTCAGCATCTTCTTTGTTTCCACTTCTTTCTCACCTCTATCCTTTTTAAATCTAGTTGTGTGTCTGTTAACATGTATAATATGTATCTATCAATGATAGACAACTAGATTTCATTCCCACAAACCACTTGAAATGAGATCAACATGTGAAGGAGATCTAGAAGTCCTCGTAATGTAATGAAGTACTACATGAATCTGAATGTCAGTTGTAAAATACTTTCTATAATATGTTTGGTACAAGTTTCTATATTGGACAAGTTTTCCATTTATACTATGCTAGGATACTATATTTCTATAATATGTTTGGTACAAGTTTCTATATCAGACAAGTTTTCCATTTATACTATGCTAGGATACTATATACATATATTGTATTGGTGGCACTACTTTTTCTCAATGACTGTACACTCAAAAGGTTGTGTTAGGCTTCAATCAGCTCTCGGATTGGTTTTTTATTCATATTTTCAAAAGGGATATCAGTAAATTCCGAGAGGATTGCTCTAAATTCATTCCCGGTGAGGGTTTCCTTCTCTAATAGCACATCCACTAGCTTATCCATTGCCTCTCTATTGTTCCTTACATGAGTCTTAGCAATTTTGTACGCACTATCAATAATATTGCGTACTGATGTGTCAATGTCTTCTGCAAGTTTTTCAGACATTGAGTTTCTTGCTAGCATCCTCAGTACCACATCACTACTTTGTACTGCTGGATCCGTCAATGCCCACGGTCCAATCTCAGACATTCCAAACATAGTTACCATCTGCAAAAAAAAAACATAAGCGTAATTCTAAGGACCCATTTGACAAAGTTTATGTTTACAGTTTTCTGATTATGTTCACAAAAATTATACCTGTCTTGCTATCTGAGTGATCTGTTGCAAGTCCCCTGCTGCACCGGTAGTGATTTCTGATTCACCAAAAACTACTTCTTCTGCTGCCCGACCTCCCAGACCTCCAACTATTCTAGCAAACAATTGTTGCTTGGAGATCAGAGATGGATCTTCACCGGGCATGAACCATGTGAGCCCACGGGCTTGGCCTCTAGGAATCAAGGTGACTTTTTGTACTAAGTCATGGCTCGGAGTCAATGTTCTGCAGGTAGAGCCGAGTATGCAAAACATATCAGATCACAATGTTGATCTTAAGGGCAGTTTGGCCCAACAATAAAACTTGTTGTTAGCATAAGGCATTCCCTTGAAACTAGTTGCCCTTTTCTTGTCATTTTCAAGTTCAAAAAATGAAGCAATAGAAAAAACGAAGTGTAAGATGGTGAACTTACGCGCAAATGGCATGCCCAATTTCATGATACGCCACTAAAATCTTGCTCTTCCCGTCTGTCATCTTGGTTCCTTCCATCCCTGCCACTATCCGATCAATTGAGTCATCAATCTCTTTTGATGTAATCTTATCTTTGCCTCTCCGACCAGCAAGAATGGCTGCTTCGTTCGTAAGGTTCTCTAGATCAGCACCACTAAACCCTGGCGTTCGTAAGGCAATGACATTGAAAGAAACATCCTTGTCTAGCTTCTTGTTCTTGCTATGTACTTTTAATATTTCTTCTTTTCCTCTTACATCAGCTAGTCCAATAGTAACCTGCTTAAGTTTCAACCAAGTTAATCATATCTTTCAAACAATGGATCTTGGAATGAAATCTTTACTAGTATGTCAATATTCAAATTGAACAATTTTCTTAAGGATAAATTAATCTAACACCCCTTGAATACTTTTGAAATAACACCGGCATCATCCTTACTCTCTAAAATGTCACTTCTTACCCTTACTTCAGAATTTTTTTTTAACAATTTAGTCCTTCCATACTTCTGTAATAACACAGGCATGTCCTTTACTTTCTAAAGTAGCACTGCCCTTCCTCATTCCAAAATTTTATAATAAAAATTTAGTCCTTTCATTGGTCAGGAGGGAGGAGGAGGAAGAATCGAAGGGTGATGGATTAGACTAAGCAAAAAGGAGGACCGAGTGACAGAGAAGAAGGGTATTATAATAAATTCAACATATTTACGGTGTTAACTGAGGAATGTTTGTAATTTACCCTTTTTCTAAAATTGTGCAATTATACAATAGCAATAGCAAGTTAGCAAACTGACCTGTCTGTCAAACCTGCTAGGCCTAAGCAAAGCTTGATCAAGAATTTCAGGCCTGTTAGTAGCAGCAATGACAATGACTCCACTGTTTCCACTAAACCCATCCATCTCTGTCAACAACTGGTTCAGTGTTTGTTCCCTCTCATCATTTCCTCCACCAATGCCGGTCCCTCTCTGCCTCCCAACAGCATCTATCTCATCGATGAAAACCAAGCATGGAGAGTTCATCTGCGCCTTGTTGAACAAGTCCCTCACTCTTGAAGCCCCCACCCCTACAAACATCTCTATGAACTCTGATCCAGAGAGTGAAAAGAAAGGGACTCCTGCTTCCCCGGCAATGGCTCTGGCAAGGAGCGTCTTTCCAGTGCCCGGTGGGCCTACTAGTAGTACTCCTTTTGGAATTTTTGCCCCCACTGCAGCAAACTTTCCTGGGGTTTTTAGGAACTCAACAATTTCTTGAAAATCTTGTTTTGCTTCATCGACTCCAGCTACATCCTCAAAGGTTACTCCTGTGTTTGGTTCCATATGAAATTTGGCTTTGCTCCTGTAGGTAGGTAGATATAGGAGTAGAGTATTGTTATCAAGTCATTGATATGCAGACTTTGAACCTAATTGTTCCTCCTAAGTGGATAACTGATAATTATTAGATTGGTGGAAAATAAAATTCATACCATTGTGTTAGTATTAGTTATTTCTAGGAAGTGTTATGACAGGTCCAAAACTTACTCAGTAACCCTTTGGATATATCAAACAAAATTAACATCCACAAGGACAAATCTTTTTCTAGGAAGTGTTATGAGAGGTCCAAAACTTTACTCAGTAACCCTTTTGATATATCAAACAAAATTAACATCCACGAGGACAAATCTTCAAAATATGTATGTACTCCAAACAAGTTTTTTATTTTGTTTTTTTACAAATAAAAATAAAAACAAAAATGAATTTCCGAATGTATGAAAATAAAAAATAGTAACCGCCGTGAGGAGTGTTTAGCTTCTGTAGTAGAACTGGCCTTGAATTTCCAGAGTCATACTTAAAAATATATTACTAGTTTGAATAAAAGAATTTAAAATTATAAAAAGAAAGATAATATTTCGTTTCATTTTTTTATATTATATATGACATACAATAAGTATATAATTATATATTTTTTATGTCTCTCCCACAAATCATAGCTCGTATTTTTTAAAAATTATTACGTATGCATGTTTGTGCCTTAATTTATGTACATAGAGGGAGTTAATTACCATACCTGCCAAGTCCAAAAGGCAAGTTAGGCCCTCCAGGAGTATTTCCAGAGGAAGTCCTCAGCAGCAAAGATCCAAGCAATATCAATGGCAAAGCCAAATTACCCAACAAATCAAGTATTGCAGCTACCATGTTCACTTCCATTGGATGAGCTGCAAAGTCCACATTCTTCTCTCTCAGCTTCCTCAAAAGCTCTTGTGGCAATCCAGGCAGCTGTACTTTAACTCTCTGGATTTTATTGAGTGCAGGATTGAATACCTCAGCTATGGCCACCGACCCGTTCTCAAACAAGTCCACCTTCCTCACAGCACCTTCATCAAGGTACTGCAAGAACCTTGAGTATGACAATCTGGTTGAAGTGGCTTCAATTGGGCTCTCTGGTTCAGCTCTTGCTGGCTGAGCAACCACAGACCCAACTGTAAGGCCTAAACCAGTGGAATTTAGGGTATTTAGGAGCTTTCTTCTACTGAGTTTGGTGTCTAGAGGTGTTTTCTGAGTTGGGTTTTCTTTGTTACTAGTTTTGGGGAGGGGGGTTGTGGTGGAGACCTTTGAGAGTTCTTGGGATTTGCAGAGAGGGAGGTGAGTGAAGGAGAGAGACAGAGCAGGTGACATTTTTCTTTGCTCAATTGGAGCTGATTGATGACAATGAAGATGAAGATGGTGATGATGAGTGTGGCTTTGTTGTGTGTCTTGGGTAGTTAGTTGATGGTGGTTGACAATTTTGGAGGGAATGTTATGGAGGAGTTTGTTTTAATAGGAGAGAGATGAGATTGTTCTCGTGTTTTCCACTTGGCTTTTTGTACACGTAGAACACTATCCATTTCATTCAAGAAGGATCCAGATTGAAATATAGATATAGATTGTACATGACTGAGATGGCTAAGAGACTACTATAATCTCTCTCTCTCTCTCTCTCTCTCTCTCTCTCTCTCAACCATACAATTGCGTGGAAGAAAATAATAAACAAGTGGAACTGGAAATCAAGGGGTTGATTTAGTGGATGTAACTAAAGAGTTTAAGATGTACTCTCCCTTTAGCTCTCAAGTTTAATTCTCATTAAGAATAATTTGTTATTTGAATTTATGTTTGTGGGTTTTGTCCGATTCAAGTGGAGGGAGCTCTTTATATAGATCTCAATCCACGTGGATCTTGGAATTAGTCAAGATATGCATAAATTAGTTTGGATATCCAATCATAAAAAATATATATATGTGAAATATAAAATATAAAATAACCAAGTAAAAGTGGACTTTGTCCCTTATCAGGAATTTAGGATTTAAGTCACTCCACACTTGCTATACCTTTTTGTTTTCCAAATTGTTGGTTGATTATTAATTTTTTTCCCAATCGGCCTTGCGTTATGTAGCAATCCATTCTTTGAAGTCACGGTTGTAGGCTCTATTCTAAATTTGTCTGATCCATGTGGAGGTGATACTTTACGTGGGTCCCGAGATTAGTTAGGGTGTTCGTAAATTAGTCCAAACACCCGATCATTAAAATAAAAAAATAAAGTGAAAGTGGACTTGTCCCTTATTAGGAATTTAAGATTTAACTCACTCCACAATTGCTATACCTTTTTGTTTTCCAAATTATTGGTTAATTATTAATTTTTTTCCTTATCAGCCTTGTGTTATGTGGGCACAAAAACCTGTCTAAATCTCTCGGTCCAGCACAATAAATCTCTTTAATCCAATACATTTTTATACACTTTTAACAATTGAATCATGTATCAAAATTTTCATATATTAAATTTAATAATTGAAAGTAAATTGGGACCAAAAAAAAAATTTTTGAAGTGCTGCAAATGTGTCGCCAAAATACACTGACCAAAACTTCATTTTTTTGGTGTAGAAAAAGTTTGCTCGTATGTTCAACTATTACCATCTGACATTCTTGCATCCGTGTTTTCTTTTTTTCTTTCAATAATAGCTGCCCTTAAAAATAAAAACATAAAAACATAAAATAAAATAAAGAGTTTAGCTTAGAATCTACACTGTTTAAATTACATAATTTTATTCAGAAAATAAAAGAGAATACCTCTTTCAACCTTCACCTGTCTGGAAAATACTATGTCTATCACTACATTTACTTCACCTCCCATTTGCACTTTTTCTCACTCCTTTTAATTCTGTCCCAAATTATCCAAATAAGGAGAATACCGCTACCCTTATCTCTTCTCCTTTCTTCTCTCTCCTACATAATATTTTCTTTTATTTCCTAATTTCCCAAACAAACCGATTACAAGCTAGGCAAGAATGTACCAGATTCCAAGATTCTACAAGCCACAAATTACTCATTGCCAAACACAGCAATGATCTAATGGTTTCTACTTGGGGAATCCCTAGGTTTGAGGGTTTACGAGGAATCAGAGTTTTTAGGATGAATCCGAGGTTTTTATTAGTCTTAGCAAAAGAAATTAATAGCAAAGCCATATTTCACATGCAAAACACAAATTAAAACAAAACACAAATCAACTGGAAGGATCAATCCTGCCAGACTTAATAATATATTTTCTTCTTTTTCAAGAAAGCTATGTAAGGTCACAATGTCAATATTTAGGACGAGAGAACACTCTTCTATATGCTTAATTTTACAAGGGGTCTCCCAGAAACAACCACCAGGCGAGACTGCACAAAACCCTGGCTTACTAGACAACAGAAGTTAAAATGGTTTAACAATAAAGCAGGATAAATACATAGCGTTCACCAAAAGTAACAGCTTTTCCCAATTGTATCCGACTTTTATCTCTGACATGGACTTGGATCATACTCGACGTATACCATCAAATCAGGTGGGAGATGGAGTTGATGCTGGGGAAGATGGAGGGAGATCTTCTAACAGTCGACATGAGTCTGGGCATGGTACTGTAGTTTCCAATGGTGATGCCTCAGCATTCACCGTCTTGCACCTGGAAGATACAAATCAATTAACACACTTATATGGCAATTAATTAAAAGGCAGCTCTTTTTTTGATAGCAAGGAACTCCATAATCACACCTTCGGTGAGACCAGGGTAAAACCTCAGATATGTGTGACTACCCACTAGCACTAGCCTCGCCTATCAGGCAGTTTGACCTAACAGTAAGGCTTGGCGTCCCTGGTGGCGCAAAATAAGTAATTTTATATGTGGATATTTCATTTAATGTTAATAAAAATATAAAACATAACATGAATTTTAAAGTCTAAAAAGTATTGACTTTTAGTAGGTGTAAATCTACATTATTTTTCATTTATCATTAGATCCCAAGTTATTTTGTTCAAATTTATAATGCATTGCATGTGTCTTTTAAATGATGGAATCGTATGCCCTCCAAATGTCCAAAAGAGTGTCATAGTATAAAATAATGGAACATGTTTGGAAGTGTATCTGACAGATGGTGGCATGCCGGAAGTGTCAAATAAGTGTCAGTAAGTATCTGTGCACTTGTTGGTGTCCAACACAGACATGCCACCTTAGAAGCATATGTACTTCTTAGGTTGAGATTTATAAAGTTCTGGGAATGTCCTACTTCAAAAGCATTCTCTCTATGGTGCCTAAGGAAGTAGCAAGAAGTTTAGTGCAAAAAAAATGTACCAGAAATGTTCAGAAACAATCACAATAAAATCCACCCCATGAAAACAACCTCAGAGGAACATAAAGCATGCCTGTCAAATTTTGCATATGCAAGTTCCAAGAGGTTGCAGCATATGGCAGTCTAACTCAGAGACTGTAAAATCCAGTTTACACTTAAAATGTGCTAGACAGAGCATTTAGCAACATGAATAGTACCATGCAAACTGCACAGGAATTATAAAAAAAAAAAATTACATTGAGAGAATGTCTTTCCATTTTTTTCCTTTATTTTTTTGTTTGTCCAAGGAAAGAAGAATATTAAAAGTATATAATTCCACAACAAATGATTCTTAAACAATTTCCAAATCCTTCTCCAACTCTATCACGTTGCAGAGCTTGAATTAGAAACAAATTCAAGACAGGATCTGGCAGCTTTAGAAACAAGAAAATAGCAGCATGCAACAAACAAGAAAATAGGAAACAAGAAATTGAGTTCATGTAAACTTATACTCACCGTGTGAGCTCCTCTAGTTTAGCCACCGCTTGGTTTAGAGCATGAAGAGACATCTTCTTTACCTATTTCATCCAGAGTGAAAATCAAGGACAAAATTATCAACCATACATGCAGCAAAAGCAATTTACGAACCAAAACATGCCATATTTGGAAGATATCAAGATATTGGGTGAGATCGAGAATTTAGGATGGTGATGCACAAAGACCTAGTGGACCGCAGTTACCATACTCAACATATCATCAATGCCAAATACAGGTTTCTTACCAGAAACTACTACTGAAAGCTACTTTTCATTACTTCATCAAAAGCATGGAAACCAAAGTAATCAAAATCCCGTACAGGCCAGTGTACCATTCTTTCATTGGGACAGTATGTACAGGTACCCATGCATACCGCACTCCATGTCAAATTTACTGCTATATATATAAAATATATTTATCGAAAATAATTATAAGTACCTAGAAAATGTAATATATGTAGCATGGCATTCAAGGTTCAACACCAAACCATTTAAGCACGACATACACATGATGTCCAACACAGGTATATTTTCTAAGAAGAAATAACATAAAATGGTAGAGAAAAAATCCTCCTTAAACATAAGAAGTGAAAGCATTAATAAAATAAAAAGGTGATATGATAATATTACATGTAGTATAGCTGAAGTTATAATAATATCAAAGTGACAAGTCATAGCATTACTAAACTAAACTAAACCAAACCAAAAAAGATAGTATTACACATGTTCATCTCTTACACGTGTTAAGCTCTCTGTCAAACACCCAGTATCTCTCTCACCCCCTCTAATATCTTCTCTCTCTCTCAAATCTGTCAATCAAATGATGTTGGGTTAGTTTTTTTTGACAATCTCTTCTCTTCGCTCAAATATCTTGGATGGTTTGTTTACACAGTTGGACTTCAGGGTTGAACTGAAAGTTTTTCGTCGGGAAACATGTTTGGGAATTGGGAAACTTTGGATAATTGTTAAAGTCATCAGTGGGCATTTGCCAGGAAAAGTTATATTTTTGGTGTACCGGACTGTACACGGAAAATTATCCAGTACATAAGGAACAGTCCAGTATGAGCCAAGATATTCAGCAAAAGGAAACTGCATGTAGTATTTCCCATTCTTGATCTCATACAGTACATCTTGACCGGAATAGGATGGAATTGACATTGATGTAAACTGAGAAGCGCTCAATTTAAAAAACACATTTTGGATGTACTCTGAAATATCCAAATTAAGAGAAACCATAGTTCTTTTCAAGGAATACCAGCATCATGGTAGAATGCAAGGATTCCATTTTGGCTCGTCCTGTCCTGAAATCTGTGGTTTTTCCCTGACCTAATCAACATTTGGGGGCAGGACAGGTTATTTTTCTCATGTACAGGGCGGGGGAAGTATTGGCTCACCCAACCCAGGTATATTAAAAACAATTTATTTTTTACTTGGACAAGTTTAAAAATATAAATGCCACACCTTGGTTTGTAATGTTAAATTTTGATTTATAATGTTTTTACGTTATCAAGATTGATTTTTAATTTATTTATAAAAATTTCGACGGAAGGTCGGAAGAACAGGTTCAGCTACCTGCGAGGTGGAGTCGAGGGTGGGGAAAAAATCCAACCCAAACAAGGGGAGGAGAACAAGGGCCCTCACAAAAAACTTGACTACTTTTTTTAATAACGAGGAAAAAACTAAACTAGTTGCCATCCCTAGTAGAATGTAACCAATATCAAAGTCCGAGTTCTTTTATTTTTTCTTCAACCTTTTAGTTTCAGTCTTGGGCTCCTTATTTTGAATCTTAATCTGTAGTTCTCAACTAGTAAAAATCTGAGTACAAATACATTCAGCAATAAAGAAAAACAACAAAACATTCAGCAAATACAATGTAATACAGGAAAAAATGAAATATACCTCTAGTTTGTCTTCCTTAGCCCTATGATTTGGGGGAAGATGACGAAATTCCTCAGTCAAACGGATGCATTCAGGGATGTTTTCAGGTGAAACGAAGTCAAGAGCAACTTTTATGCATGACTGGAAATAATATGAAACCCAAAATAAATAAATTAGAAGAATATATAAGAAAGATCATGAAAACCAAATGACAATCTGAGAAGACATACAGGTCAGTTCCACCATTTATATATGCGTAATATTCCAAAATAAAATATATTAACTAATCCTAATAAAACCCAATCTTAAATCCACATGTACTACATTACTCAAGAAAACTTCCACATGCTACGAGGGAACTTCATCATGTGGGTAAGATATTTCTAGTACAGCCTAGACAAAAAGGGAAATTTGTCACAGAGATCAAGATATTTGCGTGCTAAGAGGAAGCATGGGGAATCCCAAGAACAGGTCGGAGCAACAAGCTGACAAGTTACAAGTTTTCCATGTGTTAGTAAGACTCATTTTCGTGTATAGAGATTCTGGCCTATTTAAGGGAAAAGAAAGCAAAGGGAATAAAAAAAGATGCTGTAAGAGGCTTGTAGGTTGAAATCACTGCATAAAAGAGCAGCCTAGTTGATATATTATTTGCTTAAAGGACTTTGTGGTTAAAAATAAAAATAAAAAAGGAGTCAATCTATTGAAGTAAAAAAATGAAACTAGCGAGTCAGTATTGAATCTATTGATGACATTATACAATAACTTTTACATATAAAATAAAAGTCTATAGGACAGTTTCAAAAAGTATCATCTTGGTGCCTATGTACCTTAAGGTTTCTAACTTGATGAGGACATCCAGCGGGTATAATGACTGCCTCTCCAAGTTCTTGCACAAATGTCCATGGTTCAACTCCTTCATTAAGCACCAACAAATGTTATTAGGCAAAAGTAAAACAAAAAAGTACAAAAATAATATAGGCCAACCAAACTTAAGTAAATAACAACTAACCAAACTCCTCTTTGAGTTTCTTTTTGTGATGTAAAGTCAAGTAGAATGTCTGGTCATGAATAGGATGAACAACCTGTAAAATAAATATATCAATTATCATAAAAAGTATAATGAGTTGTAATCAACATCATTGGAAGTTCAAACTCTACCAATTAATTTGTTAGAATGTCACCGGTCAAACTAGATTCTATACTTGGTTCTTTTTCAGAGAGACAGAGAGAGAAGTTTGTAGTTTACAGTTACCAAACTTGGATCATAGAGAAGTAAGCAATTCGTTGAAACAAAGTGTGTGCATCTTTCATATAAAAATAACTTTTGTAGAAGAACAAAAGAGGTATCAAATTGGAAGTTGTATTACCTGCTCTACAGGATGGCACTTGATGTGCCTAAATTCCTTATGGTGCTTTCTAAGATATTCCTGTAGCTTGGGAACATCTTGTCGCGGAAAATGTCCCAAATAGCACCTCCCTTCATTGTCTCCAATCCATTCAACTTGTTCTCAGAAACAGACTCATCTTGCAGACTCTCTTCATTTGTTGAGCAATGCATGTCATCTTCCTCATTCCTAGTTCCCCCTTCTTCCTGAGAATTGGCAGCATCAACAACCTCAGTCAACAAATTTTCTGACTTAATGTCCAATCGTTTACGCAATTTCCCACCCTTCCTTTTTTTACCACGACCACGTCTTGACACCTGTATCCCCTTTCTAGTTTCCTCCGACACATCAGCATTGGTTATCTGTTCTGATGGCAAACTGGAAGCTTCATTTATTCCATCAACTATAAGATCTTGCACTTCAATATTTTCATTTTTTATGCGTGAAGAATCAGCATCTTCTTCTCTCATTTCTTCAGCTTTAATAACAGCACGATCTTCATCACATGACCTAGTCTCAGCTGTCTCTAACATCAACTTTCCATTGGATTCTGGCACATGCTTCACATAACCTTGAATCTCTGTACCAATTGTACCAAAGAGATCTTTTTGGTCAGCAGCATCATGCTTCTTTTTCAGTCCTTTTAGTATAGAAAGCTGTTCAGAAGTATGCTTCACCTCTGCAGTGTGAGTCAACACATTCACCTGAAGAAGTGTAAATGCAATAAACGATTAAAAACAATGTATATATGAAAAAAGTATGACTGCAGATCCATTCATTATCCATAAAGATCCATTCATTAGTATTCCTACAAGCCTCACCAATGTCAGATCCAACAGATGCACTCACACTCATGCCAACTCCCACTTCATAATTATTAAGTACTCAAAAACCATGGACAGTGATTTCTCAGAATAAGGCTAATCAAGGAAATCAACAGATCAATGTTGAGACTAAATTAACAGAACATCCAATCACCGATTCACAGAATACCATTGTGTCATTGACAAGAATGAGGGAATGACTCCCCTCCATACCACTATCTTCTATACACTTTCATAATCTATTTCATGGGACCCATCCCAAGCCCACAATGATGATCCAAACCATTCATCTTGTAGGCCCAGCAGTAAAGATTAGTTGAGCAAAAAATTAGGTTCATCGAACATCACTAGACACATGAACAAATTACATTTTGTTTTTTTTAAATGGATGACAACTACAAGTTTCAACTTAAACTGTCCATTTTATAAAACAAAATGAGATTTGTTCATCTATTCATTGATACCTGATGAAGCTGATTTTTTGCACAGATGGTCTTCACTTTAAGGTTTACGAGATGAATGATTTGGATAATCGTTCTGGGCCTAGAGTGAGACCCACAAAATGAAATGTGGAGGAGTATGGAGGATAGTAGTATGGAAAGGAGTCATTCCCCTATTATGATGATCCTTAGAACAAAGAAGATCAAATACTAAAATATGGCATATTACTAAAAACAATCTCCGGCAACCAACCACTGTTGGCAAAATACTAGAACATCATCATATGTACAATACAACAAAGAACCAAGGAAGATAGTTATCTACTTTGTTCAAGTTTTCTGTTTACGGCAAGTGTCTTGGTTTTTTTTGTGGGTTCTATTCTTTCTTCCATTTCTTCTTTTTATACATTCTTTGCTGCCATTGTAGATACAAACAGATTAGGGTTTTTTTTTCTTTTTTTTGTGGTAAAGGTCCTGTTAGTAACTCTTCATTTTTTGTATGTCTTCAAAAGTTCTTTTTGCTTCAGTGTTGCTATTCAGTGTGTGAACATATCTAAGCATAATTACTAATTCTTCTTCGCATATCACCATAAATTCTTTGCTTCATTACCACGCCTCTGTATCATATCACTGATTTCTAATCAAGGTACAAGAAACATTTAAACATTTTTCGCCATCCCTTTTTATGGGATTGTTCTAATTGCCAGTTAACTAATCCATACTAGATCAAATACCCAATCTTGAATCAAGACATTTACTGGAACGGTGGAACCAAACTGAAAGTTTTCAAAACATTAAACAATGCTTAAATTCAATTTGAAAAATTACCGTAGCAACCTTAGTGCTTCAGAAGATAAATTACACACATTAATCAAAAGAATTCAAATAACATGACACTACAATCTACCCAAATTATTGAATTTTTAATTGCTTTGGACATCTTCACAGGGTGGTTCCATTAGTTAGAAATCACCAAGGCCCAAAAAAATGGGGAAATTATAAAAATAAACCTAGGGTTTAACCCTTGTAACATATCAAACCACAAATTTTTAATTTCATCAATTTAAATCCTAATCTTTTAAATTAGTCTCAATCCCAACCATCCGTCTATTACTGTTAACTACCAGATGAAGAGGGGTATTTTGACAAAATACTACTCTTCTTCAACATATATTGTGTACTGTGTATACACTCTCAATAAGCACCCTCTCATCCATCAGCAACACCACCTCCCTTGTTGTCCCTTTCCCTGCCCCCCCTTCCTCGCCATCATCCTTCAGCAATCCTAGCCATCACACAAACACCCCACCACCGAAAACCCATTCGCCACCAGTTCAAACCCCACTCCAGCACCATAGCCAGACAGCCAAGTCCTATCCCACCACTCTACAATCCAGTCCCTTCCCCACCATCCCAAAACCCTACACAACCCCCACCCCAGCCCCTTCCCTCACCATCCCATCACCCCTAAACTTAAGTAAATCTCCACTAAAATGGTGTGTGTGTGTGTGAGAGAGAGAGAGAGAGAAAGAGAGAGAGACCCATTTAGTTGTGTAAGCCCTGAAAATTGGACAGCCCATTACCATTGATTGAAGATAGCCCCCAAATATAAGGCGGGAGTTGTTTGTTCTTCCAAAAGCCCTGATGCATTCACTCCAGATTCCTTGAAGCAAACTGATTGCATTGTATCTACAGCATACCTGCCGATTTCATTTCTTAAGTGGCTTACCGGCAATGCATAAATTTATCTAACAGGGATGGTGGAGGGGGAGGATGGGTAGCAGAAATAAGGAAAGGGAAAAAGAAGGGGTGGTGGAAGGGAAGGAGGAGCAGTAACAAGAAGGTGTGTTGAGATGGTGATGAAAGAACAAAGGAGATTTGGATCTGGAAGAGGCGTGTTTTTATGTGATGAACTTCAAAGTATTAGTGATGATGAATGGTTGTAAATAATTGATAAATGGTGATGATGATTTGGTGTAATCAATTTCAAAATTATGATTACCATTAAGTTGAAAGAACCAATCAAAAACTGTCACGTGTGCTGCCAAACAATTTTCTGTTAGTTGTAGTTAACGTGGGATAGATGCTGAAATTGAGACCAAATTAAAATAAGGGGATCCTGTCCTAGAATAAACTAATAAATACATAAATATACACACACTAACATATACGTAGGCAGTGCTGCTCAAAAATCACATGTTGATAACTCCATGGGCTAAATTAAGTGAGTCTGCTATTACTTGATCAACAATAAAAACAAATAATGTGAAGTAAGCTATCCATAATCTATTTAAACAATTCATACCGCATCTGACATGTCACAATGAAGTTTTGTCACGGAATCTCCACGTCCAAGCTCTTCAGCAAACCCATATGCTATGTATGTTTTAGGACCCAGGTCTGGCTTCAGCATTTTCTTAGGCAACTTTGCAGCAACATTAAGAAGACCAGATCGAGGATGTGTGTATTCTAAATATGGCAAGGCACTGATAAACTCTGCACCATGGCGTGGTAAGCGCTCTTCAAAGAAAGTAGATGGGGGCCAATCTTTCAATTTGAGCATCTCAAGCCACTTATTTTTGTGGAATCGGCCTTCTGAATACCCTTTGAAAAATTGGTGAATGTTTATATCAACCTGCACATTCACAAAACAATTTATGAAAGAAAAACTAATAACATTCATTAGCTAGAAATTATGATATAAGAAATGATACGAGTGACTAGCATACAATGATATCCATTATTGCCAAGATAAAGATTGGGTTAGATGAGAGAAAGAGAGAGACCCAAACCTCTAAACCTACTATACTACCTTCTCTCTTCTTTTTTTAGAAAAACAACCATAATTTTTCATCTTCTTTTTTTTTCCCCTTTTTTTTCTTTTAGGGCCGAGGAGTAAGGGGTTAAAAACCACAATAAATCTCAAATAAACCAAACTTCATTATAAATCACTTGAATAATGTTATCTCAAGCAGTCCAACAAATCTGTCCAAATTGTCTGGCATAAATCACTTGAATCCAATGTTAACTTGCTACAGTACTCTGACCATGTTAAATTGTTCCATTCACCCCTCTTCTGTTCCCTCAACCTTAATTTCACCCTGTCAACAAGTCAAGCTAAGTCAGCGCAAGGCTCCAACCGTACATTCATAGCAGAGTGAATCCAATGTTTCCTAAATAAACGGTTAAACTCAACCAATTTTGACGTCTTCTTACTGTCTGAAAACAACTATGAACGGAAAAAATAAATAAATAAATAAGTAGACAGCCAAAGTAGTTGAGTTTACACTATTGTAAAGTTGAACCATATTAGATAGGAATATATTGCAAATGAACCAAACTCCTTTCAAACTTAACAAGTAACCCAGGAAACCTGCATAAGGTTTTCTTGTGACTTGGTAAAACAAATGCCAGGTCTCCATCATACTCTATAAAACCAAAATACATTTTTTATTGATATTTCATATTTTTACTTGCATACATGTTTACTAGAAAGTCATTTGACTGCCTATTTATTACTGTTCCTAATTGTACATAGCTATTTGCATGCAGGTGTCTAGGTAATGAAAGCCATTTATACAAATTATGTGCAATGATGCAATATCCTTCTTTTAGGGGCGTCATTCCAGTGATGCCACAAAAATGAATTATATACAAATGCCATCTGCTTGAAAAGCTATTTACCAAAAATAGTATGTTTAGTTACCTAGCTCCTCTCACATTCCAAAAACAGTGCAACAATACCTATATGCTTAAATTTACACATGTAGACAAACCTACATATTATGTAGACAATAAATAAGACATTTATAAATACACAAGCTCATGCAGCCATGCAAAGCTCAAGTTGAGGTCAAAAACAAAATGAAAACTAGTTAAAAGCTCAACCAAATGCAATTCCTTTCACCAATCTCAGCCAAACACTTCGCTTAAGCGTGCTTGATTAAGTCTGAAACCTGATTTCAATAATAAAGACAAATGATAAATTAATTAAAAGCAGGATCATCAATCTGCCAGGCCAAGTCATATTGCAACATTGGTTGAAACATGCATCTTACTGGCTCCTTTACAATTGTCAATCCATAATGAGGAATATATGCATGTGTTCATAGAAATAATTTTTTTTTTTTTTTCATTTTTCATGGTAATTCAAGAGGACAAGACAATAGGGTCAAATGTATTCATAACCAAAAAGAGTGATAAACTATGGCACCTTGCTAAATTAATTCATTCCGAACCAAAGGAAACAACATTGTTTCATAAATGACAGATGATTGCATAATCTTTCATGATAGCATCACACAAAAAAGGCAAATAGTTTCACTATTAGTTCAATATTTACCAATCATAGTAAGATCAAAGACAAGAAATTTCCAAATCATTGGTTTCTCATTGATACATCAATGCCAATGTACTTATTACAAAAGGGGAAGAGAAGGGGATTTGGGGGGTTTGGAAAATCCAAGGGGGATCTAGCGAGTTGGGAGATTGTTTCTCTTCCTAAGGGGTGGTTTGGGATGATTTAAATAAGTGCACTTTTTGACTTTTTATGAAATATGGGTTGGGTATGGGTTGGGTTTGAGGTGATGTGGTAGAGAGGTGATGTGACTTAAATAAAATGAAATGACTTAAATAGAATAGTGACTTTTTGATTTTTTTAGGTTATGACAAACAAGGCCTAAATTTAAAGGGAAATTGGCAGTAGGAAACATTGTTGCGAAGAACGTTTTTGGCAAATGGTTATGAAGATACCCTCGTGAGTGTGATTTATTATGGTATTCTACTATTAAAGTAAATAAGGGTTCAAATTAATGGTTGGAATTCTATTGTGGTCGGGGTAACAACCGCTATCCTTGAAAATCCATCTCGTCTTCTCCCTATTTTTTCTCCCTTCGTAACTTTGAAGTAGGGTAAAGGTGAACACATAAGGTTTTGAAAACATGTTTGGGTGGTGACTCCACTTTTAAAACTCTGTTCCTATGCTTGTTGTGCTTGGCCTTCTCCTAATGTTTCTATTGATTCGAGGCTTGTGACATGACTCGCGCAAACAAGCCAAGTCGAACCAAGTAGTATGTTCTTCAAGATTGGCCTGAAAATTTAAGATCTTCAAAACGTGTTCCAGCTTTGCTTGTTTACCTAACGAGCCAATCTCAAACAAGTGAGCCGAACACAAATCGTGTATCTCAGTTTTTTATAGTGCATATATGGTTATCAAGCCGAGTCGTATGTTGTTCAAGTTTGACTTGAAAACAAACGAGCTTTAAAATGTCTTCAAGCTTGGTTTGCCTACATAACAAGTCGATCTCAAACAAGTATTTAATAAGACGAACACAAGTCAAGCTCGGGTAGCGTAGTTTGTTTTGCAGCCCTAAACATGAGGGTGTGGTCAGTTCACTCTTCAGGGTTATTCTCATTCAAATCATTTTTTGTCATTATCATTGACAATACTAGTGTCCCTCTTTTTTCATCACAAATTTATCAGGAAAGCAATTGTGCCTATTAAAGTCAAGATATTTATAAGGACATTGTCTCATAATAGTCTCATGAAAGATGACACTTTTCAAATAAGGACACATAATTGTTGTCTTCAGCCTCAATGATGCATCATATGCAAGACCTAGGTGGAATCTTTGGATCACTTGTTCTTGTTGCTCATTGGCTTCGATTTAATGGAATAGGTTATTCATGATGACGGAAATTTGTTGAATGGCCCTAAATACATGTTCCCATCTGCTTTTGATTGACTTTCAAGGCTTTGGTGGAAATAGAAGGCAAGGGCGTTGTGACAATGCTTTCTTTTCCCAATCTTTTGGGTTATTTGAATGGAGTGGAATGCAAGGATTTTTTTATGTTATATGGAAAATGTCAACGCCATTTGGGTTAAAGTTTGTTTCTTGCCTTGTTTTTGGGCTTCGGTCTCCTCTCCTACAAGGGAATACCATCCTTTTTGATCTCTTCGAATTGAAGGGCTGCTTGTGAGATGTTGCTTGAGACTTATTTTTTTATTTTTTATTTTTTTCCTCTTTGGAGGACTTCTTGTCCTTTTTCTCTCTTGTATCTCCTTTTATTTTAATGTTAGTCTCTTTGCTGACATTCAAAAAAAATCCAAGCATTTAATCCATTTATGTGTAAATGATATTTGCTACCTATAAATGCATATGTTATCCATGAATAAATGTGCGGGTGAACTCTTGCATGTATGCACTGCATGTAATGAAATCATAGCCACCATGAAATCATAGCCACCAATTCAGCAGATCAATAGAGTCAACAGAGTAAGGAACCCATTCACGATTTGATAATAAAAGGCGGACATTAAGAAAGGAAATTAACAAGGCTACCCTATGATCAGATATGGTGAACTAGGGTTTTCTGCACTGATGTTAACTGAAAATAACATGACAAAAGAATGGATGTGAATCTTAATATCCAAGCAGGATGATAGGTAACAGTGTCATATTAATTGAATCTTAGCAGGAGACATCAGTACAGCACTACTTGAACATCTCCAACCCTACACTTTTTTTCATCAAATTTGTTCAACAAGTTAGATCAAAAGCTTGATTTCATGTAGCTCACACCTGTGTTACACGGATTCGGGTGCGGGTATTGGGTGCGTATCTAAGGGTCGGACACTTCAAAATTAAAAATTGGGAATACGTGGATATGGATCCAAATTTGGATACGGATACAGAGAATACATTATATAGTTATTTTTTCAAATATATTTATTATATGAAGATGAGTTTAAAAAAAAATTAAAGAACAACAAATTTTGTTAAAAAAAATAACAAATAAAATATAAATAATAAATAAAAATTATTTTAGACATAAAAATTATATCATTTATGATATATTATTTTATATAATATTTTTTTGAGTGAATATTATATAATATGAATACTATTATATATTATTATATTAATATCATTTACAAATAGAAAGCAGAGAAAGAGAATAGAGAGGAAGAGAAGACAGAGTCAAAAAAGAAAGAAAGAAGAAGAGAAGAAAATAGGAGAGAGAGACCAAAAGGGAATTGAAGCCCTAGGGTCATTTTCTAGGTGGAATCGACTTTGAGATGTTGGTTTTCAGATCTCCTTCAATTCAGTCTAGTTCGCAACTAGGGTTCACACTTCAGTCTTGCTTCGCGACTCGACTTGCTTTGCAAAGGTGAGTTTCAACCCCCCTCTCTCTCTCTCTCTCTCTCTCTCTCTCAACAGCCCTTCTTCTTTCTCCTCTCATGTCAACCATGTCCGAAAAAACCATGCCAAATCCGACACATCTTACACCCGCACCCGTGTCGTGCCATGTTAACACGGGTACTCTGCCCTAAACCGGCAAGTCCATGTAACATAGGCTCACACGAATGGTAAGAATCAAAATTTTCACCAAATCTTTTTAAAAATACCTAATCTATCCCACACACATACTTCAACTAATTTAGGTGAAAAAAAATCTGATCTCCAATCCTTCAGCTTTTAACAATTTCACCAAATTTAAGTGAAAAAATGGTTGTTGAAATTTGATGAAAGATTTGAGTCAGTTAGAATGCAAAATGAGGAAATTAGGGTTAGGAAGAACAAGAGAGAAGAGAAGAGAAGAGGAAGGAATTTTTATATATCTTATAATGTTGTGCTCAACCCTACATTAGCACATTAGCAAAATATATATACAAACCCTAATATTGCAATATGACCATCGTACCCTCAACTTAAATAAATATTAACAATAGAACAAAAATAACTATTCTAGCACTCCCCCTCAAGCTGAACCATAGAGATCAAACATGCCCAGCTTAATAGATAAGCGATGAAATGAAGACCGAGCCAAAGGTTTAGAGAGAATATCAACCAATTGATCTTCAGAACGAACATAAGGAGTCACAAGTTGTTTATACAGTAAGAGATCACGAATAAAATGGCAATCAACCTCTATATGTTTGGTCCATTCATGAAACACAGGATTATTGGCAATGAAAATAACAGCCTGATTATCACAAGACATGCTCATAGGAGTGAGAACAAAAAAACCAAAATCTCGAAGAAGAAACTAAACCCAGAGCATCTCAAAAGCAGTATGAGCTATGGTACGGTATTCCGCCTTGGCACTAGAACGAGTAACAATAGCCAATTTCTTAATACGCCAAGTAACAATATTACCACTAACAAACGTACAATAGCCCGAGGTGAAATGGCGATCAGTCCTATTGCCAGCCCAATCAGCATCACTAAAGCCAGTAACAGACAATGAGGAAGATTGTTGATATAGCAAACCTCGACCGAAAGTACTCTTCAAGTACTGTAAGATACGATGCGACACACAGTAGCAAAATGAGATTGGCGAGGAGCATGCATAAATTGACTGACCACACCCACACATAAGTAATATCGGGACAAGCGACAATTAAATAGATTAACTTCCCAAACAACCGACGATAACGACCAATATCAAAAAATAAGTCCCCAGTTTCACCATCAAGTTTGACACTAGAACCCATGGGAGTATCACTAAGGTGAGTGCCTAAGACACCAGTCTCAGTGAGAAGATCAAGAACATACTTCCATTGAGAGAGAAACAAGCCCTAAAAAGAGTGAGCAACTTCAATCCCAAAAAAAAAATCAAAAATGACCCAAGTCTTTGGTATGAAATTGTTGGCCTAAATACTGCTTCAAATCAGCAATACCATTGGAGTCACTTCCAAAAACGATAATGTCATCGACATAGACAATCAGAACAATACTCCCAGAAAATGAGTGGCAAATAAAGACAGGGTGATCAAAAATAGAACAGCAAAATCCATAAGCAATGACAACAGCACTGAAACGATCAAACCAGGCACGAAGAGACTGCTTGAAACCATACAAGGCCTTCCACAAGCGACAAACAAGATGCTCTTAACCAGGCACAATATAGTCAAGGGGCTGATCCATATCGCCATGAAGAAAGGCATTCTTGATATCAAGTTGATACAAAAGCCAAGAAGGACTAACTACAACAGAGAGAATGATCCAAACAAAGTTAAGACGAGCCACAAGAGAGAGTCTCTAGATATCAACACCATAAGTTTAGGTGTAGCCTTTAGCGACCAGGCGAGCCTTAAGCCGATCAACAGTCCCATCAAGAAGATACTTAACAGTATAAATCCAATGACAACCCACAATAGATTTGCTAGAAGGTAGAGGGGTAAGTTCCCACGTCTGATTCTTATACAGGGCATGCATTTCCTCATCCATGGCATGCTTCCAACCAGAGATAAACATAGCCTGCTGATATGAGTGGGGAGTGGTAATACTAGACAAACTGCAGGCAAATGAGTAAAAACGAGGAGAGAGACGATCATAAAAAACAAAATTAGTAATAGGATGTTGAGTGCAAGTACATTTACCTTTACGGATAGCTATAGGAAGATCGTCTAAAGACACATCGGCGGATGGAACAGGAGAAACAGGAACCTCAGATGAAGGAGATGAACTAGTTGGGCCATAAGACACAATGCGACGAGCTTGAGCCACTGATAAACCTGCAATGGAGATATAAAGGCGAGATTAAAAGGAGATGATATAGGAAAGAAGTAAAGAACATAAGAAGGAAGAGTAGGAGTGAGAGAGACAGGCTCCTCCTCATAATAAAAGAGAAGATCAGTGGATAGCCATTGTCCAGAGGAGGAGAAAAACAGGTGGACTCAAAAAAGGTAACATCAGCATTGATAAAGTAGCGACGTGACTCAAGATGATAACAATGATACTCTTTCTGAGTGCGAGAATAGCCTAAGAACATACACTTGCGTGCTCGAGGAGATAACTTATCCAAACCAGGGTCAAGAACATGGACAAAGGCCACACAGCCAAAAATGTAAAGAGACAGGGGAAAAGGAGATGTTGTGGGATATAACAGAGAATAAGGAGATGTGTGTACAACACTAGAGGGCATGCGATTGATAAGCAAACAAGTGGTGAGAACTGCATCGCCCCAAAACTGTTTGGCGACATATATATTAAATATCAGTGTGCGAGAATATCTAACAAATGGCAGTATTTCTACTCTGCAACACCATTTTGAGGGAATGTATGAGAACAGCTTGTCTGATAGATAATACAATATCACAAAAGGTAGTCACAATAGATTGCACATATTCTAAGGCATTATCAAACCGAAATATCTTAATACGTTTGCCAAATTGAGTAAAGATTTCATTATAAAACTTAGAGATGATGCAAGACAAATCAGATCTCTGTTTCATTAAAAACAACCAAGTCATTCGTGAGTAATTATCCACAAAAATAACAAAATAAAAGAAACCATTAACAGTGGGAGTTCTAGAAGGACCCTAGATATCTGTATAAACAAGAGCAAATGACTCAAACACGACTAACACTACGACTAGGAAAAGAACTACGGTGATGCTTCTCAAATTGACAAGCTTCACACTCAATCTAAGAAACATGACTCAAACCGAAAGCTTAACTAGCAGGCTTAGCCAAGGAGGGATGACCCAAGCGAAAATGCCACTAAAGAGGAATCTGATGGCACTTAACACAACAAGCGGAGGATGATGAGAGGTCTTAGTGTCCAAAAAGTATAAGCCATCATTCTCATGCCCCAAACCAATCATTCTCTTGGTCTGGAAGTCCTGCAAAACACATGAAATAGGAGAAAAGGTTATCAAACAATGAAGAGCTTAGAGTCAATTGGCTAACAGAAAGCAAATTAAATGGAAACTTAGGAACATAAAGACCAAAAGGTAAGAAAAGGGATAGAGTGGGATGAAGAGGACCTTGACCACAAACAGGTTGAGAAGATCCATCAACAAGTATAATAGTATGATCAACAGGTCTAAGAGTATCAAAAAGAGAGGAATTACCAGAGACATAGGAACTAACACCAGAGTTTAGGAGCCAAAGCTGAGTAGACTTAGCCACACATGCAAAATTACCTGAACTAGCCATGGTAGCAGTAGAGGATGAAGATAGACTAGGCCGGAGAAACTAGACAAGAACAGTAAGCTCACTAATCTAAGTAGTGAGTGTCTCATGAGAATTAGGAGAAGCAACAGAGCTAAGGGACAACAAGGAAGACAGTGAGGATGGAACATCCATAACCTGATGGACATGGTCAGGTTTGCCATACTTCTACAACACCAAGGTTCAGTATGACCTTGGGAACCACAATGAGTACACATGCGATCATCACATGTACGAGAACCAGGTCCACTACTACGTCCACCACGTGAGCCCCACCACAAGAACTACCTCTAAGAGAACCCCATGAGCAGGAATAAGAGCCCGTGAACCGGATGAACCATGAAAACCCATGAGTAGACTCATGATCACCACTACTAGAGACCAATGCAGAAGATAACAAAATAGAGGACCCATAGGTGAATTGTGCTTGTCCCAATGAAGAGCATAACAGCCTAGAATAGGCATTGGCAACAGAAGGTAGTCTCACTGGCAAGAATCTGATCCTTAAACCCTCACAACTCAGGATCTAAGCTAGAGAGTAAAGAAGCAATCATAGGCTCCTTCCAATGTTGCTTTTGTTTGTTCACATCAATAGTGAAAGGTCGATACTGCAATAACTGATCCCACAAGGTCTCAAGACTACTATAATAATCAGAAAGAGACCAGCCAAATTGGCACATAGTAAAAATCTGCTCATATAACTCATAGACCAGAGAGATGATTTGAAAAACATTCAGCAAGCGAGATCCAAATTTCCTTAGAGGTATCACAAAATTCTACGGTAGTAGCAACATGTGGTTCCAAACTATGCCAAATCCAACCCATAACACAGGAATCTTCACTACACCAATCATCATAAGCTTTATCATCAATAGGAGAAGGGAGTTTGCCAAGGAAGCAAGACTTCTTCTTACCACGTAAAACAATGTTGATAGCATGGGCCCAAGCCAAATAGTTGGCACCATTCAATTTCTTTGTACTGATAGATTTAGGCATGTCATCATCTTTACCCACAGGCATCTTGGCCATAATGATCAATCACACAGAATACGCAACAAGCGAGCACGAATGTAGCAAAATACTTGCCAATAGTAACTATCCACAACAACCAGTAGCCACAATAACCAATATAGGCAACAAAACTAACGCAACAAACAAGAATAGAAGACAACAATACCAAAAACATAGCAACAACAACAGCAACACAGCAGCATAGTTGAGCAGAAAAAAAAGCCCGACTGTTTTGAGCCCAGAAAACACACCCGATGCACCAAATCACAAAATAAACTCCAAAGGAAGCCTTAAGAGACTCAGTCGGCTCCCCTAGGACAAGACCCAGCAGTCGAAATCACAAAAATGATGCTGGATTGGCAGATTGCAAAAATAGGCACCATGAAACCAAAAATCATTCAAAAATCAAAAACTTACATCAAACAGCTTCAAAAAAATTCACAAAAATCACCATAAGTCTCAGGATGCAATTTCAAGTCAAGTGGCGTAGGTTTCGTCCGTATAGTGCTTATGTCATGCTGACGTCATTGTATGGCTGATGACATCAGCACATCTCGGTCACCTCGGATCGATCTCCAGAATCTGTGGAACTCTTTTTGATGAAGAATAGGTCGCTCTAATACCAAGTTAGAATGTAAAATGAGAAAATTAGGGTTAGAAAGAAGAAGAGAGAAGAGAAGAGGAAGGAATTTTTATATATCTTATAATGTTGTGCTCAAGCCTACATAAGTACATAAGCAAAATATATATACAAACCATAATATTACAATATGACCATCGTACCCTCAATTTAAGTAAATATTAACAATAAAACAGAAATAACTATTCTAATAGAGTCATCCTTCAATTAAAAAAAAAAATTGGTGAAAACTTGATTTGATGCAAGTTTGATCAATGGATTGGATCTCATTTTCACCAAATTTAAATTTGATGAAGGATTTGGTGAAGGATTGGAGATGCTCTAAGGGAGCAATTAAAAACACAAAAATATATTGCAGAACTTTTGAAATAGCCCCGTAATAGGATAGCCCAAATTTGAATTTTTCTCTAAGGATTTAATGACCAATAGTATTTATTGGGAAAAAAAAAAAAATGAAATCCAGCACGCATAATCAAATATGCCTAAAACACAGCTAAGAGCCCATGGCATGCATCAGTTTATGAATTGTGTGTCTGCATAAATACATATGCATGTATGTGATATTCATACATGTGCATAGAATTTTGTTTTTATTGTATTGGTTACGATAAGTAGATAAGTCCACTAAAGGCACCAAAGAGGTGCAACTTCTGTATACATGGACTAAAAAACTATATTATATCAACAAGATGAAATCCACCAACATAATAAAGGAGGATAAAAATATTCCCCATTGCGAAAATGAACACTACGCATAATATTGTTTTTCATAAGACCACTACGGATGGAGGTGCTTGGTAAGCTACGATTTTAAAATGGGTGAACCGCCGTAACCATTTGGGTGATTACTGCCACCCTTTATGACCGCTGTAGTGGTGTGATTGAAAATCACAACCCATAAAGGCCATTACGACGCCATTACGCATAAAATTGCATACAAATGTTGCAAAAATTAAGACCTACATGCTTTGGCGTTCAATCTTCAAATTCTACAAGATTAAAATTGCTATCATGGTTACATAAGCTTAGTTCTTTGGCTTTCTATTTTCCTGTCAAATATGTTTCATTTCCTCTTGATTAGTTGTGATTACTAACCTATCTATTTATATTATACATTCTTTATTTTTTGCTATAAGAATGGAAACATTATCCATATGTACAGTCAATAAAATAAATAAAGTTAAATACATCTAATCAAAAAATCCCAATAGCAACTTAAAACTTGTGTAAAAATTAATACATATATTACACCTTGTCTAAGAACTAAACAAAATCAACTAAAAATCATTGTAAACCCTACTAAACGTGATTTTGAAATAAAAACATGTGTAGCAATAAGTTTTTCAAAAATTGTGCGAAGAAAAAAAAACCATAGCCCTAGTTGCCACCGCCATTTCGCTACAGCCGTTACACCCCGCAATCACGTCATTGGCACCATTACCATTACGGCAGCCGCCACCATTATTTAAAACCTACCTACTGTGGCTATTAGAGGTTCAATACTTCTGAATTCAGTGGGATGTAAAGTAAGCAAACTTCATAGAGATTGAATCCTAGGACCTAGAGATATACCAGATGCTATTAGTCCTTCAGTCTCCGTTGGTCAAGTACTAAACATGTGAAGTGTACACACGTCCCTTGAAGTTGAAAGCTGACACATGTAGGTCTCTCTGCCGATGTGTAAGGCATAAGTAATTGTCCACATGTCTATACCATGTGGCAGTATAGGAGGTATCTACATCAAGACATTCACATTTTTTACATAAGTAACAGAAATTAGAAGCTTAAAAGTCCTAAAGAACAAGGCAGAGTAATAGATCACTTTCCCTAGCACTGATTCACATTCCGTTCTACCATGCTACACTCAATACACTGATAAACCAGACTCCTTACAATCTAACCCATTCATACAGAAAATTTGTTATTTTACATAATAAGTAATGAACAAAATATATACAAAAGCACCAAGGATGACAAACACAATGATCATAATACACCACCATAAGAAACCAAATAAAGTGGTATCTTAAAAGACTGACCTCACACCAATCAAGGCAATCAACTGCTGTCACTGCCAAATCCGAGGAACCCTTGTTATATGATATCTCACGGAATGCACGCCACATAACCATTGGCTCCCAGCTCAATCCACATGTAAACTCCAGAACATTGCGAACAATAACTGGCTCTCCCATGACCCAATGCCTCTGGAAGTGCTCCAGATCCTTGTTGGATATCACTTGATGAAGGGCAGTACAAATAGTTGTCATCAGCATCTTCTCTAGAAGCAGCTTCTGAAGTTGTCCATTACCAACGTCAACCTCACCATCCAAATTGAAACAGGAGCATCGCTCTTTAGAAATTTCAGGAACATGGGCAAATATTTGGCTACCGACTAGTTTTTCTACTTTCTTTTGTAATTCTGAAACCCAACTTTCCAGAAAAAGGCACTTCAACTCCAAGCGGTCATGCCCACAACCACCCATTTCCTCTGGTGGACAAGGTATATCACCAGTTTCCTTGGCATTCCAGGCAGGTTTTGGCATTTTATCAACCTCAGAACTAGAACAACTTTTTTTTATCTGAAAGCGAGGTGAGAGGTTTTTCGCCATAAGATTTCACTCTGTCAGAATATTGCACAACAATGTCTTTGCCACCTCCTTGCAGGCAACCACCTCGGATTTCCCGGCAACAAGTCAGGTAGGGATCAAGCGAACAATTTAGACAGCCGATGAAAATCAACTATAGAAGTGCTGCAATTGTTGCTGCAATTGAATGCATGATATCATTAAATATTTAACAGTAATGGTTTCTAAACATGGATAGTTCAAGTTAAGGGGCATACCAATAAATACGTTCATCATTACAACAAACAGCCTGCTGTATCTCTATATCTGATAGTGATAATCCTGTACAAGTAGCAAACATATTGACAAACTTCTTCTTTTTCTAGTAAATAAAAATTGTTTTAGAGAAAGTGCCAAGGTGGAGCACTACCCTTGTACAAAAGAAAAGAATAAAAGAAAAAAGAAAAAAGAAAAAGAAAAGGAAAAATAAATTCCTACAACTTCTCTTCGCGTTTTTTTTTCTGCTCCTCTGGCCACATTTTCATTATCAGCTTCAAAGCATCATCTTTAAATTCTTCACAAGAAAAACCAACCACATATTGACAAATTACTAAGAGAATGAAAAGCATTGTTTTGGCTACATAAGCTAGTGCACCTCATATATATCCCCAATGGCTTGAGGAACTCAATGTCTTATATGTTTTCAGTGCTACGAAGCAGAAGATTTGTGAAATGACATAAAATCACACTTTAATGAACCTACTCTAGCCATCGAAGCTCTGGTTCATCCTTCATGGCCTTTTGTAAGTTATTAATAGTAATTTTAGGCCTCGTTTGGGAACAGGCTATTTTAGTAACTTTTTGACTTTTTACGAAAAGATGTGCAGAAAAGTAGAGAGGTGATGTGACAACTTTTAATAACTTTTTGACTTTTTGGCTAAAATAGCACTCCCCAAACGAGGCCTTAGTATTCCAGTAATTTCATCAAAGTCAAATTAGAAAAAGGGAAAAAAAAATGCCCCAACTGCAAGAATGACAATGGATAATTCTCACCATGAACAACCTAAGAAATGAAACACAGATGGATTTGCATTACTCACTCAACAGTTGCATACTTGCAACATTGCATGTAAATGACTCAACAATGATCCTTAATATTCATAGTATACCTTGAATCTTAGCCTCCATCTCCTTCTCCATTGTTTGGTCATGATCAAATTGTTTCAAGAACGGATAGAGTACATATATCAGATATTTCAAGTGCCGAATCCTTTCATCTTTACTTTTGGGTTGTCCAGTATATTTATTAGTCTGCAGTAAGACATAAGAAAGCCACTAGTCGTCACTCACTAGACAAGCGAGTTGTTAAAACAATAGCTGAATGACAAAAGGCACATACCAAAAATACCAACCTCAAGTATATCCATTCGACGCAAACAAGCTTTGCAATTGCAGTTTCCTCGACAATATGGACAAGACTCAGCTATTGCTTCCTCTGAAAGTTGGGGATACCTGGAAATTATGATACAAAGGAAAATGACGAATAAATGTGCATGATAATTAATGAGGGATACACGTATGATACACATTTGTCATCAGTCACAGCTTCAAACATATCATGTTTTTAGTAAAGATATCAAATTACAGTTGACATAGTCACATGTATAATTGCCACATCTCATAGATCATTCAACCATCATGACCAGCTGGACTAAAAAACCATTCTACCAAGTGAAGACAGACAATAAGTATCAATGTTAGCAAACCCTAAAACAATCTGCAACTCAATATGCAATATAAAAAATGGACAAGTAATCTCAGTCATCAACCATTAATAACATTTATGACAATATGCACCGGTACCGGTTTAGTTTCAGACAATAAGTATCAATGTTAGAAAACCCTAAAACAATCTGCAACTCAATATGCAATATTACTATGACAGATTGATTCTCCCTCATTGTTCAATAAGATAAAATTGTTGATTCTCCCCCATAGTGCTATTAGTATTGGATAACACCACAATTGAGAATATATGACATCGAAATCACATTATGCGCACACACTGCAAGCTTACAATGCTAGTGTGTTAGTTTATAACTTTGGCATTGGCCATGGCATCCACGTGAGAATATACTGTTGTATAGAAACTATTATTGGATCAAAATAAAGCTTTCTGTAATCTTTACTCAAAAAAACACGAGTTAGATAAATTCATAGTGATTTCACAATGAGAACTATTTGTCAAAGGCAAGTTATTTCAGCCTAAGTTCAGCACTTCAATGCAATGACCTTCAATATAGATGTATTATTTAGATACTACGCTTTAAAATGCCAGCAAAAAAATTAAAAATGTTACCATCTCTTAATGCAAGGACTACAGTAACGTTTGCGACAACCCCTTCGACACCGTACCACCCTCTTAGTACTGTACATGCATTGATGACACATCGAGCAATCATCATCACCCCCCTGTTCAGAGTTATTCAAAAAAAAAAGCTTGTTAGTGTTTTAGTTATAGATATTAGGCCACATAGAAAAAGAAGGAAGTAGGGAGTGTAAGCGTACATCAGTGCTAAAATGCCTCCTTCTAGAATCAACACGAAACCTTTTACCTAAATTTGAATCATCAGTGTTATCTTCCTCTTCTTGTTTATGTTTTTTTAATAGTCCCAATTTCTTCTCTTGCAATTTAGAAAACTTCTTCTTCCTCCCTAGTGATGCTGATTCAATCTTGTCATCCTTCTCATCATCTGAATCACCCCTTTCATCATGAGCTTCTTCTTCATCTCCAGAATATTTGATTATGGTCTTTGCTTGAAGTTTCCGAACCTTCTTCTTCTTCTTCTTCTGTTTCGATGATTTTTTTATGCTTTTTGTCAAATTAGCATCTTCTTCATTATCCTCTGAATCACCTTCGTCATTAGTGTCCTCTTTTTCTTCGATTTTAATTGGCATTCCCGATTTCCTCTCCGATGGCGCCTTCACCAAATTACCCTCCTCATTGTCCTCTGAATCACCCCCACTAGATTCGTCCTCACCCTCTCCTCCTACTTTTTGTTCGATTTTGACTCCCATTCCCGATTTCTTCTCTGTAACTCCCAAACCCTTCAAATTCTTGTTACCTCTTTTCATCGAGCTAAGCCTCTCCTCCTTCTCATCATCATCATCATCACCGTCGTCGTCGTCGTCGTCCTCCACAGTAGTAACCCCACGCATCTTCTTCTTCGGAATCACCTCGTCTTCAGATTCTCCATCGGTACGACTCTTCCTCTTCTTCTTCGACGAAAGCCCCGATCTTTGGGGTTTCTCATTGATGGCGGCCTTAGAAACCCTAGCAGAGGCGGATTTCTTAGAAGAAGATTTTTGAAGCGATTGAAGGTGATGCTTCTGGCAGACGCTCTTGTCCTGAAGCTTCCAACCAGTGCAGCGCCACTTCTTGCCGTCACTCCTGCCGCAACGGAGGTGCTCCGGCGGCACTGCCCCTTCGGCTTCCGTCTCCGGTAAGGCCGAGGAATCTCCCATCTTCCCCCTCCTCACTGTCTCGCCTAAAACCACCACCGCTATGGGTTTTGATCTCTCTCTCTCTCTCTCTTGAAAAGAGAAGTGGGTTTTAGAGGGAAAAGAGCGGAATGTACTACTTTATAATATTTTAGTAGCACAACTATTTTATGTATAAGAGACAAGACAAATGATATTTGCATGTTCGAGAGGGAATATTTTCGCTGCAAAAAATCTAGAAATTTCAAATATTCTATTAACAAATTATACCAAATACTTGGGATTGTTTAGGATGTTGTAAATATATATATTTTTTTGACTTTTTATTAAAAATGTGTAAAAATATAGAAAGAAGATGTTAATTAATGTGACTTAAAAAAAATAAAAAATAAAAAATATAAACTTATTTAGTCTTTCCAAACTTGACCTTATATGTATGATGTATGAGCATCATTGGATCTTGTTCGTGTTGAACTATTTTGAGTTCCTTACAAAATTAACTTAACACTAATTTAATTTATTTATGATTTTATATCGCATTATTTTTTATTTATATTTGATTCATTTTGTATTAATGTGTCATGTGAAAAAAAATCATTATTAATTAATTGAAAAATATTAAAATGTGTGTATCATATATACCTTATAATTAAAGAAAAAAATTATATAATTTTATATTTTTTTAATCATAACTAAAATAAAAAATTATAACTATAGGCATAATTAAAGATTTCTTAAATCATAATTAAAACAATGTCATAATTAAATAAGAAAATGACATAACTAGAGATGCATATGGCACCCCTCTTAAGGATGCGAATATTTGAATTTTCCTAATTGAAAATATCAAATGTATTGAAAAAAATTAAAAAATTTATTCACAGGTTAAATTCAATGAAACTAATCTTTATTAAATGAAATTATTTATGAAAATATTTTATTTCAACTTAATTTTATTTTCTTAATTTATAAAAGTTACATTTTTTACTAGATTAACCCAAATAATAGATAAAAAATACATTAAGTTCAATTAAAAGTAAAAACAAAGGCTATATTAAATTTAAAATTGTATTTTACATACTTTTTAATAAATTAGATATAATTATAAAAGAGATTAAAAAATGTCATTATACTCTTTAGTATAACTAATGTTATAATGTGTGATTAATTCTTCATTATCACGAGTCATCCGTATCAATTTAGCCGTGTTATACAAATTTGACACTCATCCCAACTGCTTAATATTCGTATTATCAGGTTGTGTCATTATATACATATTCGTATCAAAAAATAATCAATCTCAACTTGCTATTTCACATATGGTTTGAATCATATTATTATATTGTGTCACAAATTTCTACCCTTAAGTCTTACATGGGTGCAAGTCTCATGTCTATGTGAGTATTTAATAAAATTAATCATATTAATCATATGTCAAGTATTAATCATATGTCCATGGATCCTAATATTAATCACTTCTATTAATACTGTGGGTTTCATACCTTTGGTAAAATATTTGAGATGGCTAAGATTACTCATTTCCACTGGTAGTGTGGCAGATGGGGTGCCATGCCATGATATTTTAATGGGTTAAATTCAGGATATTTCAATTGGACAATTTAGTTTGGTTTATTATGGGATTATTTTGAGTACATATTAATAATTTAAATAGTTTATTTAATAAGATTTTACTAAAGAAATTATGCATATAAAAAGTTAAATTAATCAGATATCGAAATAAAATATAATTAGTGGCCAGTATAATTTTGAAAGTATTATGTTAGTTATTTTTTAAATAATATAGTTTTTATATTTATTTAATTTAATTTTTTTTATACATAATATTTTTAAAAGATCTTTGAAAAAATAATTTAAATCATCGAGACATATTTGTAATAGATCCATAATGAACCAAACTAAATGTCCAATTAAAATATGGGGCATTTACGCACAAATTATAATTTATGAACTTATATTCCATTAAGTTCTAACTAAGATTTTTTTTTGATTTTCAAGTCCTATTAAATTTTTAATAGCCAAAATTGTTCTTCAAATAATGATTGTTCCTCATTTATGATTATATATAAAGAAATATGATGATTTAACATTTATTTTAATTTTTAAAACTTTAAAATATCAACTTTCAAATTGAAAAAAACTAAAAAAAAAATTATGTGCCAAAAAAAAAGTATGTTTGATTTTAGTTTTCTAAATTCAATTTTATGGAAATTAAGTTTTTTTTTTTGTATTTTTTTTTTAGTGAATATTTTAAAAAATTTAAGCAATTTTTTAAAAAAAATTTGTAGATGCACCTTACTTATATATATTTAAATAGTAAAATATTTTTTAAAAAAAATTAATAAATATGCAAAAATACAAAAAAAAAATGTATTGAATTTTCATCTTCTTTTTTTTTATTATTTTTGATATTTAGTGACTTTAAAAAAATCGCAAATATTATACTTTTTAAATGTATTTATGGTTGGTGTATCTAAAAAAAAATTAGTGAAAAAAAAAAATGAAAAATGAAAAAGTAAAATTTTATGAAAAGTGAATTCTGGAAATGGAAATCAAACAAAGTATTTTTTTTTTTTTTGAAAAAATTGAATTATTTTTTTGTGCAAAATTAAAATTTTTGTGTTTATAAAAGAGCACGATGATGGAACATTAATGTACAAAATTGAAAAAAAAAACTTTAAAAATGAAAAAAAATGATAATGTTCTTAATTTTAAAATTAGAAAAAAAATGATAATCTTCTTGATTTTATTGGATAGTTGAATCGAACCAATAAGTAGAATGTCAAAAACGTTTAATCTCATATTCTGTTTTTTTTTATCAGTTAGTGAAATAATTTTCTGAAACATTACTATGTAAAATTGATAATGTTCTTAATTTTTAAAATTAAAAAAATTTGATAATATTTTTAATTTTATTAAATAAGACTTATTAGTTCAAAAAATTTTAAATAAAATCTGAACTATCATAACATTTATAAATAAGATTTTTAAATCATTAACAATTAAAATATCTAACTTAATTCGGCACTTAAGGGTGGTTTGGGATGATCTAAATAAGTATACTTTTTGACTTTTTATGAAGTATGAGTTAGGTTTGAAGTAATGTGTTAGAGAAGTGATGTGACTTAAATAGAATAGTAATTTTTTGACTTTTTTATTTTTTTAGATCATACCAAACAATGCCTTATATTCAAGTGCGCGGGATGAGGTTTGGTGAAATAACACTTGGGCCCCCAAGGATTTTAAAAATGGGTCACCTCGTTTGATAACGAGACTAGACAGAGCATGTTTATCGTGCTCTCGCTTATTGTATTATACGGAGGGAGAGGCGGGAACGGGACGGGAATTGTTAATTTTTCAACTTCAAAAGTGGCCGTACTAATAATAATTTTTTAGAAAAAAGAGAGATTATATGATATATATATATTACAATTACAATAATGAAATTATTATCTTGTTTGGAAAGTTGACTATTTTAATAAATTATTATAGTAGGTTAAAAATTTTATACTTTGAAAGATGGTTAGATTTTTTTATAGTTAGATATAATATTTGTGAGAGAAAAAGTGAAATGATTACGAATTTAATGTGAAATTTTGTCTTATTGATTATTTTAATCTATTTTATCTTTTTGTGAATTTTAACTTAAAAAACCAATTAATAGCCTTTCCCAAACAAGACCTATAAATAATGAGTGTTAGACAATAAATAAATAAGTGAAAACTAATATTAGGTGTCAAATTTCAATATTTCAGTCTTATTATCAAGTCAACGACCTTCACCTCCCGCAGGTCGTATGACACGTTTCGCCAGAGTTTGCGGCGGACTATTCTCTTTTTCAGATTAAGTTGATACAGGCCTTCCGCGCAAATCCTTATCATTTTAGCTAATGAGATTCCTTTTAACAGCCCTGAATGCTCCATCTCACAGTCTGGCATCGATTCTGTAGTGTCAATTCTTCATATTCCATTGAATCAAAGGGTTGGCTTGAAAAAAAATGAAAAATCAAAATAATTAGAGGTGTCAAGAAGTGAAGAAAAGTCCTAACCTGCATTCTGACTATTATGATAAAGGGATAAAAACTTAGATTTTCAGCCTTCTCTGTCTCATAGCGAGACGAAAATCCTCAGAGAAGTTATAGCCCAGCTCTATTTTGATTAAGCTAGTCCAGGACAAGGCACCATTGATCTAATCAATTATCTAATTTCCTAGCAACGTCCCTCTGAATAAACTTTAACAGCCTCACTTAAGAGTGTAAGACTCAAACACTCTTTCTTAAGCTAGGTAGGTTTAGCTCGGCCAACCGAACTGCATAACAAAGCGACTCATCTTGACAAAAAAAAAAATGGTATATTTTGAGTCTAGTATCTTATCTATCAGCCCTTGCTCTACATTTTCGCCCTAGTCACTCTCTTGCCTTATAGTTAAGAGTGTTCAATAAGAGTTGTGAGTGTGAGTGACTCTAAAAGAGAACAAATTGTCAAGAGTGAAGTCAATAGAGTTGGTATCAACACCTAAAGTCCTCTCCAATTGATTTGAGAAGTAGAGACATTAGTAAGAGAATCAGTATTCGTATATCTCCTCAGAATCGCTCGGCGGCTTCTTTGTCTTAATCTAAGCCTCAGGTGCATCATAACCAACCAATGCCAAATTGGAGAGCTAGGCTTGGCCCACCATTTCACACTTAACGAAATATGGAAGTCACAAAGGAATCATAGCTCTGTGGATTGTCTATTGTCCCAGCCTTACCTTGCGAAATCTTACTTGTTATAATGCATTCCTTATTCCTACACTTTCTCTACCCTTATAGATGCAAACGCTAAGACTCATGCCATGTTTGCTCCTTATTTCTTTCATTAAGCAAAGAAGTAAGAACAATGAACATCTAACATCTGATTGAATTCCTTGGGTCACTCTGAGATGAGAGGGTAAAGAAATATCCAATCTCATTTCAATAAAGAAAGGTATACGACATAAGGCAAACGCAGAGCACTATAAGCCAACCAATTGGGTAAGTGAAGTGTGTTAAGCCAAAAAGTAAGATAAAAGAAGCACTAGTAGCAAATCCCTGAGATTGGAATTCAATCTCAAGAAAAAACTTTAATTTCAATTGAATAGATCTGAGAATCTTCCAAAACTCTCTACTACCTAATCGGTGATAGTTGTAGACATATGTTAAAAAGTAAGTGTGAGAATGGGATAAAAGGAGATATAAAAAAAAACTTATATGTCACGACCCGCTCCCCTTATCCAAGAGCTAAGTATCGCGATGGCCAGTAACTGATGTTACCTCTAGTCAATTCTTAAACAAATTAATAAATGTGAGCGGAAATAATATTCAAGTGATGGTACCAAAATAATCATCGGAGTTTTTAATTTTATTACAAAATGTATTGACCAAAAAGGCTGATATTTATATATAAAAATATCATAAAAGTGTTGTGTGTGTCTATTCCATAACCCGACTTTCCTAAAAGCTATTTTTTAATTGCATTGTTTTCTAAAAATTGGTAAATAGCTATAAGCACATGACAGAGTGAGAAATATTATGCTAAGAGTATAAGAGATATAAAATAATCATGGATAGTTATGTAACTAAAATATTTAAGATAGCTTAGTTTGAACAAATAATCTTTTAAGTAGCAAAATTGAGATTATGTAAATAAATAACCATAACAACGGTACCGAACAGAACAGAACAAAGATCACAGAAGTGACAATCAGAACAGAGATATGGATTCAAGAGGTGGCTCGTACGGATTATAGAGGTGGCTCCCACAGTAGTGTAGCACGTATCTCTGCACAGTACTTTGCTTCGCACAGAACAGAGGTCAATAGATCCATGACAATAGAGGGCCACAAAGTAACCAAACAGGGGCCTTTAAGCCCCCAAAGCTTGGGACTCCTGTAGTGGTACTTATAAAATATAATTGTTTATAAGGTCATAGTCAAATATTCTTTAAAATATAAATAAACATATCCATGGATTTCATTTTAACAAATAGATATAAGAAATTAATCAACGTAACTGAAATATTAATATAGTTTATAATAATTTATTAAACATAACTAGTATAAAATATATTATGGTAAGTCAAAACATATGTAAATTATATTATGGCGACTCAAGATATAATATAATTCACTTTAATATTGACACTTAGCCTTACTCCACTATCCCAACCTTCCTACTATAAGTTTCTTACTTTCAGTACTTATGTGCCTCTGCCTCGTTTTTTTCCTTTTTTCTTACTTTCTTTTCTACAGATTGATCCATCCCTTAGAGAGGTAAGACCGCTAGCAGCCCAACACATGGCCGGTTCCAAATCATCTCACAAATTGTTTCATAACTCCCCTAATTTGCTCATAGATTTATAGTTATCTTAATAAACATTTAAGATAATTACACTTTGGCTCAGTTTTCTAGCATAACTATATAAATAAATTAATCCCTAATTAAATTATATTTTCTCGTATACCAACAGAAAATTAATTATTTATTTTATTATCACACCCATTATTATTATTATTGTTAGTATTATTATTATTGTTGTTGTTGTTATTGTTATTAATATTATTATTTATTTACTCTTACTTTTATATTTATTTGTTTACTATCTTTAACTTTAATTTGGCCCAACTAATATTATAATTCTATATTTTTGTTAATTTGGCCCCAAATAATAATCCTAATTAATCCCATATTTGATAATTCAATGCCAAATTAGATTATATATTTATTATTATTTATTTAATAATATATTATCACATACAACCATAATACTATTATAAAATTTAAGGAACAACTTAAATTATTGAACTTACCTCATTTGAAAGGAAAAACTTGCATGGGTTGTGCACGGTTGCAAGGATGGGGTAGACGGAAATTTGTCAACCCAAACCAAACTAATGTTAGTGAATAATCAAAACCAATTTTCTACCCAGTACAATGTGAAAAATACCTAAATTTTAGGAATGTTGTTTCGATAATGCACTAGTCATTTTATTCTTCTTTACTATCATTTATAAACCCCATTATAAAATATAGATAGAGGGAAGTTTAGTCCAAATTTTGCATTTTGCTAAATAATAGGTACAAAGTTTGGTAATAACCAAAGTTTGGTAATAATAACACTTTTGACGTTTTATTGAAACTTACTAGTTATATGAAATTAGCAAGGACAACAACAACTTCATAGCAGTTGTATGGATTAGACAAATTTAATTTTTTTTAATTATAATTGATACTCATAGTTATTTTTAGGGTTAATTACAAAAAAAAAAAAAAAATTTAAGGTTTCGCGTGTTTTTCAATTTAAACCCTAGAGTTTCAATATCGACAAATTAAACTCGAGAGTTTCATCCGTATTTTAATGTGAACCCTCTATTCATCTCCGTCTTCTTTCTTCTATCAGATTCAAACTCATTTGTTCAAACCCTTATATCTCATTCGTCATAACTTCGTTTCACCTGATTTTTGCATCGTTGGATTCACCTCATAGCATAGTTTTCATTCCACCCTTCATATAACTTGTTCTGCCTCTTTGTGTGTGGCGTCGAAGTTCCAAAAGTTAGCCAAAAATAAGATTTTTCTCTTTCAAATTTTCAAATTCAAACCCGCATATTCAAGTTTTTATATCTCCCTCATCGTAACTCTGTTTCGCCTTATTTTTGTGTCGTTGAATTCACCTTATGATCTAATTTTCATTCCACTTCTCATATGCCTTGTTCAACCTCTTTGTTCTTGCCGTCGAAGCTCTGAAAGTTGACCAAAAATAAGATATATATATATATATCTCTCTCTCTCCTTTTTTTTTTTTTTTTCTTACTGCTATCACGACAATATTCTTAGCGGCGGAGATGCAATGGATGATGCTTAATTGGAAATGAAGGCGCCAAGACTTGCGCACCGACTCATTTGGCTTTTGATTTTTATAAGTAGTTATATACCTATCACTACTCGATGACACCGCCACTACCACCACTACCACCTTATCTTCTGAGATAATAATGATAAAGCAACAACAATAACAATAAACCAGGGAGCGGAGTCGCAGAGGAGGAAAAAGAAAAAGAAAGAGAGAGAGAGAGAGTTTATTTTTGGCCAACTTTTAGAGTTTCGACGACATGCAAAAATAGGTGGAATAAGACGTATGAAGACTAGAATAAAAACTAGCCTATGAGTTGAATCTAACGATGCAAATATGAGGTGAAATGAAGTTACGACAAGAGAGATACAAAGGTTTAAACATGTGAATTTGAATCTAAAAATTTTGTCCAAAGAGAGAAATTATTTTTGGCAAACTTTCAAAGCTCTAACAGCACGTAAAAAGAGATGGAAGAAGGAGTATGGGGGGTGAAATGAAAACTAGGCTATGAGGTAAATCTAACGATGCAAAAATGAGGCGAAACAGAGTTACGATTAGAGAAATATAATGGTTTGAATATATGGATTTGAATCTAAAAGAAGGAAAAAGACGAAAATGAACGGAGGGTTCATATTGAAACACGAATAACATTCCAAGGTTTAATTTGTGAAATTGAAACTCTAGGGTTCAAATTGAAAAACACATGAAACCATAGTTTTTTTTTGTTGTTGTAATTAACCCTTATTTTTATTATAATTAATTTTTATTTAATATATCACGTCGGTGGGTATGTCTTTATATGCAAACGACTTCTTATTTCAATTTTAAATCTGAGAGATGAATTATCCAGATCCTATAAATAATTTCACATTTTAATCCCTAAAATTAAGTCATACTCTCACACTCTTTCTCCCATGTGGCTCACATTTTTTGGAATCTATTTATTTGCACAATACTTGCCTCCAAAAATACACAAATAAGGCAAATTTTATACTAGTCTTTATGTAAATTGGATTTGTGTATGTCTAATTTAGTTAGAAAAAATAATATGGAAATAGATGATGGAGATCTTATTGATTTTGTCTTATTAAGATGTGGCCCTTCGATTAATTCATGCTTAAGCTTAGTTGAAAAAAGATATTTTATATAAGTTTTTAATTAGGTATAGCCAAAGGGGTTGTTGAAGGCATTGAAAGGGTGATGAACGGAAACTTAATTTGAAAATAAATGAAAATGCTTGTTTCATTTCTCAAATTTTAGTTTTATAACAAGAAAACACTTTCGGCGGGATATGCATGTAATTACAAATGTCGTTTAGTAACATTTATGTTTTCAATTTTCGATTTGCTGTTTATATTTATAAAAATTTTAAAAACTCAAATAAAAACTTATTTGGTAAATTTTTGATCTATAAATAAATGGTCTCAGTTTATAAATTTAGCTAAAAAATGTAAACTCAAAAATGTATTGTTTTGAGTTTTGAGTTTTTTTACCACCCAACATTAGCCACCACCGCCACCATTTTCCATCACTATCTTCCGCCCACCACCCACCACCCACCACCCCACCACCACTTGCCACCATCACTCACCACCCACCAGCCACCACCACTCACCTACCACCCATTCGCCACCACCACCCACCTCGCCACCACCACCACCACCACCACCCACTATCAACCACTACCATCCACCGCCCGCCACCACCACCACCGCCACCACCACCACTACCCACCCATTACCACCACCGCCACCCACCGCCACCACCACCACTACAACTACCTACCACCCACCACTTGCCATCATTATCCACCACCACCACCGCCCATTCGTTACCACCCACCACCGCCACCGCCACCCACCCGCCACCCACCCACCGCCACCCACCACCACCACCACCACCACCACCCATCACCACCACCACTTGCCACCACCACCACCTACTGCCACCACCCGCCACCACCCATTCATCCACCATCACCACCCGCCACCACCACTCGCCATCTACCACCCACCACCATTACCCACCACCACCACCACCACCACCACCACCACCACTTCCCACTCACTACCACCCATCACCTACCTTCCCATCACCACCACTGCACCCATCTGCACCACCCACCATCTGCCACACCACCACCACTCACCACCACCACCACTCACTCACTACCACACCACTCATCACCACCACCCACCACCACCCACCATCACCACCCCCTACCCATTACCCACACCACTTTTCACCTGCGCCTTCACTTGACGACACTTGCCACCACTTGCCATTTCTCACTCTTTTTTATATTTTTAAATTTTTTAAAATATTTTGTCAATTACCAAACGTATTTGTAGTTTATGTTTTTCTAAAAATAAACAAAAATCAGTTTATAAAATTTTTGAAAATATAAACTGAAAACGTAAACGTTACCAAACAGACCCAAAGAGAAAAAAAATTATTTTATAAACAAACATCCATTTCATTAGAATTTAGGAAAAGGGTGGTTGTTGTGTGGAAGGCACAACAGTCACTGTTATGTGACCATATGAGCCAATTTTGAGGCTTATTTTAATTTTTCAAGTCGTTCACTTTTTGGAGTACATAAAGTAGAATATATCTACAAAAAATCAAGTTAATCGATATCTTAACCATTTTATTATTTGCATTTGTATCTACAAAAATAAATGACAAATATGATTTTCAAGACAAAGCGAATACAAATGTGAATGGATTAAAGTGTTAACAATATTTGATCAACTTGATTTTGCACAGGTATACTCTATTCGATGTATTCTAAAAGGCGAACGGTTTGAATTATTAAAATGAGTTCTGAAATAGGCCTATATGGCCCCATAATAGTAATTGTTGTGTCCTATTCCTTGGATTTATGCATTTAAGAGCATCTCCAACGCTAATAGGCATTTTACATATCTAAACGTTACTATAAAGTATATATTTTACTTTACTTATCAATTGTTTCATATTTTTACTCCAATCATACTCTTTATTTTAGTTATTCATCCAAGAGTTATGCTAGGGATCCCAAGTAATTAGGTGAGCAATGATACCGATCCGCCAAAACCGATCGAACGAAGCGATCCGCCGCATTTTGGACGGATGCGTGATAATGACGGTTATGGATTGATTTTCTCCAATCCGCCAATTTGGCGGACGGATGGCGGATTTGAGGTCTCTTTGGCATAGAACCGAACCGCCAAACCACAAAGCCTTAATAATTTTATAAGACTTTGTGTTTTCAATTTGTTTAAATATTTTGTTTGTGTTTTCAATTGAAAAATAGCTTAAATATTCATTGAAAAAAGTTTTCAACTTAAATATATTTTTGAATTGAAAAAATAAACGATATTTATTTATATTTTTTGATTTTTACATCTAACTCTAAAAAGTTATAAATAGAAAATATGATATATGCTGGTTGGATTTTATTTTAAAAAACATATATAAATGTAACAATACAGAGATATATACAATCTCTACTACTGCTTTGTTCGTGGTTTTGGTGGTTTGAATTGTTTTTATATTTTAAGAACCACATATTGTAATAGTTTATATGAATAAGGCATACTGTGATTGTAATATGTAAATGAGGCATGCAGTGATTTTGATATTCTAAAGTTTCAAACTTTCTTTCTTTGGATGAGACATGCAGTAATTGTAATACTTTTTTAAGTCATTGACTGTAATACTTTTTTTTTTGGGGGGGGGAAGTGCACAAGTTGAACTATATTGAAAATTTATAAAATTTCAAACCGCCAAACCGATTCGCATCTATCCGCTAAACTGCCAATCCGCTCAATCCGCATCCACCGGATTGGCGGACGGATGTGGATTGATTTTCTCCAATCCGTCAATCTGGCGGACGGATGGCGGATTGGAGGTTCCGTGGCTGCAACCGACCCGCGCCCACCCCTACAAGTAATCTACCAAAGTTTCTACCAAATCTTTCACATGGGTGTGAGATCTACAAACATGTGGGTTTGTGTGGGTTCTACACCCATATGAGAAGTTTGGTAAAAAAATTGGGATTCATAGCATTTTCCATTCATTCAAATACTATTAATTTCATAGAATGTCATATCAGCAACAAAGATTGAGAGAAATGATCATAATAATTAAATACATTTCGCTTACCATTTGAAGGCTAACTACATGCAGTTAGTGAATGTGAGTTGAGTTAAAATGTCTAATCATATGACTAGTGTATTGGAATTGAAAAAAATAAATTATATTAAACATTTTAACTAACAAACATTATATGCCTAGTACCTAGTAAATTAGAGGTACTTTAACTATGGGAAAGAGAGAGCCGAGGACTCTTAACTTATTTAAGTTTAAAAACATAATAACAATTAAATAAAATAAAATATTATAAAAATAAGGAGTTGTTTAGGGTGTCCTAAATGGGTGTACTTTTTGTCTTTTTGGATTAAAAAATTGAGAAAAAAATATGGATGTTTTGGTTAATTTTTTGACTTTTTATGGAAAAATGTGTATTAAAAAATTGTATAAATTAGTGTGTAGGGAAAAATTAAGATTGAAAATTATGCAACTGTAATTTTTGACTTTTGGTGAATAATGATAACTTTTTAACTTTTCAAATAATTTTTTGCCTTTTTGACAACTTATCAAACTTAGCCTAAGTCAAAGCGCGATTACTATTCATAGTTTGCAAAAACGTCACATGTTTTACCAATACAAGATAGTGTCTGAACTACAAACGTTTACATCGAAGTAAAAATATAGAAATTCTTCGTAAATATTGATATTTATATCTATATATATTAAGAAAAATGAGATTTTTAATTATGAGAGTTTTAAAAGTTTCAAAATTCTAAATCAATTTTGTTGATTTTTGGCTATTTTTTAAAAAGAGAAAAACATTAATTGGCTACTAAAAATTGAAATTTGAAATTTAAAATTTAAATCATAATCAACAAATCACTTAATGAATATTCACCTATGATTTAGGGATTCAAAATTTAAAATTTGCTACCTAACAAAATACACATGATTTAAAAAATTAATTTCCATAATTAAAAAAAAACAATACTATATAATATATTAACCTCTTTTTCAGCCGGAATTAATTTTTTAATTTTAAAATTATTTTTTTTAAAAAACACTATTAGCTAACTCATTATATTAATTACATAAAGCTAAATATTATACCATGATTTGTGGAATTTGAAAAGGAAATATATGAACTTTCTATTTTATGTTCTTCTCTACCTAACCTTTCTCCCATTCCTTATTTTGTTCAATTTTAAAACCCTAAAACACTATAACTTCAACACAGCCATCATAATCATAACCCTTAAACATTACAATTTCTTCATAAGCTATTTACTATCATTTCTCACTTTATATCTACATGACAAGAACAGATAATGGCAAAGGGAAAATAACACCGTGGAGAGTAAAACTATAAAAGGTGATTATTAAAGAAATTATCATCTTCTTTTATTTTGACTTTTCACTTTGTATACTTTGATGCCTACTCAATCTCTGACCCCATTATGAATTTTTTTGACTACTATTTTCGACAATGATAATGTGTAAAGTTATTGAAAAATCAATATGTGAGCAATGGATGGATGTATGTAAATAAGCATTCAACTTTTAAACCTTTTTTTATTTATTTGTTTTGATTTTCTATTCATTTTTTTTTTTTAATGGGGTTGTATGAATTCCAATATGAGAATGGAGGTATATAATTAAGCCGTTCAATTTTTAAACTTTTTCATTTATTTGTTTTGATTTCTTATTTTATTGATCGTATGAATTACAATATAAGAGCAATGAATGAAGGTAGGTAATTAAGTGTTCAACTTTTAAATTTTTTAAAATTTTTTGTTTTAATTTTCCATTCAAATTTTTTAGAGGGTTGAATGAATTCTAATATGATAGTAGTGAATGGTGGTATATAATTAAGCATTAAACTTTTAAACTTTTTTGATTTATTTGTTTTGATTTTCTATTCAATTCTGTTTTTTTTTTTTTTATATATTTTTAAGAGTCTTGTGAGCTTCAAAACTTCAAACTAATTCTCTTATGTTTATTTTTTTTTGGTTTTTAAACAATTTTAAAAACTTTCTATTGATTAACCAACTATAAACTCTCTTTATCCTTTAAATTTGAATTTCAAAATTCAAATATTATACCAATATGGAAAACCATTGGGATGCACCAATAAATCCTAAATTAATAACTTATACACTGTTTAGTCCTAAAAGTTTTCTTATAAACTGAAAGGTCCCATTACAATGTTTCAAATATCAGATTAATGTTACGAACATTAAATTTCGAACATCAGATTAATGTTTCGAACATTAGATTGATGTACAAATGGGACTAAATGGAGCATATAAAAACTTTTAGGACTAAATGGTTCAACTTTTTAGAAACTAGGATTTATGGGTAAATTTTCCTTGATGATGTATCCCATTTATTTGTCTCACTCTCAGCCTTGCCAAGTAATCCAATAAAAAACATGAAGTAAAATTAAAAACTATAAAATGTTGAAAATTCTAAATAACATGTAACCATCCAACACGAGGAGCATTTTAATACAATCTAATGCAACATGTATTTTACAAGAGGTTAGCAAAGAGATTTTTTGTTTCAAAGACTATGAATTCCAAAGCACTAATCTAAAATTCTTAGAGTCCGTTTGGTTTATTTTTAGAATTATGATTTGAATGTAGAATTGTATTTTGAATTTTTAGTTTTTGAATCATAATTTGAAAAGAAAAAATTTATTTGGTTATAAATTTTGAAAATAGTTTTGTAATGATTTGTATTTTTTTAAATTTTTTTCATTAATTGATGTATAAAATGTAAGAGAATGTGAGAGAAGAGAGGAGAAATAAAAGAGAAAAAGGTGATTGATTGATTGATTAATAATAATAAAATTAAAAAAAAGAAGAGTTTTAAAAATAATTTTGAGTTGTATTTAAAAAAATATATATATTTGGCCATAAACCTCTCCTAACTTCCTTTTCTTATTCAAAGGACAAAAAAATAAAATCAGTACTTTCAAAAACCCCTCATAATCATAAAGTCATGTATAATGGACAAAATTTAATATTTGAATATTTTATTTGACCATTATACATTCTCTTTCTTTTACAATACTCTCTTTCTCTCTCTTCACTAACACGATGATTGTTTGTCATTTCCATCATCTTCCTCGCTTCACCGACATTACTCATCCTCACTATTGGCCTACAACCACAATTTTTACCGTCAAACTACCACCATCTCATAGTTGATACCTACAAATTCATATTTGAGATCAATAACTTTATATCTGAGATAATATATATATATATAAATAAACTTAGATTTGATAAAAAAATGAGAAATCGAGATATTGCAATGAAAAATCAAGAGTTTTTTGTTTGTTTGTTCATAGATCTAAAAGTAAAATTTAACTCTGGTTCGTTCATTTAGTATGTACTCTATTTTTTTATAACAATAAAATTTTACACTGGTTAACAACATGCTAATCTGCTTAACGACAGTAAAATTTTACTTTGAGTCATAGTAAATTTTACTCATTTTTTTTGGGTTACAGAATAAAATTGTAACGCCCCCAAAATATTAACAATAAATTTAGATGAAATAGACAAACCCAACAAGCAATCCTACCTTGATGGATCAACTCTTTCAATTAGTATTTTATTTCATGGAAAGAGTTTACAAAAGAAACGTTCACATGCAATACATATTCACCCTCTTGAAAGATGAATCCATAGCATGCGCAATTATAACGAAGAATATTAATGAACAATAAAGTAGATGCCCTGAGGCTACATGTTTCGAGGCATTAGCCTGGTTACACAAAAAGGTTAACAACCCAACACATAAAGCCCTTGGCTTGCATTAACATCACATAAAAGGAGAGTCTCTTTGTCTCAACACATTCCACGCCTTTAACTAGGCGGAATCACTGCATCCTATACTGCACAATTTCCACTAGGGGTGAGTACAACACCCAGTAAAGATATCTTCACAAAGGGGCTGTTTGGGAAGTAAAATTTTAGCTTAATTTAGGCTAAAATTCACAAAAAAAAACAAAATAGGCTAAAATAGTTAATAAGACAAAATATCGCATCAAACTCGTAATTATTTCACTTTTATTCTCACAAACATCACATCCAATTATAAAAAAAAATTCATTTATCTTCCCAAATACACAAATTTTAGCCTAGTAAAATAGTCAAAAACTAAAATAGCCTACAAAAATAGTAATTGTAACAACCCAGATTTTTAATTATTCTGTAGAATTTATACTAATATTATTTAATCTCAGTTCGGAAATTATATAATTTATTATATATTATTATGTGTAATTTTGTAAAATAATATAATTAGTAAAAGTTTAGGGGTTAAAATATAAATAATAATAATATAGATAATATAAATAATAATAATAATGGGTGTGGTATTGAAATAAATAATTAATTTTTCATCTGTATATGATAAAGTGTAATTTAATTAGGAATTAATTTATTTATATAATTATATTAAAATATTGGGTCATAGGGTAATTATCTTAAATATTTATTAAGGATAAGAATAAATTTATATAATTATTGAACGAATCTTGAGAGAGAGATACGTCAGGCCACGTGTTGGCCAATTGACGCTCGTACCTCCTTATAAATAATGAGGTGGTGATCCTGGAAAGAAAGGAAAAGAAAAAAGAAAGGAAAGGAAAGAAAGAAAGAGAGGAAATGAAAGAAAAAATAGTGGAAGTCGAAAGGGTTTTCGATAGTGAAAAGAAAGAGTAAGGTATTAAAATTAAGGTGAGTTATATTATACCTTGAGTTACTAAAATATATTTTATTTATATTTTGACTTACCAAAATCTGTTTTATACAAGTTATGTTTTATTAGTATATTAATAAAAGTTATGTTTTATAAAGATTTCAGTTACGTGGATTATTTTCTGAACCTTATTTGCTAAAGTGAAATCCATAGATATGTTTGTTTTACTTTTAAAGAATATTTGACTATGACCTTATATACAATTATGTTTTGTAAGCACCACCATGGGAGTTTCACGCCTTGGGGGACTTAAATAACTATTGGCTTCTGTTTGACCACTTTGTGGCCCTCTGTTTGTCATGGATCCATTGACCTTTGTTCTGTGCGGAGCTAAGTGCTACACTATTGTGGGAGACACCTCTAGAATCCGTACGAGGCATCTCATGAATCCGTACCTTTGTTCTGTGCGGAGCAAAGTGCTGTGCAGAGCTAAGTGCTGTGCAGAGCTAAGTGCTACACTATTGTGAGAGCCACCTCTAGAATCCGTACGAGCCACCTCTTAAATCCGGACCTCGCTCGACTATCACTTCGTGATCTCTGCTTTTGTTCCCAAGATCGTGATTATGGTCATTTACTTACATAATTTTTTGTATTTTAGTTCTGCTATTTAAATAGCGCTTTTGCCACTTAAATGATTTGTTTACCAAATTACCGTGGTTATGGTTATTTATTTACATAATCTCGCTTTGCTACTTAAAGGATTATTTGTTCCACTATTTGGCCACATAACTATCCATGGTTATTTCGTGTCCCTTATACTCTTGGTATAGTATTTCTCACTTTGCCATGTGCTTATAGTTGTTTACCAATTTTTAGGAAATATACAATTAAAATACCTTTTGGAAAGTCTTAGATGCAGGTCGGAATAAATACACATAGCACTTTTATTGATATTTTTATGTTAATCTTGGCCTTTTGGTCAATACATTTTGTAATAAAATAGAAACTCCAATGATTATTTTGGTACCTCATTTAAATATTACTTCGCCGCATTTTTGATTTGTTTAAGATTTGGCGAGGTAATTTCAATCTTGGCCATCACGATATTAACCCTTGGATACGGAGCGGGTCATTACAAGTGGTATCGAGCAATGGTTTTTAGAAAAGAAAAACATCATTGGAGCATAAGACGATGCACATTTAAGAAGTGGAATAGCGAGTAATTAGTACCTAAATATTACATTTTGTTAGTCGATTTAATTATATTATAATTTTATGATTATATATATAATAATTTTTTTTTTAGTGTGCCTAATTTGTGAAGGATATTAGATCTCATTTATATTTGTTATAGTAAAAGAAGGACAAGAATGTATGATATCGGGTTCAATTACCTACCAAAATTATAATATAATTAAATATGTATAATTTTCAGTTCAGTATTAAAAAAAAAGTATTTATTTTGAAGTTTTTTTAAAAAAAAAAGTGGGTTCAAATTATAAAGATACTAATTTTGAAACTATTTCCCATCAATGAAAAGTTCATCTCAAAATTTTTAATTCTTGCATATAATTCGATCATTGTGTTATCATTTTTATCTATTTTATAGTAAACAAAACGAGTGGAAAGTTTTTAAAGTCACCCCTTATTTCTCATTTTGGGCCAAAATAATTTTTGAGATCTAGACAGTGGGTTATTTGTGATAATTTTTTTTGAGCTAGTATTTTCTATCAAACTAACATCTAATATATATTTATCAAAGTGCGCAGTAGATAGCTTACATATGACAAATTTCGAGGACAAAATTTTAAATTGAGGGAAGATTGTAACAACCCAGATTTTTAATTATTCTCAGAGAATTTATACTAATATTATTTAATCTCAGTTAGAAATATATAATTTATTATATATTATTATGTAATTTTATAAAATAATATAATTAGTAAAAGTTTAGGGGGTAAAATATAAATAATAATAATAATAATAATAATGGGTGTGATACTAAAATAAATAATTAATTTTCTATTGGTATATAATAAAGTGTAATTTAGTTAGGAATTAATTTATTTATATAATTATATTAAAATATTAGGTCAAAAGATAATTATCTTAAATATCTATTAAGGATAAGAATAAATCTATATAATTATTTAACGAATCTAGAGAGAGTGATGCGTCAGGCGACGTGTTGGCCAACTGACGCTCGCATTTCCTTATAAATAAGGAGGTGGTGATCTTGGAAAGAAAGAAAAAGAAAGAAGAAAGGAAAGGAAAGGAAAGAGAAGAAAGAAAGAGAGGCAATGAAGGAAAACATAGTGGAAGTCCAAAGGGTTTTTGATAGTGGAAAGAAAGAGTAAGATATTAAAATTAAGGTGAGTTATATTATACATGGAGTTACTAAAATGTATTTTACTTATATTTTGACTTACCAAAATCTGTTTTATACAAGTTATGTTTTAATAGTATATTAATAAAAGTTATACTTTATAAAGATTTTAGTTACGTGGATTATTTTCTGAACCTTATTTGCTAAAGTGAAATCCATAGATATGATTTTTTTACTTTTAAAGAATATTTGGCTATGACCTTATATACAATTATGTTTTGTAAGTACCACCATAGGAGTTCCACGCCTTGGGGGACTTAAATAACCATTGGCTTCTGTTTGACCACTTTGTGGCCCTCTGTTTATCATGGATCCATTGACCTCTGTTCTGTGCGAAGCAAAGTGCTACACTATTGTGAGAGCCACATCTAGAATCCGTACGAGCCACCTCTTGAATTCGTACCTCTGTTCTGTGCGGAGCTAAGTGCTACACTATTGTGGGAGCCATCTCTAGAATCCGTACGAGCCATCTCTTGAATCCGTACCTCTGTTCTGACTATCACTTCTGTGACCTCTGTTCTGTTCTATTCAATACTGTGGTTATGGTCATTTACTTACATAATTTCTGTATTTCAGTTTTGCTACTTAAATAAGCAGTTTCTGCCACTTAAATGATTTGTTTACCAAATTACCGTGGTTATGGTTATTTATTTACATAATCTCAGTTTTGCTACTTAAAGGATTATTTGTTCCGACTATTTGGCCACATAACTATCCATGGTTATTTCGTATCCTTTATACTCTTGGTATAATATTTCTCATTCTGCCATGTGCGTATAGTTGTTTACCAATTTTCAGGAAATATAATTTTCAGAAATAGCTTTTGGAAAGTCTTAGATGCGAGGCTGTGGAATAGATACACGCAGTACTTTTATTGATATTTTTTTATGTAAATATTGGCCTTTTTGGTCAATACATTTTGTAATAAAAATAGAAGCTCCAATGATTATTTTGGTACCCTCATTTAAATATTACTTCCGCTCGCGTTTTTTGATTTGTTTAAGATTTGGCCGGAGGTAACTTCAGTTACTTGCCATCACGATACTTAACCTTTGGGTACGGGGAGCGGGTCGTGACAGTAATTTTCCAAATACCCACAAAGTATATACGTTTAAAATCAATCTCATATAGTTATATAAATGCAGTGTTATTCCATGTTCAAATGTTAAAGTTTTATATCTCTTTTGAAATCCATGCAATAATTCATTCAAGGTTTATTTTCTTCATAAAAACCAAGATTTAATTAATAGGAGTAGTAAACACAACTCAGGTAATTTCCCATGACTAGTGTTTGCAAATAGGTGTATCAAGCACTACCCAAAATCCTACCTTACCGGTTACTAACCGGAGGGCTTAGGCACCCACACGCGCGTGTTTCTGGTCTTACACTAAGGACACTCAAGCCAACTTAATTTCCAATCTACACCCCTTAACCGGACTTACCAAATGTATTTACCTTGAAATATTTTCATTTAACAACAATTGTCTTTCTCGAACAAAGAATTCATTTCAAAGTTAAGATCGTAAGTGAACAAAATTCAAGATAATGCAAATAAATCAATGAGAATTGACTACATATAATGTAATAACCTCGACCCTGATTAATGCTAATTGGGACTTAATTATGTCTAATGATAATTAAGGGAGAAATCTGGAATTTAATTGCATGTGCATTGCATGACTTATGTGTTTGAATCTGTTCAGTGTCGGAATATCTGTTTGTATTTTAGGCTTTAAACTGCAAATTGGAAGCCCTATCGGCGCCCGATTCTGAAATTGATTAGTGTTTTGGACTCGTTAGATTTTATGTGAATTTATGGTAGGTTCAATTAAAATTTGATTTGGAATGTTTAAAACCGATTAAATAACACTTTAATAATGAGCCTAGCTTAATTTCAGAATCGCCATTGAGTGGCCATTGTTTAAGCTTATTCTTGCGTTCATACACTTAAGCAAAACATCTTCCTTCAGCCTATTTTGAGCCCTCAACCAACGACTAGAGAGAGAGGGGAAGGGGAAATTGGTGTAAAATTGGAAATTTTGACTCAACAAGTGATTTGGCTTGCTCTTGGAAGGGATTGAAGAAGTGTGTGTGTGTTAGAGCCTCTAAGCTTGACATTCTAGACTTAAAGGTGAGAGTTCATCCCCTCATTCATGTGATTAAACTAGTTCTTGCATATTTTCATGACACAATGAAGATTGGAGTCTAGAATTAGCTTGAATTGTTGAATTGGGTAGTGTAACATATATGCATGTACACATTCATGGAAATTGAGGTTGTTGGGTGTTAAATTTCTACATGCATGTGCATATTTTTGCTAAAGCCTTTGAAGTCAACAAATTTCTGAGTTAAATGTTGCCTTTGATCATGTTTTGAAGCTTTGAAATACACTTGAATTCATACATGAATGTTTAAACTTGGTTCTTGGAAATTTATGGACATGATGCTCAAAATTGACTCACTCTTGGGCAATGGTTTTATAAATTTGCTTTTGGAACTTGATGTACTATGTGTTTAAAGTGTTTTTCCAAAATTTGGGCCCAAGAGGTTGAGTTTTGGATTGTAGAATGCTTGGTTCGAACTTGGGAGGCAAATCTGGAAATTCCAGATTTGGCTTCCTCGCTCGAGCGAAGGATTCCTCGCTCGAGCGAGCCCTTTGATTTTGCAAGCTCGCTCGAGCGAGCATCGAGCGACCATCGCGTGGAAAAAATCAGCATCCAGTATTTTTACTGTTTCATCAGACCGCTCGAGCGAAGGAATTCTCGCTCGAGCAAGGCCTTTGATTTTGGAAGCTCGCTCGAGCGAAGGAAGGCTCGCTCGAGCGAGGCCCCTGTTTTCAGCAACTTTTGAAAAACATCTTCTAAAGCATTTTTGCATCCTTATTCCACCCTAGGCATTCCTAGGCCATATTTAAGACTCTATAATAAGGGTAAGGGGTTAGGTACACACTTAGAACCGTGGATGCAAGTTTTGTACAATTTGAGTACATATTTCAAAGTGTGTATCCGTAATGTGTTATGTAGGTCACGTGCCGCAACCCGTTTGACCCTCTTGACTTCGTCTACTTGTATCATCGCCCACTGTGAGTAATAACTTTGTATAGTTATGTTCAATGTTATGTATTTTCCGTGTACTATGATATGAAATGATTGATTCTTGAAAAGCTATGATATATTGGAAATGAATGAATGAATGTCCAGTTTTCTGAAAAGTATTTGTGGCACCCTTAGTGGCATAAGGCCCTCGCCCGGGGGATACAATACCGTGGCAAGATATGGACCTTTATGGTTGTTGGTACCAACTCTGTCTGTGGTCCTTGGACCTATCTGATCTGTTAGCTAATGGGTGTACCACATATGATCTTACGCAAAATCTAAGTATGTATATGGAAACAAGCATGTATCTGTACCTGTTTCTGATTTGAAATCTAAAAATGCATAAGCCTCTGTTTCTGATAAGATTGTGTTCCTGATATGAACTTTGATTTCTAACTCTGTGATGGACATCATTCATTAAAATCTTTACTCGGTTATTATTCACCGGGCTTTCGCCACGCTTTATTATATATATGTAGGTGAGCCAAGACAAGACTCGCCAAAGTTGATGGCACTGCTTTTGTTTTTGGTTAGCCACCGCTGCGCCTCCCGAGGAGGTTCCGCCTGAAGCCTAACACCGTGGCAGTTTTGTACTTCATGCTAGTCAGTGGTAGTGTTTTTGTTAAGTCGGATCTTGGGACGTACTTATGTAAATATTCTGTACATATTGGTGTACTTTGACTGGCATGCTATGTATATAAATAAGTTTTAAAATCTTCTGTCCCATGTATGTCATCACAGCTCATTGGACCTTGTTTATTTTACATTATTGCTTCCGCAGCCCCTTATATTTGTTAATGTCTTCAGAGGCCGTAGGTAATCCACGGATTACTGGCCGGTTACGTCGCTAAACCTATAAGGGCGGGTTTGGGTCGTGACATATAAATATCTTATTTATACAATATCACTAACATTTCTGACCTTTGCTCAAATATAACTTCCATGATTTAGAAATTCTCAAAGTCATAGCAAGGTACAAATCCGTGTGACATATGAGATTCCCACGTATTCACAATCAACATTCATCGTTCAATTTTCCAAAGTGCCAACATGCACATCCCATGTTTCCATAATTGTTCAACAATTTTTTTTATCTCTTGTCATGAATGCCTCAAAAATATAACAACATATAAAGTTTTTTTCAATTTCTCAAGAGATTTATCATTAATTTCATAAATATTACATCAGTTTCACTTTTTTCCCAGATTTTCCAAAATATAAGGTATTATCAAAATATGATTTTTCCTTTATTTTCAAAACACTACAAGCAAACATCCCAAAATAGTTCATAGTATACCCAAAATAATTTATTTTAGACCAAGTTATGAGAAAGAATACATTTCTCTAATATTTTTCTTGATTCAATACTCGAAAATCAATCTACAGTAGAAAACATAGTGAAAATGACAATATATGCTAAAAATTATATATATAACTCAAAAAACATCCCTACCTCAAGACCTGAGAAGAAAGGATGAAAAGTTCCAAAACCAACGGTGTTGAAATCCGATCCCCACCATACACCATGTAGCCCTCAACGGGCTCTCCAAAATAAATAAGGCACCAAGGTTGAAATCTCAATGAATAGTGAGAGATCAAGGAGTAAATGAAATGGGTTTGAGGGTTTCTAAAGAGAGATGAGAGAAAAAAGAGTGAAAGTTAATTTAGAGAGAAAGAGAGAGTGAAGTGAAAAGTGATAGAAAAGTGAGTAAAGCTCAACTTTTGAAGTGATTTGACTCAATTTTTGGAACTGACTGTCGACAAATCGCTCGAGCGACCAATCGTGCCTGCCGAATAGTTCAATTTGAAAGACCGCCAGCGATAAAACTTGTGCTTGAGCGAAAAAACCCACTCCCAAAAACTCCATTCCTTCAGAAGACCACTTGAGCGATGAATTCTTCACTCAAGTGAAGAACTCATGCTCCCAAGTTCAACAAACCAATGTACTAGAAGGTCGATTTCACGCTATGCGGTCTCAACCTAAAGTGAGACTAAAACTACCAAAACATTAGCCAACAACCTTCCTAGTTCCTCTCCAACACCCAAAAGTGCAAGATGACATCTCGAAATACACGATGATGACCCTAACGGAACATACACAAGGAAGAATAGATAATAACACAAGCTTAAAAGGTTTAACAACGAAAAGGACACACAAAGGGACATAGATGACCAAAAATGCAATCTACTAGGATTGTGTAAACCATCTCACTTGGTTGGTAGTGAGTGTGTGATTCCTAGAAGGATTCCTCTATAAAGAGTTGTAATCCTACTAGGATTGGGCTAGGCAAAAACTATAAAAACTCTCAATAGAACCTATGTACAGGTAACACAACTTTGATTCCCGAATACACAGAGTTTTTGTTTATTATCTATTTGCTGACTTAGGCATCGGAGAGGTTTCTGGCACACACCTGCCGGCTAGCTCACGTTTGTGTTTTCAGGTAGTAAAGCGATGACGTTTGGAGGAATGCAAACTTGATCAACAGGATTATACGAGAAGATTATTTCGTGCTCGTACACATACATACCTTAGTGTTTGTCGTCCTTAATCATAAAATTCTTAATCACGTAATTTTTTTTAAAATTGAGTAGATATACAAAACTACTTTAGTATATCGATTTCTTTTTTATTTAAGCAATCTAATTTGAAACAAATAGTAAACATAAATTAGACTTTCCTAACTTATATTACAATTTTCTTATTATACATCTGTCTAACGCATTATTTGATTTAAATATATATATATATATATAAATCTCCTTAAAAAGTTAATTATTTCGTGATTAATTTTTTATTTGAATATTCATTGTCTAGTTTTATTCATTTAAGGGATTTTTGGTGAAACCCCCCTTTTGGGCCTTTTTATTAGGGTAAAGGATAACCCAATCAATTTTCTTTCAAAAAGCCCCTGATTAGGAAATGCCTACCTGAAGAAGGACATTTTATATTTTTATTTTTTTATCACAATATTGCCCCTCTATATATACGTATAATACATTTGAAATATTTGAAATCTGAGCTGAACGAAATCAGGATCGAAATCTAGCAGGAACAAAATCGATGAAGACGATCTCCAAATCTGAAGATCTTGCAGCCGAAGATCTTTCACTTGCTTAACAATAGATGATCTCGCCGCCGACGATCAACACTCTTAATTAAACGAGAGTTTCATTAAGATTTGTGACTGTTGATCGAGTTTTAGAGGTTTTTCTTCTCAATTAGGTATGTTGATTAGTTGATTAATTTTTTTTTTTTTTTTGGATTTATTTTTGTTGTGTTTGATTTGATTTCGTTTGATACTCTGGTTCTATTGCTCTGTTTTTTGTTTCAGAGAATGAGAGTAAAATTTTACTCTGATTCTATTGCTCTGTTTTTTGTTTGAGAGAATTAGAGTAAAATTTTACTCTGGTGTTAGAATGACAAATTTTACCTTATTTCGGAGTAAACTTTTTTACTTTTGTGCAGAGTAACATTTTACTTTTAGATTCAGAGTCTATATTTTACTCGTTTTTCAAAGTAAAATTTTACTTTTCTACAGAGTAAAATTTTACTCTGGTGTTAGAATGACAAATTTTACCTTATTTCGGAGTAAATTTTTTTGCTTTTGTGCAGAGTAACATTTTACTTTTAGATTTATAGTATAACATTTTACTCGTTTTTCAAAGTAAAATTTTACTTTTGTACAGAGTAACATTTTACTTTTAGATTCAGAATGTAATATTTTACTCTTATTCAGAGTAAAATTTTACTTTTATACAGAGTAAAATTTTACTTTTAAAATCAGGGTGTAACATTTTACTCTTTGATTCAGAGTGTAACATTTTATTCTTATTTCACAGTAAAATTTTACTTTTAGATTCTTTTTGTAACATTGTACTCTTATTTCAGAGTAAAATTTTACATTTATGCAAAGTAAAATTTTTCTTTTAGATTCATATCTCAAGTTGTGTTGGTGACACACTGTATGAGTTGTCAATCTTTGGCAAACCAAATAGTGAAAATTAACTCTAAAATATAGTACAATGTTATACTAAATCACAGTAAAATTTTATCAATTCAAACTAAACACAAATTGACTTTTGGACTTGTAATGACAGTAAAATTTTACTTTGATTGACAGTAAATTTTTACTGTTAATTGATTGCAGATTTATAAAGTGGTTCCACCTCTTATGTTGTTATGCAAGTATGGTAATCGTACCATTGTGTTCAAGGTTGTGTCAAACTGCACGTTGAAGGATTTAACTGATTTCTTTAGTTGTAAATTGAAGAAGTTTGACAATAGTGGTTGCATACTGTTATCGTACTGTTTGCCTGGACATTCGCAATGCATGATTGATGATGATTCTAATTTTCAGAATATGTTGTCGCTTGTTTATCCCCTTGGTGTTGACCGGGTTGATGTGACTATTACTGAAATGGGCATTTCAAATGAAAAACATGGAGTTAGAGAATCATGGGACACTACTGGATCCAACATTACTGATGATGAAATGGATTTACTCCTTATGTTTTGTCAACATGAAGAAAGGACTTTATTGTCTTGTGGATGGGTGAATGGAATTACTCATGTAGGTCAAAGATTTATTAGAGGTGCAAAGGATTTCGGATCGCATTATGTAATTATGCCATTGAGATAGAATTTGAGTTTGTGTATGTGTATGTGAAGAATGAGAAGTGTCGAGTCACTGCTGTGTGTTCAATGCGGGAGTCCAAAGCTTGTTTATGGCGAGTACATGCATCTCTAGAAAGTGGTAATCATTTTTTCTACATTAGGACTCTACATAATGAGCATACTTGTGGAGCTGCAGTTTGTACTTTTAAAAACTCAAGGATAAGTTCAAATTTGGTTGCAAGTTTGATTGTTAATGAAGTTCATGGGAATCCTCAAACTCGTCCAATTGATGTTGTGTGTCAATTTACAGATCAATACGGGCTCACCATTACGTACAATCACGCTTGGTTGGGAGTTGAGAAAGCTAGGACTACTACTTTTGGAGATTTCTCTATGTCTTATGATCAGATTTGATGGTATATGGATTTTGTGATGAGCACAAATCCTGGTAGCTATTTGCGTCTTGACTATAACTATTAAAGTGGACGGTTCAAGAGGGTTTTTGTTGCATTTAATGCTTCTATTGAAGGGTTTAGGCATTGCCATCCTCTATTGTTTATCGATGGAACTTTTCTGAAGGGGAAATATAAGGGCACCTTGTTAATAGCTACAACAAATGATGTGGATCAAGGTAGATATTACTATAGTTTATTCAAAAGTAACAAGTTACTTATTCTTAGAGTAACATGTTACTTATTTTCAGAGTAACATGTTACTGTTATTCAGAGTAAAAATCTACTATATTTGTCCTGTTCGTTTAATATACTTACTAATTGTAAAATGTTATTTTTCAAGTTTTTTCCCTCTTGCGATGGCAATTGTCGATACGAAGACTACAGACAGTTGGGAATGGTTTTTTATGCATTTGTCGAATATATTGTTTGATGAAAGATCAATTACCTTCGTATCTGATCGAACGTAGGACTTTTGGAGGCTTTATCCAAGGTTTTACCTACTGCTTACCACTATTTTTGTCTCTAACATTTGAAGGCCAATTTGAGGGATAGGTTCTCCGGTCCAAGTTTCAGCAATACTTTAAGGAGTAGGATAGTTTTTTTGTTTTCTTCATGTGCTTATGCTCCGACAGTGGGATGTTTTAATCAGTACTTGAAAGAATTACAAGACGAGGGAAAAGGGATCGTTTGTAGGTTTCTATCCAATTTGCCCTATGACAAGTGGACTAATGCATATTTTAAAGGACAAAAATACTGTGAAATGCACTCGAATGTGGCAGAATCTTTCAATTCATGGATCTGTCAAGCTCGTCATTTGCCCATTACGAAGATGATTGATTCAATTAGGTTGAAGATCATGGATTTGATGTCGAGAAGGAGAGAATAAGCTAAGAAATTGAATACTTTTCTTTATATAGAGATAGATTCAACATTAGTAAATGCTCTTAAAAGTGGAAGAACTTGGTTGGTTAGTCGTTCAAGTAATCATGTTTTTGAGGTTCAATCCCGGCCATCGGTTAGCGTTGACCTCTTGAATAGAACTTGCTCATGTTACCAATGGAAATCGAATGGATTTCTTTGTGCTCATGCGACGACCGCTATCCAAAAGAGCGGAGGTGATTTGTATGCACATGTGGAACCATTTTATTACACTAACAAGTTCAAAGATTGCTATGCTGAGTCCGTTTATCCAATACCTACTGTTGAGAAACCTCTTGTAGTTATGGATGATCTTGTTGTCCTTCCTCCAATTTGTAAGAAGCCACCTGGTAGGCCAAGGAAGAATAAGATCCCATCTAGGGATGAGAAGATAAGACGAGTACAGTATGGTCGATGCGAGAAGTACGGTCATAAAATGAAGACTTGCAAGGAGACATTGCCGTGAAAGACATTATTGATTTTGTAATAGAAGTATGAAAACAATGCAGTTTTTTTGCAATAAATAGTCCATAGCAATAATAGTACAGTCTTTTAGACTAGATTTGTAAGGAGACATTGCAATAAAAGACATTTTTACTATGTTCTTGAATGGTTATCTGTTCTAGTTTCTGATTTGCTTTGTGGTTGAATGGTTGTCCATGGGTGTGATGAGCCTGTGGTTTCATAGTAAAATTTTACTATGTTCAGAGTACAATGTTACTTTTAGATTAAAATTTTACCTTATTTCAGAGTAAAATTTTACTTTTATAGAAGGGTAAAATTTTACTTTAGTGCAAAGTAACATTTTACTTTTAGATTTAGAGTCCAAATTTTACTTGCCCTTCCGAGTAAAATTTTATTTTCATACAGAGTAAAATTTTACTTTTGTACAGAGTAAAATTTTAATTTTAGATTCAGAGTGTAAAATTTTACTTTTGTACAAAGTCTAACATTTTACGCGTTTTTCAGAGTAAAATTTTACTTATTCAGGCTGTAACATTTTGCTCTTAGATTCAGAGTGTAACATTTTATTCTTATTTCAGAGTAAAATTTTACTTTTATGCAGAGTAAAATTTTACTTTTATACAGAGTAAAATTTTACTTATTCAGGCTATAACAATTTGCTCTTAGATTCAGAATGTAATATTTTATTCTTATTTCAGAGTAAAATTTTACTTTTATGCAGAGTAAAATTTTACTTTTACATTCAGAGTGCAACAATTTACTCATATTTCAGAATAAAGTAAAATTTTACTTCATTTTAGAGTAAAATTTTACTTCATTTCAAAAAATATGTTAGCCCCCTTAGAAAAACATTTCCAACCTGCACCAAAATGTACCACAACACACAAACTCTCCTAATGATTATCATGCAATCTTTGTGCAAAAAAAATCTAACAACACAACTACATATATCATCGGAGATATACAAGTATAACTTGTATCATTGTATTCTATCCATAACAATGTTCATTCCTAGTCAAAACAATATCCTTCTATAATAATGTATTAATCACCAAACCACAGTAAAATTTACTAGAACAATAAACATAGCATGTACTATCTAATACTCTTTTAGTATTATTTTACTTACAATTACTTTTTCACCGTTCTTTCATTTACAAAAACCGAAATTACATACATCATTCACAGTAGTTCCCCAGAACTTGTCCACATTGTCATCCTTGAGGTCTTAGCTCTTGCTCATTTTTTTTTTTTTGAGGTTGAAGTGTTCCTCAGTCCATGCTTTTGAATAATCATTCAAAAATTGATACACTATTGACACTCGAAAATTGTTAATTTCATCATCTTCCATAGAATTTGCAATAGGCTCATTTCTTATGATTTGGCGCATGATATAACATAAAATAATTCCACAATCAACACTGTTAATAAAAATCAATATCTTGTTAGATTTAGTCAAATTTGAAAACTACCAATTCAAGCATGTAATAGTAGCGTGAAATACTTACGATATTGGGCGTTGTTGTGAACTATCTTTTACCGAAACCAAGTTCGCAAACTTTCTTCTACCTCTCTTCGTTTTGTTGGCCAACTTGCTATCCACATATGTTATCTAACATCATTGCATAATTGTTTGGTCACGATTAAATTCAAGAATAAAACACAGCAAAAAATTACTGTTAATATGATGCAAAGCACTTACAATATTTTTTGCATCCTTAAGGTAAAGATCTTCTCTGTTGTCTCTTGGCCTTAAAGAATTGTAATGTCTCCACTCATTAAGTTCAGTGTCAAATACAAGAAGTGTCCAGTGGTAGAGTTTTTTTTCCTTTTTGTTCCCATTGAAATTCATGCAAAAATGAAGGTATTTGTATCCATTCAAATCTTGTTCAAGGACTTTATCAATTAAATGATTTCTCAACTCTCCATAACCCCATTTCACTAAAGACTGCATTTAATCATATAAGAGTGTCATGTCTCAAGTTGTGTTGGTGACACACTGTATGAGCTGTCAATCTTTGGCAAACCAAATAGTAAAAATTAACTCCAAAATACAGTACAATGTTACACTAAACCATAGTAAAATTTTATCAATTCAAACTAAATACAAATTGATGGCTTACCCAACAAAGGCTTGAGAAAAATAATGATTTATTCTTTTCTGGCTTCTTTGCTTATTGCTCAATCTCAAGCATTTCTACAAAACTGTCAATGACCTACAAAAACAAAAATCAATTAAATATATGTTAATAAAATGAACTATTTTTAGTTATTGAAGTGAACACTAGTCATTGAAACTTGTATGGCCACTTACATTATTTGCAGTATCACCATCTCTCAGAATTGCATCCATATCATGCAATGTAACATATACTCCATTTCTTGTGTCGGACCATATGATTGCACTAGTCATAAGGTAAAAAAATTGTTGATTAACACGTTGTAGTTTGATAACAGTAAAAATCTGTTGTTTGATAAAATTAACATGGTCTTACTCTGTGGTTTCCAAATTGTAAATCTTGTTCAGTAGACACTTATCATTCTCATCAAGCAATTTGCATATTGCAGCCTTATCTGGAAACAAAACCCTTTCAACTGGCTTTGGTTGGCTTAGAGGTAAGTTGTCAACACAAATCACTTCATTTGATATCATTTTAATTGCTTGTTTTGTGGTCTTTTTTTTCTTTGCCTCTCTTGGCTCACATTCAAAATCAGAGATCTCTTTTTTCTTCCTCACCTTGATTTTGATTTTCTTGACCATGGATGTTTGCAATGGCTTTACGACTATAGGTGTTTCTTTTAATGTAGTTTGAATCCCAAAGTTTTGTTCTTGTTCTACTCCTTTAGCATGTGGCATTTCTTTAGAAGCAAAACCTTGGGTAGCCGCATGAACTGCATTTTCTTCAATCTATTCAACCAACTGTTTATTTTTAGATTCGAGTACTTCAAACTTCTTTCTCAGTTTCTCCATTTTTTTCTCTGTGTTGCTTATCTTTTCTATCATTTCTTTTGTTTTTGCCTCTTGATCCTCTTGTATTTTTTGCATTGTTTCCCTCATTTTCTTCAGTTCTTCAACCAATGCCATATTCTCACTTTTCAGCCTCTTGTTTTCCTTTTGACTCGTTCTAATTTGCCAAGATCAATGAAGTCCTTTAAAGGTTGATCATCTCCTAAAGCTTCAGCTACATGATATTCATCTTCTTTAGTCTCCAAATTTTCCTCCATGTCCAATGCATCTTCTTCCTTATCATTGCGAATGAGATCCATTTCTTTTCTGGAAATGGGTTTCAGTTCATCGTGATTTACCTGCATTTGAAAAATAGAAAAAGAAAAGAAGTTAGCAATGAAGAAAACTTTAACCACCAGAGTAAAATTTTACTCTGTTTCAAAATAAAAGTTTACTCTGATTGTAAGTAAACTTATACTCTAATTTTAAGTAAACTTTTACTCTGTTCAAGAGTAAGTAAAATTTTACTCTGATTGTAAGTAAAAGTTTACTCTGATTGTAAGTAAACTTTTATTCCGACTTAAAGTAAACTTTTACTGTTTCAAGAATAAGTAAAATTTTACTCGATTGTAAGTAAAAGTTTACTCGATTGTAAGTAAACTTTTATTAAAGTAAACTTTTACTCTGTTCAAGAATAAGTAAAATTTTACTCTGATTGTAAGTAAAAGTTTACTCTGATTGTAAGTAAACTTTTACTCTGATTTAAAGTAAACTTTTACTCTGTTCAAGAGTAAGTAAAAGTTTACTCTGATTGTAAGTAAACTTTTACTCTGATTTAAAGTAAAGTTTTACTCTGTTCAAGAGTAAGTAAAATTTTACTTTGACTGTAAGTAAACTTTTACTCTGTTGAAGAGTAAGTAAAATTTTACTTTATTTCAAAGTAAAATTTTACTCTGATTGTAAGTAAAAGTTTACATTGTTCAAAAGTAAGTAAAATTTTACTCTGTTTCAAAGTAAAAATTTTACTTTGATTGTAAGTAAAATTTTACTCTGTTCAAGTGTAAGTTTTATTATGTAAGTATAATTTTAAGCACCATGAACCAGTAAGGTTGAGTTTGGAAAATGATACATCTGCAAGCTTTAGTGTTTGCAATGACCTCTTCATTAGCTTTTTCTTCAACGTTGATAAGTCCCATCGAAGGAGCCTTGGACACAAATTTTTTCCTTGAGGTTGAATGAGGGTTGTATGCTCGCATAACCAGTACTGTAAAATAAAAAATCCAAATTAGGTAATTCTCTAAAGATAGATTGCATAATATTTCAAATAGTTCAATTTACTTACCAAAAGAAGAAGTACACATCCAGTTACATTTTCAGGACTTCCTAACGAAGAATAGATTGAAGTAGTCAACATGGATGCAACTGCAGTCGACCATGCATATGAATTCATAATTTCCAAATCTTCTATAATGGCGATAAAAGCCCATCCAACTGTTAGACCAGTTGTTGGTAATAGCAAAGTTGTCACAACAAACAAACACATTATTCGGGCAACATCCTCAATATCAACTGTCGTTGTGCCTTCTAATGCATCTCCTAATGCCTCTTGCAAACTCTTTATGGATATTCTTGACATATCATGAAACCTTCTCTGCACAAAAGTTGATTCTTGTTTCTTCCCATATAAGACGTCTACTTTTTTCGTTCCCGAATTTATCCCAAAAATAAAAGTAACGTCACTGTCCCATATGTCACATGTTTTCCCCCCAAGCTTAAATTCCTTTGCATGAAAGTCATAACATTTGATCACATCCATGAGATTATCGTCAACTCTCTTGAACTTCTTTAATACCACATCTTCTTTCTTCCAAAAAGGTTTAAACAATATCCCAAAAGGTGTTTTCTCAAGGATACTAATATGTCTTTCAGTGAACCTCGTGTCTCGCATTATGTTTATCAGTGAAACAATATTTGACCTATATTGTTTCACATAATTCTCCCTCTTCCGTACTCCATGTACAACATTCAACTTCGAAGGTTTTGTTGTTGAAGGCATACAGCCTTCATCATCACTAGCATTGGACTAAACTTCTTTACTACTTTTGCCTTTTTTTTTTAGGGACTTTCTTCTTTTGTATAACAGTTGGTGGAACTTCAAAATCATCATCATCATCATCACCACATTTGCTTTTTGTAACAACCATTTTAAAACAGTAAAAAGTTTCCCTATATCAATAGTGTAACATTTTAGTTTAAACAACAAAGTGACAAAACAAATAAGCACTAAAGAAAATGCACAAGCATTGTAATGAGACATGTATATCAAGCCAATGGCTTCTTTTGTATAGAGCTAGTACTCTTCTTCTGTGTAACTAAGTGTTAACTTGGAAAGCTGTAAGCCCGTAGGGCATTTGTTTTTGTTGTCAACATGTAATACTTTTGTAGAACTACTCTGATGAATAGAAATAGTTGATTTCTCTTGAATCAATTCATGTCTTTGGTGTTGGGTTTTATGTATTATTTTGAGGGCGTTACAACTTGGTATCAGAGCTGAGCATCAGGTTGCAGAGGCAGGGCCTTCCTTCGTGAAGAGGGAATTTTTCCTGTCTAACCTAGACGAATTTGTTGAAGACCCGAAACAGCCACTTAAGGCTGATGAGTGGTTGGAACAGATGGAGAAGACATTCAAGATACTTGGCATCGAGAATGGGACTCTAAAGGTGACCTTGGCATCCTTCCAATTGAAGGGAGATGCGGGTCAATGGTGGAAGTACGAGAAGGGCCGCGTTGGTGGTATATGGGGGGCTTTTGTAGATGCCTTCTAGGAGAAGTTCTAATCTTCAGCTGCTAGGGAGAAGCTAAGGGAGCAGTTTTGCCAGCTTAAACAGCAGGGTTTGTCAGTGGCCGAGTTTGAGGCCTCTTTTACTAGCTTGTCCAGGTTTGCACCTGAACTGGTGGCGTCCGAGGAATGCCATTGCTTTGAGTTTGAGCGGAAGCTGAGGCGTGGACTCAAGCTAAGGGTTGGAGGGTCGTTTATCCGGGAGTATAGACGTTTGGTGGATGCTGCAGCTCATATGGAGCTTATGATGCAGGAGGAGGATGATGAGAAGCACAGAGGCTCCAAGAGGAGCCAAGATGGCCAGAATGATGGTAGGAGACAGAGGGGTTTTAACCCTCAGCAGTCTCAGGGCGGCTTGGCCAGATCAACCTTTCCAGTGCCGAGTGCAGGCTCCGGGAGAGGTAGTCAGGGAGGCTTGACTTGTTTTACATGTGGCCAGTTGGGTCACAAGTCTTCCAGTAGGAGGTCACGAACTGCTTTTTTCACCAGAGGGGGCTAGAGTTAGGGCAGGGGCCAGCCTTTGTCTTGTTATCAGTGTGGACAGCCTAGGCACCTGAAGAGGTTTTGCCCACAGTTGAGCGCCACTGGAAGAAGAGTCTAGTCGGCAGACAGAGAGTTATCACGATGCCAGGCAGGCCTCGAGGGCCAATCTGGGAGCTTCATCATCCCAGTCTGTGCAGCAGTCTTATGCTTCTAGAGGTGAGTAGGAGGATCAGGGGGCCTACAGTGCGCGTGTATGCTGTTACCGCGCAGGACTTAGTACCGGCTCCATCAGTAGTGTTTTGCAACTCGATTGCTAGTGTGTTGATTGATACGGGTGCATCTCATTCTTTTGTGTCTGCTGCATTTGCATCTGTGTTGGAATTGGAGTTAGCACTATTAGTATCTCCTATATGTGTTGTATCGCCTGTTGGGGGCGAATTGATTTTGAAACACGGATGTAGAGGTTGTGATATAGAGGTCGCCGACCGTAGGCTTCATTTTCCCTTTGTTGTTATGCCAATAAAAGGTTTTGATGTCATTTTGGGTATGGACTGGCTATCGTCATACCGGGCAGTTATTGATTGCTACCGCTAGAGGGTCATTTGTTGTACCGTAATCGGGGAGTGTTTCCATTTCTTGGGAGATCGGGTTGGTAGTGTGTTGCCACCGGTATATGATCCGTGAAAGCGAAATGAACTTGGTGGTCTACTTGCTAGCTTTTTGAGTGGTGAGTGTGACGAGACCCAGATTGTATTACCGACGGTGGTTTGTGAGTATTCGGATGTTTTTCCTGAAGATCTCGTTGGTTTGCCACCTTACCGTGAGATTGAGTTCTCCATTGATTTAGTGCCCGGCATGGCGCCGATTTCTATAGCGCCTTATCGTTTTGCCCTAGCCGAGTTGAGTAAGTTGAAGATTCAGCTCCAGGAATTGTTAGATAAGGGATTTGTTCGCCCTAGTGTTTCGCCGTGGGGAGCACCGGCCCTCTTTGCTAAAAAGAAAGATGGTGCCTTGAGATTGTGTATCGATTACCGGAAATTGAATCGGGCTACGGTCAAGAATAAGTACCCAATGCCCCGTATAGATGATCTGTTCGACCAGTTGAAGGGTTCTCGTTGTTTCTCTAAGATAGACTTGAGATCGGGCTACCACCAGTTGAGGGTCAGGGAGGAGGATATTCCGAAGACGGCATTCCGTACGCGGTATGGCCATTACGAGTTTCTAGTGATGCAATTTGGGCTCACTAATGCACCGGCAATTTTTATGGATTTGATGAACCGGATATTCTGGAAATTCTTAAATCGTTTTGTAGTCGTCTTCGTGGATGACATTGTTATCTATTCACCTTGTGAGGAGGGACACGAGAAACATTTGAGAGTGGTGCTTGAGTTGCTTAGAGCCCATAAGTTGTATGCCAAGTTTGGGAAGTGTAAGTTCTGGCTAGGAGAAGTCAAGTTCTTAGGCCATGTAGTATCAGGGGAAGGAGTGTCTGTTGATACATCCAAGATTGAGGCAGTACAGGATTGGACACAACCTAAGAGTGTGTTTGAGATCCGTAGTTTCCTGGGGTTAGCTGGGTATTACCGCCGGTTTGTGAAGGATTTCTCCAGGTTAGCTTCACCGTTGACTAGATTGACTCAGAAGGAAGTCAAATTCATATGGAGTGAGACCTGTGAAAAGTCGTTTCAAGAGATGAAAGTTAGATTGACCACCGCTCCGGTCTTGATTATTCCGGAGAGAGAGTTGGGTTATGCGATTTATTGTGATGCCTCATGAGAGGGTTTGGGTTGTGTGTTAATGCAAGAGGGGAAAGTGGTAGCTTATGGTTCACGTCAGTTGAAAATACACGAGAAGAACTACCCTACACATGACCTAGAGCTAGCAGCAGTGATATTTGCCTTGAAAATCTGGAGGCATTACCTATATGGTGAGAAGTTCGAGGTGTTCTCGGACCACAAGAGTTTGAAGTATCTGTTTACACAGAAAGACTTGAACCTGAGGCAGATGAGGTGGATGGAGTTTATTGAGGATTACGACTTCGAGTTGCACTATCATCCGGGGAAGGCCAATGTTGTGGCCGATGCCCTTAGCAGGAAATCCATTAGTGATGTAGCTTGTATAGCCATCCGGGAATGGGAGATGTTGGGGGCACTTGGTGAGTTTGATTTGTTTCTGGGCGAATCCGTTGAGGCTGTGGCCTTGTTTTCTGTTGTTGCGCAGCCTACACTTGTGACTAAAGTGTTAGAGGCACAAAGAGGTGACCTTGAGGTAGAATCCCTCCGAGAGAAAATCTCTAGTGGGAAGGTTGAGAAAGGTTTAACGGTGTATCCCGACCAGAGTATGAGGTATCGAGACCATTTGTTTGTGCCGGAGTCTTGCCGAGAGGAGGTACTCCGAGAGTTTCACCATTCACGTCTTGCGGTGCACCCGGGAGGCACCAAGATGTATTGCGACTTGGGGCGCCAGTTTTGGTAGAGGGGTATGAAGAGGGATGTGGTGGTTTTCGTTTCTAAGTGCCTTACTTGTCAGCAAGTGAAGGCTGAGCACCAGAGGCCAGCGGGCTTGTTGCAACCCTTGCCTATTGCCGAGTGAAAGTGGGAGCATGTCACTATGGACTTCGTTGTAGGTCTTCCGAGGACTCAGCGGGGTAGTGATGCTATTTGGGTGGTTGTAGACTGGTTGACTAAGTCGGCGCACTTTATTCCTATGTGCGTGAAAGATTCGGTAGATCACCTTGTCGATTTATATATTCGGGACATAGTGAGATTGCACGGGGTCCCAGTGACGATCGTCTCAGATAGAGATCCTCGTTTCACTGCCAGGTTATGGCAGAGTCTGCAGAGTGCCTTGGCCACTAAGTTGACCTTCAGTACGGCTTACCATCCTTAGACTGACGGGCAGTTCGAGCGTACTATTCAGATCCTTGAGGATATGCTTCAGGGTTGTGTCCTTGGCTTTTATGGGACGTGGGAGAGGCACTTGCCATTGGTGGAGTTTGCCTACAACAACAGTTTCCAGTCTAGTATTGGTATGGCACCATTTGAGGCCTTGTATGGCCGACTGTGTAGATCTCCAGTTTGTTGGGCCGAAGTGGGTGATGCACCTTTGTTGGGTTCGAAATTGGTTAGGGAGATGACAGAGAAAGTTGAGCTTATCCGTAGGAGGCTTGTTACAGCCCAGAGTCGCTATGCCGACTGTAGGAGGAGGCCTTTGGCGTTTGAGGTAGGTGATCATGTTTTCTTGAAAATATCACCTAGGTGAGGTTTGATGAGGTTCGGGAAGAGTGAGAAGTTATCCCCTCGGTTTATTGGTCCCTTTGAGATCCTTGAGAGGATTGGGGAAGTTGCTTATCGCTTGGCTTTGCCACCGCAGTTGTCCGAGGTTCATGACGTGTTTCATGTTAGTATGCTTCGGAAGAACTAGCCGGATCCGTCCCATGTGTTGGATTGGACCGATTTAGAGGTAGATGATGATGCCTCATATGAGGAGAGACCGGTTCGGGTCTTGGATAGGCAGAATCAAGTCTTGCGAAGCAAGACCATTCCCTTGGTAAAGGTTTTGTGGAAGCATCACGGAGTGGAGAAGGCCACTTAGGAACGTGAGTTGGAAGTTCGTGAGAAATATCCGGACATGTTTGTTGATGCGTAATCATGTAATAAATTTTGTAATAATATTGAACTTTAAGAGCATTGTATATGTCTTAAGTTGTAAAACATTGTAATTGTTTTGGTTAATGGAAATTGTTTTAACATTGTGTATGTTAAATAAATTGTGGGATTGCAAGCATGATATTAATGTTTGAAATTGGTAAATTTCAAGAAATGCATGTTGATAATGCAGGTTGTTTGGAATAATGTGAAATGCCTCTTGAAAAGAGTTGGGATGGACCGGTAATGGGTCGGAAGGTTTAATATTATGTGGTAATATTATTGGAAATGGAGAAAACTTGTTTTTGAAAAACTTGTGTTTAATTTCGGGGACGAAATTCTTTAAGGGGGGGAGGTTATAGCGATCCCGGTTTCCCTTTTCTTTAATTATTGTATCCGAAGCTTAGGTTCCATGGTGTTGGTAGTTGTGTATATCTTGTTTACATCCTTTCGTCCTTTGTATTTGAGTTATAGGATGTGTTGGGCAGGTTTGTTACAGGTTGGTTGAACTTAGAAACCAAGAGTAGTTGCCCAGATTTTTGCCTTCACGCTTGAGCGGTGCTTTTGACGCTCAAGCGGGACCTTCTTTGTTGCTTCTCCGCTCGAGCGGGAGTTCTGACGCTCGAGCGTGATTTTCCATCTCCCAGTATTTCTTTTGCAGTGTTGGACGCTCGAGCGGGAGTTTTGACGCTCGGCCGTGAATTCGTGTGTGACGCTCAAGCGGAGAGTTTTGCGCTCGAGCGGGGATCTGGTTCAGCAAAAAGTTCTGCAAGTGTGTATCCGCTCGAGCGGGAGTTTATGAGTGACGCTCGAGCAGGGGTTTCCACGCTCGAGCAGGGCGACTGGTTTAAGACTCCGTGTTTTGACTTTTTAAAATCACTTTTTCACATCTCTTCTCTCTCTTACTTTTCCAAAAACTCCATTATTGAGTCTCTCTCTCTAGAACCTTGCCTTCTCTCTAAGTATTGATCTAGTAGGAGTTGTTTGTTCACCTTTGGCCTTTACAAAAAAATTGTTGATTGTCGAGGGCTATCTTTTGATCCGGAAAACTTGTGATTTGGAGCATTTTCGTTTTCATCTTCTTCTTCGTTGGGTTTCATCTTTTGAGGTAGGGATTCCTATTCACTCTTATGGTCTTTGACATAGATTTTTGGTTGTTTTGATGAAATGTTGAAGTTGGATGATTTTGGGACTTAGGGTTTCAAATTGTTAAAAAGGGAGCTCTGTTATTTTGATTCTAAAAAGTGTGTTTTGGGTTCAAAATAATGGTATTGTTGTTGGTTGTTGATATTTGGACCATTGGGTCAATAATGAGAAATGGGGTAGAAAACCCTAATTTGTTATATAAATTAATTGGTATAATTAATTTGGAGAGTTGTGGATTTATGGAGTTGAGTTAGAAATAATGGAATTGATTCATTATATTGTAAAATGGTAGAGTTGGATTTATTTAATCGCTCACTTTCGAAAAACATTGATATCTGATCTGTTGGAGCTTTTATTATTTGTTTAGAAATAACTGCTTGGGCTACCGGTGGAAGGTAGTTTTGATTGTTGTAGACAATGCATGATGATTAGGCAAATTAAAACTAATCGATTGGATGTGTCATAGAGTATGACGGTTGATAGAATACATTAACATTATGTATTGATTGATTGTATATATGACTCATATGTATATACATTGCGTGTGTGGGAGGAGATAGGGGATGTACTCCACGGTTTAGGGGAAAACAGCGGATGGACCTCTAAACCAGATGTTGATTGGGAGGAGATAGGGGATGGACTCCACTGATACAGCTCATATGCTTGTCAGTTAATGTGTTGATATAGCTAATATGCTTATCTATGGAAGTGTTGATACAGCTCATATGCTTGTCTTTGGAAGTGTCGATATAGCTAATTGGCTTATCTGTTGAGATGTTGATACAACTAGTATGTTTATCTATTGTAAAATGGGAAACGTTTGATATGAGTTACTGTCTCATATAAGTGGTTGGCCAGGTCCTGGGCCGTTGATGTAAATTGTGGAAATGGTAAGAAATGGAAAGTGAAATGAAACATGAATGCAATTGTCATGTAATGAAAATGGTGTATGAATTGATTTATGGGAATTAAACATTTATCAATTGCTAATGTCTTAGTTATTGCTCATACTGTGTTTAGCATATCTCTACTGGGCATTGGCTCACCCTTTATGAGACACCATTTTTAGGTACAGATAGCATGCCACCTCTAAGGACATAGCTTGGATGATGATGAGAGTTGAAGACTCTTTTTGTGTATTTTGTTTGCATTACATGTATATCAAGCCAAGGGCTTCTTTTATATAGAGCTAGTATTCTTCTTCTGTGTAACCAAGTGTTAACTTGGAAAGCTGTAAGCCCGTAGGGCATTTGCTTTTGTTGTCAACATGTAATACTTTTGTAGAACTACTCTGATGAATAGAAATAGTTGATTTCTCTTGAATCAATTCATGTCTTTGGTGATGGGTTTTATGTATTATTTTGAGGGCGCTACATACTTTGTTTGGTAGTAAAACTTTACTTTTATTGAAAGTAAAATTTTACTCTAATTGGAAGTAAAATTTTATTCTAAACAATATACCCTAGGAAATAAACCAAAAACAAATACAAAAAGTCATGTAATGAGCAAAGGCTAGAGTTAAAGTAAAATTTTACTCTGATTGGAAGTAAAATTTTACTCTAAAAAAATCATGATGCAATTAAAAGCATTGAAATTACAGGACCAAAACGTATTCAATGAGACAGTAAAGTTTTACTTCAAACTGAAATTAGAGAAATGACGAAACTACAATCACATTTACATACATAAATAGATATGCACATTTATATGGATCAAAACACATACAAATTGATATGCATATTTATGTAATGAGCAAATGCTAGAGTTTAAGTAAAATTTTACTCTGGTTGGAAGTAAAATTTTACTTTCAAAAATTCATGAAGCAATTGAAAGCATTGAAATTGCAGGACCAAAACACATTCAATGAGACAGTAAAGTTTTACTTTGTTTGGCAGTAAAACTTTACTTTTATTGAAAGTAAAATTTTACTCTGAACAATATACCCTAGGAAATAAATCAAAAACACATACAAAATTTATAGAACCAAGAATCAACAAAACCTTATTTCAATTTTGACTATACGCAACACAGTTCTAAAATTAACATGTACAATTCACATTCAAACCAAAGTCAGAGAAATGACGAAACTACAATCACATTCACATTTATGTAATGAGCAAAGGCTAGAGTTAAAGTAAAATTTACTTTGGTTTGTAGTAAAATTTTATTCTAAAAAATTCATGAAGCAAGTGAAATTGAAAGCATTAAAATTGCAGGATCAAAACACTATAGAAATCAAAGCAACGAAATTGAAGCAAAACTGCATACACCATTCTGAGACAGTAAAGTTTTACTTTGTTTAGCAGTAAAACTTTACTTTTATTGAAAGTAAAATTTTACTCTGATTAGAAGTAAAATTTTATTCTGAACAATATACCCTAGGAAATAAACCAAAAACACATATAAAAATCATGCAATGAGCAAAACCTAGAGATAAAGTAAAATTTTACTCTGGTTGGAAGTAAAATTTTACTCTGAAAAAATCATGAAGCAATTGAAAGCATTGAAATTGCAGGACCAAAACACATTCAATGAGACAGTAAAGTTTTACTTCAAATCGAAATCAGAGAAATGACAAAACTACAATCACTTTCACATATATAAATAGATATGCACATTTATATGGACCAAAACACATACAAATTGATATACACATTTATGTAATGAGCAAAGGCTAGAGTTTAAGTAAAATTTTACTTTGGTTGGAAGTAAAATTTTACTTTGAAAAATTCATGAAACAATTGAAAGCATGGAAATTGCAGGACCAAAACACATTCAATGAGACGGTAAAGTTTTACTTTGTTTGGCAATAAAACTTTACTTTTATTGAAAGTAAAATTTTACTCTGATTACAGAAATACCTAAATTTTTATTGAAATTTACACATTCAATGAGACAGTAAACTTTTATTGAAGCAAAACTGCATACACAATTCTGAAATACCTAAATTAGTTTTCAAATTTTTAAACCTTAATATTCTCACATGATGTAGTAATTTAAAGTATTTTAAGATAGTGATAAAAATTTTAGAACAGATGATCTTTAGTGTAACCAAAAATCCCAAACTCTACTCACCTTAATGCGACAATAAAAAAAAAGAAAAAAAAATGCTTAAAATACTCGCAAAATGAAAACTTAATTTCATACACCACTATCCAAACAGACTTCATAACATCAAAAAACTAGCAGAAAGAGGAAAAAATCACCTGCAAATATGTGTCCAAGAGAGAGAGTAAAGCGTAATGCGAAGTTCGATTCCAGCCCAAGTGACGAACCTGTAACGTTCTAGGGGTAGAAAGACAAAGTAGCTCTAGAGAGCGAGAGTAATGAGACTCAGAGAAGGGTTTTCAATCGATGCTAGGGTTTTTGAATGAGGATACTCAGAGGAGGGTTGTCTAACGATGAAATAGAGCGAGAGGAAAAAAACAATGCGATTGTTTTGTTGGAAAAAATGGTTTTATATAGGCGTATTTTTTAGCCCAATTTGGGTGGACCCCAAATGTTGTTTGGGGTGGGTCCGAAGAGGGGTAGACAGAACGTCAAAACCATTTATGAGTGAATGGAAAGTTGATGTCGTTTTCAAGTCTAACATTAATTTTTTAGATAAAATTCTTTTGAATTTTTTTCAATAAAGATTATTGTGGGAATTTAATTTAATTCTAAATTTAAATTTTAGGTTCCTAAGTGGTTCCTAAAATTTGTAATTGTGAGAATTTAATTTAATTCTAAATTTAAATTTTGATTTCCTTTATTTATTAAACTATTTCAATAGTTTAATATATATAATTTTCAAATAGTTTAATTATAAAACTATTACAAACAGTTTTGACCTTGGTTCTCCTACGGCTAATTTTCAAAATGTTTGGAAGGAAACAAATTCTTGGTTTTACAGACACTTCTTTGACTTGGTCCAACGGGGGACACTTCTTTGACTTGGTCCAACGGGCACTTTTAGATTATTTGAATTTGAATACAACTGATGCTTTTGTTCATTCAAAATGGTTGTACCTGTTCGTGTCCTTTGGTTTGCCTATATATACTATTTGTTTTTCAGCAGTCTTTTCGTCCGAAAAAACAGCCTGAGAATTGATTCTTTATATCCGTTTTTCAATCCGAAAATATTGAGTATGAAAAATTCAGTCTGAAATTTGATCTCTTTACTGTCCATTTCTTTTAGTGCATTATTCCTCATATTTAGTTTTAGGAATAAATTTTTCAGAGAGTTAGAACATAGGTTTGGTTCGCCGAACAAATTTATTTGAAGTGCTTCTATAAATTTGTGAAGATCATTGTATCCTGGGAGATAGACGCCATTCAACCGTAAGCACCGTAGCGGGGGCGAATCTGTCTTAAGGACAGAGTGTCACACACTCGACTTGGTCTTGTAATTTTTATTTGGTTCAATAAATAAATCCGGTATGTAATTTATTTATTTTGTTTGGTTTTATTTCAGTTATTTTATTTACACAGAAGATTGTTCCAACAATCTTAAGACAGATTCGATTTTATTCTGTTTACAGAATATTTTCGTTTGTTTCCTGTTTTTATTCTTCGTAAATAATTTCGGAAGAAAATTATTTTCTGTGAATTTACAAAATAATATTCTTGTTGGAAAAACAAATAGTGATTATATGCTATTTGACAGATAGTAGTAATATACTGTCTCTTTTCTTTGACAACAACTAGTAGTACGACATCGTGTCATTAACAATTCAGAATATATTTTTGTGAAATTTGGTCAGGAAATTAATTTTGGTTTTTAGAAATTATTTTCTGAGTTTTCATTAATTAAAATTTTGTTTTCAGTATTTTAATTTTTGGAGTGTAACAAGAGATTTAATTTCTTGTGTGGAATTAATTTGGTTAAATAAAGTTTATTTTATTTCCAAATTAATTGAAAAAAATAAAAGCTATAGTTTTATTTCTTTTATTTTACAGAATTTAATTTTCTGTGTGGAATTATTTGTTTAAATAAAATTTTATTTTATTTTCAAATTAATCGGAAAATAAAAATTACATTCTTGTTTCTTTTATTTTTACAGAATTTAATTCTGTGAATTTGGTTTAGTTTTCTGTGTGGAATTAATTTGGTTAAATAAAATTTTATTTTATTTTATTTCAAATTAATTGAAAATAAAAGTTACATTTTGTTTTGTTTCTTTTATTTTAACAGATTTTATATCTGTAGTTTTGGTTTAATTTGTTTAAATAAAATTTTATTTTATTTTTCAAATTAATTGGAAATAAAAGTTACAATTCTTGTTTCTTTTATTTTTACAGAATTTAAAATTCTGTGGTTATTGGTTTAAATTTTCTGTGTAGTATAAAATTCTAATTATAATTTTATTTTATAATTTTAGAATTTATGGCTACTAAAACTGGTCAAACTTATGTTCAAACCAGTACTGGTATGGTGATTGCCATTACGCCAGTGAATAATGGTGGAAAACCAGAGAAGTTCTTAAGAACAGATTTTTGCAAAGGCAAAGGAAGATCAAGTAAGAAGGTTGCTAAAGCTAAAATGACAAAATTGGATAAAATTTCCAATGATGTAGATGTCATCAATCTTTCTGCAGTTGTTTCCGAGGCAAATCTTGTCGGAAATCCTAAAGAATGGTGGGTGGACACTGGTGCTACTCGCCACATTTGTGCCGATAAAAAGATGTTCACATCTTATTCTACAGTGGACAATGGTGAACAACTTTTTATGGGTAACTCCTCAACTTCCAAAGTTGAAGGAGAAGGAAAGATTGTACTTAAGATGACATCTGGAAAGGAACTCACTCTCAACAATGTGTTACATGTATCGGACATTCGCAAGAATTTAGTTTAGGATCTTTGTTGAGTAAGAATGGGTTTAAGCTAGTTTTTGAAAGTGACAAGTTTGTACTTACCAAAACGGATGTATGTAGGAAAAGGTTACATGTCCGATGGCCTTTTCAAGTTAAATGTAATGACTATTGTACCTCGCTATTAATAATACTACATCTTCCTCTTACTTGCTTGAGTCTTCAAATTTATCGCTTGGTAGACTAGGACATGTTAATTATGGATCTTTGCGTAGATTAATTAATATGGAATGTTTACCTAAATTTGAAATTGATTCAAATCATAAATGTGAAATTTGTGTTGAGGCAAAATTATCTAAAACTCCTTTTCATTCAATTGAAAGAAGTACGGAACCACTTGAATTAATTCATAGTGACATTTGTGATTTTAAATCAATTCAAACCAGAGAGGTGGAAAAAAGTATGTAATCACTTTTATAGATGACTATACTAGATATAGTTATATTTATTTAATTGAACCAAGGATGAAGCTTTGGAAACTTTCATTCAATATAAGAATGAAGTTGAAAATCAACTTGGTAAGAAAATCAAGAAACTTAGAAGTGATAGAGGTGGTGAATATGAATCACCTTTTGGTGAATTTTGTAAAGAACATGGAATAATTCATCAAACCACCGCTCCTTACTCACCTCAGCAAAATGGAATTGCTGAAAGGAAAAATAGGACGTTAAAAGAAATGATGAATGCCATGTTAATCAGTTCTGGATTACCTCAGAACTTGTGGGGGGAAGCAATACTTTCTGCTAATTATATTTTAAATAAAATACCCCGAAAGAAAGTAAATCAAACACCTTATGAATTGTGGCATGGAAGAGTACCATCCTACAAATACTTAAAAGTGTGGGGGTGTTTGGATAAAGAGGCTATGTCTAGTCCTGAAGCTCCTTTATGGAAAGAAGCTGTCAACAGTGAAGTTGAATCCATCTTGCAAAATCACACTTGGGAATTAGTGGACTTGCCACCAGGTTGTAAACCTCTTGGGTACAAGTGGATTTTCAAAAGAAAATTGAAAGCAGATGGATCAATCGACAAATACAAGGCAAGACTTGTAGTCAAAGGTTTTAGACAGAAAGAAGGTCTAGATTACTTTGACACATACTCACCGGTTACAAGAATAACATCCATTAGAATGCTAATTGCCATAGCATCTCTATACAATCTAGAAATTCATCAAATGGATGTTAAAACCGCTTTCTTAAATGGTGAGTTAAATGAAGAAATTTACATGGAACAACCAGAAGGGTTTTCTGTTCCAGGGAAAGAAAAGAAAGTGTGTAAATTGGTTAAATCATTATATGGTTTAAAACAAGCCCCAAAGCAATGGCATGAGAAATTTGACAAGGCAATGATGTCAAATAGTTTTAAAATTAATGAGTGTGACAAATGTGTTTATATTAAAAACACAGACAAAGGTTATGTCATTGTATGTCTTTATGTAGATGATATGCTCATCATTGGTAGTAATAATGATATGATTAAAACTACTAAGAAAATGTTGAATAAACATTTTGACATGAAGGACATGGGCATTCCGATGTAATTCTTGGTATGAAAATTACCAAAACATCGAAGGATATGCTTTATCACAATCTCATTACATTGAGAAAATACTTGACAAATTCAAAGAAAGATGATGATCATCTTGCTAGAACTCCTGTAGATGTTAATTTGTATCTTTCTAAGAATATACAGGAAAGTATTTCTCAATTAGAGTATGCCCAAATTATTGGAAGCTTAATGTACTTGATGAACTGCACTCGCCCAGATATAGCTTATGCAGTAAGTAAATTAAGTAGATATACGAGTAATCCAGGAGTAGAACACTGGAAAGCAATTATAAGGGTTGTTAGATATCTCCGATTTACTCGTAACATTGGGTTGAATTATACTAGATATCCAGCAGTACTTGAAGGATACTGTGATGCAAATTGGATATCGGATACTAGAGACTCAAAGTCCACCAGTGGGTATGTTTTTACTCTTGGGCGGTCAGTATCTTGGAAATCTTCCAAACAGATTTGTATAGCTAGGTCTACTATGGAATCAATTCATAGCTTTAGATAAAGTCGGAAGAGGCGAATAAACCGCTACTTCCTCAAGATATTCCAATTTGGCCAAAACCGGTGCTCGCTATATGCATACATTGTGATAGTCAATCAAGAATTGGTAGAGCATGAGTCATATGTATAACGGTGAAGTCACGACATTAAATCGTCGACATAACACCGTAAGACAACTACTCTCTAATGGAATTATTTCCATAGAATATGTTAAGTCTAAAGACAACATAGCGGATCCACTAACCAATGGGTTAGCAAGAGAGTTAGTTGAGAATTCATCGAGGGGAATGGGATTAAAGCCTATTAAATAAGAGTTACCACAACGGCAACCCAACCTAGTTGACTGGAGATCCCAAGATCTAGGTTCAAAGGGACAACCGAGTTGTGATTGACTCAGAAGGATCACTGGGGAGTCTAACTCCTACCCATTTCTATGATGAAATAGTGATGTCTGCAGCGTTTTAGGTTAATTAAAACTTTTAATGATTTTTATATCTAGGTAAACCTAGTGGAGTATGGCAGGATACTCTTCATAAGAATCACCTATGTGAGTGTGAACTGGCTTGCTCGTGAGATTTGTGAAGGGCTACAATTCTCTAGAGCACTCATGAAGACCAAAGTTGTTCAGGCCAAAATGAACACAATAGTGAGAACTAAAGCGTATGCAGGAATATACTGTGTGAGTTCTATTGTCTTGGTTTACATAAACGGCTGAACAGTTCAAGACATCATGTTCACTGTTTAGCTAGTAAATCCGATAGTGTCTCACAAGGGAAGGTTCAAAGCCAAAAGCTACCAATCCTTTGCAGAATATTTTCAATTTCTGTACTCTCTGATTAGATCATGTTGTTGCATTTTCTCTCCGTCAAAATTCCATTCATGTGGGGGATTGTTGGAAAAAATGGTTTTATATAGGCGTATTTTTTAGCCCAATTTGGGTGGACCCCAAATGTTGTTTGGGGTGGGTCCGAAGAGGGGTAGACAGAACGTCAAAACCATTTATGAGTGAATGGAAAGTTGATGTCGTTTTCAAGTCTAACATTAATTTTTTAGATAAAATTCTTTTGAATTTTTTCAATAAAGATTATTGTGGGAATTTAATTTAATTCTAAATTTAAATTTTAGGTTCCTAAGTGGTTCCTAAAATTTGTAATTGTGAGAATTTAATTTAATTCTAAATTTAAATTTTGATTTCCTTTATTTATTAAACTATTTCAATAGTTTAATATATATAATTTTCAAATAGTTTAATTATAAAACTATTACAAACAGTTTTGACCTTGGTTCTCCTACGGCTAATTTTCAAAATGTTTGGAAGGAAACAAATTCTTGGTTTTACAGACACTTCTTTGACTTGGTCCAACGGGGGACACTTCTTTGACTTGGTCCAACGGGCACTTTTAGATTATTTGAATTTGAATACAACTGATGCTTTTGTTCATTCAAAATGGTTGTACCTGTTCGTGTCCTTTGGTTTGCCTATATATACTATTTGTTTTTCAGCAGTCTTTTGGTCCGGAAAAAACAGCCTGAGAATTGATTCTTTATATCCGTTTTTCAATCCGAAAATATTGAGTATGAAAAATTCACCAAATTTGGTCTTTATCTTTTATTTTTTTAGTGCATTATTCCTCATATTTAGTTTTAGGAATAAATTTTTCAGAGAGTTAGAACATAGGTTTGGTTCGCCGAACAAATTTATTTGAAGTGCTTCTATAAATTTGTGAAGATCATTGTATCCTGGGAGATAGACGCCATTCAACCGTAAGCACCGTGAAGGGGCTTAATGTTTTAAGGACAGAGTGTCACACACTCGACTTGGTCTTGTAATTTTTATTTGGTTCAATAAATAAATCCGGTATGTAATTTATTTATTTTGTTTGGTTTTATTTCAGTTATTTTATTTACACAAAAGATTGTTCCAACATGTTTCATATTTCCCCACTTATATGAAAGGACGTTTCAGTCAATTCATAATATTTTTTTAATTGAGGCGCTTTTGGGCTCATTGTTTTATTCCGTGGGTTTCACACAAAATAGGCCCAATGTAAGGGGCTTTTCACCAAAAATCCCTTCATTTAATAAGACAAATTCATTGCTACTTAATTTTCAAATTTGATTTAAAACAATTTTAATCTTTAAACATGATATGCAATCGATAAATATTAACTAAATGTAATTTGAAAATTTTAAAGGTGTTCAAAGATTAGTACGCAAATATTTCAATGCTAGACTTTTAATAACAAAAAATTTTAAATACATAATTTTTAATTACATGATATAATATGCTTAAATATTGTTCTAATTGTAAAATATGACATATTTGTCAAATAATATGATTGTAGATAAAAATAAAAGCTGAAAGCAGTACCTACATCATACTTCAAATCATTCATAATATAATATAAATCAATAAAAATATAAAATGAACATAAATAAATCTAAAATTTATGTACTAAAACAAATTTTTTTTTCAAGTTTGGGTGTACATTTCAATGGAGGGTTATATATTATTAAAAATAATAAAAATCAGAATATTTAAATTGTGACAATTCCTAAATTTTTACTGAATTTGATTAAAATTAGTAAAATATTACATTATCATCATATACATTTAGCGTGCATAATACAGATTAAGTGCTAATATATATACTATTTGTTCAATAAACAAATGTATTGCAATTTGAAAGTGATACTTTTCACTTTTCAAAAAAGGAGAACCCTCGCCCCTCATTTTTCAGTTAAACATTTATGATTATTTTATTATTTATTCTATCAGATTCACATGGCCCACCAATCCATAAAATCCGTTTGGTGAATCTCTAAACTATGAGTGGGTGCAATCTGACCGAACTTGACCCATGACCCTTCAAAGCTTTTGGAAAAATATATTCAAATTTTTTATTTTATTTTAAAAAATTTTGACGTTGTTATATGTTAGTTTTTGAAGAATATAATTTGATTTAAACTTGTTGAGTTTAGTAATTTACACTTGTTCTTGTCAAAAGTTCTTTGAAGACTTAAAAATTCTATTCTAGAGTCGACACCAGCCTTCCTAAGAGTCGATCCTTACCTGTTGGTGAAGTTTCTAGAAGTGTTGCTGGAATATAGGGTCGACACCAGTTTGGGGAGGGTCGACCCGCTTATATTGCAGAATCTGTGTGTTAGTTGTTGGAAATTAGGGTCGACCCCTTCCTGTCTAAGGGTCGACTCCTTTGCTTGTTGCAAGATTATCTTTTCTACATAAAAGGTCGACCCACCTACCCGAAATGTCGACCCCTGCGTGTTTTTTTTTCTTCAGATTTTTCAGGTTTGATTGGGCCCTACCATTAGGGGTTTTTGGGCCTATTATTTTATTTGACCTTAGGGCTAATTGCTACTACTATAAATAGGCCCAAACCACTTTTTCTTATTATTTTTCCTTCCCTTTTTCCCTTCAAACCGTGAGTTCTTCTCTCTCTCTCTAAAACTCAAACTTTTTCACTTAAATCTCTAGATCTACTTACCTAGAGTGATCTTTTCACCTTGCTCTTTTGAGATTAAGTATAGAGCTTGTCAAGAGTTTCGTTTTAATTAGGACAAAACGTGATTTTGTTACCGTCGACCTTTGAGCTTTTCCCTCTTCTCTCTTATCTAAGCTTGAGGTAGGGATATTTTCTACACTTCTATATGATATTTAACTTTGTTATTTGTACCTTGTGTAACAATAACGTGATTTGTGGGTGTTTAAGGCAAACCTAGTGTTTGTGCATAAAATGGAAATAGGGGTTTTTGGGTGAAGGTGAAATAAATGCTTGAGGGGTTTCAAAATAATGTGGTATTGTGCATGATTTGATGATTTTGGCACTTGGCTAACATTTGGGGAAAAATGGGGATTTGCCCTAATTGAATCAAATTATTATTTTGTATAAATAATGAAAATTAACATTAAAAATGTGAAATTGAAAGAGTTTTTATATGAATGGTGGGATTGGTTATATGTTATTCTATTCTTTGGTAGTTTTGAATAAACTATTTGTTATGATATTTTATATCTGCTTAGAAATAACTGTATTGGGCTATCGGTGGAAGATAATTATGATTGTTGTAGAAATTGCATGCGGATTAGGTGAATTGAAACTAATCACTTGTGTTTGTTATTGAATATGACTATATTTATATACATTGTATATGTATGGTTATTTGGGAGTGAAAAAATGATGTACTCAATTGTTTGAATTTGTGATTAAATATATTGCATATATGAATGATTGTTTGGGAGGAGAAAGGGAATAAACTCCATTATAATTAAGTTGGCCAGGGTGTCCTGGGTGAAAATCCTGAAATTATACATGGGTGCCTAACTCACGAACGAAATATCCGTAAAATAGCAATTGTAATGCTTGTATAACGTAAGTTTATATGGGTCCCGTTTGACGGCTGCCCGCAGATGAAATATCCGTGAAAGAATACATGAGTCCCGTTTGACGGCTGCCTGTGAACGAAATATCCGTGAAAGAAAAAGTTTGAAGTGCTTATGTGTTGATAATGTGGTTCTAGAACTAACGAGTTGTAATCACATTTGGGTTGTTGAGAAATGATGAAATTGATTGGCTTATGTAATCAAATGAAATGAAGGGAAATAACTTAATGATTGAGTTTGGTAATCTAAGACTATACATAATGTGGATGCCTTTATCTTTGACGTTGTATATGCATAGTGTACTTATACCTTTGCTAAATTCCATATACATGGTTTCTACTGGACTGTGGCTCATCCTATTTGGGAATAACATTTTCAGGTAATGATGGCATGCCTTCACCAAGGCAATAGCGTTGGAGAAATTTTTGGAAGCAAGGGCTTCTCATTTTAATTATATGTATTTGTAAAGCCAAGGGCTTAAGATGTAATGAGCGAAACTCACTTTTTATTGTAACCAAGATATGTCTTGGAAAGATGTAAGCCCGTAGGGTATTTAATTTGTTGTTATTAATTTGCATTACATGCTGTAGATTCAGAATGAACGTTTATGAATATATAATGCATGTAATCCCTTTTGTAATACGAATTCTGTTATGAGAAAGTGTACCAATTACGTTATATTCATTTCTCTCATGAGTTTGGTTATTTGTATTATTTGAGGGCGTTACATATCAGCACTTTAATAATGCTTTTTAAAAAGGGATAATTATATACAATGAATTTTTTTAAAAAAATAATTATATATTTGTGAAAAAATAATTATTATACTTATTAATATTTATAAAATTTCTCACAAATTTTTAATTATTTTTTTAAAATTATACTAATTTGATGTTTCCGTTTTAAAAAAGTGAAAAAACAATCAGGCTGCAGCCTAACTTAAAAAACAAAGGAGACATTACAAATAAAATCCTAAGCCTAAACTCTTGTAACAATCTAAATCATGAGTTTTTATTTTTTTCAATTTAAATCGTAATTTTTTATTTATTTTTAATCTAATTTATTTGCCTATTTTCATTAAGTAAGATTGAGGAAAAAATATCAATAAGCCCTATTTTACTTTTAAAATTACTATTGAGTTCTTTCAAGTTTCAATATGGACAACTAAGTTTAATTTATCATTAAATATTCTCAAAATTTTCATTCTTTCATAATGAGATATCTTATCTCATTTTTATCCCTCATTTAATATGAAGAACAATTTCATAAATATTTTAATCCATGTAAAATTATATTTTTAATTGTAAAAATTATGATATTGTATTAAAAAAATATTAAATCACAAAAAAAAAAAATACCAATAAGATTTAGTTTGTTTTTAAAAATTACTATTGAGTTATATCAAATTTCAACATTAATGAAGTCCTATTTTCTTTTTAAATTTATAAATTGTTAAAAAAAATCAATTATTCATAATTGTATATTTTACTTTAATTTTATTTTCTCATTAAAATATGAACTAAATATTTCATAAATAATTTATTTTATATAAAATTTTATAATAAGATTATTTCTAATTACTAAAATTAAATGAATTTCATAAACAAAAGCGTAAGTATAAGATTTATCACCCATATATATATATATATATATTTGTCATAGTATTATTTTTCATAACTCTTTAGAATTTTAATAGAATTACTCCTTTTACACTAAAAAAATTCATAATTTGAGATAACAAAAAATGATGTGTATTATATTATGATTGTTTTGATTCAATTGTTATTTATGATTTTTTTAATATAATATTTATAATTTTTACAATTAAAATTTTAAATTTAAATAAGTTAAAATTGTTGTTCATAATAAATAGGATTTATTTATTAATATTGAAATTTGATATAACTCAATTGTAATTTTCAAAACATCTTATTGGTAATTTTTTATTGTGATTTATGATTTTTTTAATACAATATCTTAATTTTACAATTAAAAATATAATTTTACTTGGATTAAAATATTTATGAAATTTTTATTCGTAAAATGGGATAAGATATCTCATTATTGAAGAATAAATATTTTGATAACGACAAATAGGACTTAATTGTCTAGGGACTAGATAGGATTTAATAGTAGTCTCAAGAGCAAAAGTCTATTTTGGGAAGTGAATTTTTTTTGACATGTTGTTTTTTTTTTTTTTTTTTGAAAAATATGCAAAAATAAGAAGAGAGGCAGTGTGACCCAAATAAGATAATAAGTTTTTTTTTTTTGCAATTAATTTTTTTTTGCCTTCCTAAAAGAGGCCAAAATAGGACTTAATTGATATTTTTTTATAAGGAGATAGCATATTGTTATGCCAATGAGGCTCACCACGGGTTCCATTTTGATAATTCGAACCATTCAATGTGTAGAACTCGCCGAGTATTTTATGCTTGCAAAAAATCATGTTGATAGAATATTGGTAACCCCTTGATCGAAACACATTTTTGTTAACAATTTATTTTTAAAATTATATTTACCATTGACAAAAATATGATCAGATCAAGAGATTACTGATATTCGATTAATATGATTTTTTGCAAGCATAAAGTACTCAACGAGTTATACATATTGAACTATTGAGATTATTGAAACGGGACCTGTGGTGAGCCCCATGGGACTAATAGTACGCTTTAGTCTACTATGTGAATTAGAGAGAAGCCTCTTCATTTTTCTAAAATAATATTTTAGTCATTAAATTCAATGTACGTGTACATAAAATATCTAAAAAATATATTTTTTGAGTTTAATAATTAAAAAATATATTTTTTTTGTCAATTTTACTTTACCAAAAATAAGCAAATGGATTAGATTAAAAATAAATTAGAAAATTAAGATTTAAATTATTAAGATAAAAAAATCAATATTTATTTTATTATAAATGTCAAATTTTGAATTTTTTAGATATTATTTTATAAGAAATAAATTAAAATTTCGATATATTCATTTAATTTTTGAATAAAAAATAAATAGATTAAAGCCCTAATAGAAGGCCCACACTGAAAATGAACAATCTTTCCATAAAAAAAATATTAGACGTCTCAAAAAGTTTTATTAAATCTTTTTATCAACTATAATGTAGATCTTATACCTATATAAAATAAGTAACAAAAAATTTAATAAAATTTTTAAAATATCATTCTGGATTCTGCTGGGGACATGACCAAAGGTCCAAAAGTAGGCTCCACCATTGGAAATGGAAAATCGTGTAGCAGTGAGATATATCAAAACTAGCATATCACCGTGTCATGCACGGCTAAAAAATTAATTTTAAAAATAATATAAAATTAATTTATAATATATAGAAAAATAATTTAAAATAAATTAAATTATAACTATTGTATTAGAATATAAATAAATATATATTTTTACAATTATTATGTCATTAATTATATATATTAAATTTTCAATAATAAATTTTCAATAAAAAATAAACGTTATAATTTAATTAGTAAAGATAGAAAAATAAAACAAATTACAAAAACTTGTATTTATGATAAAATAAAAATATATGGCATCCTATAAGTTTTTTAATTTTATTATATTGTATATTAAAATTTGCCTAATTATGTGTGTGTTTGGGGAATGATTACTTTTTTTAATGTTTGAAGTTATTTTAGTCTCAAATTTAAATTCTCAAACACTTCATATATATAGTTAAAAATTTTATTCATATTTTTTATTTAAATATTTTTAAATTACAACTGTGCTGCGGAAAGGCCAACGGTGCTGTTTGGTGTAGCTGTTAAAACAGATTATAACTTATAGCTTAATAGATTATAGATTATGACTTTAATCAGAAGCTGTTAACCTGTTTGGTATAGCTGTTGGATTATAGATTTAAGTTGCTGAGTAGTGTTTGTTAAATAAGCTGTGAAGTAGCTTTTTTAATTAATTTTTAATTTTTATTTTTTATTATTCACTATTTATCTACATTTTTTATAAAAAATAATAATAATATTTTATAGTTCATTTGGGTCTTTTTCTATTTTTAAAAAAATAAAAAATAAAAAAATCTAAGAGTATAAGCGTGAATTAATATGTCAACAGCAGAAGTTGATAATCAGAAGCAAGGGGTGAGCAGTTTCTCAGAATCAGCTTTTTTGACTTAAAATAAACTGTTAGAATCAGAAGCTGTTTGAAATAAGTTTAACCAAATAGTCCAAAATAACTTTTTAAAAACCAGAAGCTATAAGCTGGCTCAAAAAAGTCCTACCAAATACCCCCAACATGTGTGTGTACTGTGTATGGATGAAGATATATAGAGAGAAAGAGAAGATAATAGGGTTTTCTGTATGAGATCTAGCATTAATCATTGATTTCCAATTTTTTCTACCGTAATAAATTTGATTGACGTGAATCTTTGATTTTTTTTTGTTTGCTGTGGACATGTTTGCTTAATTCAGGGAAGTTGGACTTTTTTGTTTTTTTGGAAAATCAAAAAGGGTGGCTGGTTTGAAACTTTCTTTTACCATTATTGATCTAGATTATTTATCTTAATTTATTGTTGTTGTTGTTGTTGTTGGCGGAGCTGTCAAAACCAAAGGCACATCTATGCAAATCATCAGATCTGTTGTAAATTATATGGTTTGGTTTGTTAATATTTACGTTTTTAATTTTTTGTTTATATTTATAAAAATTTAAATAAAAATTTATTTGGTAAATTTTTAATTTATAAATTAGTGGTCTTAGTTTATAAATTTAGACTTGGTTTGGTTTATCCTAAATAAGCTAAAAAGTCAAAAAGTCACTATCTTATTTAAGGCCTTGTTTGGGAAGACTAAATAAGTGCACTTTTTGTCTTTTTTGACTAAAAAATTGAGGTTGAAAATATGAATGTTTAGGTTAACTTTTTGACTTTTTATGAAAAAATGCGTAATAAAAAATTGTAAAAATTGGTTTTTAGAGGAAAATTTGAATTGGGAGTTGTGCAGCCATAATTGTTGACTTTTGGTGAATAGTGTTAACTTTTTAACTTTTTGAGTAACTTTTTGGCTTTTTGGATTATTTTGCACTACTCAAACAAGGCCTCACATCATCTTATTTAAATCACATCACCTCTCTAACACATCACATCAAACCCAACCCAAACCTACCAATAAGTCAAAAAGTGCACTTTTTTAGGACATCCAAAACCAACCCTTAGTTAAAAAATATAAACTCTAAAAAATATGTTTCCGTTTTGAGTTTTGAGTTTTGAATTTTTTTTTTTTACCACCCAACACTAGCCACTACCCGCTACCATTTTCTATCACCGTCTTCTGCCACTACCCCCACCACCCACCCTCCACCACCACCACTCACTACCCACCTGCCATCCACTCGCCACCACTCACCACCGCCACCTACCCGCCACCACTACCCACCACCAGCCATTCGCCACCACCAGTCACCTGCCACTTACTCGCCACAACCACTTACCACCCATCCACCCACCACCCATCTGCCACCACCACCTACCACCCATCACTCACCACCACTACCACCACCACTCACTGCTACCACCCACCACCCCCCACCCACCCCCACCACCACCACCACCACCACCTATCACCACCCGCCGTCCGCCACCCACCTACCACCACCACCCATCGCGCCACCACCACCACCACCCACTCGCTACCACCCACCACCGTTGCCCACCCACCCACCCACCATCACCACCGCCATCCGCCCACTTCCTACCACCACCCGCAACCCGCCACCACCCACCACCACCTGCCATCCACCACCCACCACCACTCGCTATCTCCCACCCACTGTCACCACTTTCCATCATTGTCCACTTGCTATTTCTCACTTTTTTTTATATTTTTAAATTTTTTAAAATATTTTGTCAATTACCAAAAGCGTTTATAATTTATATTTTTTTAAAAATAAATAAAAAATAAACAAAGACCAATTTATAAAAATTTTATAAATATAAATTGAAAACGTAAACCTTACCAAGCAAACCCTATATATTTGTTGTTTGTTTTTTTTTAGTTGTGTGTAGCTATCTGTTTAGATTTGCTGCTCGTTTGATTTATTTATTTATTTTTTAATTATTCAGCTTCTTTTCTTGTTGATGATGATTTGAATATTTTTTTTATTTGTTGTTATTGTTTTGACAAATAGACAAACTGGTCTTGTGTTTTTCAATCAATAAACAAATAAAAGAATTTGAGAGAATAGATTGAAATGAACTCTTTGTGTGTGTGTGTATATGTGTGTGTGTGTTTGTTTGGGACTCTCAATGGCAACCTATATGAATAGATAGAAAATAATTTGAATTTGAATAGATAAAAAAATCAACAAGTTATACCTTCAACAGATAAAAAAAATGATTTCAACAAATAGAAATTTTGAAGAGATAATTTTTTTAGGAATCTAAAGATAGATTTAGAAAAAAATTAAACATATAGACAAAATTTAGAGAAAAAATTGAAGAGATAGATGGAATTTAGAAGAAAAAATGAATAGGTAGGGAAAAAAAATTGAATAGATAATTTTTTTTGAACAAATAAATATAAATTTGAATAGATAGTCAACGAAAAGTCAAACAGATGAAAAAAAGTCAAATAGATAAAAAAAAAAAAGTGGGTAAAATTGAAAACAAAATGTCATTCAAAATTTCTAGCAAAATTATTTCATAAAGTGTGGATCTCTCACTAACAAAAAACAATCAATGGACCTACTGTCTTATGCTTTTCTTAGATTGGATTTATCACAAATTTTCTCTAATTTTATATCATGTATATCTTATGCCATACATTTTTTATTTTAATATATATAAATAAGGCTTAGATATGATTAAAATATATATTTAAAAATACATGTGTTAAACATATTTTTTGGACGTGGCATAAAAATTTGCACTACACATGTATTTTTTTAATGGAATAGCCACAATTTTGCTTTATGAATTCAAAACCCAAACGAGTCGTTTTGGCTTCATTTAATAACAAAAATCAATACCAGATTGTTGTTTTTTAATTTATGTTTACATGTGTCATGCAAAATTCCTTTTTTAATTAATAAAGGTGATATGAATGTTTTAATGCCTAAAAAATTAATTTTTTTAGACATGTAATGTTTAGTTTTAAAAAATAAAAATATAAAATTTAGAAGTAAATATTTTAAAATTTGAAATTATATAAGATTAAAATTATAATTGAATTTTCCTTTCAAATATTTTTAAGTTTCAAATTAGATATGAGTTAGATATACCTTTTTAATTTTTCAATTTCTAAAAAAAAAAAAATCATAAAAAGTTAAAAAATATACTTATTTAGATTATTCCAAACAACACCTAAATATGATTAGATGGACTAATATTTCTGTACCACTTTCTTAAGGTTCACAAATGTTTAAAAAATTAAGAAATTTAAATTAATGGTTTGGAACTAATAAAAAATCTATTTTGCTTAATATGTAACATAGATATAGATATATTAGTCAATCCTACATAAAGCAGGGTTTAATTTGATATAATAAATTTTTTTAAAAATCAATTGAACTCAATGTATATGGGGTATGGTGCCTCTAACTATGTCAAGATTTAAAAAATATTCATTCCTGCCACCACGTTTTTTTTTTTTAATGAAATTTGAGATTTGAGATAATATATTTTATATATTTGCAATGACAAATATTTGGAGAAATTATTAACATAAATTGAAGATAAATAAGAAGGTTTTCAAGGACAAATTTTGTTAAATAGTAATGTAGAAAGGATCAATCAATTAACTAAAGTAAATTAAATAGCAATTTAAATTAACTAAAGTAAATTAAATAGCAATTTAAAAATAGAGGTATGAATATAAATGATATAGTAATCAACATCATACATATACATACATACAAAATGTATTTATTTACACGTGCAAATATATTAACATCACATACATATATTATCATTTATAAATATGAATAATGCTTGAGACCCCCTTTTGGGGGCCACTCCCTTACCCCCCTTTGCCACGTGGCGGGTGGTGATTAGAGGAACAGGAAAAAAAAGAAAAAGAAAAAGAAAAATAAAAGGTAACCAATGAGAGAGAGAGGGGGTCAAAGGGGGTGGAGAGAAAAGGGGGGATAAATCATTGCTCTATAAATATATAGGATCAAACCGAGAATATATGAAAAAAAGAGGTATTCAAACATTCATTTCAGGGTAAATTATAAATATACTTTTTAAAGTTTGCTTAAAATATAAATTATTTTTTGTAGTTTGAAAAATTATAAATACTCCTTTATTCGAATTTTTTATTTAACAAAATTAACCAAAAAAATAAAATTCATAATTTCTCTACTATACAATAATAAAATTACCTAAATTATTAATTAAAATATATTTTTAATATCATTAAAAACTGTAAATTGATTTAATGATTTATTAATAAAAGGAACGATTTATTATGAAATTAAAAATCTCAAAAAATGAAATGTAATTTTTAAAACTACATGAGATAATTTATATTTGTAATTTACCCTTCATTTAAATATAAATAAAGCAACTCTCAGTAATAAAAAAGAGACAAATATTTGAATAGTATAAAATTAACGTTGTCTAAAATTCATGTTGCATTAAATTGCCCGATTGTGTAGGATTTTGTCTTATTCTAAAATACTTCTCATGCTGAATTTGCTACATATTGTTTAGGGTTTTCAAAATTTTATGATTTTTAATTTTATTTTATGTTTTTTATTGGCATTATTTGGAAAGGTTGAGATGGAGATAAATATATGGGATATGTTAATAATTATCCATATTAGTGGGATATTTAAAATTTGAAATTCAAATATAAAGGATTTTTTTTTTTTAGTTGGGTTAATCAATAGAATTTTTTTTAATTATTTAAAAATGCAAAAATTTTAAAAATTTATGTTGAGAATTTGAAACCCCTACAATGCTTTCATTAGAGAAATCTTTATTTTTACCTATATAATATGAATTATATTATATGTATTAATTAGTGTATCAATTGATTATGTGATATAATTTAAAAGATTTTTGATATTTATAATTTGTACAATGAATTGGGTCAATTATAATAGAATAATATTAGGGATCATGAAAAAAATATTATAAAATACTTCATGAAGATTTTTCATCTTGATTAGTGTGATGTTTTTTTGTATGTGTAATCTAACGGTGAAAAATATTTCATGATCGTTTTCATGATATTTTTTTTTATGATACGTAATATGACTCATAATAATATCATAACTAATATTGATACATTAGTTAGTATATTAATTATTGTATGTTTCACGACTGATATAATACATAGATGTGTAAATTACATTGACACTCCTTGAGGTTTGTTCAAATTATAACCCACCTCCTGACATTTTGGAAATTATATTTCCACCCTTGTGGTTAATAGTCTTATTTCATGAATCTCCCTACTTATATAAAAGGTAACAACTTCTAGTAGAAAAACAGAGGAAATTACATTAAAAAAAAGTAAAGAAAAAAAAAATAAAATAAAGAAAAATAAAAAAAGAAAGAATGCATGAATTCAATATTTTCATTTCGTCTAAATAATTACAATGACAGAGGAGTTAGCGTAATTTTCCAAACGTCAAAGGATAATATATATTAAACTCAAATATTAAGGGTGTAAGTGTAATTTACCTATATAGATTTTATAATATTAAAATTAAATTGTAGGTACAGACAAGGAGACAGAATGTCTTTTCACATTCTTTTAGCATATATACTTTTTGGGAGATTAACCAAAAAGCAACTTTCGGCTTTTCAGTTACATCCTTGTTCTGTCACTGGCAGCGAGTAATGAACTTTACACTGTTGGGCTTTTCTTTTTGATGTGTTCATGAGTTGAACATCTCAGAGAGGATAGAGATAGAGATAGAGATGGGAATGGAGAAGAAGATGATAGAACAAGCAGAGGAAGAGTTGGAAATACTGGAAGCACAGCACCCAAATAGGTTTGAATACCTAAAGATTGAGCTCAAATCCTTAATCTTTCTCCTTCATTCCCAAAACATCACTCTTTCTAACAACAACAACAACAACAACTTCAACAAAAGCTACAACTTTCTGTCTTCCTCTTCCAACTCCATCCTTTTGCCAGCCTCTTCCACTGCTACTACTCAAGGTTAGTTCTTTCTTTCCTTCTACAAATAGGTGGAATACTGTTAAAAAAAAATTTGGAAATCTGGGATAGCAAAGAAAAGATTTTTAATCTTCATTGTTTGGGTAGACTGAAATTTTTACAGGTTATTAAAATTTTTTTTTTTATGTTTTTTTTTTTTTTTTTTAGAGCTGAAGTAACTTTTTGTAGTGCTCGCTTGGGTTTGGGTGGGATTGGGACTATTTTAGTCTAAACAAGATAAAATAAAAAGTAAAAATTATCACATTTAAATTATAATTATTATATTTTTTCTCCAATAAAAGTAAAAAAAAAGTTAAAAAAAATTCATTCCAACCCCACAACCAAAACAAAATGTGTTTTGGGATAAATTTTTTTAAAAAAATTTGAGGGAAGAGTTTAATCTTTTTTTTTTATTTTATTTGTTTGGTTGTATATTTTAAAAATAGTTTTAAAGTTTGGGATGATTTGATATTTTATTGTAATTGAGTAAACGTGTGTGAGAGAAAAAATGATTGAGAATGAGAGAGAAAAAAAGTGATTGATTAATGTAGAGTGATTTTGGAAAAAAAATTCAAAAAATTTGAATCAAACAAAATTTTGAAATTTTTTTCCAAAAATTATATCTTGATAAAAACCAAAACAACCCATATATGTTTGAGAATGACATTTTGATTATTTTTTATTTTTTTTTACTGAAGAATGTGCAAAATGTGGAGTGAATCGACAGTATTTTTTTTTTTTTGGTATGAATTGAATTTATTTATTTATTTTTTAAAATTTTCTGACTAAATCCCTCAATTGCCAAATCTAGTTGGATTAGTATTATATAAATTATTTATTTTAAATCCCAATTTATTTAAAACTGAAAAGATTTATTATGAGAAAAATTAATTCTTTCAATTTCTTATCATTTCACCTCATTTTTCTTCTTCAATTTTTTTTTGCCCTTTACTCTTTCCAAACTGTTTGTTGAACAGCATCATCAAGCAACAAGAAGAGGAAGAAAGGGACCAGTGAAATGCAAAGAACAGAACAACCACCATCACCCAAGCACAAGATTCAAAGGGCTGATTGGGAAGAGTCATTATGTAGTAATAGGAGGGATGGAGTCGAAGTTGCCATTGAGAGGGCTCAAGCTTGTCTCCTCAAAATTCAACAATTTAAAACTAGTTTTTACTGATTCCAACCAAAAAACAAAAACAAAAACAAAAAAAAGTGATCACAGCAGACTCCAAAATCAAATGAGTGCTTTTGTCTTTGTTCTTTTATTTTCTCCCTGTTTTTTGCCTTTGTGATGGGTGATGGAATCAGGAATCAGGCTCACAGAGTCGCACAATATGTTTGTCGTTTACTCTCTCTGTTTTGTAAAATCTTGATCTACCATTTGAAATGTATTGCCACATCCATGCAATTATCCTAATTTGTTTTGTTTTTGGTATTCAATGGACACTACTTGGTACAGCATATCCAATTCTTTACTAAATATTTTATCAAATTTAAATAAGATTCAATTCTTTCATTATTGTAATAAATGAAGTTTTTATCAAAGATTTCATTAAATTAGGTATGAATCAAATTTTCACCAATTTTTTTCCACACTAGTTTGATGAAATTGTTAGGAAATGAAGGATTGGAGAAACTTTTTTTTTCCCCCTTACTTGAATTGGTTAAAGGAGATTTTTGAGATAAGTTAGGTAGGTATTTTTGTAAAAAATTGGGTGAAAATTTTGATTATCAACCATTTTTTTAAGTTAGGTATTTTGCCTATCAAATCAAGCTTTGTTCTAATTTTTTAATAATACTATAAACCCAAACTTAATTATCCAAAATTGTCATCTTGTGATTCACATTTATTTTACACATGGATCTCACATTATATAAATTTAATTTCAACCACACGTCTATTCGGGATAAATTCAAAGTACTTGAAGGGGAGTTCATAACATTTTTTCTAAAATTTTGAACAACTTTGATAAAAAAAAGAAAAAAGAAAAAGAAAGTATAATAATAATAATAATTTAAATGAGATATTATATATATATATATATATTATTTAATATTTTGTCATCACCAAAAATATATATATTTGACAATTTCTTAAAAATAGACATAAATGTAAGCATGGGAAATTTCCAGAGAGTTTCAACTTACAAAATGCAAAATGCCAGGCGAAATTTATAACTTCTATTAGCAGGGCCTCTTCAAGCTCAGGATCCTTTGGTTGAGAGGGGTGATCAAAATTGATGCCGATGCAGATTTTAATGTTGAAAAATGCTAAACTGGTCTTGGGATGGTTGTTGTTGCTGAAAGCAATTGTGCCTTACTAGCAGTAATAGCCAAACCTGTTTCTTTCGTTTCCTCCTCAAGATTGAAGGCGATGCCTTGGAGATTTATCATTCATCTACTGGGAAACAAAAGGCTTCCATTGATACAAAAGTTGCCATTCAAGATTGCAACTGAATGGCTTCATCCTTCACTGCTTGTGTTTTTACTCGTGTTTCTCGGAATTGGTAATGGAGCAGCCCACAATGTAGGGCACTATGCTCTCTTACAGTGGAAGATGAGGCTGCCTGGGATAACCATTTTCCTCTCTGGTGCTTTCCTTTGTTCTTTCTCTGGCAAAAAAATAAATTAAAATCAGTGACATCATAGATATTTCAAGGCAAATTTTATAGTCACTTTCCTATATACGGTCAAAAGTAGCGTTGAAGAGTACATGAGTTTCAGGCTTGAAACAAATTTCTCTGCATCTGTCCCAGAAACCAAGGGAAGAAACCGATAGTAATCAACTGCAACTCATAGCTCACCTCAGATGTTTACATAACTTGAGCAAATTACTAAAGCTCCCAATCTTTCATCAATTCCTTTCTTCAAACAGTAGAAAATGCCTGCTAGATATTATTTGCACCGCAAAAAAATTTAGGAAAAAAATTACTAGAATGGTTCAACAAAATAAAGCTCTTCTTTTGGCCGACAGTAATGAAGTTCACAGCCAACATAAATTTAAATGTGTTTAAGAACTACGTAAACAGTATGCAAAAATAAATAAACAAAAAATCAGACAACCAGCAGTTAAACATGTGTAAGGATTTACAAGTTAAAAAATTTGCTAGAATTGGCAGTGTTACCAGAATAGCCATCAAAAAACAAAGAAAATAGAAAAGCAGCCAAGAGTTTACAGTGCAGACACAGTAGCCTACTAAAGGCAACACACAAATAGTGGTGATGTTCTTGCCTCCAGTCCATATGGACAAAAGAGACAAAAGAGGGAAAAAATACATGCCGACGCAGGTTTTAATGTTGAAAAATGCTCAACTGGTCTTGGATGGTTGTTGCTGAGAGCAATTGTGCCTTGTTAGCAGTAATAACCAAACCTGTTTCTTTGATTTCCTCCTCAAGATTGAAGGCAAATGACTTGGAGATTTATCAGTCTTTTACTGGGAAGCAAAAGGCTTCCATTGATGCAGAAGTTGCTATTCAAGATTGCAACTGAATGGCTTCATCCTTCATTACTTGTGTTTTTACTTGAGTTTCTTGGAATTGGTAATGGAGCAGCCCACAATGTAGGGCACTATGCTCTCCGACAGTAGAAGATGAGGCTGCCTGGGATAACCATTTTCCTCTCTTGTGCTTTCCTTTGTTCTTTCTCTGGTGAAAAAATAAATTAAAATCAGCGACATCTTAGATATTTGAGTTAAGAATGAGTATATTCAAGAATGGATAGAAATAGTACCGATAGAAGATAAGTTGAAAGAGAATAGATTGAGATGGTTTGATCATATATAACAGAGATCAACAAAGACAATAGTAAAGAGATGCGACACAGTGACGGTAGATGATACTGTTAGGAGAAGTGGCAGACCTAGATTGACGTAGACTAGTGTAGTAAATAATAGAGATATGAATCTCTTTAATTTGACTAACGAAATGGCTTTGGATAAAATAGAATCGAGTGGAGAAGAAAGATTCATGCAGCCGACCCCATTTGATGGGACTTAAGGCTTGGTTTGGTTTGGTTTGGTTTAGCAACATCATAGATATTTCAAGGCAAATTTTATAGTCAATGGTAAAACCTAATAACCTTAAGGTTATGGGTTCAAGTCACGAGGCAACTACTTTGTGCATTATACCAAAAGTTACGTGTATACCCAATCTTTTCCCTCCAAAACACGCATTAAATTGTACTAATTGGGTGGTGGTGGTGTTATTTTTTTTTTGTTTTTTTTTATTTTTTACTATATACAGTCAAAAGGAGCCTTGAAGAATACATGAGTTTCAGGCTTGAAACGAATTTCTCTTCATCTGTCCTAGAAACCAAGGGAAGAAACCAATAGAGTTAATCAACTGCAACTCAAAGCTCACCTCAGATGTTTACATAACTGAAGCAAATTACAAAAGCTCCCAATCTTCATCAATTCCATTCACCAAACAGTAGAAAATGCCTGCTTTATATTATTTGCACAGCAAAAAAATATTAGAATGATTCAACAAAATAAAGCTCTTCTTTCAGCTGACAGTAATGAAGTTCACAACCAACATAAATTTAAATGTGTTTATAAGAACTACATATACAGTGGCCTCAAGTAAAACACATGTATACAAAAATAAATAAATAAAAAATCAGATAACCAGCAGTTAAACACGTGTAAGGATTTACAAGTGAAAAAACTCGCTAGAATTGGCAGCGTTACCAGAGTAGCCATCAAAAACCAAAGAAAATAGAAAAGCAACCAAGAGTTTACAGTGCAAACACAGTAGCCTACTGATGTTCTTGTACTCCAGTCCATATGGACAAAAGAGATACAATAGAGGCAAAAAATACATGCCAACAATTTACAAACCTAGTCCTTTTCAGAGAAGGCAACCAGCCACACCGAGCATCCACAGTACCATGACATCCACTCTCATTAACAGTAAGAACCATGCCCATGGTGACCATATTGCAAGGAATGGTCACGAGAATCTGGCTGACACTTAGCAACCTGCACTTCACTAGATTAAGACAGCAACTGACTTTTGCCTAGTTGGGCACCATGATTCTCCTGAGGGCTTAGTCCCAAAGGGGAGGTCATAGATTCAACTCTCCCAAAGGAGAAGTTCAATTAAGGACCCAAGCACTTGGTGATTTGCAAGGGTGGGAAGGCTAACTCCCATAAGTGCTAATCTAACAACTAACAATTGACTTTAGCCGATTAAAAAAAAAAAAAAAAAAAAAAAAAAAAAAAAAAAGATTAAGACCGCAGCAGAACAATTTTATAGAAACATGCCCAAAAAAATAAATTAACCAATCTGAAATGCATTAAGCTCCTTCCAAGCAAATGATACATCAAAGGACATTTGTACACTGATCATAGGTCAAAGTTTCAATAATGGATAAATTTCCAGAATGTAAAATTCCGACTGCCGATGGTTTAGAGTCTTACCTGAATTTGAGATGGTATGCTTCAGCAGATCTTACCCAAACAAGAAGTGCTGTTTTTAATACAGACACAATTTCTTTGCAAGGTTTTTTCCGCCTAGCAAGATATAGGATCCACCATTTATTCAGACATGGTCTTGCCATTCTCTTACACAAATTCAAGGCTTGCTTAAGTTACTTTATCTCGTCCTGATAAAAGCCAACTCATTCATGCTCTCAATCCCTCTTTCCTTCTCCAAGATACACACAATCTTCCAAACCACAAAACATCAATGTTCCATAACTTTACTAGTATGAGAATTCTAAATTTTTATGAAGTGTAAAACCTACTTATGTAACTATTAAATTCAAATTAAATTGTATCCTACAATCTGTTTTAACAGCAAAAGGCCCCATGCAATTTCTATAAAGCCAGTCTGAAACAAGAGATGTCATCTGATGACGAACTCAAAACCACTAGCAGCTCAACATGAAGAAACATGCTATCTTAAGAAGTGTAAACAAACCTCCTAGTTGACCTCAACAAGTTACTTGCTTGCCACGGATTTCAACATCTTATTATAAAAGAAAACTGTGCATACTTCTTAAACATCATGGGCAGCTCTGTATACATCAAGAAGATAAATACAGAGTGAGAAAAATGCAATGAAGTCTATTACAATGGACTGTAGCAAATTCTTAACAACTGCAGATAAATTAAGGTGATTTCACCAATATTCTTATTACCAAAATGCAAACAGAATTTATATAAAAAACAAAAAAAAATCTTAAACAACTCAAATGATAAACAAACAATATGCACGTAGACACACGAACATAAGCAGACACCTAATTGCACAAACACATCAAACATGCACACGCGTGTGTGCACATACACACAAGCAGCAAGTGAGACAGGGGGAAAGAAATATCACCAGGGTGTGAGACCCTTCCAGGTAATTATCCTGAGCCAATTGGCACCTTCCATCACAAAACGGGCACTAATTCAGAGTGAGCTCAGTGGGCACATAGGGTAGCATATTGAGGCAGGATGGCATTTTATTTGCACCAACACAAAATGCTTCACAGGTGTTTCAAATGCACAAAGCGAAGACAACAAATCTCCAATCAGTTGATCGTCCAAAGGATTTATCCATCTCCCTACTTAAAAAATTTAACCTAAAATGATCTACCTTTCAACAGCTTTAGGGTTTACTCTCTGTGGTAGTACTAGTATGAATGACTTCTTTTTATGTGTCTCACAAAAGAAATGTGCCATCACCAATCAAGTAGACATATAACTACCAATATACTTGTTCATCCAACAACGCATTTTCTTGCAACATTCATTCTGCTGTCCATTACCCCCATTTGTTAGTATGTTACATCATTTTTAGTCCTCTTTCAGTCAAGTATGCCATTGCCATTTTCAATTAAGGAGGTTCACCCTAATTTTGAAACCAGCATTCTTCACTTGAAAGGGCATTTCCTCAATCATTTTGCTCCTGTTTACATCCTTCCTCCTGGCTCCTACCAGCATCACTCAATGTTGAATTGTTGGTGAACAAACCACGACGTCCCATAAGAACTAGATCAAGAAGCTTCCTCCTTGCATTGTACACAGGGTTCAGCTCAATCAAGCACCCCCTCTCATAAGCTTCTCTTAAAAAGACAGTATGTCTCTTCCCTTTGGTTGACAAGTAAAACATCCCGGGGTGATCCAAGAACAAATCCCTTATGTTCAAATCAATCCCAAACCATCTCCTAAAATGGCTGATCTTCTCCACTTCCACCATCTTCTCCACCGTCAAACTCAAGAATTCATGAACAATCCCAACCGCTCGTTTCTCCAATCCCATTTTCCCACTCTTGGATTTCTTCTTCTCTCCCATCTCCTCATACGGCCCAACATACGGCAATCCCTGCCATTCCTTCACTTTAGCCCTAAAATTCTTACCCAACCTCATTCCCGGAGGATAACCATGTTTAAAACTAAACCGAATTACAGTCCTATCAACACTACAGTCTTCTCTACAACACTCCATGACCCTCCAATTCTCCACTGCAGCAGAGAAATTACAACTAGGAATTGCACTAACGAGTTTCAATATATGAGTATTGGGTTCATACCCATCACAAAGCTCAAAAAGATTAGGGTTTTGGGATATTACCGACTCCTCGAAATCGTCCGGAAGTCCCAACTCCCTCCAAACCTTGATAATCGCTCGGAGAGGCAGCGAATTGGAGACTGACATGGAGAGGAGCCGAACCAATCGATCAACGGCGACCGGCAACGAAGCGTCGATGGCGGCAGCTTCCTGATGGGTAATTTCGACGGCGGCGGCGGTTAATCGGCAGTGAGGCTGGGACTTGGAGGAGTCGTAGAAGAGGTGGAAGATGTGGGGGTACTGGCGGAGGAAGGCGGCGGCGCCGCGGTTGAGGTGGAGCTTTTGGGAGAGGCGGTTGAGGAAGTCGACGGAGATTGATGGTGGGTTGTTTGAGGTGGGGTTTGCGAGGATGAGGTCTTGAATGGAGATGACTTTGAGGAGGTTCTTGTACTTCTCCATGAGTTTCTCGAATGTGGGGTCTCTGGATCTGGAGGCAACGTACTGGGATGAGGTGGTTTTGGATCGGACGGTGGTGGACATTGAAGGAAGGTTGGAGGTGGGTTTGAATTTGAATTTCTTGAAGATTTGGGTTGCCATTGATGCACAGGGAGGTTTGAGCTCTGCGAATGGAAGAGACTAGCTTGTGCACACTGCTCACTGATGCACCAGTACATAACTAACAAGGCGCTCTTTGGGAAGTTTGGTTTTTGGTTTTTTTTGTTTTTTTTTTACCAAAAGACAAATTGGTTACAAAATTAAAAAAAATCAATCCAAATAAAATATTATATCAAACTTCATAATTATTTCACTTTTTATTTTACAAATATCACATTCAGGCCTCGTTTGGGAACAGATTAATTTAGTAACTTTTTGGCTATTTGGCTAAAAAGGTAGGTAAAAATTTTTTATATGTTTGGGATGACTTTTTGACTAATTACGAAAAGATGTGTAAAAAGTAGAGAGAAAAGAAAATCTTTGACTTTTTGGTATGAGTTGTTGACTTTTTGACTAATTTAATAACTTTTTGGCTAATTGGCTAAAAAGGTAAGTCCCCAAACGGGGCCTCAATCACAAAAAAACCTAACTATCTTCCCAAACACAAAAGTTTTTTTCTCCAATAATATCTTACAACTAAAAAAATCTACAAAAAAATCGAATTCCCAAACACCCATAATAAATAAATTAAAAAATGTTGGGGAAATTACAAAAATAAATAAATAAATAAATAATCACAAGTTTGGCATTTTTTTAAAATTAAACCCCATAGTATCAAATTTGATAAATTAAATCCTGTAGTTTCTTTCGTATTTCAATGTAATATATCCGTTTGATTGAACTAATAGAATTCGGACAAAATTTTCAGATTCAAGCACACATGTTTAAACACTTGTATTTCCTTCGTCGTAACTCTGTTTTGCCTCATTTTTGCATCGTTGGATTCATCTCATTGCCTAGTTTTCATTCTATCCCTCATACGTCTTGTTCCACCTCTTTTTTCTGTACTGTTGGAATTCCAAAAGTTAGCTAAAAATAAGATTTTTCTTTCTTTAGGCAAAATTTTTAGATTTAAATACACATATTCAAACACTTGTATCTCCTTCGTCGTAATTCCGTGTTGCCTCATTTTTGCGTCGTTGGATTAACTTCATAGTCTAATTTTCTTTCCACCCTTGATACGCCTTGTTCCATCTCTTTTTGCGTGTTATCGGAGCTCCAAAAGTTAGCCAAAAATAATATATATATACTTTTCGTCTATCTTATAGCCCCATACTTCTTCCTTCCTCCTTCATTTCCACAATTATTCTTTCTTTTCCTCTTCCTTTATGGCCCTTCCCCTCTTTTTATGTTTCTTTTCGTTCTTGTAAGTCATATACATTCATACTCGACGATACTGCCACTGTCGGAGGTTCGGTGGTCACTACGAGCTTGGTGGAAGGGCCATGAAGGAAAAGAAAAAAAGAGAATAATTGTGGAAAGAAAGTAGGATAGAAGAAGCATGGAGATAAAAAATAGAAGAGGAAAAAAAATTATTTTTTACCAACTTTTGGAGCTTTGATAGCGTATAAAAAGAGCTAAAATAAGGCACATAAGGAGTGAAATAAAAATTAGGTCATGACATGAATTCAACAAAGCAAAACTGAGGCGAAACGGAGTTACAATGAGAGAGATACAAATGCTTGAATATGTAGGCTTGAATATGAAAGTTTTGCCCAAAAAAAGAAAAATCTTATTTTTGGCCAACTTTCAAAGCTTCGACAATATGCAAAAAGAGGTGGAACAAGACTTATAAGGGGTGAAACAAAATTAGGCCATGAGATGAATTCAAAGATGCAAAAATGAGGTAAAATGGAGTTACGACGAAGGAAATACAAGTGCTTGAACATGTGTGTTTAAATCTGAAAATTTTGCACAAAGAGAGAAAAATCTTATTTTTTGTAGCAATCCCGGTTTCGATCATTCTTTTATGTTTTACCACTTCGACTGGGTCGGTCGGGGGTCGAGGGGGCAACGCCCCTTCGTAGGGGTCGAGGGGGCAGCGCCCTGGTAAGGGTCGAGCTGCCTGGTCAGCTCGCGGAGGTCCAGGGGACAACGCCCCTTGGCGGGGTTGAGGGGCAGCGCTCCTCAAAACAAAAATGCAAAATGCATTTGAAATTGCTTGTCCGCACGTGCGGGGAATGAGGCCGCACGTGTGGAAAACAGGGAAGGGGGGCTGAAGCACACTGCTAAAAAGGCAAGTGCTACTAGAGGTGCGAGAAGTTAGGTAGATCCGAAATTTTTCCTTTTCTTCTCTCTTTGGGTTGATTGAATGTCACTTTTTGGTATATCTCTCTCTCTAAAAATATTTCCTCTCCCTTCTCTCTACATTTCCTACCAAAAATCTCATAAGATCTTTGATTTCTCCAAATCCATTGGGATTTAGATCCAAGTTCTTCATCAAAGTTGGTTATCTAAGCAAGGGCTACGTTGTGTGCGGCAGAGATCGAGTTTAGGCATCGTTGATTTTTGGGGTTTCAACTCGTTTCCTCTTCAAACTTGAGGTAGGTATTTTCTACACTCTAACATGATTTTTAGCTTAGTTATTTGCTATTGTGTATAGATGATGAGATTTGGTTGTGGTTTGGACAAATTTAGGATTTGGGTGTGAAAAGAAAAGAGGGCTTTTGATGAATATGAGGTAAACGAGTATCAGACTTGAATATAAGATCATGTTGTGCCAAAATAGTTGATTTTGGTGTTTGGGTTGATATTTGGTGAAAGGGGGATTTTTGCCCTAATTTTGATTAAACTATTATTTTGCATAAATAATTAGGATTAACATTGAAAATGTGAAATTGGAAGGTTGTGGTGATAAATGGTGATATTGGATATGTAATATCTTATCTATGGAAGTTTTGAATAAACTATTTATTTTGAGATTGAACATCTCTTAGAAATAATTGTATTGGGCTATTGGTGGATAATAACTATGATTGTTGTAGAAATTGCATGAGGATTAGGCGATTTAATGCTAATTCATTGTTGGTGTCATTGAATATGACCATGTTATAAATACATTGTATATGTATGTTTATTGGGAGGAGAAATGGGATGTACTCCATATATGACTATGTTTATAAATACATTGTATATGTATGTTTATTGAGAGGAGAAAGGGGATGTACTCCATATGTGATTATGTTCATAAATACATTGCATATGTATATTCGTTTGGGAGGAGAAAGGGGATGAACTCCATTTAAAGTAAGTTGCTCGGAGTGTCCTGGGTGAAAGACTCGAAATTTCATATATAAATGGATGTCGGTTCCTTCGGACGAAATATCCGTAAAATGGCAAGTTTAAAGTGTTTATGTGAGTTTTGCAAAATTGGAAAATCATTGAGTTGTAGTCTCATTTTGATTGTTAAAAGATAACGAATTTAATTCATGAATTGAGTAGCATATATGAACTGAAAATGAAATTAAAGGAAAATGGAATAAGGTTGGTCTTAGTGGCATATGGATATGCAGGTTTTGTTGATGTTTCAGGATCGGTATTGTTTATGTAGGTGTTATTTATACCTTTGCTAAACCTCATAAATTGTGTTAGATTATTTCTACTGGGTTGTTGGCTCACCCTATATGAAAATACCATTTTCAGGTACAGGTGAGATACTTCCTCCAAGGCAATAGCGTAGGTGAAGTTTTGGGAAGTAAGAGCTTCTTAATTATGCTTTATGTGTGTATGTTTGTTATTTGTAAAGCCAAGGGCTTAAGATGTAATGAACGAGACTCAATTTGTGTAACCAAGCAATGACTTGGAAACATGTAAGCCTACATGGCATTTAACTGGTTGTTAAACAGTGAACTCTGATATATGAGAGTATATTGTTTCTTATATTTATTCCGCATATGAGTTATCTTTATTATATTATTTTGGGGGTGTGACATTTTTTTCCAACTTTCGGAGTTCCAACGACACACAAAAAGAGGTGGAACAAGGCGTATGAGGGATGGAATGAAAATTAGGCAATGAAGTGAATCAAACGACGTAAAAATGAAATGAAACAGAGTTATGGCGAGGAAGATACAAGTGTTTGAACATGTGTGCTTGAATATGAGAATTTTGCCCAGATTCCATTAGTTCAATCAAACGTATATAGACGGAGGGTTCACATTGAAACTGTAACACCCCGACCCTTCACACATCATCGATATTGTCCGCTTTGGGCCACGCCCGCACGGATTTGTCCTTCCCAGGGGGTCACCCATCCTAGAACTACTCTAGGCTAAGCACGCTTAACCGCGGAGTTCTAATAGGGATTTCACCACTTGGAAAAAGGCCTCGATGCTGTATAAGGGTCCCGGTCTTTACTTTTATAGCCCAGGAACTCCCCCTCCATTCCCGATGTGGGACACCGGGGCCTTACAATCTACCCCCTCTTAAAATTTGACGTCCGTCGCAAGATGCCACCGGCTAAGCCGCCCACATACACCGAGCGACGCCAGGGGCCCACACTCGGTACTCCGGAGAGTCGGCTCTGATACCATTTGTAACACCCCGACCCTTCACACATCATCGATATTGTCCGCTTTTTGGGCCACGCCCGCACGGATTTGTCCTTCCCAGGGGGTCACCCATCCTAGAACTACTCTAGGCTAAGCACGCTTAACCGCGGAGTTCTAATAGGGATTTCACCACTTGGAAAAAGGCCTCGATGCTGTATAAGGGTCCCGGTCTTTACTTTTATAGCCCAGGAACTCCCCCTCCATTCCCGATGTGGGACACCGGGGCCTTACAGAAACACAGAAGAAACTGTAGGGTTTAATTTGTCAAAATTGAAACTATGGGGTTTAATTTGAAAAACACGCAAAACCCTAGGTTTTTTTTTTTCCAAAAATATTTAAAACACCAAAAAAAAAAAAAAGGAAAAAAAGAAAGAAAAAAAGAGGATTATTTTGGAAACTACTACTAATAAGTTGATATTTTTATTTAGAGTTATGCTATTAGCATCCTATGAATTATTTTGAACCTTCCATTTCTTTGAACCTCCACTTATAAATTTTGAAACTCTCAAAATTTCTTTTTCCCTCCCCCCAAATAATACCAAAATTATACTTGTGAAAACATTCCACCTATTGAATGCACACCCTCACGCTACAAAAAAATCCCTTTTCTAAAAAACCCTAACAAAACCCATCAAGAAGAAGAAGAGTCAATGTGATTACTGTTTCTGCTGTCTCATTCACCATTGTCACAGTTGGTATGCTCTCTTTCTCTATATATATACATAATTTCTTAGTTTTCTCGTAATAATTTCTTTTCTCACTGAAAAAAATTATAATAATTGGTTTGGTTTGTTTTTTGGTAGATATTATAAAATTGTGAATTCAGCAGAGAACTACGCAGCAATATTATCAAAGCTACACAATAAATGAATAACTTTTAAACCTGATAATGAATTTGGGCTACTTCCAATAATTTCTGCAAGTGTTAAAAATTTTGACCATTCAATGTGTTAAGAAATTTTTATGTTTGGACCTGCCTTCCTCAAACATTACTTATTTGTTTCGGAATGCCTTCCCGAACAAATAAGTAATGTTCAGACTTGGATTCCCGAACTTAAAAAAAATAAAAACTTTTGCAAGCGTTAACAATTTTGACGGTTCAATGTGTTAAGAAATTTTCATATTCGGACTTGCATTCCTAAGCATTACTTATTTGTTTGGGAATGCCTTCTTGAACAAATAACTAATATTTAGACCTGTATTCCCGAACTTGAAAAAATGAAAATTTCTGCAAGCGTTAACAATTTTGACCGTACAATATGTTAAGAAATTTTTATGTTCAGACCTGCATTCACGAATATTACTTATTTGTTCAAGAATGCCATCCCGAACAAATAAGTAATGTTTGGGCCTGTAATCCACCAAGGGATTATCAGTGTTACCGGCAGAATATTGTCATTGCCGAAGAAATGTAGGTAGTCAAATGGTTGCCACTGTTACCACCGGAATATTACCATCAAAGGGTTTTCAAAGTTTTGAAGGTGGATAAATTTTGAAGGTAGAATTTGGGAAAGATGAATGGGTGATAATGGAGGTGAGTGCTCTCATAAACCCTAATTCATGATATAGTGGGTGTGTAAGTTTAATTATGAGATGGGGTATCCCAAAATTAATGATGTCATTTTTAATAATTTTATTTAAGGTTATTATTGTAATAAAAAAAGTTCAAAATTGAGTGGTTCAAAATAATTTATGGGGTTCTACTAGCAGCACTCTTTATTTATTATGAAATGATATATAAAAAGTAAATGATGATGTGATTCAAATAAATCAAAAAAATTAATAAGTTGGCTTATAAGTCACTCCCTAAAAAGGCCTAATAAATTAAAATTGTGAAAATTAAAATTTTGAGCGAATTACACTAACGATCCTTTTAGTTTGGGACTTATGTCATTTTAATCCTGGACTTTTTAATTGTGATAAATTTGACCATAAATTTTGAATCTCATTCCAAATAAAAATAATTGAAGACACGATTGATTCATTTTAAGGGCAAAGTCATCAATTTAATAAAATATAAACTAATTTGAGAAAAATAAATATTAAAAATATATTTTTTAATTTTTAAAAATTATTTCTACATTTGAAAGATAAAATTATATAAAAATAATTATTATATTTTTTTTATCAAATTAATTTTTAGTATGTATTTGAATGATAATCATGTAATGGGTGATTATTTTTGTTGATATTTTTGGATGGTTTTAATGCAATAGATGGTTGTATTTGTTGTTAACATATATTTTTTTTTATGTTTATCTGTAATGAATGATTATTAAGTTTTTAATGTGTAATCAATATGTATAATATATGAAATATTGTTAGTTTTGAATTTTTTAATTTAATGGATTGGTTTAATAATGACATCAAAATTGTCGCCATGTTTGACTTTTGAAAAAATTAAAACTAATTTAATGAAAATAAATATCAAAAAATATTATTTTAAATATACCCACTCAAAAAATAAAATTATATAAAAATAATGTGCTTTTAATTTTTTTCACCAATTTAATTTTAAATTTATTAGATTTTTTTTTTTTGAAAATAGATTCTAAAAATCAAATCAAATAGAAATTTATAACCAAAAAAATTTCAACATTATTTATTATAAAAAGGTCATTACATTTCTAACAACATAAAAATTAACCAATACAAAATAAATTGTATGACGATTTTGCCCTTGAAATGGATCATTTACAAAGAAGACATCTTTGATTGTCTAAAGATTGAAAATTCAGGGTTAAATGTATCACAATTGAAAAGTTAAGGATTAAAGTGACATATGCTTCAAATTACAAGGACTGTTAGTGTAATTTGTCCTAAAAATTTTGTTTTTTTAGTAGAGGTAAGTGTAATTTACCCACACTTTTAACTCACAAATCCACATATGATGATGTGCCAAGAGGGTGGAATCCTATATTATTAGACATAGAAAATTAAGAGTTGACACATGTAATTTATTAGGGGTGTACATGGTTCGGATTGGTTCAGTTCTAAGAAAATCTAAGAAATAAACCGATTATAACGGTTCTGTGATTTTGAGAATCAGACCAAACCAGTCACTTGTAAAATCGGACCAGAACTAAACCGAAATAACGGTTCGGTTGCGGTTTGGTTTACAATTCCAAAATTTTCTATTTACAATAATAAATTGTTAATATTAACAAAATAATTACTCAAACTAATTACATTTAACTCATAATAAAAACTAATAATATTAAGGCATTACTCAACGTTACATATTTATATCATCATAATATCATTAAAATTACAAAAAATCAATTAATAAAAATAAAACTTGATATGATAATATTAAATATTAGATATATATTTATATATATCTTATTAAATAACACTTATGTATGATTCAAGGACTGTTGTTTATTAAATATTATATATATATCTTTTAAAATTCTGTTTGGTTTGGTTTGAACCGTGGTTTTTTCATAAAATCCATTAACTGAACCGTTTTTACGGTTCTCAATATTTCTTGAATCGAAATCGAACCGGTTCTTAATAGAATCGAACCAAACCGTATGGTTCAATCTAGTTTGGTCAAGATTACCGGTTCGAACAGATTTTTGAACAGCCCTATTATTTATTAGACATATAACAAATCAAGAGTTCACCTATGTAATACCACATTATTGTGGGCACATTATGAGACCTTTTTTTTTGATTAGTTACTAGTCTTTTTTAACTATTGGTAAATATCATTTTAGCTATTTATTTATGAATCTATATATATAGACCTATCAATTATTAAATTGTATCAATACATCCATTTTGAAACTGATCTAGAACTTGGAAGAGGTTTACATGGGTGAAAGTGATACATTTTTAATTACTATAAAAATGTTAAAATATGGGAGGATTGACCAATAAATTCAAATCCTGAACTTGTGATTCATTTAGTCCCATATATTTTTTTTAGAGTGTTGCTATTAGCACCTACCTTTCTTTTTTGGACCCCCTATTTCTTTTATTTATTTTTTTAATTCTAATTTTATCCAAACATGAAGTTATATTTTTACGTTCATCCCTAATTTTTCAAACCCTAACCCACTAACCTTTTCACCACCATTTCCACCGGAGACGGAGAGGAAGAAAGGGCAACGCTTACCCTTTTATAATAACAAAAACATATACATGTGAAATCAACATAAATTGACTATTTGTTCAACGGAACAACAAATTAAACGCTAATGAGGCCAAACGGAGATCCAAAAGATTAAAATCTAAATGAACAAACACATAATGAGAGAGAAGGTGAGGGTTTTAGATAGAGAAAAGGGACCTGAAGAGCCTGAATGTTGGAGAAGTTGAAGTCCATTCTCTCTTCAGATTTAGTAGATGATTTGTGCCTATGCAACTTGAACATTTTCTCCCTAATCATCTCTCTCTCTCTCTCTCTCTCTTACCTTACTTTCCATCTTTTTAATTCCAATCTTCAACAATGTATACATACATGTATACATTATGTCGGTGTTTTAGAGAGAGAAAGGAACCACGTGAAGTGGGGGGTTCTTATGATCTCCGAAAGCTTAGAAGTCATCGTTTATGGCTTTTCCATGCCTATCTTCTTTCTTCTCTTCGGCGAAATGTTCAATGGTTTTGGTATAAAAAGAAAAAGAAGAAGAAGAAGAAAAAGGAGAGAGAGAGAGAGAGAGAGAGAGAGAGAGAGAGAAAGAAACCAGATCTGGAAAAAAAAAAGAGAGAAAGAAAGGAGGTTGCGGTGAGGTTATGGAAAAGTGGTTGCTGGTGGGAAGGTCCTAGGTGGTCACCGGACGGATGGGACTGTAGGTGGTAGGAAAATTGTAGAAAAGAAAGTTGGGGTAAAACGTGAAGGGTATAGTTGGTATTAGGGTGGGGGTTCAAAGAGGAGGAAAAAAGGATTCAATTTGCTAGGTGGGGGTTCAAAGAAATAGGGGGGCCAACTTAAAGAGGTAGATGCTAATAGCAACCCTATTTTTTTGTGTGATCCATTAAGTCATTTTTGATGTAGAATGACTCATTTGCCATTATTTTATAATATGGGTAACTGTTTCAAATCTCATAAATTGTTACTATTTGTTAATGTTACATTTGGAAAAAAAAACACATTAATTTTTTTTTTACTAAACATACTAAAAGTACCTAATCTCACATCATACTCACCCCAAAAAATGCTTGGGAGCACTAATTAGTGTTCCCACTAATTAGGTGGCAGTGGGTCCCGCCAGTAATGATGTGATGTTTTGGTCTTGGAGTTGTATTTTTTTTTTTTTAAACTTTTTTAATGCATTAGTGCTATTAGTGGTGGTGTTTTTAGTGAGATGAATCATTGTTGTACTCACCCCGAATGTATCAAACTCATTTATAGTAAAAAATCCTCAATTTCAAACACACAAAATATTGAACAACACATACACTGTGAATGACAAATTTCAAGTATCCATGAACATCATTGATGGTGGGCGTCTTCCGTTGTTGTGGTTGAAGGTTGGTGCGATTAGCGGCCAAGGTGAACAAGTATGGTTTGTGTATCATTTTTTTTCGTCACACCTTTGTGTTGTTGATGGTGTTCTTTGTGTATTTTGCCCGTTTGGGGTCATGCTAACATAATGGACATGATAATATCTCCAAGGTGAACAAGTATATTGTGCACTTGTTTCCGTTTGATTTTTTGCCATGGCAACTTTGCCCTGTTATGTGGTGGATAGTTGTTTGAGTTAATGTTGGAACAATGAACAACTCAATTTCACAGTATAAAGTCTCATTCATATGTAACATCCACATGAAATAACATTTGCATGACTTATCTACATTTCATATGGGTTTAAGCACATTTTTTAATTTGTTTATGTTGCACTTACACATTTAGGATTCATTTGGGATGCGGGTTAGCTTTTTGGCTTTATGACTATTTTAATTTGAGGCTAAAAAACCTAGTTTGGGATGGGCTTTTTAGCTTTTTTGACTTTTGTGAGAGAAAAAATGAAATGATTATGATTTGAATGTGGTATTTTGTTTTATTAACTTTTTAACCTATTTTTTCTTTTTGTAACTATTTTATCCCCGTAGCCTTATGCCAAATGAGTGCTTAGCATTGGGTGGTGGGTTTACAGCATTGGGTAGTGTTCATGGGTGGCTTAACACTTGGTACTTTGTTCTCTACCATGTTTCACAATCACATAATGCAATAACATTCACATGACCCATCGAGCGTAAACGCCATGTTCACAGAGATTGAAACAACTTACGTTTACGACCCATGGTTATAGTCATTAGTTTGCCAACGTTGAAGGATAACATTAAGAAACAAATATGAAACCCCTGGGTTGGCTGTCCGCTGATGTGAAACCACTGGGTTATCAAAAAAGCAAGCGTGGGCAGGAAGCAAAAAACAATTACTACAGTTCAACAAATCTGTGAACGTAACAGAATCGCGATTGTTTGGAATATGATCTTCACATTTGAATCTTTATGAACCTACCCATAAACAAATCAATATGAATCCCACCAATCAAGGAAACTGAAAACATACAAGGAAGTGAAATTTGAATCCCCTTAAATGGGAGTAACCCAAAAACGTGGAAAAGGGTAAATAGTCTGAAACTAGCAACCCAAAATATTAAAAGCATCTCATGGATCAGATTTTCAAAAAATTAGGACTTGTCAGCCTAGCCTACAAGAAAAAAAATATGAGACCTCCTGGTACATAGGTCACCCAAATGGGATTTATTGGTAAATTTCCCATACATAAATGGTCATTCACTAATAGTTGAGGGATAGTCATTTATAGATGAGGCAAAGTGATATTCACTAATAGTTAAGGGATAGTAATGTAACAACCTTTTATTTTTTACAAATTTTTAATTAGTTATATAGATGGAAATGGGTATTGTCATCTTTTATTTACCGAAATAAATATTTACCTTTATTTATTTCTATTTTTATATATTTACATGAGTTTTGACTCGTTGAGTTTTTGCTAAAAGGGATATCAATCAATTATGTAAAAATTGTAGGGTTTATAATTTTTTTTTCAAACTTTAGGAAGGCATCTTCTCAAGGTTTTGAAAAGTATAATATATCACACTAATCTTTTACAAATGTTGTAAAAATTTTGTAATTGATTATGACATCATTAATGCTCAAATGAAATTTGAATTTTAAATAAGAAGATTGAATGAAACTCTAGACAAAAGCATACAAACAGGCAAGAAAACAACATTATCTAATTTGGATAACATATGCATAACATTCAAACAAAAATGAATGACAGGGTTGAATATATAGTGTTTTTTTTTTTCCAGATCGGGTTGAATATATAGTTAAAGAGTGAAGTATTTGAAAGATAAGATAAATTGAAGTTAATAATAATTGTCAAGTTTGAGATATTACTATATTAAAAAATAAGATAAAAATTAAATTGGAGATAATAATTAGATTGAGAATAAAATAAAAAATAAATAAATAGTACATTTGAAAAATAAGAAAAATATTGGAGATAAATAAAGATATTATATAATTTTAAAGAAATAGGAGGTTGGAGATAATGAAGATATAAAAAAAATCAATGCTACTACAGACCTTGACAAAGTGAGGCTCGAATGCCTCCAATTAAGCTGGCAGTCCAAAACATTTCACGCGCCTCACTCAATGTACATCTCACAGGCCTTCAAGACTGAAGAAAACAAATCAGCGTATCTGGGAGATAGAGAGAGAGACGACCATGACCCAAGGGCTTGACCTCGACAACGACGACGACGTAGGTGGCCACCGATGATGAAAAAGACCATCGCTAACCATCAACCATGGTCTAGCAGCCTCCAATTCCTCCAGTTTCTCTGAAAATTTTGGCCCCTACCCGCCAAGAAACAACTGATTTGAGGTATTGCTTCAAACATATTCTTTGCTTTACCTTGGTTGAAATTTTCTTGGTCCATGATTTTGTTCTTGTTTGCTTCATATCAACAGGCCCTTTAATTTGTTTGAAACATGATTTTGGTGTTTTTGTATTGATGCATTTTATGTGTTTGTTGAAAGTCCACATAAAAAGATTTTGTTTGGTTATCACCAGGCCCTTTACTGTGACAACCACGTTCCGTATTATACTGTTAACTCATTAATTATATGAGTGTTAATGTGTTTAATATGAAATTTGATGTTAATTATGTGTTTTATGTAATTTTTGGATGCCTATCTATTGATTGTAGACATATATGTTACAATTTCTGCTACAATCCAGAATCGAGGGCTGTAGAGGCGTCTGAAACCAAAATTGATTAATTTATTGTGTTCAGTGTAATTTTTAGAGCATATGGTAAAATTTAATTAAAAATTGATTCGGATCAAATTAATTAGATTAAATTGAATTAAATTAAGTAAGGTTGATTAGTCTTAATCATGCTTAATTAGCTTAAGTTAATCACCCACTATATATATGTTGAGTTAGTGCCTAGACTCATAATTTTGAACTCACCTTCACCATTTTGTTGAAATTAAGCTATATAGAGAGCGAAATCTTCATCTTAGAGAGAGAGAGAGAGAGAGAGAGAGAGAGAGAAGCTCAATCTTGAGGAATTGGCTAGGAGGATTGAAGAATTTGGAAGCTAGGCTTAAGAAATTGCTAAACTTATCCTCATTGAATATAGTATGCAAGAGTTTAAACCTCAATTTGGGAGTTAAGTCACTTAAATTGTGGATTTAAGAAGATAATGAGATTAAATGTGTGAATTGAACAAAGATTGTAGGAATTGAGATGAAATTGTACATGTATGCAAGTATTTGCTTTGATTCTTCAAGTTTTGGGCATGAACTCTGATAATCATGTTGAATTAGGAGTTGTCACTTACATGCATTCATGCTTTCTAAGTTTTGAAGGTTTGAAATACATGAATTCATGAATTGGAAAAGTTTCGTTCTCTTGAGCATGATCCTTGTCATCCATGTTGAATTTAGAAGATGAATATGTAGAATTTTATTATTTTGGGCTTGAATTCTATGATTCATGATGAAATTGGAAGCTATATTGCACATGCATCATTGTTTCATAAGTCTTGGAAATTTAATTTTATGTTTGGAAAGTCATGAAAAGAGTTTTCAAATTAATCCTTATATGCATGAAGATTTGAGTTCAATTTTGGTGAATTCATGAGGCTTTGGGCAAATGATTTATGGATGATCTTGTATTTGAGTTTTCTAACATGTTTTTATGATTATCAAAGTGTTTTCATGAGTTTGAAATGACCATGCAAGCTTTTACATGTTAAAATGTATTTTTGGAACTCAGATTTTCTATTTTGAAACCCAGAAAATTCGTAGTTGGCTCGAGCGACCAAGTGGTGGCTCGAGCCAACATTACGAGCTCCTGGTATTTTGAACTCTGCAAAAGTTGGCTCGAGTGAGCTCAGTTTTTGCCTTCAGCTGGCTCTAACCACGAAAAGATGGCTTTAGCCAACAACTTATTTTCAGCATATTTTCAAAAGATGTTTTAAGCGCATATCTTTGTTGCCATCTCTTTCCAGATATTCTTAAGCATAAGTTATGACTTATTGAGGACCAATAAGCTAAGAAACAACATAAGCAAATGATTAGGAAAGAAAGGAAAGATTCATTTGGTTTGAACGTTGAATTTCATCCTTTGAGCATGAACCTTGTAATCCATGTTTTTGAAAGAATTTCTAAGTATTATTTGAAGTTGTGGATAAGCCACGCAAGTTCATGATTTGAACACTCTTAGGCATACATTGTACATTCTAAATGAATTAAAAGGTTTGAAAGGAGCCTAAGAGAATTAAACAAGTTAAGGAGCAAATTAAATCGCATTGTGATTTGATTTGTGTATGTTTATGAATTGTATAGGAGCATCCACGAAGACGAATCAACACTCTGAACACAGTGAGTAATATCTTAGTAAAAATATTTTTGTGTATGCATTATTTTCTAAATGTTACCTACGTGGTAAGTTTCTGAACTTATGAATTTGTACTATGAATGAGTATTCTATCCGTTCGATTCGTAATAGAATCTGTAAAGTGATTGATATGAAAATATGAAATGGACCTAAGGTTGTTTGGTATATTTGACATGGACACAGATTGGGCCTAAGGCCGTTTGGTATATTTGACGAAGATATAGATTGGGCCTAAGATCGTTTGGAATGTTTAACAAGATAGACTAAAGATCATCTTGTATATGAATTGGACCAAATGTCGTTTTGTATGATTATTAAATGGACCAAAGGTCGTTTTGAATAAGAAATTGATTAGACCAAAGGTCGTTTTCAATATGAATACAGTTGTGATCAGGATTATGAATGTGACTATGCGCATAGTTAAGAATATAAGAATGTTGGACCCAAGATCATTTGGTATTATGATATGAAGGACCGGTGGTTGTTTGTATATAGATCCATTAGACCTGAGGTCGGTCTATGAATGCGTATTGGACCCGATGTCGTTTTGTATAGATGGACTCAAAGTCGTTTTGCATACAATGGACCTGAGGTCGTTTTGTATATGAGCTGGATCTGAGATCCTTTTGTATATGGATATGATGTATTGGACCTAAGGTCATTTTCCTTTGTTATCATCTATAAATCTGATATGAATGAGGATAGTAGTTCAAATGTTTAAATTATAAGTATGATTTATTTATGTACGAATCTCATTCATTAACCTCTTTACTCTGGCATTATTCACTGGGCATTAGTTCACTCCATATTTATATGTATGTAGGTGAGCAATGGGATGTCTAGCCTCAACCTTAGTGAGATTGTGAAAGATTCTCGAGATTTTGGAGTCAGCTCAGGCGCCTCCTGCAAGAGGATTTGTTTATGATCTTTTGTATTTCCTTTTGCTATTTCCATTGGTCATGATATACCATTTAAGTGTATAAGCTTTTAATATAGCTGACTATGTGTTTGAATGATCCTGGGTGTACAAGATGTTAACTACTAATATGTGGTGTGAGTTATTATTAAGTATATGGGAATGTTTTGATATACCATGTAAGCACAACTCATTGGACAAAATTTTTAAGTCTGCTTCCGCATCTGGCCCCATATTATTAGTTTTTACTTGATTTCTGTTTGAGGCCACAGGTAATCTCATAATTACTGGCCGGTTATGACCTTAATCTATAGGGGCGGATTCAGGTCATGACATTTACATTGTTTGTTAGCGATATCGAGCCCATCCTTTTTTCTTGTCTTGTATCCGTATTGAATGTGTTTGAGTAAGTGGAATTATTTTACCAAGATTTAAACTTAGCAGCAGGAAATTAGCAACCTGTGAGCATGCTTCTATGATGAATTAGCAGCAGATGCAATAGCCAGTGAGTTAGCAACCTGTGAGTTAGCAGCAAATGCCTAAACTTAGCAACAGGAAATTATAAATGCACATACCCATTAAACAAGTTCCTATGATGGATTCTTGACAAGAGAGCAACCTGTGAGCATGCTTCTGTAGTTAATGATAATGTTCATAAGCTATGGACATGTAGTTACTTGTTAAAATGATTTGGTTTATTTATTTTTTGATTTTGTTGTAAATAATTTTGTATGTTTTCAATGCGTTGCATTTTTGTATGTTTTCAATAAGATGCTTTACTGGTAAGTTGTTAATAAATTCTTTCTAAAATATAATCTTGCATATACTTTTCAATTTTCGTTCTACCTCTCCTAAACAGTAGCCTAAAAGCATAAAGGCTTGTATCTTTAGGAAACATACTCTCACATATATAAATGCAAGTGTAAATCAGACAGGGATATAATGAAGGTTTCACCTCACATTTTATGTAAATTGAGTTTATTCATTTATAATAATAATTATTATTATTGCTCCTTTTTAGCACTAACTAAGCCCTATATTTATGAATTTAAACCTACAATCTTGAAAGAGCAACAAAATGACGGAAGGTTCAAACAATGCGAGTGACGAAGTTCAAGAACCACGAAGTGGTGAAGTTGAAGAACCTAAGCAGGGGATGTGTTTTACCTCAAAGCAACAAGTGTATGCATTTTATGCAAAATATGCGAAGCACCTTGGATTTGTTATAGCTTATGGAGCACACAATTTTGGCAATTATGGGGAACTAAAATACTTTGAAATTGAATGTACTCGGGCGAGGGTGAGAAGAAAAAGATCAGAAGTGAACTCTCTAGAACCATCACTACTACAAGAAGAGTTAAAGATCACACTTTGACAAAAAAAATGATCTCACTTTTATTGAAAGTGTGATAAAAAAAATTAGATTGATATTTTAATCACACTTAGTTTGATTGAGTGTGATAATATTTATTTTTTATGTCACTTTTCAATTAAGTGTGATTATATATATATTTTTTAATCACACCTTCTAGTTAAAGTGTGATTATATATACACTACTATTTTTTAATCACACTTTTTAAACAAGTGTGATTATATATATATATTTTTTAATCACACATTCTAATTAAAGTGTGATTATTTATATATTTTTTAATCACACCTTCTAATTAAAGTGTGATTATTTATATATTTTTTAATCACATCTTCTAATTAAAGTGTGATTATATATACACTACTACTTTTTAATCACACTTTTTAAATAAGTGTGATTATATATATTTTTTAATTACACATTTTAATTAAAATGTGATTATATAAACATTACTACTTTTTAATCACCCTTTTTAAATAAGTGTAATTATATATATACACGCCTTCTCTTGATGTGCCCTTCTTCAAAACCATTTTTTCCCTCCATTTACGTTACCCAAAAAGTATTCTATAAATACACACAGTCGTCAAGTCGTCTTCTCAAAACCCTAGTCATGACGCATCAAACTTCTTCAGATTAGGGTTTCTTGATTCTCTCTCTCTCTGACCATGGTGAGTTCACATCCATCCTCCAACAGTTTTTCGCAAATACGCTTTCTTTTAATCCATCTGTAACACTTATCTTTCTATATGTATTTCTCTTCTTTGTTGTGAAAAAAAGCGAGGTGGCTCTGAGGAGGGCGGGAAAAAAAAAGAGGTGGCTACAGGACAACCAAAGAAGAGGACGTTTAAGAAATTCAGCTTCAGGGGTGTCGATTTGGATGCTCTCCTTGACATGTCCATCGATGACCTCGTCAAGCTCTTCACCGCTCGAGCTCGCAGAAGGTAGAATTTTGAGTTTGTGATTGTGCACATAGATACATGTGTACATATATATATATATATATATATGTATTTTATGTATTGTTGTACTCTGGAAGTGGCTCTGATTGATCTATTTTTATACAATGAAAAGGTTCCAAAGAGGCCTCAAGAGGATGCCGATAGCTTTGATCAAGAAATTGCACAAAGCGGTAATAATTTCAACTATTATTTTTTATTTCTGATTGAGTTCGATTTAGATCTTGTATTGTTGTTGACTTGAAAATGGATTTTTTTTTTTGATTTGAGATTGGGATTATGTTTGCGTGGCTGATTTCTGTCTTTGTGCTTGTTTGAATGTACTTTCTAAAACATTGTTTCTGTTTTTATTTTAAATTATATTTTTGGATAAGAAAAATCACAAAACACATTACTGATTTGTTTTATACACTTCTTGTTTTGGAATATTAATCATCAAAAGAACAAATCACTAGAAAACAAATTGTAAAACTTTTCTGACTTGGTGGATTTTGGTAAGATGAACCACTAAGGATAATTAATGGAACAGTGAGTTTTAAATCAATTTTTATGATGCTTATCAATTATCATTGTCAATTTGTCGTTGCTTTCTTTTGCAGGTCGTTTGATGCTAGAGAGTAGATAGAAGATGTTCAAAACATAGGAGAGAAACTCGTAGCCAAGCCTAGCCGTGTAAGACTAGCCAGAATTTTGGAGCCTACATGCAAAGACTTGGTATATAAAGGATAGTATTCTCTCTAATTCAATGGAATATCTAGTTTAAATTTTGTGAGAGGGTTACAAACTATTGATGTGTTATAACCTTATATATTGAAATGGATAATCTTCATTCAACTACGTAATGGAGAGAATCTAAATGTGAAAGATCTGTTTCATCATGTATGATATTTAACTTGGATGTAGAATTATACCTTTGATCGGATTAGAGGAGAAATGTGGGCCCACATGTCCCCTTGAAATTGTTTTTACATTGTTTAATTGGTTTTGAGGAGTATGAACAATTTCATGGGAGTTAAAAAATGATTCTCTCACTTTATCTCATGTTATATTTCTCTAATTAACATAGTATGAGTAGTCTCATGCTATTACTAATCTTGTTCATTTATGAAATTATGATTTTATTTAAATTTACAAAAAAATTATAGTAGTTATTAAAAATAGCATAAGAGCATCTCTAATAGATTCTTTAAAAAAGCTTAAATTAGGAATTTTGGCTAGCATTGATTCAGTTGTAGTCCTCCAACATTCTTTGAAAGTATGTTATTTTGATTCATCCACTACAAACTCTCTACATTCGAAGAGTATAACAGTATCTCCGATAATGTTTTTTAAATTTTTTCTATAGTAGGGAAAATACTTAATTTTTTTTTTTATAAAAAAATAGGGACTTATTTTTTTAATTCTGTCTTACATGTAGGTAAGGAGTCTGTTAGAGTGAATTTTGAGGATTTATCTTTTTTTTTTAATTGCCTCTGCCTAGTTGTTTCTTGCCTATATTTTTTGTAGTTCCTTGTTATTCAAATGTTGAGAGGAAACTTAGTGCCTCACCCTCAGTCGTTGTCATGGGTGGTGGCTTTGCCAGTATGGCAGCTGCTCGGGCCCTTCATGATGCTTCATTTCAGGATTTTCATGTATATTCATTGCACTGGCATTACTGGATGTTGCCCAACATGTTGTGAATTTCCTAACTAGTGACAAATGGTAGATGTCTCCAATTGAGGTTAGAGGATTAACACAAGTTGTGTAAGAAGGCAACTATTGATCGTAAATCTAGAGACACTTTCTAAGTAGAGCAACCATATTTTTATGTAGATTCAATGTACCCCCAGTACTGTCACTACAAATCTACTACTGTTCTAGATGCCAGATTTTTACCATCTACCGTATCTTTTCTACTTTCACATAGGGATTAACCTGATGAAATGATGTCTTGACCGAACATATTCTATGTAACAGCATGAGGTGACATTGGATGAAATTTCAACATTATGCTGTTTGAAAGATGGATACCCTTGTTATGGTTATAATATTGTTATCTTCACTCTATTTATCCTTGTTTCTATGATCGGTAAAATACATCCTTTTCAGACTTTGATTATGATATATGTATTACTATTGTTCAGTGAACTGACTGAAATGTTAAAACTATTTGTAGACATACTTGGGGATCCAAATATTCAGGTTTTATTTCAAATGTACTAAGTACTCTGCTGACGAAAAGGTAAGGTCATTTATGCTAATTCATTGTTTCAACCTTTTGGGTGTAAATGCATTTTGTGTAGGCCTTGAACAATGAAGCCCAATTGCCATTTTGGTCACTTTTGTGATGTACTAGATTTATGTAAATGGCAGTAGCAGTACCTATTATGGGATTGAATTTATGTTTAGCTGGCAATACTATTTTATATCTGCAGAACTGCCTGAAGTAAGTATGTAGTTTGACCTTTTTTTTTGGGTGGGCTGCATTTTGATTCAGGTTGCCTCCTTAACTCATTGAACTGAAAATTAACACAAATAATAAGTTCTATATATATATATATATGAAAGTCTTTAAATGTCTATTTTTCTTCTTTTGAGATAAGTTAATTAAATGGCTGGTTTGGCATGCCTACCTAAATATCAAAAAGTAAACAAAGTAATTCGTCGTATCATGGCGTTATAAGGCTACCTTTGGTACATATTGATCTGAGAAGAATTTGATACCGCTCAAATCCAAAAGCAAAGTATAATTTTGCTGGAATTTGAGCTTCAGTATTTCTATACTTTAAACTGTTGGACCAATTGATGTCATAACAAATCATCCAGAGGTATAGCTATTTGACCACATCATAAAAGGGCAGGTGTAGTAGCAGAATTTGTCAAGGCAGCATAGGAACTCAAAACATGTGAATTTGGATACTATTTTAACCATCCTGCCCCCACTGAAGGGCAAGGTTGCATGGTCTAAGACCGTTAAAACATAGCAAGATAATTGTTAATTCTTGGCATTGGTATACTTCCAAAGTTGGTTTCACAAATGGGCCTAAGTTGTATTTGAGGTGCATGGTACAGAATCTAAGATATGATATCGTTGATGAGATCCGTATGAGCTACTTTTTTTGCCTAAAAAAATATGATTTCAGCAAATAATGTCATGGTCCAACAGAAAATTGGGTTCATATAAGAGTTAAGATATACTAATTGAATGAATTGATAATTACAAGTCTCCTACTTCAATTTTTGCGAATTGCTTTTATATGTTGTATGTGATGGATTTCATTGACATGCAGGAGAGAAGTCTTTGAAAGTGCCGATAGTGAGGACCTGTTATTGTTTGTCACTTACATGGACAGACTTTAATTGTGGGGAATTTGTTGTTTCAATAGAGTATTTTGTCATAGTTGAAAATCATATAATTCTCGTATTTTTGACAGTTACAATCTTTAAAGTATCTATCTGTGGCTGATCTTATTCCTATAAAGATGTGCTTCATCTCAAGTTATTAAATTAGGGAGCTGAAGGTTTAGATAAGGGGGTTGTATGCAAGTTGTTTCTTTTTAATTTAGTGTGCTGGGCTCTTATTATTTCCTCTACTTGGATTGCTCCCATACCAATTTGTAATTATTCAGGCTATGTGGTTTATGCTTTTAAGACCAATAAGCTTTATTGATCCTTATTTGTTTTATAGTTTTTAGTGAGTTATATGTTGATATCATATGATTTTGATTGTCCATATAATACTCCATTTTATCATTTATGTGATCCTTTCTGCATTGTTGCATATTGTCTTCTTTTGTGGTGCTGTTTTACTGATATTTGTGTGAAGAATCAAAATAATTATGTCATTTTTGGTGGTTGTGGAGAAAGGATTGGGGGCAGTTTAACAACTAGATAAATTACATTATTTTTGGTGTGATCTAAATGTAAGTTTATAAATTAATTAGTAAGTTTATTCATATACTTTTAGCGGTTGTTAAATTAATTTGTTTTTTATTTTTTAGGTCAGAAATTTCTTGGAGAGATGCAAAATATGGTCAAAGAATTCAAGAACTTACTTTTTTCAAGTTTTTATTTTTATTTTTTAATGTATGTAATCACAGTTAATTTTTTTTAATTAATTTCTTTGTATATACTTTTAAACATTTAACTTTCATTTATGAAATATATGATGTTATTTCATTCAATATATGGTTGTGATTCAAAATATAGTATATAGTGTGTATTACATTATTCAAATGCGCGTGCAAAAATAATATTGATTATTCTTTAAATATGTCAAAAAAAAAATTTTATCACAGGTTTTATTAGTTATTAATCACACTTAAAATGTGTGATCTAAATGTTTTTAAGTGTGATCTAAAGTTTTTAATCACACTTAAAAGGTGTGAACTAAAGTTTTTAATCACACTTAAAAGGTGTGATGTAAATGTTTTTAATCACACTTAAAAGGTGTGATCTAAATGTTTTTAATCACACTTAAAAGATGTGATGAAAGTATTTTTTAATGACACTTAAAAAGTGTGATTAAAAATGACCATTTTTAATCACACTCTTAAAGACCACACTTTAATAAAACTTAAAAGGTGTGATTAAAAAACATACATCACACCAAAAAAGTGTGATCTTTATCTATATTTGTAGTAGTGCATCTTTGTCATCCAAAAATGATTGTAAAGCAAAAGTCAGAAGGAGTCTACAAAAAGATGGAACTTTTAAGTTGACAACCGTTGTGCTTGAGCATAATCACGACTTGGTTTCTACTGATTCATGGCATTTTGCAATGAATAAAAGAATTCTAACTTCGGTGAAAAGAAGATTAGAAATAAACGATGAGGCAGGGATAGGAGTGTTGGAAAAAATGGTTTTGGTAAACTTTAATGTGAAATTAAAGTAGGTCCCAACCATTGGTTGAAGTGGGATTAAATGGGTTTAGATTCTTTGTAACAAGGTCATTACACCACATAAAAAATGACCAAAAACCATTGAGAATTGAATGATAAATTGTCTCATAAAGATGGCCTTATGAATGAGGTTTTGGGAATTGTGTATAACTACTAATCCTATATTGATTGTGGAAGAAAACTTTGATGGATATTTAAGCCTCAAGATTATGAGAAAGGCATGAGCCCTTTGGGCATCCAAATTTTCCGAAGGAAGGGAGGCACAGATGCTTCAAGGATGGGCTTGGGCCAAGACTATGGTCCAAGTTGGTTATGGCAAAATTGCCACACGCGCGCATGTGTCGCCGGCTCGGAACGGGCAGGTTCGAGTCCGTGGGTTGTGGGTCGTGGGACTTAAGGCTTGAGAGAATGGGTTCGGTTTGGGTTGGGTTGGATTAGTGGTCCACCAACTTATTCTTTTTGGGCTAGGTTTATTGTAGGCCCAAGTCTAAAGCAGAAATGTATATACACATATGTGTATATTGTGTGTAACTCACACTTTGAATTCCCATCAGTTTTGTGCATTACTCCAGCAATTTTACAAGAGTAATGGCCTCCATTAGTGGCCAGCCTTGATGGCTGGAGACTCCTCCTCTCTCTCCCATTGTGTATAAGAGGCGACCCATCTCCTTTGGTTTGGTACAAAAGTTTTGCCTTTCAATTATATAGTCAGTTTGCTTACTGGTATAATAATCCTTCCTATGTGAGAGAGAATGCTGCCATTGTTGGTTTGCCAAGCTAACAAAAGGTGCTTCTATGTTAGCCGATTTAAGACATCTTATCCTGAGAGACAGAAGTTGACGTTCCTTGAGCATCCACGGTGAGGCGGCTAATCTATTTTAAAGACACTGTGATATCACATAGAGTTCAGTTTGATTCCTCGTCTTACAGTATATTATATTATATGATATGTATTTATGTATTATGCTCTATAATGTAGTATGGATTTATTCGTTGTTCTATTATTTAATTTAACAAATCATGAATCTATTTATTTTGTTTATTGTACATTTTTAACAACAAACTTAAAACAGACTACTATTTCTCATTAGAAAAATAGATTCATGTAAGATAAATTTATTTTGTGGCATAGTTGTAGTAGATACTAGATTAATTATTTTCCCAAAATCTGCTTTTATAGTTGCATAAGAAATTGAATTAATTGTTGATACTACTTTGTTCATTTTCTAGAATAGGCCATTGTGTTGTATGGAAAAGGAGGCCACTGTTATGTTTAGTAAATTAATAAAATAAGGATTGGAAAATGGTTGGTTGGTGTTGAATGCATGATCAAGATATTTGTGTACATATGGTATTGCTTGTGTCAATCCTTAATTATAATAAAATATATAAATATAGATAGATGCATGCTACTGATTGCCATGCCACCAAAACCAATTTTCTATGTATATGCAAACTGCATGTTTTAGATTCAGTTGGTTTACATGTCACTGCTTTTGTATGTTATTGTTGCAAGTCCATTTTATTTAATAATTCACTAATTTAATCTACTGTTTAGGTTATTTAAACAAACAAATAATTTTTCCATGCCTTGTAGTTCTAGATCTTTATCATAAGTTACATACTTCTAGTTCTATAATATAATTTGCATGTTAAATTGCTTATAGTTGTCTATAAGTATTTACATGAAACTTGCCTCCTAAAATTACATGCTCCTAATTAGTTTCTAGTTTCTATTATAAACTGCATTTTAGTTTAATTCACATGCTTATTATTTCCTATAATTTGCATGTTCTTTATTTTCTAAATTGTGGTATAGGTTACATGATTTTAATTGTTAGAATTATTTACATGTTTAAATTCATTTATAATTCATGGCAATTGATTTTAATTTATTTTTCTTGTCTAAATTTATGTACATGATTATTGTGTTATAATTTCCAATAACTTTTGTAAATTAATTTAGTTTTAATTTATTTGGGAGTTATAAGCTTAAATGTTTATTGTGAATTAATTTCATTCATAAATCATGACTATTAAATTTTAATTTAAAGTTTGAATTTAATCTTGGAGTTACAACAATTTTAATTTAAAATTTGAATTTAATTTTGGAGTTACAAATTTTATTTTTAAAATTGTACATTTAGTTTTGAAGTTTTATTTGTGTAACTTATATTGATTTTTTTTTTTTAAATTTTACTTAATTGTGCTATTCATGATAGTGCTAAGAGGGTTAAGTACAAGTTTTTTTTTTTTTAATTAGTTGCTTTGTATTATTTTGTGTTTTGCTACTAACTTTCTTTGCAGGCATACCAATGCGAAAGGAAATGGAAAAACAAAAACCAAAACCAAAACCAAATGTATAGATTTGGGTTGCGCAAACGAAATTTATAGATTATATAATTTAAGCATTTTTTGCGTGAGATTTATTTGGTTTGTTTACCAAGTTGTAAAAGCAAGTTTTATTTGCTTGTATTATTATAGCAATTTTTAAATTGCATATGAGTGGTGAACCTTGATTTGTGTTAACCTAGGTCATCCATTGGAAAACTTAATTTTAAAAATTGTTTCTCACGGACTAGGAGTCAACATGCTCTTAAAAGTTTTGTCAAAAGGTTAATTGGGTTTTAAGTGGGATTGATGTGACCCCTCCAGTCTTCCTGGGAACATTCTTGATCATGTTCAATTCTAGGTTTAGTGGTGAGACTAATTTTGAATTAACTTTTCAAATAGAAAGTGATATTCTGGTGTAATTTTTAAAAATGGTAATTGTCACTGAAGCTGCTGTTACTGCTAACGTTGGTGGGGATCTAAACCCCAGGGCAACTAGGTTGCCAACCTCTACTGCTGTGACCTCTGTGGTCAATTCTGGCATTACTCCGGCTATTCCGGGAGAACCGCTCAGTCATCATGAGCACCCAGAGAAATTTGCTGGGATGAACTTCAAGAGATGGTAGCAAAAGATGCTATTCTATTTGACCATGCTAAACCTTGCCAAGGTTTTGAGCGAGGATCCTCCAGCCATGGCAAAGAATGAGCTAGACATGTAGAAAGTCATGGCACTTGACACATGGAAGCAGACAGACTATCTTTGCCAGAACTATGTGTTCAACAGCTTGGCAGACTCACTATACAGTGTGTTTTGTGCCAAGAGCTCAGCAAAGGAGTTATGGGAATCTCTGGACAAGAAATATAGGACTGAGGATGCCAGGGCAAAGAAATTTGTCGTTGGCCGGTTCTTGGACTTTAAAATGATCGATTAAAAAACTGCAATAAGTCAAGTCCAAGAGTTCCAAGTGATCTTACATGAGATTCATGCTGAGGGGATACCGTTGAACGAGTCATTCCAAGTTACTATGATCATTGAGAAACTTCCTAATGGTTGGAAGGACTTCAAGAACTACTTAAAGCATAAGTGCAATGAAATGTCCGTTGAAGAACTGATTGTCCAACTCCGAATTGAGGAGGATAATAAAAAGAAAGGACGGAGTACCTCATCTGTGAAGGCTAATGTCATTGAGCATGGCAAATCTTCTGGGATGAGGAAGAAGCCTCCTGTGAACAAGGGCTCAAAGCTGGGACCAAGGGGTAGTGTTACAAAGAAGCCGGCATACAAGCTGCAAAAACCTGGTTATCGGTTCTTAGGGAAGTGCTACAACTGTGGTAGCGAGGGACATCGGGCTAGTGACTGTCGCAAGTAGAAGAAACCATACAAGACCAAACCTCGTGCTCACATGGTAGATATACAAAAGCACTCCCATGAGGAGGATGACATGCATTTGTCTGTCGTTGTCTTTGAGGTGAATTTGGTGGGTTCAAACCCAAGAGAATGGTGGATTAATACTAGGGTTACACGCCACATCTGCTTCGAGAAGAAGTTGTTTACAACTTTTGAGCCAGTTACAAATGGTGAGAAGTTGTTTATGGAAAACTCTGTTACCTCGATTGTTGAAGAGAAAGGCAAGGTGGTCCTGAAGTTGACTTTAGGAAAGGAGCTGACCTTGAACGAAGTCCTGTATGTTTCGGACATTCGTAAAAATCTTGTCTCAGGGTCTCTTCTTAGCAAACATGGTTTTCGCATGGTTTTTGAGTCCGACAAGGTCATTTTGACCAAGAGCGGAGTGTATGTGGGTAGGGGTTATATGTTGGGGGTTATGTTTAAACTCAATGTAATGACTATTATCCCAAAGATGAATAAAGATGCATCTTCTTCTGCTTACATGCTTGAGTCTTCCAATTTGTGGCATAGTAGACAAAGACATGTGAACTTTGAATCTTTACGTAGATTAATCAAGTTAGATCACATACCATCTTTTAAGATTAATCCAAAACACAAGTGTGAGACTTGTGTTGAAGCAAAGTTGACAAGATCTTCATTTCATTCTAATGAAAGAAGTTTAGAGCCGTTGGACTTAGTGCATAGTGATGTGTGTGACTTAAAGTTTATACAATCACGTGATGGCAATAAGTACTTCATCACTTTTGTTGATGATTGCACTAAGTACTGTTATGTCTATTTGCTCAAAAGCAAAGATGAGGCTATTGACAAATTTATTCTTTATAAGAGTGAAGTTGAGAATCAATTAGGCCGCAAGATTAAGGCTCTAAGAAGTGACCGTGGTGGTGAGTATGAATCACCGTTTATTGAGATTTGTGTTCAATCTAGGATTATCCACCAAACCACAGCGCCTTATTCTCCTTAGTCAAATGAAATTGTTGAACGGAAGAATATGACGCTAAAGGAGATGATGAATGCAATGTTGCTAAGTTCTAGATTGCCATAGAACTTGTGGAGGGAAGCAATTCTCTTCGCGAATTACATTTTATCTAGAATCCTTCGGAAGAAAGTAGACAAGACTCCATATGAGTTATGAAAAAGCCGGAAGCCTTCTTATAATTTCCTACAAATGTGGGGGCGTCTTGCAAAAGTGGCGGTACCTACATCCAAGCGGGTTAGGATAGGTCCGAAAATCATAGATTGTATATTCATTGGTTATGCACAGAATAGCAGCGCATATAAGTTTCTTGTGCACAAGTCTGATATTTCAGATATCCACAAGAATACCATAATGAAGTCAAGGAATGCGTCTTTCTTTGAAGACACATTTCCTTGCCGAACCCGAGGAGAGGATCAAAGTTCTAAGAAGGAACTTGAAGATAATGATCAAGTAGATAATCAAGATGAAGAAGTAGATGAGCCAAGAAGGAGTAAGAGGGCTAGGACTACCAAGTCCTTTGGCCCGGACTTCTTGACTTATATGTTAAAGAGAGAACCTCAAACTTTTCATGAAGCTGTGACTTCACCAGAAAGTACTTTATGGAAATGAGCTATTAAAAGTGAAATTAACTCCATCTTATAGAACCATACTTGGGAGTTGGTTGATCTACCCCTAGACAGTAAGGCCTTGGGGAGTAAGTAGATCATTAGAAGAAAGATGAAGGCTGATAGGTCAATTGATAAATATAAAGCTAGACTAGTTATCAAAGGATACATGCAGCGAAAAGGCCTGGATTACTTTGATACGTATTCACATGTGACAAGAATTACATCCATTTGCATGGTGATTGCGATAACCACTTTACGTGGTCTAGAGATACATCAGATGGATGTAAAGACAGCTTTTTTAAATGGAGATTTAGATAAAGAAATCTACATAGAACAACCAGAGGGGTTTTCAGCTCTAAGGAAAAATAAGAAAGTCTGTAAGCTTGTCAAGTCATTATATGGTTTGAAACAAGCACCTAAGCAATGGCATGAGAAGTTTGACAATGTTATGTTGTCAAATAGGTTTAGAATCAATGAGTGTGACCAGTGTATATATGTTAAAGACACTAACAGAGGTTATGTCATTTTGTGTCTATACGTAGACGACATACTCATTGTTGGTAGTAATGATGAAATGGTTCAAACTACCAAGAGATTGTTAAACTCAAAGTTTGATATGAAAGATATGGGCCTTGCAGATGTCATTTTAGGTATTAAGATTACCAGAACATCTAATGGTATTGTACTCTTTCAGTCTCACTATGTTGAGAAGATACTTGAGAAATTTGGTAAATCAGATACAAGTGTGTCTAGGACACTTAGACGTGAGTCTACATTTGACCAAGAATAATTGTGAGAGTGTCTCTCAGCTAGAATATTCTCGGGTCATTGGAAGTTTGATGTATCTAATGAGTTGTACAAAGCCAGATATAGCCTACTCTGTTAGTAGGCTTAGTAGATACACGAGAAATCTTAATGCCACTAATTGGAGAGGCATTATGCAGGTGTTAGGTTATGTACGCTACACCCAGGATTATGGGCTGTATTATACCAGATACCTAATGGTACTAGAAGGGTATAGTGTTGCTACCTGGATATCTGATATAAAAGACTCCAAAACCACTAGTGGTTATGTGTTTACTCTCGGAGGGGCAGCCGTGTCTTGAAAATCTTTCAAGCAAACGTGTATATCGAGATCAACAATGCAATATAAGTTTATTGCGTTAGATAAAACAACTAAACAATCTGAATGGCTTCGCCAGTTCGTTGAGGATATTCCACGTTGGCCGAAACCTGTGTCTGCTATCTGTATTAATTGCGATAGCCAATCAGCGATTGGACGGGCACAGAGTCATATGTATAATAAAAAGTCTAGACATATCCATCGCAGACATAATTCTATATGACAACTACTTTCTAATGGAATTGTCTCTCTATACTATGTAAAGTCTAAGGACAACGTTGCGGATCCGCTAACCAAAGGGTTAACTTGAGAGTTAGTAGAAATGTTGTCAAGAGAAATGGGGTTAAGGCCTTTAGTAATGTTACCGGAACGGAAAACCCAATCTAGTTGACTGGAGATCCCAAGATCTAGGTTCAAAGGGACAACCTAATTTCGTGTAATGGGTGAGTCATTGAAGAGGTAAATCCTCTTACCCATTTCTTTGTACAGTGATACTCGATGGGGATAGAAGGTTAAGTTAATGCTTTTAATGACCTAAGTGATATGATAGTCAACCATGGTATAATGAGATACCTTATATAGGTCATCTATGTAAGTGCGAAGTGGGGCCGCTTCTTTAAGAATTGGTAAGGCCGAATTTTTTAAAATCACTCATTGAACCAGGCTAGTGTTCCGGGCCATACTGAATACACAAGTGAGAACAAAAACAATGGTTGGACTAACTCCTGTGTGAGGTCTGTTGTCTCGGTTTACACAAACGACAGAATAGTTCAAGACATTACGTTCACTGGTTAACCAATAAATCCGATAGGCTGTCACTACGAAAGGTTCAAGGCCAACAGCTACCTTTTCTGATGCAGGGTTAGTATGTGTGCTCTCTCTCCGAGTCTTTGTTGTTAACGTTGTCCGTTTTTCTTATTCGGTCAATTTTATTCATGTGGGGGATTGTTGAAAAATATGGGTTTTGGTCAACTTTAATGTGAAATTAAAGTAGGTCTTAACCATTGGTTGATGTGAGATTAAATGAGTTTAGATTCTTTGTAACAAGGTCTTTACACCACATAAAGAATGACCAAAAATCATTGAGAATTGAATGAGAAATTGTCTCATAAAGATGGCCTCATGAATGAGGTTTTGGGAATTATGTATAACTACCAATCCCACATTGATTGTGGAGGAAAACTTTGATGGGTATTTAAGCCTCAAGATTATGAGAAGAGCATGAGCCCTTTAGGGCATCGAAATTTTCTGAAGGAAGGGAGGCATGGATGCTTCAAGGATGGGCTTGAGCCAAGACTATAGTCCAAGTTGGTTATGGCAAAATTGCCACATGTGCACACGTGTGCCACCTGCCCAGATCGGGTCTGGTCCAAGTCTGGGGTTTGTGGTCTGTGATCCATGGGTCGTGGATATTGGGACTTGGGCTTGGGCTTAGGCTTAGGCTTGGGCTTGGGCTTGAGACTTGAGGGAATGGGTTAGGCTTGGGCTAGGTCGGATTGGTGGTCCACTAACTTATCTTTTTGGGCTAGGTCTATTACAGGCCCAAGTCCGTTGCAGAAATGTATATACACATATGTGTATATTGTGTGTAATTCACACTTTGAATTCCCATCAGTTTTGTGCATTACTCTAATAGTTTTGCAGGAGTAATGGCCTCCATGAGTGGCCAACCTTGATGGCTGGAGACTCCTCTTCTCTCTCCCTGTGTATAAGAGGAGACCCATCTCCTTTGGTTTGGTACAGAAGTTTTGCTTTCCAATCATATAGTCAGTTTGCTTATTAGTATAATAATCATTCCCGTGTGAGAAAGAGTGCTGCTATTGTTGGTTCGCCAAGCTAACAGAAGGTGCTTCTGCGTTAGCTGGTTTAAGCCATCTTATCCTAGGAGACAGAAGTTGACGTTCTTTTAGCATCCACGGTGAGACGGCTAATTTGTTTTAAGGACACTGTGATATTATACAGAATTTGGTTTGATTCCTCGTCTTACAGTATATTATGTGATATGTATTTATGTATTATGCTTTACAATTTAGTAAGAATTTATTTGTTGTTTTATTATTTAATTTAACAAATCATGAATCTATTTATTTTGTTTATTGTACATTTTTAACAACAAGGAGTGGCCAAGAATTTTCATTCTATGGTTGTTGAAGCGGGGGGATATGATGCATTAACATTTGATGAACGAGATGCAAGGAATCACATTGAGAAGGCTAGAAGATTGAGGCTTGGAGTAGGAGATGCCGAATCAGTTACACTTTATTTTCATAGGATGCAACAATAAAATTCGAACTTCTATTCTGCATTGGACTTTGGTGGAGAAGAACGCTTGCGAAACTTATTTTGGGTTGATGCAAGGAGTAGGGTAGCTTATAAAGCATTTGGGGATGTTGTCACATTTGATACAACCTATCTCACAAACAAATATGACGTGCCGTTTGCTCCATTTGTAGGAGTTAATCACCATGGATAGTCAATTTTGTTTGGTTGTGGGCTGTTATGTAATAAGAACACTGAGACATTGGTATGGCTATTCAAAGCTTGGTTAAGTTGCATGTCAGATAGTCCTCCGAATGCTATAATAACTGACCAATAAAGCTATGCAAAATGCCATAGAAATTGTCTTCTCACAAGCTCGACATCGTTGGTGCTTATGGCATATAATGAAGAAAATTTCAAAAAAATTGAAAGGATATTCGCAATATAAATCCATAAAGTTTGCTTTGCAACATGCAGTTTATGATTTTTTCACAAAAAATGAATTTGATGAAGAATGGCAAGCAATGATTGCAAAGTTCAATCTACATGATAATGAGTGATTGGAAGTATTATATAGTGAGCAACATAGGTGGATTCCTGCCTATGTGAAAGACATATTTTAGGATGGCATGTCAACTACATAATGAAGTGAGGGCATAAATGCATTTTTTGATGGATATGTAAACTCCAAAACTACTTTAAAACAATTTGTTGAGCAGTATGACAATGCCTTGAGAAGTAAGGTAGAGAAAGGGACCAAAATAGATTTTAAATCTCGAAACCAATTGTATGATTGCCTAACGATGTATGCTTTTGAGAAGCAATTTCGTGCAGCCTACACAAATGAAAAATTTAAAGAGTTTCAAACAGAAATGAAGCGATTGTTGTATTGTAGTGCGACTCTTGTCAAAGAGGAAGGATCAATTTGTACTTATCATGTAAAAGAGGCTATTCCAGTCAGTGAGCAGATGAAGAAAGTGAAATTTGTTGTTTATTGTAATTCAATTAAATGTGACATCCAATGTATGTGTCGGTGGTTTGAGTTTAGGGACATTATGTGTGTCCATTCACTTAGTGTGCTCCTTAAGAGATGCATATATGAGGTTCCAAATAAATACATTGTGCCGAGATGGAGAAAAAATTTAGAAAGAAGGTATACATGCATTCCAACCATATACACTACATATGGGGTTGTTCACAATGCAAAGGTGCATGATAACTACCACAAGACATTGGTTGAAATTATAGAAATTACTTTCAACGATGATGATAAACACAAAGTCGTTAAACTTGGGTTGATAGAATCAAGGATAGAGTGATACAGTTTGTGGCTGGTTGTGTGAGTAATGTGCCACCTTCTACTAGTACTATCCAACTTTCTAATACTTCCCCCAACACCCAACCTGGTCGCAATTCTACAAATGCAAGCATGACTCGCAAGCTCCTTAGTACTATGGTTGCTCGCCGAAGAGGCCGTCCATGTACTAAACGGAAGGTTAGCAAAGTGGATGAAATAGTAAATCGGTTAAAGGGAAAGAATAAAAAGGCTATAAAAGTACAGGTAAATTTTTAATTTTGTTTGATATATTGTTAGGTTTTTATTTTTGGCAATCCCGTTTGACAAAACTCATTTCAGTTGTAATTTTATTCATTCTTTTATTTCAGTGAGGCTATGAGTTTTAGATGTGAATCCAATTCGAATTGTGCCTTGTAGAGAAGTTTGTGGCATTAATTCTTTCATGTTTGCCACTTCGCCGACTATGTCGAGGATCGAGGGGTAGTGCCCCCAAAGCAAAAAGAAAAATTGCAGTCGAAATTGTTTGTCCGCTCGAGTGGTCATTCCTGCACTCGAGCGGAGATCGCGACCTTTCAAAAGTTTCACTTGCCTGCAAAAGTACTGGGAGTTGTTTTTTGCCGCTCGAGCGGCCATTCCTGCGCTCAAGCGTAGATTCGCTAGAGCATCCATTCTTGTGCTCGAGTAGAGATCGCAGATCTGTTTTCTATAAATATGTATTTCAGTCCAATTTTAGGGTACGACTTCCAGATCTTGTTCTTAGGTATTAGGGTTTTCTTCCGGAGCTTCTTTGTTTGTTTCTTTTGATATTTGTGAGAGTTTAATCATGAATTAAGTGGATTATATCAAAGGGTTTGTTTGTTTTATTTATTCAATACGAAGGAGAGAGTTGTTCTACAGTGGATTTCAGGGAATTTGGGCTTGAAGCTTTGGTGGATTTTGGAGTGATTCATCATCGTGGATTTGACATCGGCGTTATGGATTCAACGTTGGGTAAGACAATTTTGAGGTGAAGACTGTGGTAGAAGAGCCATATAGAGGTCGATTCAGTTCAGGCGTTGATTCGCTAGGTAATTGAGATTATACTTGTGTAATTCCATTTGTCTTTTTAGTGGATTGTTTTGTGATTTTTCCTCATGAATTTTTTATCACAATTGGAGGCGCTCCAATTGTGATTTTTTCACGTAAAATCATTGTGTTGATTTGTTTTTGATTGTTTGATTGGGATTGTTAATTTCTGTTAAAATTGATACATAATCACAAATCAATATGTAAGGGATTTCTAGATTTATCAATTATAAATTTCAAAATTTTGTTTACTTAAATTATTGACCAATGTGTGTGTTCCTATAAGTTTACTTAAATTTTGTTTACTTAAGTTTACTTGAATTTTGTGTTACTTAAATTGTGGTCGTAAGTTGAATTTTGCTTCTATGGATGGCATGCAAGTGAGTACGCATGAACCGGTACGTGTTTCATATTTTTGTATGGTATTTATTTTCATGTTTGAAATTACTAATGAAGAGAGTATGTTTATAAGGTGCCCCAAGCTGAACCGTACTATTTTCCTTGTATGGATGGCACACAAGAGAGTATGTATGTACTGGTATGTATTAAAAATATGACATGAAAATTTTTGGCTTCTTGTAATTTACAGATTTGCTTGTCACAAATTCTTTTAATATTATTTACTTTCTCATTGAATAGGCACAAGGTAGCCTAATGCAAATGGTGGACAATATTAGAAGTGCATCTCTTAGTCATTTAGGAATGGTGAACAATATAACCAGTCAAAGTTCGAATATTACTTCAAAATTTGTTGACTTCAATATAGATGATGTGGATCCAAATGCCCCATTTTGTTTTTAGTTTTGTAGTAGTAATTTTATGACTTTGTTTTGTGAGCTTTGGATACTTCGGTTTGATTATGTACAAATGTTTATGGTCGGAAGGTGACTTATTATGCGAATGGTTAGAAGGTGACTTATTATTGGAATGGGTTTTAGCTTCATTCAATTTTGGTTCTAGTTGTTTGTCAAAAAGATGGTGAATGTTGAGAGTCAATTTTGGTTCAAATTATAGTGTAATGCTTTAAACTGGTTTGTTCGTGATCATGAATGAGTGATCTTGCTTTCAACACTAATGATCAATGTTGACTCCCTTAACTTTCTCTGATTACAAATTTAGTTTTTGATAATACATGTTATCTTGAGAGTCCACTATTGCTTTTTATTGCTTTCAGAGTTTTTGATAATACACTATTGTTTTGAGAGTCCAACACTAATAGTGAATGTTTTTGATCTTGAATTAGTTTGTGATAATGTGTTATTGTCCTGGAAGCATACACTTTAGAACACAAAACTCCACTGTTGCTTTTTATTCCAGCAAACTCCACTATTCCTGAAAGCATACATTTTTCTTCCACCAACAAAAACATTCATAAATTCATTCACAAAAGGACTGTTCAATTGCTAACATTCATTCAACACCCTGTTGCTTTTTATTCCAGCAAACTCCATTATTCCTGGAAGCATACATTTTTATTCCATTAACAAAAGCATTCATAAATTCATGCACAAAAGGACTGTTTAATTGCTAACATTCATTCAACACCCTGTTCATTTATTATACAAAAACATTCATTCATTCACAAAAGGACTGTTTAACAAAAACAAAGGACTATTCAACAAGAAGGAAAAAGGACTACTCAACAAGAAGGAAAAGCTAAAACATTCATTCATTTTAAAGCTAAACTAGCACAATAACATCTAAGTTTACAACATTCATTTTAACATTAAACAAATTAACACCATTAGAAAGCTAAAACCAATACACACTATGGTTGCCATTGAAAGCAATTTCATAGCTTCTTCGTTTGCCTCAAGCTGCTCCAATCTTCACTCCAATTTGTGCGAAGCTTCATTGTTTCTTTCAGAATCATTCCTCCCTCCCCCATCTTCATTCTTTCTATGAATAGGATTAGGTCTCCATTGGATATTTGATGCATTGCCATGTTGGCTAGTAGGCACCCACCATGCAAAGTAATCGCACTCGCCATCTGCACACTTGAAGTAAAGCCTTCTTGGATTTTTCTGTGAGTTTGATATCTTAACAGTCACTTTTTTGCCACATTTGCAACCTCAATTTTCAAAAAGGTGACCATCATTGCTTGAACTAGTGGAGGTGTAAGTCATTGACATGTTACTCCTAATAGTGACATTTTATTACATAATTAGTACATTATTCAGCAAAAAAAAAAAAATATATATCTCCATTAATAATGTCAAATGGCCCATGAAAGCACAAAGCATTTTCATTGAGGCATTTTATCATACACTTGCAATGCAAAATGTAAGTCTAGAGAGAATCACACATGCTTTCAATTCTCACACATGCCTTCAATTCATCATTTCAACAAGTCGATTTTTCTTTCAAAATCACAACATATTTCAGCATGTATAAATTACTACTAAAGTTTTCTAACTGCAAGTCTACTTGAACAAGTCTATTTTCATAACATTTTTTTGAAGATATAGGTTCATTTCATGTACCAATTTTGCACTCATTGACAAGTCCAGAACAACAAACTAATAATGTTAAGCTTGGAAGAAGGTTTCAACAATCTATGAAAAATTCACAATGAAACAAAGCAAGAAAAACAATAACTTTTGGCACTCGACGGTTGGCACTCCAAAAAAACAAGAACAATAAACAAGAACTTTTGAAAAATCACACAACTTTTCATCATGGGGATTAAATGGAAAGGATTTAAAAAAAAAAAAAACCAAAAAACAAAAAAACAAAACAAAACAAAACAAAAATAAAAACAAAAACAAAAATCTGACATTTTGTTGGTTGTCAATGGAGAAAACAACGATGAATGGAGAGAAGGAGCATAGGAGCTGGAGATAGGGTTGCAAATGAAGTGAGTTGTTCGTGAGCTAACTCAGTTCGTTAAGGGATCAGAGTCGAACTCAAGCTCGAATAAGTTCAGCTCGTTTATTTTTATTTAAATTATATAAATAATATTTTTCATTTAAATATATTTATTTAAATAATATAAATAATAATAAAAAAATCTTATCGAGTTGAGTCGAACTCGAGTTTCATTAATATTAACGAGTTCAGCAGAATTCGAACTCAATAAATAAGCTCGATAAACAAACGAGCCAAAGTCAAACTTAACAAAACTCAGCTCGATTCGATTTGTTTGCAATAATTAGAGAGAAGGCACATACTAAGTTGCCACATTTAAACTTTTAAATTCTACAAGATATAAATTTTAATATATTTTTATGCATAAATTGAGATTAATGATCGCTCTCTGTGTAACAGTTTATACTTACTTTTTCCACTAACTTTGTTTGGGTATAATTTTGTGGACTATTTAGGTTATAAAAAAAAAAAAAAATTTAAAGTTGAAATGTTTGGATATGACTTTTTTAATTGACAATTGTTAAAAAAAAAAAATTATCTATAAATCCCATTTTGAGTAATGATGATCCATTTAGTCTAAGAATTTTTTTATAAACCAATTAGTTCCATTGATTTTGAAAATATTGATTTAATATATTATTTGAAAAATTAAATTTATGGTTATACCTTTATTTCTATTTTTTTTTTCTTTTGTGCTAGAAAGGTAATGTACACAATCTATGAGAATAAAATTAGGGATAAATTTTTGTATGTGAATTTCTTTTATTTAGAAAACATTTCAAAAGGAGTATAAAAATGATTTAAAATATGAGATTATTCAAACATTTCAAAAGGACGTGGATTCTTCAAACATTTCAAAATAAATTAAAAAATTCCTTAGTAAAACTTTGGACAAATGTATAATTTCAAACTATAATACTCTAATATAATACTTAAATGTAACACTTTATCAAAAAAATTATTATTGTACTTTTTCCAAATGTAACACGTCAATATGACACTGAAAAAAATCTCTTTAGTGTAACACTCTAATGTAACATACAAAAAAATTCTTTAGTGTACTTTTTACGAACGTAACACTCCAATGTAATATTTCAAAAAAAAGATATGTGATTCTTCAAACAATTCCAGAAGGATGTGGGATTCTTCAAACCATTCAAAAAGAAGTACAAAAATTCCTTAGTAAGTTTTGAGCAAATGTATAATTTTAAATTATAAGTGTTATGTTTAGAAAAAGTACATTAAGAAATTTTTTAATATTTTTGTGTGTATTACATTGAAGTATTACGTTTGGGATTACATTGATTTGAGTGTTATGTTCGGAAAAAAATATACTAAGGCCTCGTTTGGAAACAGGTTAATTTAGTAACTTTTTGGCTAATTGGCTAAAAAGGTAACTAAAATTTTTTTGTATGTTTGGGATGATTTTTTGACTAATTACGAAAAGATGTGCAAAAAGTAGAAAGAAAAGATAATCTTTGACTTTTTAGTATGAATTATTGACTTTTTGACTAAAAGAATAATTTTTTGGTTAATTGGCTAAAACAGCCAGTCCCCAAACGGGGCCTAAGGAGTTTTTTTCGTGCATTACATTGGAGTGTTATATTTGATAAAAGTACACTAATGAGTTTTTTTGTGTTACATTATAGTGTTAAATTTTTATTCGTAATGTAAGATTTGTTTCAGAATGAAGGAAAATCTAAAAATTTTATAATGCGGATTATCCAAATGTATAATTTTACATTTAGAGAAATCTACTTTTACTCTTAGAAAATTAAATCCAAATATATAAGTGACTACCTTTTTGGGTAGTTTTCACTTTAATGGAACCTTTGGGTTCATAAAAAAAAATGAATGACTTAATAGTTCACAACGTCACATTTTAAAATTTATTGGTGTTTTACCAAAAAAAAAAAAATTTGTCAATAAGATTAATTTTTATTGGACAAGTGGCAAAAAAAAAAAAAAAAAAACACATTTTCTCAGACTCTTTTATGATTTTTTAAAATTTGCATTAATTTTTTAAATTCGTAGGTCATTATAGTCTAAAAACAACTAAAAAGTAATATATATATGTATATATATAAGAACAAACGTGCTGGAGACCCCCAGTCTCCAAACATCCCCACCACCTCCCACGCACACGTGGGGGATGGTCATTGGATAAAAAATAAAAAATAAAAATAATAATAATAATAATGAACCAATCACACCCCCATTGGAGCCTTGGGGGTATAAGGCTTTTTCCATATAAGAATCAGTATGAAAAAAAAAAAATTCAATAACCAAAATAATATTTTTAACCATTCTCAAATTTTTTTTTTTTTTTTGAAGGCCCTTATGGCTGAGTGGCATATAGTCGTGTCTTAAGGTGTAGTGAGTGAATTGTTTGGATTTGAGTTGATGAATCAGCAGCAGTCCCTTTAAATTCTAACTTAATCTTATAAATATTTTATCTGTGTTTGATTTGAGTTTTCAAGTTTCCACCCTTATATTTGAATGTTATATTTGGTTTGAGTTTTCAAATTATGATTTCAAATCAATTTCAAAACACATTTTGAAAACATGTTTGGTAAACCAGACAATTTTTGAATTTTTGATTTACCTGGTCGTCTGCTCGGACATCCTCCCGGTCATCCATCCGATTGACCAGAACAGTACCTTTTTTTTGTGTGTTGCAATTGCCAATTGGCACCTGTTATTTGGAAAAAAAAAAGAAGAAGTTGTTTTCGATATTTTTTAAATATATAAATTATTTTTTTTAGACCAAAATGATAAATTATTTTTTTAAATTAAATTTTTAAAAAAGTTTGATTATAAGTTTTAAATAAAATTTTTAATAAAATTTTGAGTTGTGTGTTTAGTTATGAGTTATAAGTTTTTGAATTAAATTTTGAAAATTCTTTTTAAAACTCATAACCAAACAACTTTTCTCATTTCATATGTCATATCAAAAATTCAAAACTCTTTTTAAAACTCATAACCAAACAAATTTTTTCTTTTCAAATAAAATACAACTCTATTTTTAAATCATAATTATAAAATTGTACCAAACACTACCCACATTTTCCCAAACTCTTTTATGATTTTATTAAAATTTGCATTAAATTTTTTAATTTGTAGGTCATTTTAGTCTAAAAACAACTAAAAAGTAATATATATATATATATATATTAGAATCAGTATGAAAAAAAAAAAAATAATAACCAAAATAATATTTCTAACCATTGTAAAACATTTTTTTTTGTGTGAAGTCTTTATAGCCGAGTGGCAAATAACCGTGTCTTAAGACGTGGTGAGTGAAATGTTTGGATTTGAATTGGTAAACAGCCGCGGCTCCTCTAAATTCTAACTTAGGGCTGGCTTGACAATTCTATAAAAAGTCAATAAATTATCAAAAAAAAAAAAAAAAAAAGTTAAAAAGTTATTATTATTCATAAAAAATATATATAAAAAAAAATTAATATACATAATATTAATTACTAATCAACTTCACGGCAGCCTATGTACAGACTTGAAAGCATAGGAGTGAAAGGAAAAAAAATAAAATATTACATGTGTATTTTCATTAAATTGGATTGTAAAGTTGGGCCCGTGGGGGCTCACTACGGGTCTCATTTTTCTAATCGGAACCGTTGAATGTGTAGAAATCGTCGAGTACTATATGCCTGTAAAAAATCACTTCTATCGAATATCGCTAACTATATGAACAAATCGATTTTGTATAAAAAATGAATGGTATTATAGTTAACATGTGACAAAAAAACTAACACGATCAGATAGCTATCGATATTCAATGAACGTAAGTTTTTACAAAAAAATAATACTCGACGAGTTCTACACATTGAACGGTTCCGATTAGAAAAACAGGGCCCGTGGTGGGCCCCCACGAACCGAACAACACCTTCCAATCAAAGACCGAAAAGTAGGCAATCTTTTCCCATATCCTTTTCAGCCGAGGCACCGCCCAACTGTACGGATTCATTAATTATCTTCTCCTACACACTTATTTCTACAATATTTTAATACACATTTTTTCATAAAAAATCAAAAAGTTAATCCAAACATCTATATTTTTTTCCTCAACTTTTTAGTTTAAAAAGACAAAAAGTACATTTATTTAAGACACTCCCAAACAACCCCTTAATCTTACAAATATCTTTTGCCCAAAAAAAAAAAAAAAACTTATTTATTTTTGAAATCATAAACTTCTTAAAAAAAAACAAGAAATAAAATAAAGTCTCCGTTTTTCTTTTACAACAATGATTTATCCCACTAAAAACACCATCACTAATAATATTAATGCATTAAAAAAGTAAAAAAACAAAAAAAATACAACTCTAAAATCAAAACATGACAGGACCACTGCCACCTAATTAGTAGGAGCACTGATTCCAAGCATTTTTCTTTCTTTTATGAAAACAATTCAAAAACCAACAGTAAGCCTTGTTCACAACTCAGAACCGAAGCTTATGAACGTGACGGCGGACTCGTGTACTCCTACTGCTGCTACTGCTGCTGCTGCTGCTACTACTACTCTCCATCACTACAAATCCCATTCACAGTGCATGAAACCAAGCTCACGATGAACGCTTAAACTTGCTTGCTTGATTGATTGTTGATAACCCCAAATATTGGATGGCAAAGAACACAGAACGATAAAAAATACACGGTGTGTGACCTCTGTTTCATGTCGACCCCCTTCCAGGTCTTCTTCTTCTCCCTCTTGCTCTTTCTTTCCCTTTTACGCTGTGTGTAATTGGTGATTTGAGAAGGGATTTGGAAAGTGAAAGGGAAGAACCAAACACAGCGTTAATCAATCTCAAGATACTACATTTCCAATTTGTGTTCCATTTTTATACCCTTGTTTGTTTAGTGTGTTCTATTTTTATTTTTTTTTGGGTAATGAAAGTTTATTTGTTTAGAGTGTTCATTGTAGCATTTCAACAAACATCTTAGTTGCATTATATATGGAACCAACACTCAGTCACAGAGAGAGAGAGAGAGAGAGGGGTGGTTGTTGAAAGTCCATTGAAACGGATGAATTTGAAATGGGTTCAATGGACCAGCTCAAGTTCAAATAAGTAATACACACAACAGGGATGAAATTAGGAAAATACTATGGGAGCCATGGTTCCCTTTTTTCGTGAAATTTTTTGTTTGTCATAGTACTTCTAAATATATATATATATATATATATCTTATTTTATAAATAAAATGACCTATATATCTCATTTTTTTCCCATCTTGCATTTTCTTTTTATTTTTTACCAAAAAATTTCTTCATTCTATTAGAGATTGTTTATATGAAATTTGAATTTATTTATTTATTTATTTATTTTATGTATATAAATAATTTATATATTGTATTGTAATACATGTGTGTTTGTCTATATCGTGAAAAAAATATTTTTTTTTTTTTGGCCCCTGAGGTGATGAAATCTTGGTTCTGCTTGTAACTAAAAAAGAAAATGGTATAATTTCATACTTACTTTCTAAGTCATAACCAAAAAAAAAAAATGGTATAATTCAGGTTCTCTTTCAAATATGCTTAGCAAATTGAGTTTTTTTAATTTTTAATTTTAAAAATCTTAACTATCATGTTAGTGGGTCTAACAGATGCTCTTCCTATTTCTGGGTCCTGTGCATATGTAATTGGATGAATATGGTTGTTTTTGGGCAGGGCTGACCTTGAGTTTTAAAGGATCCGAGGCAAACTTAAATAATTTATTTGCTAGTACCTACACAAAGTTTACTTATATATATAATCACTAAATTATGAACTAATTTTTTTTTGGGATACATCGGAAAGAAAACTCAAATTTATTTACGTATATAATCATTACAAAAAAGATAAAAATTTGGTCGCATTGGTTTATAGTTTAACAAAATGTAGTTTACAACAAGGAAAAAAATACTAAACAAAAGTTGAACCAACTATAACAAAATATTACTTAAACATTACTCTCTCTCACATTTTTAGCTTTAAACTTACTAATTAAGATTGTATAATTTAGTTAATCTACATATACATATACTTTGCAATGGATAAATAGTTAATACATTCAATCTTTCTTCTGACATGGTTGATCGAATACGTAAGATTAATGCTTCTTACTAATACTATTTGTAGTGTTTGGTTCACTAGAATCGAATGAAATGATCATTCCTTACCCTCCATGTGAAATGACTATTCCCTTATGACGATAAAATATAATTTCATTTATAATACATTTTTCATCATTCTTTTAGTGAAACAAACATTTTATTCCACTTCTTTCTAGTGAACCAAACAATGCATAAGGCACTTGCCTTTCTTGCCTACCCTAAGGGCCTGCATTGTTTGTGGGGCCTATTGCAAATCTATTTGGAGAATTTACACACATACTTGCGGTTGTCATTGTCATTGGTTTGGGGTGGGGGTGCATGTTTGTGTTGTAATTATCTATGTCAATATTGGCTATTTTATAAGATTATTGGTACTTTCTACAAGGTTTGAGTCTAAGAACAGTCACTTTGTTCATTTTATGACAAAGATTAGGTTAGCATACAATCTACCCCTCCTTGCACCCTCAATTATTGTCTACTCACAGTGGAGAATGGCCTAATGAAACTTTGTAGTTTTCATTATTATAAAAGTCAAGGATTATGTATTATTTTTGCATGATACCTTCTTTCAGAGCAGAATAATTAGAATTTTCAGTCTCTCTTTGTAATGTACATAATTTGCTCACACTGAACAAAAATAAAAAAGAAAAAAGAAAAAAAAAGAAGCCTAATTCCTGGATTTGTAACTGTTTGTGTAGTGATTTATGTTTCTGCAATAAAAATAGTGTGTTTTACCTTGTTATCCAGTGAAGGACTTTGCTTGTGCTGATTGTACTTGTTATCCTGTGAAGGACTTAGCTTGTGCTGATTGTACTGTGTGTCAGTCATGTGACAGGTGAAGATAAGTACTATATCTTCCGTAAAGGGGCATACAAAGTAGGTCCAAAAGGCATGCTTGATTGGGTGTAAGTCATTTTGCTGGACTCACATATCTACTGCATATTTGTTTGATGGCAAAACCTGGAGAGAATATTTGAATCTGATTTTTTTTCTGGTTCAAATCAGTAAACAATGACCTCAGTCAAATGAACATCACTTAAAGAAAAGATGAAGAGTGACCAATAAAAGGAGTGAGGAGATTCAAGAAATTAGGTTCCACAAAACCCCAGGGAACCTCTTTAAATGTTAAAACGCGGCAAAAGCTGTTTTTTGTTAAAGAAACTTAGTTGCAATATCTACTTGGAACAATTTAGAATGTCAGGCTTGAGCAAGCATATTTGTAAATGTTGCCTTTTGACTGAGACTTAAAACACAAAGTCTATGTGTATGACAGGCCCTCAAGCCCTTTGATTTATTTGTGTTGATTGAGAGTTTTTTGGATGTTTCTTTCCTTCTTTCTTCACCTCCTTGTTCTACATTTAGGGTAATACTTTGTGTAGTTAAAAATTTTATTATTTCTTTCAGATTGCCCAAATATTATGTTGATGTGAGTTTTCTTACACACCACTACACATATGAACCTTCATTGCATAGGCTGAGCTTATATCAAATCTGAACGTAATGAAAGCATATGCTGGAAGAAAACAAAGCACAGCCGCATCTGTTCCAGAATTGTAATCATCATTATACAAATAAACTAATGAATTTGATTGACTTTGAATGCAGGCCAAACTCTTGTCAGATGCAGGTGGAGGGAAAGGGGAACCTTTGAATAAAATAAGGAGGTATTGTAGGCTTTAAGAACATTTTTTTTTGGAACTAGTGTAGGCTTTAAGAACATATAAATGGCTTTACATGAAGTTCCCAATAAAGTCCTGCCATTTTAGCATAAGGAAAAGATTTGAGACCGACCAGCTTATGAGTCGTTCCTAGATCAAGTAAACTGCAATTTAGTTTGATGTTTTAGATTTGATCATTTGCCAACCACAATTTAGCTTTGATTTGATGAGATGTGCATCTGCTTTATTATTATTTTAAATTTTTAGAAACATTCCACCACACTTAAAATTCTATGAAATTTAATGGGAATCATAATGTGTCTGGGTAGGAAGAGGGAATGCAATTACTTAGAGCAGACAAATTAGGAGTCATATGGTGAGAAGAAAACAAAATCAAATATCCATGTATTGGGTGATACACAGGAAGTATGAGAACCTTGCAAACCTAAATAGGCAGTGGACATGGCAGAAACATGAGACTGATGTAAGGAAGAAGACACAAGCACAGACTTGTACATTATAGATTGTACTGTGTAATATGACACATTGCCAGGTGCTGATGAATCCCAAACCAAATAAAACCATCTAATTTGGCCTGAACTAAATAAAACAAGAATAGTCAGGTGTATACACAATTTTTTTGTCTGCAAAATAAAGATAGAAAAATAGAGTGGCAAATATAAATTTATTAATTTAAATTAATGTGATTACAATCTCTAATGAATTTTCTAATCAAAGAAAGCAATCCTCCGATTCTTCTCTTGACTCGAGGGCTTGATAGCTCGTTTCTGAATCAAATGGCAGAATCTTCTCTGAATAGTACGAAAAAGATGATGAATTTGTAGGACGTTGACTTGAGGGCTTGATTGTTTCTTTCTCAAATCAAATTTTAGAATACTCTCCAATTTAGTAAAAGAAGATAATAAATTTGACGAACTTTGACTTGAATCTCTGAGCTTCAAGCGTGATAGGCATTGATGGAGTTTCGTCACAAATAATTTCCTTGAAATTTAAGGCTTAGGCGAGGAAAGTTCTTTGGGGCTTTAAAGCTTCAATCCGATGGAGCTTTCTATCAACTTGATTTCTGTATGTAGAATGGTGTATGTAAAATTCTGGTGGAGATCACCTCTATTTATAGGTGTGGATGGAAGAAAGTCTTGATGTCTTATTTATTTAGAGATAAATACCGAAATATCACTTCAATGGTATGCCATAACTTTTATTGGCTTGACCATCTCAATGTGACAATTGGCTTAATTTGATCGGCCAAAACTTGTTTAATATTTGATTTGACGATAGTGAAACCTTAACTTGAGACTAATTAGACACATGACAATATTTGATTTGCCAATAATTATGTCAGATTACGCACTTGACATTTGTTAACAAATGTAAGTTGCTTACAACTTTGCCCTCACTTTGTGACAAACTTAGTAAGGCTCAGTAGTCCACTTCCCGCAATTATCAAGAAAAGTTAAGGTTAAAATGGTCATTTTTTCTAAAAAATTAATGGGGACAATTGCCCTTACTTGCCCTAGAATGTGTCTGCTATTGAGATCAGGTTAATGTTTGGTGGTGTCACATGTCACTTTTTGTCAACAATTTGGATGAAAGTAAGGAATCGGGCCAAATTGAGTAAAATGAGATTGTTTAAGGACTAAATTGAGCAAAAGGAAAACTTTTACTAGGCAAGGTATAATTTACTCAAAAAAATGTTCACCAGAAACCAAAATAAATGAGTTCTTAATGAGGTATATTATTTTTCTTAACATCAATGAAAAAAGAAATGATAAATATGGGATGTAAACATTGTAGAAAAACTAATACAAGAGAACCTAAACCACCAAGATAAAAATTGGAGAGATCAAATTTATTAGATTATATCTTTTGCCTTCTTTGTTTCCTTTAAAATGGAGGGATCCATCAAGGAGTTTTTGAATCCTTAAAATAAAAATAAAAAATAAAAAAAAGAAGAAAAAGAGAAGCAAAAGTAAGATTTTGTACTTGGGGGTTGTTTTATCCTTCATGGGCCCATGGTATATGTATGTTTCAATAACTTCGTATGTGGATCTTGTTTAATTTCCCAAAAACGATGTTATCCAAAACGTGCTTCATTTTTGTAAAACAGTGTACCAGTGATTTAGCAATTTTAAGAAATTTGATTTTATGGGTTGGATGGAAGTTAATCTCTAATCAACTTCATTTGAAAAAAAAAGGGTGTAGGAAGGAACACATCTAGCTATGCTTGTTATAAAATGTTAACATTTTCAAAAAAAAAAAAAATGTATATAAATAGAATGTTTTACATAAGGCAATAGTTGATCGTGTTCTTCATTAATATGGTAATTGTATGTAAATAATTATTAGAGGTAAACAGTGAAAAGGCAAATGAATGAATTAATTAAAAAATGACTAAAAAGTGAATTATTCATTATCTTACTAAGCATCCATTAATGTGTAATATACTTTCAAAAATTTTGTTCTAATTTAGAAGTTTTATTTCTAAATCATTTTCCTAAAATATATCCTATACATGACTTTAGGAATTGAGCATATCTACTTTGTTACAAAACTTACACCCAACTTCAAGTTTCAAAATGCTTAGATTTTTTTAAAGTATAGATATATAATATTAATGGCAAAACTATTTACCATATTTGCAAATCGCAATATATCCATCAACATATCTATATTTTTGAAGACCTCGATGCATCGATACAATCTATGAGACATTGTAACATTATATTAATTTTTTCAATCTATCCCAATCAATATCAATATTTTTTAAGTTGCGATACATTCTTTTTTATCTCTGTTTTGTTCCTTACCTATATATAAGTACACACACATTGGCTACTTCTGCTGCTATCTGACAATCTTCTCCTTCAAAACCCATTTGGGAGTTGGATGAGCACTTTCTGTCACCTTGTCCTATGTTATACATCAAGGTAATCAGAGGTGGGTGATAAGCTGTTTCACTCATTTCCTTGCACCAAATGACATGTACACTTTGTTCATCAGTTCTTGGAGTTACAGACACTGCAAATCGAACCCATTGGAAGACTTCTAGAATATTTCAGACTGACTGAATTGTTTTTTTTAATCCCCAGAAATGGCAGCAGTGGAAGCAGATGAGGAGGAGGATCTTCTTGCTTTTGAAAAGGTCAGCCTTACAACGTTGTCTTGCTGTTTGCCCAAAAGAAAACATGAGTTTTCCAAATATTCATTCTTTTGATATGTATGTGTGTGTGTTTGAATGTGATTGTTTTATAATTCACTTTATGGGTGTGAACCTTGTGATGTTCTTTTCACAATCATTGTGGGATTTCATTTAGGGGGTTTTAGATTAGTATACTTTTTGACTTTTTACAAAAAAATGTGAAATAGAGGTTGGGTTTGAAGTGATGTGGTAGAGAGATGATGTGACCCAAATAAGATGATTGTGACCCAAATGAAAATAGCATGTGCTATTTTAACACATGCCAAACAAGCACTTAGTTTGGATTTATCTATGGATGTCATTAGTGTATATTCCAATTTTTTCGTTGAAGCATTTCATCATAAACATATTGAGCAATGCAAGTGCCTACAAATGTTCATATTCTTTAGAATGGTGAGGTGCATATTTATTTTGATATAGAAGTTAGCTGTATAGATAAATTGTTTCAATGCTAGGGCTAATGAAGGATAACTTGTTAAATTATGTATGTTTATTAGTTAATAACATTGTTTCAGTTTGGCACTTGTTAAATTATGTATGTTTATTAGTTAATAACATTGTTTCAGTTTGGCACCCTTGGTTCACTTTATGTTCCTAGGTTCTTTGATGACAAAGTCATCTGCTTGATAGGTATATTACAATGACTTCATCATTTATGTCCCATACATGAAGCTGTAGTATATGTACAATTTTTTGTCCTTGGGTGTGGAAGGAGTGAAAGGGAAACTTTGATTGTCCATTTAATCAATTTGTGCAGCTCATGTCATGTTATCAGATTAGATGAATTGGACAAATAAATACCACTCTCTTCCCAAACAATCACACCTAACTCCGTATAACATAGATGGGGTTAGTGTTCCTAGAAAATGTTGATATCCTAGCAAATTACATTTTGGAACGCACGTTTCGAAACATGGTATACTTCTATTCCAAAATAGTAAATTTAGCTATCCAAAGCAATCTCAAAAGTTTTTTTCCAATATATTTCTTTAAGGTTTCCTTCGGAGTTAAAAAAAAAAAAAAAAAATCAAGTATAATGAACTAAATTCTACGGTGAGTGAATTTTTGACACGACAAATTGTCAAAAATAGATCATAGAATTCATAGAAATGTGTTGCTAAATGATTACTTTGGAAGAAAAAACTTGCATTTTGTTGGCTATTTAATTACTGTAGAGTAGAGGTACCTTAAATTCTTATAGTGTGAATTATACAAATCTATCCCTATCATACCACAATTTAGACGCATGTTGCATAGTGTGTTCCCTTTCCCATTCCCGTTCCTGTTCCATATACCGGAATGATCCACATTCTTGGTAACATAAGATGGGGTTAAATTAGTTAGGTTTGTTGTTAAAGGCAATATGCATCAACCTTTGTTGTCCTATGCCCTATCTATCACCACCCAAACCCACACCTACAGGTTTAGGTTGTAACCGGCCAATAATCCCGGATTACCCAGCCTCAAAGACAGAATTAACAAAAATATTTAATTAATAACGAGGCCAGACATCTCATTAAGGTTTGGTTTGGTTTGGTTTGATTTGGTTAGCTATGCATATATGGCATATCAAGACATCTCATTCAGTTAATAACTCACATCCATTCATATATAGAAAATAGTACTCAGCCAAGACCATTCACAAGATCATTATCATACAAACTCGAAAGCTTATATACAAAACATAGTCAACATGACCAACAAAAGAGAAAGGACAAAAGCCTCTTGCGTGAGGCATCCTTGGCTGACTCCTCAAAACTTGGTATCCTTTCACAAGTTCACTAGGGCTATGGTTCCACATCTCGTTGCTCCTCTACATGCTCCTCTACATACATACATATATATATATATATATATATATGGAGTGAGCTAACACTTAGTGAATAACGTCAGAGTAAAGAGGTTATATGAATGAGTTCTTTATATGATAGTAAATCACAAGATAACCTCATTACATAGCAGAATGACCTCAGGTCCATTACAAAGCTGAACGACCTTGGGTCCACAGCAGAACGACCTCGGGTCCATAGTAGAACGACCTTGGGTCCAATACAACTTTATAAAACGGCCTCTGGCCCAACACATAAATGGTCTCAAGCCCAACACATAAACGGCCTCAAACCCAACACATAGCAAAATGACCTTAGGTCCAACAAATATTTATATTACAGATAACATACCGAGTAGACAAATAGAAGGCTCATTCATACTTTCAAATCGTAAGTGCAGAAAACTTACCACATTGGTATAGTCAGAAAATAGAATAGGATAAAATATCTTTACTAAGATATTACTCACCTCGAGTAGGTTAATGTTCTTCCACAACGTTCAAACCTACACATTTCACATATACACACATTGGAACACATTGTTCGAATCAATAATTCATCTTCTCTTTCTAATTCAATCATTCATACTGGTTCTCACTTATTAGTTCCTTATTGAGTCACAAATCATGCCTAGAAATGTTCCAGAGAAGATGAGAACGAAGATATGAACACAAAAGGACTTGTCAAAATATGTTGAAACAGGGGTCTTTGCTCGAGTCAACTATTGGTTGCTCGAGCGGTCACAGAGGTGTACAAAAATACTGATGGGTCTGATTTGCGCTCGAGCTAACATTTGGTCGCTCGAGCAGTCCAACAATGCAAAGGGTTTGCTCGAGCGCACACTTGGTTGCTTAAGCCATCCGTAAAGACTGTAAAGGTATTGGGAGCTCGTCAAGTTTGCTCGAGTGCACATTTGGCCGCTCGAGCGGTCTGCAGATTTTCTGGGTTTTCCAGAATAGAATTTGAGCTCCAAAAATGCAATTTCAAGGCCTTGGGTCACGTATGGCTTGTTCAAAAACACAGTTACTTTGGAAAACATGTATACATGACCCCTCAAAAATTATTTGCTCAAAATTACTTTAAATCCACCAAAATTGAACCCAAAAACTCATGCATGTAAGTTTTTTCCAAGTTCTTTTCTCATAACTCATGAGTTTAACAAACTTGAGCTCAAAAGCTCCATGCATGTACAAAATCTTTTTCCAAAACATGAATTTGAGAGTTAACACATGATGGATGAAACATGCAAGTACAATATAACTCATAATTTCAACATGGATGCTAGAATTCAAACTCAACATGACAAAACTCAACCTATACTTGCATGCATGTAAAGCTTCTTCATCTCTTGACTTTAATTAACAAAAGATTACATATAATCCATGAACACAACTCTAAAACATATTATCTTCAAGAATTGAGAGGTAAACTCTTACCTAGAGCCTTCAAACACACAAATTCTAGCACAATGTTGACCAATTCAAGCTATATCTTCAAATTCTCCTTCAATCTCTACACTTTCTCTCTCTAGATGAGAGCTCACTCTCTCTCTAAAAGTGAAGTCTTAGATTTTTGCACTCAAGAATGAAGAGAATTGAGCTCAAATGAGCATAAGGCTCATATTTATAGTTGGAGTGGCTTAATGCAATAATTAGAACATTAGATCAATTAACCACAACTTAATTAATCAATCTAAATTAATTTTTAATCAAACTTGTCATAAGGTTCTAAAAATTCCAATTAGTCTATTCATGTACTCAATTTTGGTTTCTGACGCCATTGAGGCCTTCAATTTCAGATTCAGAGCAAAAATCACAACAGATAATTTTCAAATCAAATAGATATACTCAAATTAATTACATGGTATATATCATAATTAATAATTAATACATACTTGAATAAATATAATCATGATATGGATGTTGGGGTTGTTACACTATCATTCAAGGCTATTTTGGCTTCAATTTGAGAACTGCAATGAATGCCTTTTACAACTAACAGCACAAGACCCCACATTTTTTCCTAGTGAGTTTGATTAATCATAGCGTTCTTTCAAGAACTTCGTTTGATTCTTATCAATCTCACTTTTATTTGGTAATTTGGTTTAATTGCAATGCAATGGGTTAAGTTGAATAGCCATGAGAATGTTATTAGCTCTTTTAGATTCTGCTGTTCAAAATCCTCATTTTTCTCTTATTTGATTCATCATTCATCATTTTTATATTTTAAGTCATATTTCAGTGTTCTCCTTTCCATGGTAATCAGAAATTTCTCGTTGTCAATGTAATCGTGGTAACTTTTTCCACCAATACGTTTCTATGCCCTAATTATTTAGTTTTTATGATGGTGATTTGTTCTGGTGGTTCCTTGGCTTTTTGTAGGTATTCCTGGTTTGCGACTGTAGTCAGATACATCCTTAAAAATTTGTTGTTTTCCTGATGTGCTGTTCCGCTGTGCCAGCTAGCCAGTAGCTATTTCCGATCTTTACCCTATTAACTGACATCCTGAGCTGTTGAATTCATGCAGAAGAATCTTTCACCATTACAACAGGTGTCCATGCTATCGACGGAAATTTCTAGAAAGTAAAGCTGTTGTCACTTACATCATGATATATACTTGTAGTTCTGGTTAATAAAAACTTGTGAGCTCAATCTCTCCCTTCGAGTTCTCTTACCAATTTTTCACTTGTCAATTAGACCTTTTCAAACAGATCCATACCAGAGGATGAGCACTAACGGGACAAGCAGTAGCTCCTCATGGACTAGAGAGCAGGATAAGGCATTTGAGAATGCCCTCGCAATATTTTCTGAGGAATCCGGTGATCGATGGGAGAAAGTTGCAGCAATGGTCCCCGGGAAAACAGTTGAGGAGATCAAACACCATTATGAGATTTTAGTCGAAGACATCAATGCAATTGAGTCGGATCTTGTCCCTTTGCCTCACTATAAGGATTCTGCGAGTCGTGCAGGTGATTTTGGTGTTGGTGAAGAGGGGAGCCAATTTGGGCAAATGCAAAGTGATTCTCGCCATGGAGGGAAGTCATCAAGATCAGATCAGGAACGGCGAAGGGGAATAGCTTGGACAGAAGAGGAACATAGGTAAGGTTCTAGTCATATGTTGTGCTAATTTTCTAGAATATATTCTTAAAGAGCTTTTTGTCAAGCTATGTTGGCTTTTGGTAACTCAAATACCTTCTGATTTTTTAGTCCCCATAGTTTTGATGAAATGATTTTTCTCTTCCTATTGAAGTTCTTGCACGCGAACCACTGAATTTTGAATGATTTTCCTTGTTTAAAACCTCTTGTTTTTTGATTGTTAAATAAGTTGACATCATAAAAATCAAAGGTCAAGGAATCATTTTCTAGCATATAATCGAAATCTTTGCATGCTGTATGTATATGACAAATTGGGTGTTACAATTTGACTTTAACTGATTACTGCTCTGGTTTAATTGGATATCCTGACTTCATCATATGTTAGCTAATGTGACAGCAATTAAAGAAGGTTGCTAAAATTAGAGAACCAAGTAAAGTACTTGCCTACTTGGCTTCAGTGTAATAGAATAAGTGCTGGTTTCAAAAGGCTCAGATATTACTTCTCACTACTTTTTGAAGGGCTTATTTTGATACTAATTTAACCTCCCTTTTTTTGCCATTTTTGGTGCAAGGAGGGAATTGTTGACAAAAAAAATTAATTTTTACTACTACTGATGATGTAATTGACATACGTGGTGACAGTGAGTTACATTTCTCCACCTCATAACATAAACATTGATGTGGCTTAAAAATAAATATTTTTGGTTGCTTTAGGATTGAAAGATGGTTAAAAGTTTTGGGCAAGTATTAAAACCTTTAAATCTATGTTCCTTTTCCCAACCATCCCTATATATTATACAGCATAACCAAACCTGAAGACTTTATAGATGAGCTGAAAATATGAAAGTCCTTGCTTTTAATTGGTATCGAAGGCAGAGGATCACACTAACAGATCTTTTCTAAAAAAATTCCTTCCAGTCAATTGTTTAATAGTATCGCCCTTCCATTATAGTGGTGGCAAACATATCTAAAGTCTATAGTTTGATTTTTGTTTGTTTGTTTTGTGTCAAGGTAACTAAAGCAACAACAAGTCTTGCGTTTAGTTAAATTAAATGATGAAGTGAGTTTAATTGAAGCTTTTATGACTTTGCTTATATAGAAGTTAAGTTACTGCATCTGTCCTAAGGAAGAAGGCTAATGGGACTAAAACAGTGCATATAATGTTTCTCTTCTTTAGTTTTAGAACAACTCAACTCAACTCAAACAGCCTAGTCTATACTACTTAAGTTAACAACACAACTTCTTCTGCTATTCCCAAGTCTCTGTACACCAGCACGGTCTCTTTCTCAATAAGACTGGCTTGAGGCATTAACATCCGCAGGGGCGACAAACCGAGCAAAATCTTTGTCCTTAGCCACCAAATCACAAGACCCCAAAGTGTCGCGTTGCATTGCTAAAGACTTCACCATACCTAAGCCCTACCTCTTTGACTTAGGTATTGGAGAAATAGTGTGCTATAACCACCATGGAGATGAAACTTGCGTGGTATGATCACCACAGCATCTAAGATCAAGTTTACCACTTGAGTCACGTGGTTTAATTGCTGCAGTACCTCATGCCTGCGCAGCATGAACGCCCTGTTTTTGGGGTTAGGGCACATCTTCTCAAGTATTCTACCCAAGCACAGTTCAGTTGCCATTCTGATGTGTAAAGTACACATCATCATCCGTTTGCAAACCACTTGAAAACGTCAGAGAAATATCCACAGTTCTCAAGGTAAATCATCTGATGGTCACTACAATCCTTTGAGTTCTGCTAAGCTTCTGTATGGCCATTAGTACTCAGTTTTTTTATTTTTATTTTGTGGGTGTGTGTGTGTGGCAATAAACTGTTATACTTTAGTAGGGTCTTGCATCCCTGTTCACTAGCTAGAAGAATCTGATAATGACCTTTTCCTTTTGAATTTTCTCCCAGTATTTCCATATATTCTTTTGGTAGAGTTTTGGGTGATATATACATTCTTATAGATAAATCAATTGTGCTATTGCAATACTGATGTTCCTATTATTGTTACTATATTTGCAAGTCCCTACAGATGTTCTTATGGAATCTTTATTAATTACCAGTATGAAAAATGTGAAATTTATCAGATGACGCGAATTCTAAAATAAAAAACAGTTGATCCACATGATAGCTGGGACAACATCTCTATTTGTATTGGTAGAGTTCTCACATTATTCACTTGGGTTTTGGGATTCTTGCAATTGTTAGGTAGTCTATGTTACAAATTACAATGCATAATACATCACAGATAAAACTACAGTTGACTTGAAATTAGATGGTTTACTACCAGTTTTATGTTCTTTCTGTGCAAGATAGGTTATTTCTTCTCGGCTTGGAGAAGTATGGAAAAGGTGATTGGAAGGGCATATCCCGGAATTTTGTGGTATCTAGAACACCTACGCAAGTGGCGAGCCATGCACAGAAATATTTCATTCGCCAAAGTTCTGCAAACAGAGAAAGGAGGCGGACAAGCATTCATGACATAACCAGTGTCTGTGGAGGAGACACATCATCAACTCCACAAGGGCAAATCATGGGGCAAGTGGATGGAGTTGCTACTATGGCGAAACCAACACTTAGTGATCCTCATCTTATTTCAGCTGTTGGCGTTCCAGTGGATCACCCTTCCTTGGCGGAGATGTTGTCTGATGTCAGAGCACCAACCCCAGGATCACTCGTTTCTGGGACCTCAAAGGACATGCCTCCAATGACTTATCTGCAACCTCATTCATCAGATCAGAAGTGAGAGCTTGTTTGATTTCATCTTAAGCAGGTTTATCTTAGTATCAGTGGTGTGTTTGTCTTTAGTTATTTTATCTGGTCTAAGTACTCGAAAAAGGAGTTGTATGAGAGTAGCGTAAACCAGGTAGAGTTGTACATTTTCTAAATCCCTTTTAAACGGCCGTTGAGCTTTGTTCATGTTTTGCTGAGATTGTGTCATAATTTGCAAGTCTCTTATTTTCTCTAGTTTCGAAAGTTGCATTTAAGAGTATATATAATCATGAGAGCATGTTTTCTGTGGTTGGTTTGTTCAAGAATGCATGGTGTGTGCTAACAGGTTTTGGTTGGGCAAGTGATTCTGTGTGTTCAAATATAAGCATGTTTGAGCATCATTGGTAAGTTGATTCTCTCTGTTTAGATATAAGCATGCTTTAAATTTATTTATTTATTTATATGTTGTTGTTGTACTTAAATTGAGAAAGAACTTTGCTTTCTGGATTTTGGTAGGCTCTTCTTTCCTTGGTCTCACATTCTTTGAACTTTTAGCTAGGCTCTTATAAAAACCTGTTTCAATTGCTGGATATTATTAGTATACATGTTTTTCATTAAGCTTGTTTAGTTTAGATTAGCAATATATATATATATATATATATTAGAAATAAGGGTTTTGCTTATCCCAACATGTGATGACCAAGTTGTTGACTATTTAACCGAATAGAGAAAACGTTATGAAAATAGTGAGTATTTTTTTTATTTATACACTTTTTCACTAAATTAATTTTTGAAATTTTTTTAGAAACAGAATTAGAATAAAATACTTTTCATTAATGTCATTCAAAAAGTGATTTAAATAGGTTAATGCTATATGAATAGAATTTTTGGATATAAATTTTATATAAAATGATTTTATAATCATTCATTATTATTGTATTTGTGGTTTATAATTATGCAAATATTATTTCTACATAATTATAAATGAGTTCCATGTATTAAAATTTTAGTTTTTGAATTGTTTTTCATTTCCCATTTGAACATGTTGTCCCGATCAAATACGCTCTTCTCTTTCATCCATTGAGACAATTGAAAGCACAAAAACTTAAAATATAATATGCCACAATGCAGTATCATTTCTAGCTCGCAACAAAACATGTTAATAATGCATAGCGCAAGGCAGACACCTCTCCCTCAATATATAATGCCTCATAGAAAGGAACTAATTATTAGCCTCTTAAACTAAAGTTAAAAAAAGGAAGCTACACACATAAAATAGACACTTTTGTACTAGGTACTCCAAACAAACCATGACTCTTCTCTTTGAATCCTGAAATATACCAAACTTTGGTATATATATAATAATAAAAAAGATTCAAAAAGAGGCAGAGAGAGAGAGAAAAGGCTTTATAACTGCATAATCCCCCATTTCAGCAGTCCACACTAGATTTTCCATCTATGGAAGATCATCAGAGGATCCATCCGGCACGTGATGCCGAGGCACCGCAAAAACCTATGGCTCTGCTCATGCCAAATGGCTCTTCCAAGTCTGATAAAGGCAATCCAGCTGAATACCCACCATTCCACCGTACCATTCCGGTGATGTACTCAAAACCACCAAAAAGGAGAAGCTGTTGTTTCAAGTGCTTTTGCTGGACAACAAGTCTCCTGATACTCCTAATCGTCATCATTGCCATTGTCACCGCTTTCATCTACGTCGTCTTCCAACCAGAGATACCAAAATACTCCGTTGACAGCATGCGAATAACTCAATTCAATCTCAACAACGACACGAGCTTGTCTGCGGTGTTAAATGTGAACTTCACTGCTACAAATCCCAACAAGAAGATTGGCATATACTATGAGCATGGTAGCCATATAAGCATGTGGTACACAGACACACAACTTTGCCAGGGTTTTTTGCCTAAGTTCTACCAGAGTCACCAGAATGTGACAGTGCTCGACGTGGCTTTGACAGGGCAAATGCAGAATGCAACTGATCTGCTGCACTCGATGCAGGAGCAGCAGCAGAGTGGAAGCATTCCGTTGAATCTGAGGGTGAAAGTGCCAGTGAGGATCAACCTTGGGTCATTGAAGCTGATGAAATGGAAGTTCTTGGTCAGGTGCAACCTTGTGGTGGACAGCTTAGCTACTGATAATGTCATTAAAATTAAGAGTAGTAGGTGCAAGTTTAGGTTAAGGCTCTAATTTACTTAATTTTACGCTTTTCCTAGATATCATTATCGTTATAACTTTCTATAATTCGATTAATTTGTAAAATTGTTATTAAAACAAGTGGAGGATTATAATTAATTTCTTTCATCCACCTTATAATTATTTGATGCATGAATAATGAATAAATTTTTAGCTCCTATATGATTCATTTATTCAGAATTCAATTCTACTAGCATGTTTTGATTTCATGAAGATATTGTTATGTCAAAAGTTCGCTTAAAATGGCCAACTTCTTGAGTCCATGCTCATGGCAGGGATAACTTTTTGCATTAATACCAGATGACAGACCGTCAAGCTTTTCTGTGATGGCTGGAGATGGACACTGACATACTATATACATACCAGTCCTAAACTATTAGACACTGTCATTGGCTAATAATACATTATATATTTAATTCTCTCTTCTTCTGTTTTTGGGACATACAATAACTTCAATCATAGTATGCTACTTGGGGATGAAAAGAGAGCCCAACCTGATGAGCACCAATATCTAGGCCCTACCACCGGGCCATATATAGTTACTCTCGAGCAACCGTACTACCATAAGGGCAACATGCTAACAAATATGCAAACATCTTCATTCATTTCATAGCAATCTTATTTTTGTTAACTTGCATTCCTCAATGCATGTTTTCGCAGCTGTTACAAGCTTGGGTTGAGAGAAATAAGTTCATGCAATTTTTCTAGGGCGTCACTCTTAAAACTGCCAATGATGCTACAATTCGAGTAACACAGCTGGTGCAGTCATTAAAGCTCCTGGCCATTGGGTCAAGCCATGATCACCAACTTGGGATCGAGTCCAAGGAACCCCTTCCCCACTCCCTTGAAGGGGAAAAGAAGAAAGAGCCATGCAGTCTATTCTACACCTTTTGCATTGTCTAACAAATAATCAACACCAAACTCTATGTTCTCAATAATTTCTAGGTCATTTTCTTCCTAATTATTTTTCTTTCACTTTAAATGGAATAGGAATTTTAAGTTGGTTCCTAGCAGAATTAGAAGTTTCAGTGCATCCATGGATGAAAATAATCTAAAACACGCATATTGTATCAACTACTAGTCTACAACATATTTAAACTACCCTATTGTAAATATACTTCAAGTTTCAGGTGGACACAATCAAGTTGGGTTTGGGGGAGAAAAAATAACAAACTCAGATATCTATCAGGCCAGGTTGGAGAGCATCCTGGTGTTCATTAGGCTAGGCTATCAAGAACAGGAATCCCGTGAAGCTTTCTTTTTAACACCATGAACATTCCATGGTGTTTACATTCCACAATGCTACCCAGGGATCTCACCCCACACCTATACAGCCTTCTGCACAGAGCCCAAATAAATATGGAGAGAGAGAGCAAGCACACACACACACCAACAACTATTCCATAGTTTAGCTAATCAAAGTTTGTGTGAACATGATATCTGCAAAATGTGCTAGATTCCTGCCCCCCCCCCCCCCCCCCCCCAAAAAAAAAAAAAAAAAAAATTTCCTTAGCTCATTAAACCAAAAATAAAGCAAAAGATAAGAAACAAATAGGACATTAATCTAATGGTATAGAGTCATCCAATATTTGTAACCACTAACCAGTGCAACACATATTACCGTTTCTTAGTATCTTAAAAGATATTCCAATCATTTTACTCATTAAAATCCAGTTCAAGCATATTCACCCTTACAACACTCAATAAAGGCATGCTCATACCATGCTGCTCATCAATGGATAACAGGCTTTAGTGGATGAGCTCTTAGTTTGGACAAATCTAGGCTGGCATCCAACTCTTCATCTAGTTCCCCCACAATGCTTCTGCAAACAGAGAAAGGTAAGAACAGAGAAATTCAGTTATGCAAAAAAGAAAATAAATGTACTGATTAACATCTAAGTAACAAAGTGAATTATAAAACACCCCATACATGTTGTCACCCCGAATAATGTATAGGCCTAACACAAGTTGTTGGACACCTTCCTGCAAATCAGAGTAAAGGTCAGCACTGATAAATGCAATTGAATTTGTGAATAAATTGCAGGATGTTAAAATTAAAAATGGAAACAAAAAAAGAAGAAGAAAAAGATAGAATACATCATTTTTAACGTCTACTTGTAAAGAGGCGGGAGAGGATAATAAACTTCAATGATTGTACAACTGAACAGCCAGTGAAATATGCAGAACAGCATAAAGAAAATGGTCGAGTAAACTTCACTTGCCACTATCGTAACTCACTCTATTACCAATTATAACCCCCCAACCCAAGGGGAACACAACGACCCAAAAATAGCTAATAAAATAAGAAGCACAAATATAGATATGGGACATAGATACAACAGGGACATGGAAATTTTCAAAAAAATCAGGACACAGGACAACAGGGACATTGGCAATACATAAATATATATTTTTATATGCATAATTGAAGATAACCATTACTTCGTTTTTAAAACAAACACATACACATACACATTTATATATTATTATATCAAAATAGAAAGGAATCGTTGTCACCTAATGACAAAGTGTGAACAGTTCTAATATCTATGCTAGAAAACTCTATCATAAATCATAAACAAATTAAGAGTTTCAAAATTTTAAAAATCTAAAGGATGGGGGATTGATAGATAAAATCCGTATATATATATATATATATATTTTAAATTTTACTATTGGATCCCAAGTTATTTTCTACAAACTTGGAATGTTTTTAGTTCCTGAGCAGGACACATGTGTTCCAAAGAGTCTGAACCCTGTCTGCTTCTTAAAAGTAAAATATAATACAACATATTTGGATGTGTGTCTAGCAAATGTTAGGATTGCCCACAAGTGTTGGTGTCCGACACAAACACAGACAGAACCTTCCTAAAGTGTTTGTGCTTCTTAAGTAAATAAGTAGAAACACAAAACAAACACAATACAATGAAAGAAAAAAAAAATGTCTCCCAATGAGGCAAGCATCATAAGGAATCACAAAGCCCAAGATCCACATCAAACTGATCTAGGAGAACCCAAGATTTCTAACTTTTTGGTTTTTTTTATTATATCATTGGATCTCAATTTACTTTCTATAAACTAGCAATGTGTTTAGTGTGTATAAATGATAGTGATGTGTGTTCCCGAGTGTCCAAACTGTGTACAGTTCTTCAAATTTTTAATTTATTTTTAATAAAGAATTGGATATATTTTGACATTTCTCTAACAGGTGTTAGGAGTGTCCAACAAGAGAAAAAAAGATTTCCAAATGACCAAATAAAAAGAGAAAATTTTGTACAATTCAATTCTAGTCTCAATAAAAAGTATAAAAAATAAATTGAAATAAATTTGGAATTACACTATGACACAGAAAGAGAACAACAATTCATGAACATATGCATGATGCTTTCTACTTGAACTGATTCAAACCTTGGTGGAGTAAACACGTTCATGAGATTCATCAAGAATTATATTTGTTGCTTGGTCAAAACCTTTTAGAACTCCCTGAAGAAAAAACAGTAACAGTCAGTACAACAATTAATTATTTTACGAAATTTATGAGGCTCAAACTATGACCTCACCACTATGTTGCGCCCATCATTTGTGATGACTGAAATTGTTTCTATAAAAAAAGCAACAAAATTAAAATTAGGTCAAACAATTGCTTATTCTGCAAACAAAATTATGTATTTGGGACAAAGTCAACATCATTCAGGCCACACATAATCAAAAATTGCCAGACTACACGCGCTCTTTTTTTTTGTTTTTTTTGGAGAGAAAAAAGGAACATATATTAGAACAGGTTCAAGGATTGCATACGATCTACAAGAGATTCAAGACCAGTCTCGCTTGACATTTTGCGAACTCAACAAATACTAGCTGAATTCTTTCACAGATTGATGGTCACAACTTCACAAAAACTGCAGCAAAAGAAAAGAAATCAAATTACATTTTTAAGAAATTTGGTATATGGTACAAGTAGAAAATTTTAGCATGATGAAACACAAAAATAAATAAACAAATAAATCAATAAACAGTAACTAATAATTTTTTTATTTTTTATTTTTTTCATCTCTGTCACAGTGATAATTCACTTCTTTGCTTATTCATGCATTTGCATATAGCCTAATTTACCTTTATGCAAAGTCATCCCCTCGACCAAAACAATTTATAGATATTTTCTATTAAGGTCAAGTTTGGGAACTTGTAAAAAAGTTAAAAAGTCAAAAAATTATTCAAACAATTAAAAAGTTAACACTATTCACCAAAAGTCAATAATTACGGCTACACAACTCCCGATTCGAATTTTTCCCTACAAATCAATTTTTATAATTTTTTATTACACATTTTTCCATAAAAAGTCAAAAGTTAACCCAAACATCGATATTTTCATCCTTACTTTTTTAGCTAAAAAAACAAAAAGTACACTTATTTAGGACACCCCAAACAACCCCTTGGGAAGTCGAAATAGTGGGATAAATTTAATCCCAATCAAGCATAAACAAAAAGGGTTAAAACCCATTTATTGACAGGGAATTCATGACACAATTCAGTTGATATACTCTACTAAAATCTGCAATAAACCTGCACGAACTCACAACAAAGAAAGTTCAAGAAAAACAAGGAGCTGAAAAAAAAAATTTGTCGGAACCCAAATGACAATAACAATATATCAATTTACTAGTGACAGATATAATTAAATTTAAGGATAAAAATGATTGAGAAATGTGACTCAGCCTATTGATACATAACTATTTTGAGTTAGGTTTAGGAATTTTATCGAATACTTGGCGTGTCAATGAAAGAAAAGTGTGCACTTCTGAAGTACGAGTGTGGAGTGCGATGAAAATTGTGAAAGGAGATGAGTGAGAGAAGATCAGATTATGCAAACACACCCACCTTGTACAGAGAGAAGAACAACTTGAAGAAGACAGTCGCCGCTTTGGGGGTTTCAAGTCGATGATTTTGGCGCTATGGCTCTTGTTTCGGAACTGCATTAGGCATTCGCAAATTTTCTATTTACACCACCTAAACCTTCTACACCCATTTTAAAAAAATTGGGTAAGTTACACTGAGATCCCCTGAGTTTTTGTTTGATACAAATTCTTTCACACATTTAAAAAATTATATTTATTTCTTATTAGTTAAAATAATATATTTATCTCTTAATCTTTATATATATAAAATAATAAAATAATATCGATATTTTGTTTATATCATTTTAAGAGAAATAACAATTATTTTTTTTGATTTAACTTGCACAAAAAATTAAATTTTTTACTTTTTAGGTTTTTTAATTTTTGCGGACTTTTTTTTAAAAATATTTTAAGTAATTTTTATTTTTATTTTTTAAATATACCTAATCTAGATATACTTAAGAAGTAAATATTTTGTGATTTTTTTTTTAAATTCACTAAATACAAAAAAATATAAAAATACAAAAAATTCAGTAGTACTGCAATAAATGTGAATGACATTGTTTGGTAATATTGTATTAAATGTGGGTGCGTAGACGAGAAAGAAAAATAATGGTGGAAATAAAAATGAAAATTTTTATCGATATATAAAAATTTATACAAAAAATATCATAAAAATATTATGATAGTGATATTATTGTAAATATAAATCATATCTATGAATGTTTTGTTTTAAAGTGAAAGACCACCATTAAGCAATATCATTGTGTTTGAAAATTTTATAAAAAAATTATATTTGTATATCATCACTCAATAAAAATATGTTCAGGTGGAATTTAATGATGAAAAGTTGTAAAATATAGTTGTGATGATAGAAATAAGAAATGGTTGGAAAAAGGGCAAAATAGTTATTTAGAAAATTTTAAGGCATGATATTTGCAATCCAGTGTATAATTTATAATGAGATTATAAACCTCAGGAAGAAAAATGTAATTTTTTAAATGTGAGGGAAGATCTGTATTAAACATAAATCTCAAGGGGGTGTCAGTGTAATTTATCCTAAAAAATTTATACTGATAACTTTTTTTTTCTTTTTATTTTTCTTTTATTGGTAAAAATTATAAAACATAAAAAATATAACAAAATAAATTTTGAGTTTCTAATTTCATCAATTTAAATTTAAATTTTTTGATTTATTTCAATTTAAATTATAAAATTAATGAAAATCAAATAAAAAAATATTTTATGACATTTTCAATATACTTATATTAAATTTAATGATTAAAATATTTAATATTTAATATTTAAAACATTAAAACTTACAGTTGTTTACTGGAATGAAATAAACAGTTCTTCAAAATACATAGCTTAAAAACAATTAAAATTACAGAGATAACTATTCTTGAGGAAGGAATGCTCTCAATTTTTTTTAGCTCATTTATTCTTGAAGAGGCTCTTTGTGGAAGCCCGTCGATGTCATGAGAATCAATTAATTGTAGACTAATCACAAGTCGAAAAAAAACCAATTATGCAAAATCTGAGTCCAAAAGCAGGAAACCAATATAAGAAACTATATACAATATGTGATACATTCGAAAACGGTACCCATGATATAAAATGTGATGCGACCAAGCAGTCTATACGACGATACAAAAGCGATGAGAGACCTATAGGGGACAATAAAACACCACAAAAGGGACGGCCAAAATGTGGCTGACCACACACAAAACACAACGAAACAAAGCGAATAAACTCCGAGGAACAAACACGCGCTCTGCTCCGGTCTCAGTTCTTGGGGAACCTACACGATATATAGTGAGGACAATTAAAAGCAAGTGAGCTACATCACAGTGTAATATATATATATATGTACTTCTGATAATAGAAAATGTCCTTATTTCACGATATATCGATGCTGAAATTCAAAGATATAATACTTCCAATCATTCATCAATCAATACTTATCCGTTCTTTTCTCATGATAGGTCCAAAAGAATAGAAGCAAATAGAGACCATGATAATAAAACTCGCCATATGGGGTATAGTTCCTCGCAAGCAAGCAACAAATAGCCGCCGCAAATACCGATGCGATGCTAAGGATGCTAAAGGCTCTTAATCTGATACATACCACAAATTCGATAAACAATAAGATTGAAATAATCGATTCGATTCAATATTCAAAGAAATAAAACCATTAAAACATAAAACACATACATGTTACAAAATAAACCATTGGGACTTATCTTACTCGAGCGCGTCCCCGAAGTCAACCTAAGCAGTCGATCAAATAAACACAAAGTCAGTTAACACGGTTGGAAAGGAAATTAATTAAAAAATAAATTTGGAAAGGTGGTTAATTGTCTAATAAATCGATAAGATGCTCTAAACTTCTCCTAAGAATACTGGATGCGATGAGGATGAAAAATGCAGGATGAGTAGCAATTCGGTACAAATGAGCAGGGCTTCATTCGATTCGAGTTTCATTCGCCCGCCGCCTCATTTCAGTAGCGAGTTTCCATTCGCCCGCTGCTGGTGATGAAAAATCCTAAAACCGCTGAAAGACGCTTGGATCCCGCGAAAGGTGAAAAAAAACCGATCAAGAAAATCGCGATTCGCTTCCAGAATTCGTGACACTTTACACATCGGCCCAGACGTCCAAAGCGGGCGTCGCTCGCCGACCAAATCAGTCAAGCCAAGTTTTGATTTCAAAAGTTATCCTCTTGGGCCCATTTGATCCTTCACCGCATTTTTCACAAAGAATTTCAAAAAACTTCAACAAACACATTAAAAAACTCAATTTAAGAAATCAAGGGCTCAATTCAAAACCGTATTTAACTCAACTTCAACTTTTCGCAGAATTTTTTCAAAACAAACCACAAAACATCTTTAATCTTGCTCCGAGCTAAATTTGGCAAATGAAAAATCTTCATGGACTTAACATGAAAAATAGCTTCGTACTTGAATACCATGAATGCGCTTCGAAACCCCATAATCAAGTGAATTCAACGGCAAACAAACAACATCAACCTAAACAATTTTAAATCTAACAACATAATACCTCTCTAAGCACTCAAACTCAACAATTGACATGAATGATCACAATGAATTTCAAGACAACACAATGAGGTTCAATACCTATCAAAGTTGGTTGTCTTAGGTCAATTCTTCTCGATTTCCCTAGCGTCTGATTTAGATTTCTACTCAATAATTCTTTTCTCTCTCTCTCTCTGAATTTGATTCTCTCCAAGCAAACTCGATGGGTTTGAGGAAGAGTTTTCTCTTTTCTCTAAAGTATATGGGGTGTGTGTGTGTTGGTAAGCAATGGGTCAAACATGTTAAATAAAATGGTAATTGCAATTTTTGATTGCTTAATCTAATTTAATCTAATCCTAATCAATCCAAATAAATATATAAATAAAATATTAAAATATTTCTCACGATTACAAAACACTATAAAGTTTATAAATGACGCCAATAAAGTAAGTGCCAGTTCAAACACTAAAGCTAAGCACTTGAGATAATAATAAATCAATTAAGCAGAATGCAAATCAATAGGTTAAGTTATTCCAATAAATTTTATTTTCATTTCATCTATTAGTTTGATGATTCATCGATTTCATCGATCGTGCTCGATTCTCGATTCGGTTAATCATTATATAATTATATTCAATTTGGGTTATCCTAATCGATCGAAGTTATTCTTACTCTTTTATAATCAAAAGCGACTACTGTTAGTCTTGTGAGTGAATGATCTTGACTTAAAAGGAGCATAGGAGCACATGGGAGCTGTCTGCTGCTTTCAGTGAGTGACTAAAGTTGATGGCTGCCTTTTACTGTGTTGAATTTGTTGGTTGGATGAATCATGATGAATAAGGAATAGTAATGTTGACTTTTTGATGAATAGTAAACAGTAAAGTTGACTTTTTTCACTATTCATTGCTTGGAGGCATGTGACTGAGGGAATCAATATAGATATATATATCAGCAGCTTTTCTCAAAAGATGATTATTGATTAAAGTTGATAATTATAGGTATATAGAATCCAATGACTGAATTAAGCATATAGGTCCTGAGCATCTTGAAACTGGGACCTATAAAGATCCTGATTAGTTGAACGTTCAGAAGAGTTTGAACTGTCTGAACTGTTTTCTGAATCACTATTATCTGAATCTGACTTGGCTTGGGCCATAAGGAGACGAGCCATTTGAAAAAGCTCATCCTTGGATGACTTGGATTTAGGCTTAACCTTGGACTTGGATTTTTCTTTTGATTTGGGGTGATCAGTGATGGACTTTGCTGACTTGGACTTAAGTTTTGACTTGGATGACTTGGGTTTGGAAGAACTGAATGTTGGGCTTCCAAGATTGACTGGAGGAAGTTGGCTTCCTTGTGTTAATGGAGCAGCTGGGATCTGTTGAGCTTTAACCATAGTAGGAGTTGGAACATGTATGTTGATTGGGAATTCAGTTTGAACAATTTCAATGATGCGCAAAATTTTGAAATTATCCCACCATTTAACCATGTGTTGACGGTAAATAACATCATCAGAAATACCATATTGCCATTTGAATATCCAAGGGATTTTGTATTTGGATATAAAAATAAGTAATGGAGGAAATTTCCTTTGCTGAAGAGTGAATGAGAAAACAGTGGAGAAATAATTGACTTGTTTCGTAATTATAGATGGGAAGATTTCTGAAATGGCGCCATATTGAATCCACCATTGTAGAAACCAGGTAGGTAACTCGGATTTGAACTTTTGATCAAATTGAAGAAACCAAGAGTGACTGTTTGACTCATTTTGATACAAGTGGACTTTGAACCAAGCATCAATGTAATCATAGTAACTGTATTGAATTGAATTGAATGACCAGGCAAATCTCGCAGTTGGTAAGGAGAATCCCAATCGACTAGAGAAACAAAGTTGTGAATATATAGTGAATGGTACACAATTTTACTTGTGTAAGTACGGTCATAAATAGGTTTAATCACAATTGACTGATGGTTAAACAGGATGTCTTTATAGAAAGTAATTTTTTTTTTTTTATGAAGAGGAATAAAATGTCATCCAAGAGAGAAATAAGATTTAACCAGATCATGAACAGTATGACTCTTTGGGTGACTAGGTTCTTTGAAAAAGAGATTAGTAGTGGTGGATTTTACATAATCAGATCGGGCTGATTTAATAGGATTAGGAGGGTATGGAGTAACTGCTTTGACTAGATGAAACAAAAGGATCAGTAGCCAAAACAAATGTATAACTAGGTTGAGGAATGTTACCAAGAATTTGGTAACGGTTAACCAATTCAGCAGGATGATATTTGGTGACTAGCTCCAAAAGAAGAGGAACAAAAGGTTGACTAGAAGGCACAAGAGCCTTACTGGATGGTCGCAAAGGTCATTGATGAGACATCTGTAAAATAGGTGATTGTAAATCAGCATCCACTGAAGATATCTAATTGGTCAGTATGAGAATGCAAACAGTTAAGATAATGTGCAAGTTGTTGTCTTTGAGCTTTAATACGATGGTATCGAATGTATTGAGCACGTTTAATGGGTGAATGGGTTGATTTGAGAAAGACAAGGCGAGAAGCAGTATGTTTGACTAAGGTTTTATAGTGTTTAATCAGGTGTTTATGAGAAGGAATAGAGGGAATTGGCATGATGTAACTCACTATCCACCCTATAAAAATTCTCTAGTAAGAAAATCAGGAATAGAATTTTGACAACCAGGTATATATTCAATGTCAAAATCAAAAATACTTAAAATAGATTGCCAACGAGCAAAAATTTGCTTACCAACAAGATTTTGAATATCTTTTTCTAAAACATATTTAGCAGATTTGTAATCAATACGAAGTAAAATTTTTTGATTTAAAATATCATCTTGAAATTTACTAATACATAAAACAGTAGATAAAATTTCTTATTTAATAGTACTATAATTCTTTTGTGCTTTATTCCAGACACCAGAATGAAATCGAACAATTTGTTCAGATGACTAAAGAGTGATTTTTTGGAGAAGGATGCCACCATAACCAATATCAGATGCATCGGTTTGAATAATTTTAAAGGGATTTTCAGTAGGAATACCAAGATAAGGAAGAGACTTGGCATATTATTTGACTTGTTTAACAATAGCAGTATGAGTAGGAGACCAAGGGAAGGATTGTCTTTTAACCGATCAAATAAGGGTTGACAAGTTTTCCTAAGGTCTTTATAAAATTCAGCAATATAATTAAGGGATCCTAGAAAACGTTGTAACTGGGTTTTTTCGAAAATTTCATCAGGAAGTTTAAAAGCAAATTCAATAGAGCGACTAATAGGAAGAATTGTATTCTGGTAAATATTATATCTTAAAAATTTGACTTTAGTTTGGAACAATTTAATCTTAGGAGCAGATATGACTAGACCATAACTTTTAATAGTATAGAAGAAACCGGTAAGATGTTTCCAATGTTTACTAATTGATTTTGAAAAAATAAGAATATCATCTATATAAACTATGGAAAAATGACTAAATGGATTGAAAATATCATTCATTATATTTTAAAACTCACTAGGTGCATTTTTTAGTCCAAAAGGCATAACATTCCATTCATAATGACCAAAGGGTGTAGTAAAAGCAGTTTTATATCTATCTTTTATGATGAATTTGAATTTGTCAAAAATCACTTTTTAAATCAAATTTATTAAAAATAACAGCTTGACTAAGTCTTTTGATTAAGTCTTTTTTATTAGGAATTGGATAGCGAATCCATTCTAAAACTTTATTTAATGGTTTATAATTAATAACTAAGCGAGGGACACCTCGTTCTAATTCAACATTTTTATTTACATAAAAAGCAAGACAAAACCATGGTGATTTACTGGGACTAATAATTCTATTTTTTAATAATTCATTGATTTCTTTTTTGCACATTTCAACTAATTCATGATTCATTTGAATAGGTCGGGATTTAGTAGGGATTTGTCGTTCATTAAATTTTGTAATATATGGTAATGTAACTACAAATTTTTTCCTATGCCAGAAGGCAGTGGGTAAAGTAGAACAAACAGTTGTTTTTAGTTTTAATTTAAATTCTTCAATTTGAGATATAATAACATGATCAGTTAATTAATGTTTAATTCTTTTATAATTGACTTCTTCTTTAAGAAAACGTAACTGATGAGTTAATCGATTAATAGATTGAGAAATAGAATAGTCTTTTAATTGATTTAATTCTAAAATTTCAGGTGGAAATAAAAATTTAAAAGTAACAATTTGATCAAAAACTTGAGTAGTTATTCCTTCACTAGATGTAGTAAGTGGATATAATAAAAATATAAATAGTGTTCCTAAAATAACTTTATCAGTCATATTTCTAACTAAAACAAATGATGTTTTAAAACAAACATTATCTTGACATATATGAACTTTAGGTAATTTATATTTAATATGCATTTTACTACCATTAGCAGAAGTTAACTGTTCACTAGTTTTCTCATAATATTTTGTAGGAAGTAAACCTTCTTTAATACAATTAAGATCAACACCAGTATCAATTAAAGTAATAATATTTAATTCAAAATCATTAATAATTAATTTGACTTTTGAATACCATTTTTGAATATGGATTTTATTGATAAGATTTAATCTATTAGATTCAAGATTATGGGATTGATATGATCTATTATCAAACAAAAGATTATCCGGGTTAGTATGTTCAGATTCATCGAGAGTTTTATCATCTTTTTCTTGGAAATTATCTAAACTTTGATTGAGTTTTAATGTAATAATTTTATCTTCTAAAGCTCTATCTTTACTTTGTAAATCTTTAATAGTTTGTTTTATTTGATAAATTTCACATTGTAAATCTTGTAATGTAACTTCTTTTTGTTTATTTTTAAATCTTTCTAAAGTTTTAGATAAGCTAATAATGGGTTTATCATGCTTTGGTTTATGATCCTTTGTTAGTAAGTAAAGATTTTAATTTGTCAAGTATACTTTTGTTTTTGTAACAACCTCATTATTGATTCTTAGTATAACCCTTTGAATTATATCACGATTCTTGATAAACCGACTGTTAATGACTGATAATTGAACTGATTAAAATCTAAATACGAACCGATTAAATCAAGCTGAAGCCTGAATAAGTTTACATCTTGAATTGCATGTTTTATCATTGATTGTTTGACTACTGTTTAAATGTATGTGTTTAAATTGTTAATTGAAGGCCTTATCGTGACGATTTAGAAACCGTTTGATGTGTTATGATCGTAGAATATTTATGATTTTATGGTATTTTTATCGAAAATTGATTAGGAATGATTAAACTAGATTAAAATGAGTTAATTGCCAAGTTCAACTTAATTACTAAATTGCCACCTTAGTGGACCTTTTGTTTAAACAATTATAATGAGCCTTATTACATGTTGAGCATCATTTCATCAGCCCTTGGTCTTGTCCATGCGAGCCGAAATTACTTAGAGAGAGAGTGAGAGAGGTTAGATTCATCTTGTCCTTGATGATTGGTTTGGTGACTTGAAGATTGAAGTGTATGTGCATGAATTGAGCTTGCTAGACTTGAATTTAGACTCTAGGTAAGAGAAATCTATGTTCTTCTTGTGGTTTTGAGTCTTATCTTACATGATTCTTGCTCATTTGTAGAATTAAACCATGATTGAGCTCATATAGGTTGATTCAAGATAGAATTCATGCATGCATGTAGAGATTAGTGAATTTGGAGTTGAATTCATGCTTGAATGATACATGCATGTCCATGCTTTCATTATAGTTCATGATTTTAGAATGTTTTCCAACTATTGAGCTCTCTAGAGCAAGATTTGAAGATTAAATTGGGTTTGAAGCTCATGCATTGCATGTTTTAAACTTGTTCTTGAAAATGGTTTGAAATTGGCTTCAATTGATCAACCCTTGGCCCTTGCATGTACAAAATAGCTTTTGAAACTTGTAATACATTGAGTTTAAAGTGTTTTTCGAATTTGGGGCCAAGGGGATGAGTTTTGAGTGTTTGAATGCTTGGTCCGACTTGGGGAGACAAATCTGAAATTCAGTTTTGCTTCCTCGCTCGGCGAGCCTGCGATTTAGCTTCAAGCTCGGCGGGCATCAGCGTGGTATCGCGTAAAATTTAACATCGATACTTTTCTTTGTTTCATCAGACCGCTCGGCGAAGGTAGGCTCGCTCGGCGAACCATTTTTTTGGTAGCTTCGCTCGGCGGTATCGGCGGCGCATCGCGAAGAAATTGAGCATCGATATTTTCTTTGTTTCATCAGAGCGCTCGAGCGAAGGATTGTTCGCTCGAGCGAAGACTTTGATTTTGAAATCTCGCTCGAGCGAAGGAAGGCTCGCTCGAGCGAGACCCTGTTTTGACAAACTTTTGAAAGTGCCTTCAGCTGTATTTTTGCGTCCTCATCGCATCCTAGGCATTCTTAGGCCTAGTTTAAGACATCTTAATGAGGATTTAAGCATAGAACCACACCGAGGAAATTTAGGGATTTAATTATCATCCTTTCCATTGTAAACTTAGTGTGTGTTCTATTACATTTCTTGTTTAGGGTTGGCTTCTGAGGGCGCTCTCTAGCTATTGATAGCCCAATCCTTTGTGTAACAGATGTGTAAAGATATGTTCAAATGGTTATCTTTTGAATCTTGTTTCGAAGCATTTCTTGAGCGATGTTATTCTTGAATGAATGTATGTCCTATTTCTGAAGCTGTATTGTGGCATCCTTAGCACCCATTGTTATTGGTATTCTGAGCTCTGTCGGTTTCCTTGTGGAACCATCTTGATTGATAGCCATCATTCTTGTTGGTCTGTTAAGACTCGGTCCTTTTGGACCAGCTGTTTATAGGCTATTGGATGTACCACATATATTTGTTTGGTGAAATCTTGTAAGGCGAACTCTTGTTTAAATGGTGATTTCATTCTTTGTAGGACATTCATTCATAACCTCTTTCGCTTATTGTTATTCTGGGCTTTAGCTCCTTTGTTTATATATATATGTAGGTTCTCGGCCGAACGAGCTAGGAGGCGTGGGATTGGTCCCCGATTTTGTCACCAATTTATGTGCCTCCTTTGTGAGGTTCGAGGCGCCATGTCATGGCTTGGGGTGTTTTGTGTCCCCACTAGTCTCCTCTTGTTTTGTATTGTTGCACGTTCTTTGTATAGATTTAGTTTGCTTTATGTCGAGGATTAAGTCCGTCTTGAATGTTTGTCTTGATTGTATATCTTGTCTTGGTTTGAATGCATATATGTATGAAAAATGTTTTTGGCATCTGATTTTCACATTTCAATGGACACTAGTTATATCTTGTATTGGCTTCACTGAATACGAACTTCTGTTCTCTTGTATTCTTGTTACGTAGGCCTTGGTAATCTCGGATTCTTGGCGATTCTGATCTTGAACCCATAGGGCGGGTTTGGGTCGTGTGAGTGGTATCGAGCGATACTTAACCACGAGTTATACCGACACACGTGTCCAAATGAGCTATAGGGTGTCCTAGAAAAGTGATTAGGGCATCTCATGAATTTGAAAAGTGTGTGCTTTTGGTATGAATACATGATAAAATGTTAAAGCTGTTTAATTGAATTTGTTTATAATGATAACCGTATAATTGCTTATAGTGAAATGGATAATGCAAATGGCTGAAGCATCATCCTCTGAGGCAGAATGGCGGTGGAACAAATGATGGGCGGTAATTGAAAGCTGGACCGACAATGAGAACCAACCGCCACCTCCTCCTCCTCGGTGCAGCGAAGCGAATGCACCAAATGTACAAAATGTGAATGTTAATGAGATGGATATTATTACCTTGACTCGAGAAATTGACAAAATGAAACCGCGAATCCTTTCGGGGAGGCTTAGAACAGATTAAAAGGTGAAGCTTGGGTTCTCGGCGAAAAGTTGTTTGAAGTGTTTAGTGCTCGAAGCACACAAGGTATTATTAGCCACCTTTACCTGCGGGAAGAAGCTAGAAGGTGGTGGATGTTGACCGGGATGCAAACCTTGTAATGACTTGGGCTCGATTCAAGAGTCCTTCTTTGAAAAATATTTTCCTCGGTCATCCGGAATGAAAAAGTGGTGAGTTTGAGCAATGCGGACAGGGGCAAATTGTCGATTGCGAGTATGAAGCTATTTACCGAACTTGCTAGGTATGCACCACATATGGTGGATCCGATTACAAAAGGCGAGGAGATTTGAAGGCGGCCTCAATCTTTGCTATCTGAGGATCGGATAAGTGTTGAAAATGCCAACTTATGTAGGTGTTCTCGTAGGGCTTTGATGGCGAGGTAAATATTATAGCGGTGAAACAATCGAAGCAGAGCAAGTGAGTGGCAAGGAAAAAGCGGGGTTTCAAATTTAAGAAAGGCAAGCATAACCCAACCAACAAGAAAGCGAGAATCTGAGGTCGACGACTAGCCCGACCAAGGGAGTGAGTTTACTCCACCGTGCTCTACATGTGGCAACAAGCACAAGGGAGTTTGCTATCGGGTTTTGGAGCTTGTTTGAGATGTGGCAAAGTGGGCCTGAGTTAAAGCGCCCTTGACTCCACCGGCTAGTGGTAAAAATTGCACCAAGCGGCGACATCAAATGTAGCAAAGCCTAACCCCAAAACTACAGGAAAGAGCCTATGAGGCGGTAGTATTTGCCCTAATCAGGAGGCGTTGAAATCTTGAGACCGTTGTGTCGGTATCCTCTCTATTTGTGCTCAAAATGCATATGTATTGATTGATTAAGGTCTACACATTCTTATGTGTCACATGCTTTTCGTAAATTGAATAGACCCTTAGAACCCATGAATTACTTGTTAGTGTATCATCACTGTTGGGGATCTATGACATGTGCATATATGTATCACCTTGTGAGATTATTGTTGGGGATATGCATCTGTTTATTGATTTGCTACCGTTGAATATAGATCATTTTGATGTGATATTGGGGATGGATTAGCTCTGAAATATCATGCTACTATAGGCGTGTAACAAAACAAGTAGTTTTTAAATCACGGGTTTGCGGAATTTGTGTTCTTGGGGTGGAGTAGTACCTCCTCCATACGATTTCTTCTGTAAAATTTGTCAAATTGATTAGAAAGGGGTGTAAGGGATATCGTGTTCTGTCTTGTTGTATCTGCTCTTGATAATGTTAAAAGCGATGTGAATTGCATTCCTATAGTTAGAAATTCGGATGTATTTCGGATGATCTACGAGGATTTGATTGACGGGGAGATTGAGTTCTTGTTGGCGTAATCTGGGTACCGGTAGTTATCTAAAGCTCCTCTGAGAATGGCTCCAACCGAAGAAAGAAGGCGAAGGTACAATTGCGAGGCTGTTAGACAAGAAGTTTATCGGGCCGATGCTTCACCGTGGGGTGCACTGTTTTGTTTGTGAAAAAGAAAGAGCGGCTCATTGAGGCGTGTATTGACTATCGTGAACAAGGTAATCGTAAAGAATAAATACCCATTCTGCGTATTGATGACTTATTTGATCGATTCTGAGGTGCACAAGTGTTTTCAAGATTGATCTTAGATCGGGGTATCACCAAGAAAGTCAAACGGAAGACATTGATAAAGCGCTTTGAGAACAAGGTATGGCCATTATGAATTTCTAGTTATGCCATTAGTCACGAATGCCCAGTTTGCATTATGGACCTTATGAGCGAATTTTTAAACCATACCTTGTGATTTTATTGTGGTATTTATTGATGACATATTGATTTATTCTAAAAGTGTTGAAGACCATGAACATCATCTAAGGTTAGCCTTGCAAACCTTAAGAGAACAGCTGTATGCTAAATTGTCTAAGTGTGAGTTTTGGCTTGACCATGTGATGTTTTGGGACATGTTGTTAGCAAAGATGGAATTACTGTTGATCCACAGAAAATTGAAGCTGTAGTGGACTGGCCTAGACCGACAAATGTGACTGAAGTCCGAAGCTTTTTGGGATTGGCTGGATATTACAGAAGATTTGACAAAGATTTTTCCAAAATTGCCTTACCTTGACTCGATTGACACGAGAAAGGGTATCATTTGGTGGGTGACCCGGCGGAATCAACATTTCAAGAATTGAAAACCGGACTTGTATTGCACGATTACGACCTTACCTTGAATGCGGATGGTTATCTTGTGTTTAGTGATGCTTCTCATAAAGGTTTAGGGTGTGTTTTAATGCGAGAATGGGAGAGTTATTGCTTATGCTTCGGCAGTTGAGACCACATGAAAAGAACTACCCAACACATGATTTAGAGCTTCTTGATAGTTTTCGCGTTGAAAATTTGGCGTCACTATTTGTATGGGCGACATGTGAAGTGTATCTTGACCACAAGAGCACTGAAGTACTTTTCACTCGAGAAGAATTGAATATGAGGCAGCGGAGATGGCTTGAGGCGATCAAAGACTATGACCTCTGATTACGTATCATCAGGAAAAGCCAACAGATTCTTAGATGCTTTGAAAATCGATTGCCAACTTAGCTGTTCTTGTTGAATGAGAAAGAGTTGCTTCTTGATCTGGAAAAGTCGAAATTGAAATCGTTTTGAAGGAACAAGGTGGAACCTTATTGCTATTTACGCTCAACCGGCCTTGATTGAGGAAATTAAAGAAAAACAACAAGCTGGATGATTACTTGAAGAAGGTTCTTGAAGAAAGGATTCAAAAGCAAGAGGGGTTCAAATTTGAGAACAATGTCTTGAAATTCCAAGGCAATTGTGTGTACCAAATGACCTTGAATTGAAAAGAAGAGTTACGCAAGAAGGCCACGATTAAAGTTCTCTATTCACCCGGGGAATCTGAAAATGTACCAAGATTTGAAACAACATTTACGGTGGCGAGGAATGAAGAAGGAGATCGCCGACTTTGTGTCTAAGTGTCTCCATTGTCAGCAGTCAAAATTGAACATCAACGACCTTGGGATTCTGCAACCCTTACCCGTACGAGAATGGAAATGGGAGCATATCACGATGGATTTTATCGTTGGATTACCTCGCTCGGAAAGGTATGGACTCTATTTGGGTTATTGTTGATGGTGACTAAATCTGCACACTTCCTACTGTCAAGACAATCTATAATGCTTGGATAAATTGGTACATTATCTATATTGATGAAATTGTGAGATTGCGAATTACTGTTTCTATTGTTTGACGAGGATTGAAGTTTACATCGAGGTTACTGGCGAGCCTCTGATTGCATTAGTCTTGAATTGAAATTTGAGTAGTGCCTATCATCCTCGAACGGATGGACGGTCGAAAGGACCATCAAACTCTAGAGGACCTCGAGAATGTGTGTCTTTGGACTTTCGAGGAAATTGGGAAAGTCATTTGGTTGGTGAATTCGCCTACAACAACTACCATTCGAGTATTGGAATGGCCTTCGAGGCATTGTATGGCGAAAATGTAGATCTCAATCTATTGGCGAAGTTGGAGATGGGCCGTTCTTGGGCGAAATTGTTTATGAAACAACCGAAAAGGTAAAAGCGTCTGACAAAGAAAGCGCCTGAGTAAAGAGAAGAGTTATCACGAGATGTCGAGAAGGCGGGATAGAGAGTATGAAGTGGGTGATCACGTTTTTGTGAAAGTGACACCAATGAAAGGCGGACTTCGTTTTGGAGTCAAAGGCAAGTTAAGCGCAAAGGTATGTCGGACCGTGTCAGTTATTGAGAAAATCAATCGGTGGCGTATCAAGTTGCGCTCCCTCACGAAATGGAGCATATGCATAACGTCTTCCACATTTCGATGTTGAGAGACTATCTTCGTGAGTGATCCGTTTCATGTGATCGAGCCTACGTGTCGTGTTGAGTGATGACTACACTTACGAGCGGCCTATCTGATTATAAATCGGCGGATCAAGCGAGAACAAGGAAATTCCACTAGTGAAAGTTGGTGGCGAGAACCATGGTGGTGTGTATGCCACAGGAAAGGAAGATGACATGGCTAGGCGATATCCGGATTTGTTCGTGAACCTGTTTTCTTCGGTGAAGGTAACTTCGAGTTTAGAGGACTAAACTCCTTATAAGGAGGAGGCTGTAACAACCCTCGTATTGATTCAAGTATAACCAGAATTATATCTTGATTCTTGATAAACGGATTGTTAATGGTGATAATTGAACTGATTAAAATCTTTAGACCGATTGAAATCAGCTGGCGAATAAGTTTACATCTTGAATTGCATGTTTTATCTGTTGATTGTTTGACTACTGTTTAAATGTATGTGTTTAAAGCTGTTAATTGAAGGCCTTATCGTGACGATTTAGAAACCGTTTGATGTGTTATGATCGGTAGAATATTTATGATTTTATGGTATTTTTATCGAAAATTGATTAGGAATGATTAAACTAGATTAAAATGAGTTAATTGCCAAGTTCAACTTAATTACTAAATTGCCACCTTAGTGGACCTTTTGTTTAAACAATTATAATGAGCCTTATTACATGTTGAGCATCATTTCATCAGCCCTTGTTCTTGACCCTAGCGAAATTACTTAGAGAGTGAGAGAGGTTAGATTCATCTTGTTCTTGATGATTAGTTTGGTGACTTGAAGATTGAAGTGTATGTGCATGAATTGAGCTTGCTAGACTTGAATTTAGACTCTAGGTAAGAGAAATCTATGTTCTTCTTGTGGTTTTGAGTCTTATCTTACATGATTCTTGCTCATTTGTAGAATTAAACCATGATTGAGCTCATATAGGTTGATTCAAGATAGAATTCATGCATGCATGTAGAGATTAGTGAATTTGGAGTTGAATTCATGCTTGAATGATACATGCATGTCCATGCTTTCATTATAGTTCATGATTTTAGAATGTTTTCCAACTATTGAGCTCTCTAGAGCAAGATTTGAAGATTAAATTGGGTTTGAAGCTCATGCATTGCATGTTTTAAACTTGTTCTTGAAAATGGTTTGAAATTGGCTTCAATTGATCAACCCTTGGCCCTTGCATGTACAAAATAGCTTTTGAAACTTGTAATACATTGAGTTTAAAGTGTTTTTCGAATTTGGGGCCAAGAGGTTGAGATGTGAGTGTTTGAATGCTTGGTTCGAGCTTGGCAGACAAATCTGGAAATTCAGATTTTGCTTCCTCGCTTCGGCGAACCTGCGATTTTAAGCTCGCTCGGCGGGCATCAGCGTGGTATCGCGTAAAATTTAACATCGATACTTTTCTTTGTTTCATCGAACCGCTCGGCGAAGGTAGGCTCGCTCGGCGAACCCTTTTGGTAGCTCGCTCGGCGAGCATCGGCGAGCATCGGGCGAAGAAATTGAGCATCGATATTTTCTTTGTTTCATCAGAGCGCTCGAGCGAAGGATTGTTCGCTCGAGCGAAGACTTTGATTTTGAATTCTCGCTCGAGCGAAGGAAGGCTCGCTCGAGCGAGACCCCTGTTTTCAGCAAACTTTTGAAAGTGCCTTCCAACTGTATTTTTGGATCCTCATCGCATCCTTGGCATTCTTTGGCCTAGTTTAAGACATCTTAATGAGGGTTTAAGCATAGAACCACACAGGAAATTTAGGGATTTAATTATCATCCTTTCCATTTGTAAACTTAGTGTGTGTTCTATGCATTTCTTGTTTAGGGTTGGCTTCTGGGGGCGCTCTAGCTATTGATAGCCCAATCCTTTGTGAGTAGAGATGTGTAAAGATATGTTCAAATGGTTATCTTTTGAATCTTTTCTGCACCAGTGTTTCTTGAGCTGATGTTATTCTTGAATGAATGTATGTCCTATTTCTGGCTGTATTGTGGCATCCTTAGCACCCATTGTTATTGGTATTCTGAGCTCTGTCGGTTTCCTTGTGGAACCATCTTGATTGATAGCCATCATTCTTGTTGGAGTCTGTTAAGACTCGGTCCTTTTGGACCAAGCTGTTTATAGGCTATTGGATGTACCACATATTTGTTTGGTGAAATCTTGTAAGATGAACTCTTGTTTAAATGGTGATTTCATTCTTTGTAAGGACATTCATTCATAACCTCTTTACGCTTATTGTTATTCCTTTGGGCTTTAGCTCCTTTGTTTATATATATATGTAGGTTCTCGGTAGAACGAGCTAGGGCGTGGGATTGGTCCCCGATTTTGTCGGCCGGCCTATGTGCCTCCTTTGTGAGGTTCAGGCGCCATGTCATGGCTTGGGGTGTTTTGTGTGTCCCCACTAGTCTCCTCTTGTTTTGTATTGTTGCACGTTCTTTGTATAATTTGTTTCTTTGCATATGTCGAGGATTAAGTCCGTCTTGAATGTTTGTCTTGATTGTATATCTTGTCTTGGTTTGAATGCATATATGTATGAAAAATGTTTTTGGCATCTGATTTTCACAGCTCAATGGACACTAGTTATATCTTGTATTGGCTTACCCCCGAACTTCTGTTCTCTTGTATTCTTGTTACGTAGGCCTTGGTAATCTCGGATTCTTGGCGATTCTGATCTTGAACCCATAGGGGGGTTTGGAGTCGTGTTTTAGCAGTTTTAATAGGGATCTTCTAATCGACCAATTAATTCAATAAGGACAGTTTCTTCTTGATTTTGTTTAGTAAGGATAGTGATTTGTTTAACTGGTTTGCAACAAATATCATTACATCCTAATTCAATGTTATTAGCAGAATCATCACTAGTGAATGGTATTCAGATGAGGTATTAGGATTATCAGAATAAGAATTATTATCAGATTGGTTTAATTGAAAGATTTCAAATAATTGATGTTCGGATTCATCATTAATTTGGAGTTGATTAACTTTATCTTTCAATTTTTGTTTTTCTTTACATTTATTAGAATAATGACCTTTTTTATCACAGTTATAACAAATAATATCTTTATTAGATTTAGATTTTGGATGAGATTTTTTATAATATTTCTTTTTGGGTTTAGTATAGAATTTATCATTTGATTTTGAAGGTGAATAATTCTTTTTATACTTACGAGAATATTTGTAAGATGATTTATGTTTATGGTACTTATGTTTTTTACGATGAAAAGGGGCAATAAGAGGTAAGCCATATTGTTCATAGAAATTACTTAATTCGTATTTAGTCTTATGTTTATCTTTAGTAGCTTTTTGACTAAATTTTAAGTCAATACACATTCTTAGGCCTTCTTTTTGAATAGTACTAATAATGTCACCATAAGTTAAATTATCATATTCAATAACACCTGTAGGTTGACTAAGAACATCTTTAATTTTATTAGCAAAAAGACTAGGTAAGCCATTAATGAATTTTTCTTTCCAAAAAGATTTAGTACAATTTTCTCTTTACATAACTCTAGAGGTAAAGACATCTTTATACCATCGAAAATTACTTAAGGTTCGACAAGTGAGATTACTAAGTTGATCATGTATGCGAGAATAGAAATTAGTAGGTGTTCCTATAAAATGGCGAACTATGGTGTAGATTAATGTATTTGTATCATCAGGTTTATAATAGCCAGTAGTTTCATCAAAGATAGGTAAATCATTTTCATCTTTTTGACTTGCATGTAAAATAGATTCTCTTTGATCTTCAATTAGATATTTTTCCCACCAAGATTTGAGCATACCAGTAAAGCCAAAAGTAATTAAGGAAACAATTTCAGGTTGAGTATAATCATGGTAGTTACTAAGCTAACTATTTGCAATCATAGATAAATGATTTAATTTTTGAAGCATTTGATGTTCACTGAGACCATCAATATTCCATTCGTATAATTTTTTAGCAAATACAGAAAATTGATTACTAAGATTAGTTTCTTCATATTGGAGATCAAGGGGAGTAGGTCTTGAATACCATTTTTTTGTGAGCATTGTAGGATTAGGTTTAGGATAATGAAGTTTATTCAAAGTAGTTGATTGAAATTGTTGAGCTAAATTATTAATTTCATTATTAGTTGTGTCAGGGTCTGAATGAATAGAAACAGATTCAAGAGTAGGATGTTGGTTTAATACAGTAAGACCTTTCTTAGTAGATTGAGAAACTTTTTCAGAGATAGTTAATTTAGTAAATAATTGTTGATGGGTTGTTGAACACACCAAAATTAAATACTAAACTATACCAAATTCAATTAGAATAATGGCAAGTCCAGGTATCGATCCACATAGACTGTTGTGAAATTAAACTAATTTAATTGTTAAATTCCTAAATTAATTTTGATAAAAAGTTTGATTGTTCATAGCCTAAATTAATAACAAATAAATTAAACTAAGGAATTAAATTATCAATAATAAATGAAATTGGGTTTACTGAATTGGGGAAAAAACTAGGGCAAAGAGTCCACCACTAGCCACGTAATTAGGGTTTCCAATTGAAATCAATTATGCTATGGTTTGAACGGATTAATGCTTCGCAACTACAAGCTCAAAGCATTTAACAAGAAGATCATCACATTCAATATACGAGCATGAACCATCTCAAGTAATACGAATCGTTCACTCTAAACTAAGGTAGTGATATGACTCGTTCCTCGTAGCATGGTTCGTCTCATACCTTGAATGTGAAGGAATAGAAAACTCATGTATGGATAACATTCAACAATCACAGAAAGTCAAATATTCGAAGAAATAATGAAAAATATATAAAAGAAACTTCTAATTCACCATACAAATGTTCAAACCTTTACATAATTAAAAATAAAAAAGAAAACAAAATAATTACATGGTTAGGGTTTTATCAAAACCCTAGAAAATGAGACTAGCCACTTATGGAGGAGTGGAAGGAGGTAGATGGAGAAGAAACCACCATGGGAGACATCCTTGAAGCTTTTTGTTTCTTTCCTTCCAAACCCTAGCCTCTCCCTTTAGGTCAAAACAAGTTCAGAATCTGAAAAAGCCTTTTCCTTTTCTTTTTATACTTCTACTCACTTCCAAATAGGTTTAAAACGTCGGTTTGACTTTCCTAGAAAAAGTCAACACACGTGCAAAAAAGTCAACGCACGTCCAAATTCTGTCTTTTTGCCCATTTTATGCTCCGACGATGTACAACCTGATTGACACTCAACACACATAAAGTATACAGTTTGACCAGTAAGTGAAGTTAAGAGATTCTAATTAAAGGCCTCAATGATGTACATTTTGGCCTTAATCAATTGTTCAATGGCTTTGATAGTAGAATTATCTTGGGTGACTAAACTATTACGTTTAAAACGGTTACTAGGTAAATTAAGCAATGGTTGGTCTAAGGATTGTTTAGTAAATGTATTGTTAGCCGAATAATCATCTAAATTGGTTTCTATTTTATCTAATTGTTTACCAATTGTTTTTAGACATTGATTAGTATAATTATTTTGTTCAATAACTTTTTTGATTTTAGAATTGTGCGGGTAACTTAAAATGAGAAATTTGGGACTTCGGAGCCATGACAATCAATAATTATAGCAGATAAAGGAGGATGGCTACAACTAATAGTAGTAGTAGGAGAAGTTTTCCATTTATGTTTTGTAACGGTTTTTTATAATGGTCTTCTAAATATTCAAAGAAAGGAATTTCAATTTTATGTTTAATCATAAATTTGTACCATTGACGAGTAATTTTAGATTGTTGAGTCAAATCATATTTGGTGCGATATGCATAACGTTTATGTCACGACCCAAACCCACCCCTATGGGTTTAGTAATGTAGGCGATGTCCGATATTACGAAGGCTTATATGATGTCTGATAAAACAAAATGCAGGGCATGGCGGAAGCCATTACAGTAATAAAATAATGTCCATTGAGCTGTGACAGTCTGTATGCAAAAAGACTTTTTATACATATAAACATTAAGTACAGAACAGTTATGCACAATATTTACAATCATTCATACAGGGACTTAATCCCTACTAACAGTACAGTATGGTGCTGCCAGTCTATGTAGTATTACAAAATAGTGCAGAGATAAACGGGGAAATAAAAACACCCCTAAGCCTTAGCTTGGCAGGCTCGGAACCTCGTAGTGAGGCACATTGGTTGGCTTGACTAAATTGGAGTTTACCCCGACACCTCTAGCTTTGATCCGGTGCCTGTACACTTACATATATATATGAGCAGTGAGCTAAAGCCTAATGAATAACATAAAGCATAAAGGGGTTTAGAATGAATGTCCTTACAGTAGTGAAAACAGTTCATTTCAATCAGTATTTCAATTGTTCAGTACAATCAGTCATATGTGGTACATCTATTAGCATAACGACAAGATGGCGATGAGTCTTAAAGATCGAACAGTAATGATGGCCATCAATCAGTAAACAGTAGTGGTCCCACGAGGGAACCGACAGAGATCTCTGTAATAGTAACAGTAAATAATAGGTGCTAAGGATGCCACAATACAGTTTAGAATATATGACATACATTCATTCAATAAACAATATCGATTCAAGAAATGATTCGATTCGATTGAAGATACTCATTTTGAACATATCTTTACACAATTGTTACTCACAGAGTTCTGGGCTACAGTGAACTAGAGCGTCTCTTCGGAAAGCCAACCCTATACAGTTAACAGATTGAATACACACTAAGTTTCACAGTTAGGGAAAGATAATAACTTAATTCCTAAATTTGCCTTGGTGTGTTCTATATCTATATCCTCATTAAGATGTCTTAAACTAGGCCTAAGAATGCCTAGGATGGGATGAGGACGCAAAGATGTGTTCAGAAAACATTTTCAGAATTTTCAGAAAAACAGAGTCCCGCTCGAGCGCACTATTTCCCCGCTCGAGTGGACATGCAATAAAGGTCACCGCTCGAGCGTAAACTTTCCCGCTCGAGCGGACCAAAAAGTACTGGATACTCAAAAATTACGCTCGATTGGGCGCCCGATACCCGCTCGAGCGCAAGACACAAGGTCCCGCTCGAGCACCAAAAACCCCGCTTGAGTGGACTGTAATGCAGTGCAAAGTATTGAATGCTCGAATTCCCCGCTCGAGCGCCACTTCCCGCGCTCGAGCGGGAGTGCAAAATCTGGAAAACCCATATTGCACCTTCAAGCCAAAAATCAAGTTTAAATACACTAAATTCAATCCTCTTGGGCCAAATTTCTGGAAAACACAAGTAAACTCTTAAAACAACATGTTACCAAGGTCAATTTGATAAATCAAAGCCCAAGGGTGTTTAATTAAAACTCAATTTCAAACCAATTTCATGAACAAGATTGAACATGCAACATGCATGGATTTAAACCAATTCAAAGCTTCAAATTCATGCTCTAAAGAGCCAAATCTTTCAAAATATGGTGAAACCATAGACTATTCTCAAAACATGGACATGCATGTGAAAATCTTTGAAGAACAACCTTAATAATGTGAGATATGTACATGCATGCAACAATTTAGCTATAATTCAACACTTTTGAACCAATTCATGCCTTAACTCTTTAAACTACCATGATCCATGCTAGAAGGAACTTAAACACAACAATGAGAAGGCGAATTCTTACCTAAGTCTTGAATTTAAGGCGTGGGAGCTCAATGTTGCTATCAACCTTCAATTCTACCAAAATTCAAGCCACTCTCCTAGTTGATTTCACAATTCTCTTATTTCTCTCTCTCTCTCTCTCTCTCTTCCTTGATCGGCTAGAGCTCTCAATGTGGCTGATGAAATGTGTTGGTAAGTGTATAACAAAGCCTCAAATATGGTTCATATAGTGGGCCACTAACAATGGCAAACATGTAAATAAGGCAAGCTATGCAATTGATCAATATAGGTCCAATTTAATCATACCAGATCAGTTTTCAATTAAATACACCATAAAATCATATAAATTATGACGATCATAAAACACTAATCGATCTCGGGTTCGGCCGCCGATAAGGCCTTCAATTAACAATTTAAACATGAAAATACAAACAGATAATCAAACAGGCAGCAGATAAACATGCAATTAAACAGATACAGTCAATCGATTCAGTTTCAGTTTTCAGTCAGTCAGTTCAGTATTTCAGTTGATTCATTATTTATCATAATCAGTCTCAGTTTATCAGTATTCGGTAGGAAATCGGTAATCAGTGGTGAGGGTCATTACAGTTTAGTCCTATTATCTTTAGATTTAAATTCAATATGTAATTTATCAAGATCAGAAGTAAAGAGTTTACTAATAGTCATTAATTGAGGATTTATTAGAGGTATAACTTCGAAATCAGTTTGAGTTGGAGAGTCTTGAGACTCAGTATCGTCTTCATGTAGATGTGTGTGAGTAGAATAAACAGGTTTACTAATTTGGAAAGTTGTTGAATTATCAATTCCTTTCATTTTACTATGGGAATTTTGACCAAGATGAATTTGACTATTTTTTCTGAATAATGTATTAAATATTTCATCTTCAGTTTCAACATCAGTAGGTATACTAGAAATACTATGACGAGAAGATTGAGATCGATTAAATTTAATCCTAACAGATTCGTCAATAAATTGTTGAATATCTTGACAAGTAAATTGTTGTTGATTATGTTTGTAATTTTCATTAACTGTAATCCATTGGTCGGGGAGAGTAATATTTTTCCATTCAATCATTTGAGGAATATTTATATTAGTAACATTATTGCTACTTTGGATTAGTAAGGTTTTGTTTTTAGGACTTTTATGTAAGGCTTGAACATTCAAATTGGTTTTAATACATTTGTAATGAACACGATAAATTAAAGCAATATTATGAACCTTTTCTTTCATATTTGTGAATGAGCCATGTAATTGAATATTTAGAGTTAAAGCATCTAATATATGGGGGTCTTTAAGACTAAGAGTGAAATCATGAAAACAATTAAAATGGACGGGTCCTTTGTGAAGACCAGTTTCCATCATACCCATTAAGCTATCATTATAATGAAGAAAACGAGCATCTCTTAAGCATAGTAAAACAGAATTATTTTTACCTTATTGTGTTAATGGTTTGATTCCAACCTGAATTAATCCTAAATGAATAAAATTGTGACCAGGTTTTAAATGACGTTTAATAGTATTAGTATCAAATAATTGACATGTTTCTCTAGGTTTTTCTAAAAGATAGATTTGTTCTAAAGTTTTAACATGAAGATTAACATTAAATGTATTTTGTATAAAAGTAGTTTTATAAATTTCTTTGATTAGTAAACGTGGTATATTCCAACTTAAATCAATTTTATTATTTTGTATTTCTACATCTTCTTCATTGATTACTAAACCTTGATTAGGTATAGAAGGCAAAGTTGTTGACCTAGAACTAACCGAAGAATTACTTCTAAATAATCGACTCATTTTATCTTGAAATAGTTTACAGTGAGATCAATATATTGTCTAATTTTATCATGTTTTCACATACGATGTTTTCATACATACCCAGTTCGAAGAACCCTTAAAATCCAATACTGCCTAACCAAAGGTCTTACCTAGGACTTGGGACGAAGGATGGGTGGCTAATAGCAACGTGGAAAGACACGGATATAAATTGGACAGATTAAGACGGTAAACTGTAAACAATTTCAACACAGGAGAATGAGTAGACACAGAAATAATGAGTCAGTGAGTAACAGAATACAACATATCTTGGCTTTGATACTAGAATACTAAAGTCAGATTTTTAGGATATGATATTTACCAGAATACAATTCTTTCTATTAGTCACTCTATTGAATTTGCTTCTAAATTTCCTGATGAAATTCTCGAAAAAACCGATTACGCGTTTTTAGAATCCCTTAATTATATTGCTGAATTTTATAAAGACCTTAGGAAAACTTGTCAACCATTATTTGATCGGTTAAAAGACGATCCTCCCCCTTTGTCTCCTACTCATACTGCTATTGTTAAACAAGTCAAACAATATGTCAAGTCTCTTCCTTGTCTTGGTATTCCTACTGAAAATTCCTTTAAAATTATTCAAACCGATGCCTTTGATATTGGTTATGGTGGCATCCTTCTCCAAAAAATCACTCCTTAGTTATCTGAACAAATTGTTCGATTTCATTCTAGTGTCTAGAAAGCACAAAAGAATTATAGTACTATTAAATAAGAAATTTTATCTACTGTTTTATGTATTAGTAAATTTCAAGATGATATTTTAAATCAAAAATTTTTACTTCGTGTTGATTGCAAATCTGCTAAATATGTTTTAGAAAAAGATGTTCAAAATCTTGCTAGTAAGCAAATTTTTACTCGTTGGCAATCTATTTTAAGTATTTTTTATTTTGACATTGAATATATACTTGATTGTCAAAATTCTATTCCTAATTTTCTTACCAGAGAATTTTTACAGGGTGGATAGTGAGTTACATCATGCCAATTCCCTCTATTCCTTCCCATAAACACCTGATTAAACACTATAAAACCTTATGCTTCTCGCCTTGTCTTTCTCAAATCAACCCATTTACCCATTAAACGTGCTCAATACATTCAATGCCATCGTATTAAAGCTCAAAGACAACAACTTGCACATGATCTTAACTGTTTGCATTCTCATACTGACCAATTAGATATCCTCAGTGGATGTTGATTTACAATCACCTATTTTACAGATGTCTCATCAAAGACCTTTGTGACCATCCAACAAGGCTCTTGTGCCTTCTAGTCAACCTTTTGCTCCTCCTCCTTTGGAGCTAGTCACCAAATACCATCTTGCTGAATTGGTTAACCGTTACCAAATTCTTGGTAACATTCTTCAACCTAGTTATACATCTGCTTTGGCTACTGATCCTTTTGCTTCATCTAGTCAAGCAGTTACTCCATACCCTCCTAATCCTATTAAATTAGCCCAATCTGATTATGTTAAATCCACCACTACTAATATCTTTTTCAAAGAACCTAGTCATCCAAAGAGTCATACTGTTCATGATCTGGTTAAATCTTATTTCCCTCCTGGATGACATTTTATTCCTCTCCATCCAGAAAAAACAATTACTTTCTATAAAGACATCATGTTCAACCATCAGTCAATTGTGATTAAACCCATTTATGATCGCACTTACACAAGTAAAATTGTGTACCATTTACTCTATATTCACAACTTTGTTTCTCTAGTCGATTGGGGTTCTCCTTACCAACTGCGAGATTTGCCTGGTCATTCAATTCAATTCAATACATTTACTATGATTACATTGATACTTGGTTCAAAGTCCTCTTATATCAAAATGAGTCAAACAATTACTCTTGGTTTCTTCAATTTGATCAAAAGTTCAAATCCGAGTTACCTACCTAGTTTCTGCGATGGTGGATTCAGTATGGCGCCATTTCAGAAATCTTCCCATCTGTAATTATGGAACAAGTCAATTATTTCTCCACTGTTTTTTCATTCACTACTCAGCAAAGGAAATTCCCTCAATTGCTTATTTTTATATCCAAATACAAAATTCCTTGGATATTCAAATGACAATATGGTATTTCTGATGATGTTATTTACCGTCAACACATGGTTAAATGGTGGGATAATTTCAAAAATCCACACATCATTGAAATTGTTCAAACTAAATTCCCAATCAACATATATGCTCCAACTCCTGCTATGGTTAAAGCTCAGCAGATCCCAGCTGCTCCATTAACACAAGGAAGCCAACTTCCTCCAGTCAATCTTGGAAGCCCAACATACAGTTCTTCAAAGCCCAAGTCATCCAAGTCAAAGCTTAAGTCCAAGTCAGCAAAGTCCATCACTGATCACCCCAAATCAAAAGAAAAATCCAAGTCTAAGGTTAAGCCTAAATCCAAGTCATCTAAAGATGAGCTTTTTCAAATGGCTCGTCTCCTTATGGCCCAAGCCAAGTCAGATTCGAATAATAGTGATTTAGAAAACAGTTCAGACAGTTCAAACTCTTCTGAAGGTTCAACTGATCAGGATCCTTATAGGTCCCAGTTTCAAGATGCTCAGTACCCATATGCGTAATTCAGCCATTAGATTCTATATACCTATAATTATCAACTTCAATCAATACTCGTCTTTTGAGAAAAACTGCTAATATATATATATCTATATTAATTCCCTCAGTCACATGCCTCCAAGCAATGAATAGTGAAAAAGTCAACTTTACTGTTCACTATTCATCAAAAAGTTAACATTACTATTCCTCATTCATCATGATTTATCCAACTGACAAATTCAACACAGTAAAAGGCAGCCATCAACTTTAGTCACTCACCGAAAGCAGCAGATAGCTCTCATGTGCTCCTGATACTCCTTTCAAGCCAAGATCATTCACTCACAAGACTAACAGTAGTCGCTTTTGATTATAAAAGAGCCTCTTTAGTCAAGAATAAGGTGGAGCTAAAAAAAATTGAGAGCATTTCTTCCTCAAGAATATTTATCTCTGTAATTTTAATTGTTTTTAAGCAATGTATTTTGAAGAACTACTTGCTTCATTCCAGTAAACAATTGTAAGTTTTAATGTTTTAAATATTAAGTATTTGTATTTACTGCTAATCTACACCATAGTTCGCCATTTTATAGGAACACCTACTAATATCTATTCTCGCATGCATGATCAACTTAATAATCTCACTTGTCCAACCTTAAGTGATTTTCGATGGTATAAAGATGTCTTTACCTCTAGAGTTATGTTAAGAGAAGATTGTTACCTAAATCTTTTTGGAAATATTTAATATTTTAATCATTAAATCCATTATAAAGAAATGTATTGAAAATCTTATTTGTTTTTGTCAATTTTACCTAACAAAAATATATAAATAATTTAAATTAAAAATAAATCAAAATATTAAAATTTAAATTGATCCTACCCTTCTTACTTGTTTAGTATTTTTGTTTTTGGTCTTGTATGTTGCCAGGAATCCCCTCACTCATGTAAAAATAAAAATAAAATAATACTAAAAATAAATCTTTTTTATTTAGAAGGTGTTTGGAATGATTTAAGTAAGTGTATTTTTAGGTAAATTATTTATAAGTCTTATTTGGAAGGCTTATATAAGATAGGATCCTATGACAAAACTTATAACCCAATAAGTCCTGTAGTTTTCTCGTGGACACATCTACCCCTAATCTTAGTTAATTAATAACCTGATTAATGATAATACCATATATGAAAAATTCAATGTTATCAAAAATTGTGATCATATTTATATGATTAGAAATTTGAAATTCAAAATAATCTAATTAATGGCAATACCATATATGAGAAATTCAATGTTATCATAAATTCTAATAATATTTATAAAGTTAGAAATTTGAAATTTAAAACGTAAATGTAACATCTAACATCTCAAATCCAATGTGACGTTACCATACTCAACGTGACATTTCCATATATTTCTAAAATTCAAAATAACTTGATTAATAACAAATACTATATATGAGAAATCTAATGTTATCATAGATTATGATCATATCTATATAGTTGAAAATTTGAAATTCAAAACATAAATGTAACATATAGCATCTCAAAACTAATGTGACATTTTCAACTCAACGTGACATTCTCATATGTTTCTCATCCAAAACTCAACGTAAATGTAACATATAACATCTCAAACCCACCGTAACATTTTTATATGTTTCTCATCCCAAACCTAACATGACATTCCAATATTCCACCGTTGAATTATGAATAATGTAACCTTCAAAATGTAACATGTAATATTCCAAACCCAATGTGACATTCTCATACTCCATCGTTGCTCGCATTTTAAATTTTCAATTAATAACTGTAACCCCCTAAATGTAATATGTAGGTATACTAACAGGTAGAGTTTGGGACGGGTTTATAGAAATCCGTCCCTGCCCCGTATCATATCAAGGGTGGGATAAATTAGGGGTGATGGAAGTAGGGTGGGTGCGAAATGGGGAGGTGGGTTAATTTTTTTAAGTTAAAAAATGAAAATATTAATAAAAATGATTTATAATATAGTATATTATGAATAATAATTTATACTTAATGAAAATTATATTATATAAGATAGAAAATAAAAGAATAAAAATTAATATTAAGTATAATATTTTAGTATTTTAACTTTATTATAATGAAAGATAAATAAATTATATATATTATGTGCATATAAATATATTTAATAAATATAATCAAGGTGTTTGGTTGGAATGTGGCGGAAACAAAATTCATCCCTACCCCATTTCTTAATCGGGTTCATCTTGGGTAGGAGGAAAATAACCATCCCTATATAACATCTCAAACTAAACGTGATATATAAGAGAGAGAATAAACGGACAATAATAGAACAAAATAGGGATATAATAATCCACTGGTACAATTGATTTACACAATATAGGATTTGATGGAATACATTGTTATCTAAATAGGATTTTAGACTTTATAAGAAGTTTCACATGATTTTACGCTAAACAAATTTCCATAATAGGATTTATAAATAATTTTTCCTATTTTAAATTTTTAGTAAGAAATATGTAACAAAAGAAAAAAGGTTTTTGATTGAGACCCTAGTCTCCAACCACCCCCATCACCTCTACATACACGTGGGGTTGGTCATCAGATCAAAAAAAAAAAAAAAAAAAAACAAACAAACAAACAAACAAACAAAGAGAAAAATTGACCAATCAGAGCCCACTGGGGCCTAGGGTTCACCCCTGATGGTAGGGGTGAGCATGGTCTGGATTGGACCGGATTGGGATAAAACCAAGACCAATCCGTTATCTACGGTTCTTGAAAAATTAGAACCAATCCAATTTGTTTAAATCATAGAATGAATCCGAACCAATCCATTTAAACACGGATTGGATCGGTTTAGGATCATGGATTTACATAATTAAATAACAAAAAAATATATATGACACTTTAATTTCATAAAAATATAAATATAGCACCATATTAGTTTTACAATAGCAATATGTCTTTTCATAATAGTGACATATTGTTCTAGAATTTAAACAACCATAAGAAAACTGACTCCACTATAAGTATTTAGACCATTAGAAATTAACACTAAAAACTAGCAAACAAAAGTAATCAAAGAAGATACTATGCGAGTTTAGGTTTGGATTTAAGCTTTATATGAAATAAGAGAAAATACTATGCAAAAGGGTGTATAATAAAAATATAGACTATTTGTATACGGTTCGGATCGGTTCCAATCCGGAACTGTGAGATTCAATCTGGAACCAATCCGCGAATTACAGATTTTTAATTTTTCAATCTGGAACCGAACCACGGATTCAAAAAACTAATCCAAACATATTAGATTAGACTGGATTGGATCAGATTACAGATTTCACCCAATGGGGTCCGAACCATTTTTCAAAAAAAAAAAAAAAAATACTCTTATATAAGATGCCAAACAATGCCTTAAAATAAATAAATAAATTTGTGGTCCACACTCCCTTGCTTATATTCTGTATTTAATTATTATTTTTAAAGCAAGCAAGAGCAGAAAAGAGAAGAGGAGAAATGGCCTCAGCCGCACTTTTTTCTTCTTCTTCTACTACTTCTACTCTCTCCTCCCCTAGCTGCTATTGCTTCCACCCCAATTCTACCACCTCTCCCCATTTCTCTTCCCGAAGAAACCCTAGTCCAATTACCCTCCTTTGCTTTCATCGAAACAGAGCTTTATCTAGTAAACTCAACCATGTCAAGTTCAAGCTCAATTGTGTCACTGAACGAGCCACGGACTCCGACACCCAACTCGAATCTCCGCCGCCATCGGCGTCTCCTCCTCCTCCTCCTCCTCCCTCCGCCGCGGTGTTGGTTGGGCAATTGTGGGAATGGGCAGTGCTGGTGTCGCCTTTCTTCTTTTGGGGTACGGCTATGGTGGCCATGAAGGAAGTGTTGCCTAAGACTGGTCCCTTCTTTGTCTCTTCTTTTCGCCTTATCCCCGCCGGCCTCTTATTGGTTGCTTTCGCTTCCTCTCGTGGTCGTCCTCTCCCCTCTGGACTCACTGCTTGGCTCTCCATCTCTCTCTTTGCACTTGTTGATGCCACTTGTTTTCAGGTCCCATTTCCTTTCTCCTACATATAATTACATTTTAGATACTAGCGGTGGATGCAGTCGTGATTAGGGGTGATAAACGAACCAAACTGTTCAAGTTTGATTTGTTAATCTTTTGAGCTTATTAAACTGAACGACACCGGACAGGCAATTGACTATGTTAAAATTGACTTGTTTAAGCTCAAATGAGCTAAACACAAGTCAAGCTCAGACTGTATAGTTTGTTTATCAACCCTAGTCGCGATGTGTTTGCAATTCTACATCTAAACTTTTAAACGGAATAAGGAATGAGCATTTAATGAATCCGGATTGAATTAGAAAACTCTTTAGTTACAAGATGTAGTTACCAATTTTAGGAGTATTTTGAGAATATAAAAAGCCGCATGACAAAGCTGAGAGTTTATACTTTATATAATAGAATCGATATATGGAGAATGCTATGATGTGCAAGTACACATCATATGCACCTTATCCAGAAAGCATAATTTCTCTCACAACATGTATAACTTTTATCAAAAAAAATATAACTTTTTTTTCTCACAAAATGTATAACTTCTCTCACAAAAAGAATATAACCTTAGTTATAATGACTTTTAGGTGCACATCATAACTTCAAAATTCATAGCTTTCATCACAAAAATCGTAACTTTCATCTCACAAAATATCTAACTTCTCTCACAAAAAGTATAACTTTTCCTACAATGTGCAAGTGCACATTGTAACCTCTCCCTAGATATACAGCCTATTTTATAAAGTACATTCTATAGACTATGGTCTATGCTTGAATAGATGCTTTCAGCTGGCGAAGTAATCTATTTTCACTGAGATTTTACTGATTGAACAGGGTTTTCTTGCTGAAGGATTAGAGCGGACATCAGCGGGTCTGGGCAGTGTATGTGCTGCTATTCTCCCTTGTTATAGTTTTTGGTATAAATGCAAGTGACAAACAATTAAGCTATCTTTGGGAGTCAGTTGGAGTGGGAAGATCTTTTCTATACTATACTTGTTTGGTCAACCTTTTGTTTTATCAACAAGCAAGTGTTGTTAATTTCAGGAAATTTAAAATGTTTTGTTAAGTTCTGTTAATTTAGGACTGCTTTGGTTCATGTTTTTGTGTTCATAATTTCTCAAAAGCACAAAACAAAATATGTTCGGTGTGTGTTTTTGTTTTTAATTCTTTTGAAAATTATAAGTAGGCTTTGAAATGAAAACATGAAAAAAGGTTGAGAAATGCTGCAGAGCATTCCCACTTCAAACCTTAGAAAAAAAGAAGCATGTTTAATGCATATTACGCTATAAAGCAACCTCATGATGGCAACTAGTGATTATTTGCTTCGAAAGTTAAAAGAAGGGCCCATCACAAAAGCAATCCCAAAAAGGTTGCTTTTCATGAGTTATTCATTATATATTGCAATTAAGCTTCCCTGAATGTTTCATTTACAATCATTTTATCAAAAATTGAGGAAGGTTTAATACCAAAAACAACTCTTTGGGGAGCAAAAAAGAATCTTACTAAATAATTTACATGTTTTACACATATTATATCACAACTAGTCTTTCCTAAACTCCGCATTTACAACCCATTTACTACATGTTTTTTGTTTTGGGATGGGGATAGGATGTTCTAGTTAGGATAATTTCCCTTTCTGCAAACAAAATAATCAGATAAGTTGGTTATGATTTCTATAGCTATGTTGCTGAATTATTTGACATAATAGTGCTCACTTCTCTCAAGTGATATTACTCTGTTCAATTGATATGGTAATGGGTAATAAACTGAAAAAATGACTAACAGTTGAATGAACAATTTCAGGTGATAATTGATTCACAGCCATTGACAGTGGCTGTACTTGCTGCCCTGTTATTTGGCGAATCCATCGGATTTGTTGGAGCTGCAGGCCTTGTGCTTGGTGTCATTGGTCTTCTACTTCTTGAGGTACTTTTATGAGAAAACCCTAGTGTTTTCCCTTTATTTCCTTTTAATCTGAATGTTGCATGATCTGGATTCAACTAACACATATTTACATATTGCAAAAGGTTATTGATGATGTCAATATTTAATTCCTCAATTGTAGAAGCTTCATCACTTTAATTATCCTTATTGATTTATGGATGGGGTTATTAATACATATTTTTGTTGTTAGTCAAGCATGCCTAAAGATCCAACATTTGATGTCAATCATACCTAAAGATTGAAGTAAAATAAATTAAAAATAGAATTGTCCTATGCAACCTCCCCCCTCTAGGACCTTTTTTTGTCACTTGGATTAGGTTTTATCCAGAAAATTCCATAGCTCCTCTATTGCAGCTGGGCAAACTTCCATAGCTTGAAACCCAAAATCAAGAACCCATAATACAAATTGGAAATCTTCATAAATATGATGTTGGGTGCTGGAAAAAGAACTGGTCAGCCATTACCGTTCAAATGCTGCCATTGGAGTTAATATGTATAGGATAGATTTGTCATTTAATACTTCAGTGATGATAATTTGGTCTGAAAATGTTTTTCAAGTTTCCATACATTTTATGATAATATAGTTTTAGCAAGATTTGATTTACACATATATGCACGCAGATTTGTGCATCAAGGATCTTCCTATTTTATTTTTCTATAAATGTGTACCTACCTTGGAAAATTTACTTGTAAAAGTTCTTGACTGTTATGCTTTTATTCATATATATGGTCATGAAACTTTATATGGGACTATAAGTGCATATGTTTATATGAAGGTACAAACATATGTGATTTCTCCACATTACACTTCAATTAGGGTTTTAATCTGTTGAGAAGGAATGTTCAGAAATTGAAGTTTTTAATGTAAGCAGTATTGTCTACATGCCCCAAACAAGAGTTTGAAGCAAGTCCTAATCTTAAAGTTGATCAGCATTTCTCTTTCTCTACTCTATATTCTGCTATGCTTTCAATCAAGTGGAATTTATAGATATGGTCCCCAAACCCTAAACCATGCTATCGAATAATCACCTCCTCCTCTCCCTCTCACAAGGTAACACATAGGAAGGTACCAAAACCCAATCCACCCTTCATATCACTTTTGAAGTTCAGTAATGTAATGTCTGTCTTATTGCTGCTGTTGACGATGACATATACACATTGTTGATGCTTAATTGTTTTAAGCTTCTTTTTTGTCATGGTGAATATCATCCCATAGGTACCAGCAATTTCTTTTGATGGTAGCAACTTTTCATTATGGGGCAGTGGAGAATGGTGGATGCTCCTGGCAGCTCAAAGCATGGCAGTTGGTACGGTTATGGTTCGCTGGGTTACCAAGTATTCTGACCCCATTATGGCCACAGGATGGGTGAGTTATTTATATTTTCCGTTTGTATATGCTTATCCCATTTTAAAGAATCCGTATGCCAACTACATGGGGTTGGGGTTTTACTTTGTTCAAAAAAAAAAAAAACTGCAATGGGTTGGCTTCACAAATTGTAGTTCCATTTTTTTCTCTTTATTCATACACCCCCCACCACTTTGAACTTGATTAAATTAACTTCACTTTTCTGACCTAAAAATTGTTTCTTGTATATTGGCCAACTATTATGGATGACTTTCTCATCTTATCTTCAGCTGGTGCCACCTCTAATTTTTCACAAACTATCCAGTTGAAATTTCTTATGAAATATCTATTTCTCTTATATACTTATAGTCACCCATCTTTCTTAATTCCTAATGTGTTATCATTGCACCCAAGGTTCAATGCATCTCCTAGAAAAGGAATACCATAAAATAGTAGGTTGTCATGTGATTGAGAATTGCGATCATCAGATTTGATAAACAAAAAACACTTCTATTCTATGAGCTTCTAATTTATTGTTCAGACAATTGTAGGATCACTAATTGCCGTATTGTTGTTGTAAGAACTCTGAAAAAAATGAGTGGAGGTTAGGAGTTGATGCAGATTTTCAATTTCTATTGCAGCACATGGTAATTGGTGGACTTCCCCTTGTAGTGATTTCCATTCTGAATCACGACCCTGCCCTCAATGGGAGTTTAATGGAGCTTACATCAAATGACTTTTTGGCACTGCTTTATACTTCTATATTTGGAAGTGCCATCAGCTATGGTGTGTTCTTCTACAATGCTACAAGAGGTTAGTTTCGAGTTTTCTATTGTTGTGATTGTCGTATCATGTCTTTGTATGTGATCCTCACAGTTAGAATTTTTATTTTTTAGATTCTAGCTTCTTTTTTCCTGTAATTCTTGTAACTGAAGTGTCATATTAGATTAAGTTACATTACACCTCCTTATTCTAAGTTCAAGCTTTAATTTTGAGATTGACATGAGTTTGATAATTGCATTTCAGGTAGCTTGACAAAGCTCAGCTCCCTAACCTTTTTAACTCCAATGTTCGCTTCAATTTTTGGGTAAGTTTATTCATTGAAGGATTACAAAGAGATGAGATTTCACAGTATTCAATCCTATATATTATTATCAGTTTTCTCAGTGAATGCATATTTCATACACTGCGGATGAAGTTAACTTGACCCAATATGCTCATGTTGCTCGGCAAACTGAAAAATCATATAGAATTTCAAACCAAAAATATGTGGCAGACTGTCATTACCACATGAGTTGCTTGTATTTTCAATATGTGGCAGAAAAGTCATAGAGTCCTCTCATTTTAAAAACAAAAGCCCATGAGTTGCTTGTATTTTCAAGAATGTCATTACCACATCATTTTTGTGATACAATTTGTTTAAAAAAAATTGTCTGTAGATTATTTTCTTTTTATGTTTTCATCCCCACTCTCTTTTGTGGATCTTTATGATTTTATTATTTCTAACAACAGGTTCCTCTATCTTGGTGAGACCTTCACGCCTGTGCAACTCATTGGAGCTCTTGTTACTCTTGCTGCAATATACATGGTTAATTACAAGACCAGTTTGGAATGAGTAAACAACAAAAGCAAAATGATGGGAAAGCTAATGTTGGCTCTAAACTTTCTACCCCAGGATTGCTTCCTGATTGTGTGCATAATAAATGACATCAGCGCAGCGGGATTTGAAAGGCGCTTACTACAAGTCAAATAATACGTTACTATAAGATGGTCTTGAGTCATTTTAGAATCACAGTCTCACCTCTCAAGTATGTATGTGGTGTCATTACTCAATTTGAAAGGCGCTTACTACAAGTCGAATAATACGTTACTATAAGATGGTCTTGAGTCATTTTAGAATCACAGTCTCACCTCTCAAGTATGTATGTGGTGTCATCACTCACTGATGGTCTTGAGTCCTGTGTAATACAGATGTACAGATTAAAGCCAAGTCTGTGTTCTTAAGCAGTTCTTCCATGGCAGAATTATTATTTCTGGGGAAGGGACTCAGGATAATGAAGCATTTGTGCCAGATGTGTAATGTACTGAATAAAAAATGTGAAATTTATTTGTGAAAATGCCATCAGTTTAAAATCTTTTCTTTTTGGTGCAACGCATGCCTACAGATTTATTTGAAGTTGAACCGAGCCAAATGCTCTTCTCAATTTAATAGCAAGAAAAAAGCTGGACCAACCAAACAACTCTGTCAACATAAAGTTACAGCAAAAGTTGCAAGTTTGCAACCACTGATACAATTCAACTAAAAGTTACAACTGAAAAGGTTCATCTCGTTCATTTTCAGGTTGAAACAGCTGCAAGTGGAGGCGTCGAGTGAAGACCTCTACTCGAACCAACTCGGCCTCGCCCTATTCCATTCTGCTGACGATCATCAGATTCTCTCTTCTTTTCGCTCAACTTTCTTCGTGCATCATCCGAATCACAGTGTGGCTCGGACAAAGCATGCCTCTGAAAACCCGGTGGACTCCTATTGTCCTCCCTGGTATTCGACCTTGAAGAAGTCCAGTGGTCAGTTGAATCAGCCGAATTGGGTTCCCATGAAGAAGAAGACGCCCAATGTTGTTGACCACCAACAACAAAGCTGTTGCTCCCTGAGGACTCTTGCTCTTCCACATCTCCACTATCACCTCCCACAGTACCCCTCCTCGTAGTCACATACTTGTGAAAGCTTGGTTCAGTTAGGTCATCGCTGACAAGCACTTCGGACTCCACAAAAGGGTCCTTGCTCTCTAATCTCTTCTTCCCAACTGGATTGCTCGAACTGGAGTTGAGATCGGCAACTGCTTCGAGGATGGAGCACGCCTTGGTGACGCAAGGTGGGAGAGAGATTGCTGGGGTGCCCTTTTGGTGGAAGTTTTGGATATCTTCAAGCAATAGCGCTGTATAGGAAGAGGGAGCGGGATTCAGTAGGGTGTCGGGGTTGAGGTCAAGGTCCCGCGACAGTCTCGAGGACCGGCTTCGTGTTATTGTTTGTGGTTTGAGGATTTCGGGTCCTGAGGGAACCACTGTCAATGCAACGTTGCCGGTCGTTGGTTGCAATATTTTGCCGTCATCTTTCCCCTGCTGCTGTTCGTTTGCTCTGCAACTTGAAGTTCCATACTTGTCTTTGCTAGTGTTGGTTTTGTTATCGGTCCCTTGCACTGTGACTTTGTTACTTTTCACATTCTCTTTGTTGTTTTGCTTTTGCATTGGAGCCTGCAGAAATTGAATGACAACAGTTTATTAAGGAATATTCCATTGTTGGAGACCATTCTCGCACTGGTGTAATAGAACATTGTAGGCTTTCCTAATGTAGGGGCAAGGCGTGCCGAAATTAAACTTGTTTAGCTAACGGTTTTTGAATTTTTTTTGGAAAACAACTCTTTGTAGGAAACACTACAAAGTTATTTTCAAAAACTGTTTTCCCACAAAAAATGAAAACATAGAAGATGAAAAGCACAAACAAACAAGCTCAGAATTATTCAGAAAATCAACCAACCAAACACTGTTTTTGAAACTTTTATGTGAAAGATTGAAGATCTCAGGATTTATGTATTAATTCTTCAATATTCACATGTGACACAAACCAAATACATGATTTGTGGCTTGAATTTGGATAATTGATGTAGCTTAATCCCTATAATTACACGATATGATTGTATTCTTCAGTTAAAAATGTGTACAGGCGCAATCTGCTGAACCACATAAATATGTGTTCTTTCACTTTCTTGCTTGTTTCATTTCCTTCACAAAACTGAACATTTTATTGTTTTTTTTTCCGAAAAACACATAAAAATGAAAACATAAACCACAACCAGAGAGAGATAGAGGGTCAAAGTGTACCTGAGACAGACTGTTCTTGTCAGCCTTGTCGCTGTGTAGAGGCACTTCAAATCCAACACAATTCTGATCAATCTCAGCCAATGGGTTTCTTCTATAAGGAGAATGTTCCGCCTTCCTAGAATTGCTTCTGCTGAGGGACAATGGCTGATTGGTGTGCCCATTCTGATTCTCATTGCCACCCCCCCTCCCATTCACCCTCGCAGGGGACCGAGACCGCGGTGACGCCACACTCCTACACCCCATTGCCGCCGCTTCGCCCCCTGCATTTCTCTTCACCGAAATCCTCTTAACTGGCGGAGCCTCCACTCCACCACCACCACCACCATTATTGCTCTTATCAGTGGCCGGAACAGAGACCATCTTTCCAGGCCTACCTCCACCGGCATTGGCTGATGAAGTGGTGGCGCCACTAGTTATGGGTGATTCAGATCTCCTCCCCGGAGACCGGCTCACCCTCCTCCCACCACCGCTGGCACTGCCGCCTCTTTCTCTGCTTCCCGACCTCTGCTGCTGCTGCTGTTGTTGTTGTTGTTGGTCTCTTTCTCTGCTCGGAGTCCTCCTCCGGGAAGAAGAAGAAGAAGAGGGCCTTGATTGGCGGTGGCGCTGCCGGTGGCGGTGGATTCTCTCCGCCACCGTCTCATCATCGCCGCCATCAACAACCTCATCGTCGTAGTTTTCATACTCAAAGCCATTACCTTTCTTCTTATCTTTGCTAGGAGTCTCGTGATCGAAATCATAACTCCTCTTGGAGCCAGAGTACTTCCGGTCATGGCCAGAACCGGACAAGGCGGTGGCTTTTCCGGCGGAAGAGCTGCGGCTGAGGCGGCCACACTGGATGAGAATAGCATCGACCTCTTCTTTCGTACAACTCGATGTCCTCACTACGATTCCCCCATTCGGAAATCCTCCTCCATTGCTACTAGTATTGTTGTTGTTGTTGTTACCAAGATCAGCTGATTCAGATGCAGATGTATCAGTACTGGTGGCTGTACATTGGATCTTCTGGTGAACTGGGTTGGGTTTTTCTTCGTCGGATCTTCGATCGATGTCATGGCTCTTGCGGTGTTTGATGACGAAGATCTCCTTCTTCAGAGTCTCTTCTTCTGGCTTTTTCGTGTCTATTAATTGGGGGTTAGTGTTGGTCTTGGTTTGATTTGGAGGTGGGTCTGGAAGTGCATTTTGTGAGGAACAAATGGTGGTTTTCTTGCTCAAACAACTACCCATTTTAGACAGAGAGAGAGATGGGGAATTACAGATAAGAATGGGAAATGTGTGTGTGTGAGTGAGAGAGAGAGAGAGAGAGAGAGAGAGAGATTTGAATAGAGTAGATAAGGGGAAGGAATTCAAAGACCAAGAAACCCCTGTATGTTTTAAATGTAACTTTTTGGATGAGAGAGAGAGAGACAAGAGAGAGAGATTCAAATTTTTGACAAACGGGCGGGCATGTGGCAATAGAGCCGTTAACTTATAAACCCTTTTGTTTAAACAAAAAAAAAAAAAACAAGAAATGATGTCAGTTACCAACTCCTATTGTTTACCATTATTATATTCAGGCTTCGTTTGGGAAGTTATGGTTTGGAGTTTTTGTTTTTTAAAAATAAAATAAATATTTTTAGTTATATAAAAAAAAAAATAAAAATATATCCGTATTTCGTAATTATTTTCTTCAAAAAAAAAAAAAAAAAAAAGTCAAAAAATTAAAATCCTTCGAAAACTAAGATTTTAAGCCCATGCTAAAAAAAAAAAAAAAAAAAAAAGCCAAAAGTCAATAGAGCCCAAAAGCAGTTCGAGGTAATCTTATAAAAATCAATAATTTTTTTTTTACTCTTGTCACCCTAATAAAATGATTAATTACATTGAGATACCTTTAATTATATCACTTTAACTATAAATATCATATGCATGAAAATGATACGTTTTTATAATTGGTAACTCTAAAATGTATAAATTTATAGATAATGATGTTAAAATGATATTTACATATTGTTGAGAGCATCTTAGTGTAATTAACTTTTACTAAAATGTTTTTTTTTTTTAAGATTTTAAATTTTTTTTAATGTATGACACAATCAGTTAGAATAAGAAATTTATAAAATTTATTAGTTTGTATACTATTTTTTTATATTATATATTATAATCAAGTTTTGTTAATGAATACATTAAAAATATTAGTTAACAAAATAAAAAATAATTATATATATTTTTATAATAGCTACACTTACAAAAAATTACAACAATTTCAAACTTTTTAAAGTGCTTTTTTTGACAATTCACAGAATCCGTAAGGCTTGTTTGTTAGCGATTATACACATAACTTATAACTTATTTTACTTTTGAGAGTTTGTGTCAAATTGTTTAGTACAATTTTTACTTATAACGTATTAGGCAAAAATAATTTAAATAAATTTTAAAAAACTGATTTTTCATAAGCTAAGAAAGAATACTTTTATTTTTTACTTTCTAATTATTAATTTTTAACTTGAAATAATCTTCACCAAACATTCTAACATTATTTTGGTCTTATTTTATGACCAAAAATGATTGAGACCTCATTTTTTTAGATTCCTATAATCCCTTTGGATCTTAACTATTGATGGTGTAGATCTCACACATACATAATTAGTGATTGAGATTCAAATGAGATTATGACCCTGTTTGGTAGGGCTTATTTTCAGCTTATTTCAACTTAATTTAAACTATTTTGATATGTTTGGTTCAGCTTAACAATACAGTGTATAACTTTTTATAAATTAAAAATCAACTTATTTTTTAAGTGGGGGAAGAAAAATTTACTTTATGAGTTAAAAATTAACTTATGTTCATAATTATAAGTTATAAACTATTAAACTATAAGTTATAATCATTTTCTCATAACTCTACCAAATAAGGCCTATAAGAGTCATAAAATAAAATAAAATAAATAAGGTTCAAGCACTTTTCTTTTATGACCTCGACTTCCAATCTTGAAACGATTTCGAATATCCGTGTTAACGGTCATCTTTTGGATCCACTGCATTATGCATAGAGTACTCATTTCATTTGGTTCAAATCATGATCATCAATTCACTTGCAATTATTTATTTATTTATTTGTTTATTTTTTTTTTGGTGCGCGTGTGTGTGTGTGTGTGGGGTGCAACCTTTCTTCTCTCCATTGTCCAAGTTAAGGCTCAATTAGATTGCATTTTTTGTACTAATGGCCGAATGGCAACTATGTGTTGAATTGGGCAAATGTCAAACTTTACAACTTTCGCCTTGTTTGGTTAGAGGTTATTTGGTTAAAATAATAAATAAAATAAAATGTCACATTCAATTTATAATCATTTAAGGTCAAATTTGGCATCTCTTCAAAAAGATAAAAAGTTAAAAAGTTATCACTATTCACCAAAAAAAATATTAAAAAATTAATTTTTCACACATCCATACAACTCAGCAATTATGTATGGCTGGCGTTGTATAGCCTTTGTTAAGAAAAATTGCATAGTTTAGGTATAATTTTTACACATTACTGTTCGGCCCATGGGGGCTCATCACGGGTCCCGTTTTGATAATCTGAACCGTTCAATATGTAGAACTCGTCGAGTACTATATGCTTGTAAAAAATCATCTTGATCGGATATTGATAACTACATGATCAAATCAGTTTTGTATATAAAAAAAGATGGTGTTATAATTAACGATTGAAAAAAAAAACAAATCTGATCAGATAGCTATTGATATCCGATCAACGTGATTTTTTTTAAGCATGTAGTACTCGACGAGTTCTACACATTGAACGGTTCAGATTATTAAAATGGGACCCGTGATGAGCCCCACGGGCCGAACAAAATCGTCTAGTGCAATGTCCGAAAAGTAGCTAATAATTTCTTACCATCAATTTGGCTGTGCAGATTGTATGGCTGTGGCTCACACATCTCTAATCTTCTCCTACACACTTCTTTATATAATTTTTTAATACACATTTTTTTATAAAAAGTCAAAAAATTAATTCAAACATTCATATTTTTTTCCTCAACTTTTTAATCTAAAAAGACAAAAAGTGCACTTATTTAGGACACCCCAAATAACTCCTAACTTTTTTCTCTTATGACCATCAAATGAACTACAAAAAAATCAACTATCATCCCAAACATAATTTTTTTAGTTAGATTAAAATAGTTAAAAAATCAAATTGTCAACTAAAGTAATCTATTCCAAACAGAGCCTTTGTCACTGTGAGGAAATTGAAATTGTCTATTTGTAAACTTATTAGTTACTCCTTAGTCGTATTTATTGTTACTATTATATGTTCTCTTTTAAACTTATGTATTTTGTGAAAAAATAAAATAAATAAACAACAAATAAACATGTTTCAAATAAAATCATGTTAAATTTGCCATGCACACTTTGCAGAAAATCATTCTTCAGTCGGGTTGAATGATTGATTGAAGAGGGTTTGATATCAGCATGAAGTCAAATTATGGATTCAATGTGTGATTTTATTGTAAAGTGAAATTCACTTAATTATTTATTCTAAGAAAGAAATGCTAAATGAGATTGCATGTTTAATTGTGATTTCAATTTTGCCATGTTGGCAAAGTTGCTAAGATAGTATTTATTCAGAGTCATCACTAACTTTTCTCACTCTCTAGAATCTTTTCTTTAAAATATTTTAAAAGTTTTCACATAAATCTAAAAGAATCCGAAAAGATTTAGAAAATTTTGAAAAGACAGAGACATTTGGAAGATTCTAGAACATCCTAGAAGGTTTCGGAACATTGGAGAAGTTTTGAGAAATTTAAAAAGTTTTGAAAGGTTCTAGAATATTTTAGAGAAGTATAGAAAACTCTAATATGTACTAGAGTAGTTTAGATAATTCTAAAGTACAGTGAAAACATGAGTGAATTCTAAAAAGTTTTTTATTAGTATAAATATGAGATAAGTGCATGTATTAGCACTATAAGAAATTTCACTTTTGATGATTAAAATTTTAGTTGTCAAAAGCCTTAGTTTAGTCGCCAATTACTTTTGGCGACTAATATATTTGGTCGCTAATAGTTCATCGGGGAAAACAATCGGCGAGTAAAATTTTTTTGGTAGTCACGCTATATATTTTTTACTTTTAGTGACTGAATTATTTAGTAGCCAATTGAGCATGTATGTTTGGCGATTATTTGGTAGCCAAAAGTTTTACTTTTTGAGAATTGGCAACTAAAAATTTAGTAGCCAGAAGTTTCTTTTCTACAATTGGCGACTAAAAGTTTAATAGCCAAAAGTTTCACTTTTTGACAATTGACGACTAAAATTTTAGTAGTCAAAAGCCAACCTGTGATATTTATTTAGTCGCCAAAAGGTCTCATCTAGTTTTTATAATTTATTCTGTAATATTTTTTGCGCCACTTGTAACTTGTGTATATACAAAATTATTAATCTATTCATTCATTCATTTAATTTTCAACCATTCAATAAAAATATTTCTTCACAACATGTAGCATTCAATTTTCAACCAGATACAAAACTTAACTATTAACTGTACATATCAAAGAAAATAAGAATCCATAAACATAATATAATCCAACAAATGCATATAATATGCAAACCAACAATTAAAATCCAAATTAAATAAAATCTTAATAACAAAACATATCAGGTGTATATGTTTTCTATAAACAAAAATATAATGTAAATTGCGCACATGCAAACATCATCAATCTGTCCAAAAAATATCACTGTATCCATGCCAACATCATCAATTTGTAACAAAAACATAATATCCATTAATATTTTATTGAATAACATTCGCATTTACAATTATAAAAAATGAAGAGTCTATTTCCAAACTCATATATTGTTTATTTTTTAAAAATAAATATGTAAAATATATAATTACAAATAGAGACACATATTAAATGAACAATTTAGCATCTAACCAACTACTGTCCCCATTTGTTAATAAAATACAAGGAATTCCTCCTCTAATAGTGAGATCTGGTTGGAACTTAACAAATACATGGAAATCTCTCTGGCATCCTACTAAATTTTTCATTAATTCGGTAGGGACTGTCGAGTATTTGATGTCGTCTATGACGTTGTAGACGGCGTCTTGGTCGTAGTCCTTGAAACTTATTCTGCCGGAGAAGTAATTGTGTTGTCCGAGGCTTGGCCAAAGCGGTTTTACTGTTCTTGAGGTCCTTCGAGGTAGAGGGAGATTGGATGGGCCTCTGCTCGTTCTGTTATCAGAGGAGACGGAGAGTTCTTCGTCAGTATATAAATTGATTATATTATTTTTGTGTATCCCTAATATAAGGAAATCGTCTTCCCTCCAAACGGAGAGACAGCAATTTTGACATAACTCATACTGAACGCAATTTCGACTTACAAACAAAATATTATTTTCTGCCCATTTTTTTACTTCTTCATTTAAGAAAGGAAATGAATTAAAAGGGCTAGTATACGAGGGCCTCTCTCTTTTGTAATGATCCCTAGAAAATGTTTTTAATTTGGAGTATTTTGTGACGTAATCGGTGGGACATCTTTCTTTACAAAGAGCAAAGAATTGTTTCTCCATTTTTGCTTCGCCAAGTATTCCCTTCTAGAGTTCGTCTTTGTTTTTCGAAGGACTTTTCCCCTTAGATGAAAATTCTCCCCATTTGATGAACTCGCCTCCTTTCTGTATATACTATCGACTTGCAGTTGGCGAGTGGAGTTTTTCTATATTTGGATGGTAGATCTTCCCATTGGTTCCAGTGAGATCGAAAAATCTCAGATTGCTGGTTTGGATCTTCTTCGTGCATTGAACCATGGCATGAAGGTGAGGGTTTCCATCTTCATGGAGCTCCCTTGCGACAAGTATGTAGTATGGCTGACAGGCTAGTTGGAGGAGAGATTGGAGGAGTTCTAAGAGTTCCCCGATTTATTAAGAAGACTAAGAGGGGAGTAAGGAAATTACAGCTATACGATGAACAATTAAGGGAAGTTAAGTTTGATAATAAAGGTGTGTCAAGATTACTTAATGGTATTGAGTTGGGAAATAAGAGATCTGATCGTCAATCAGACAAGATCGTGGTTAAGGGTATAAAATTCATTGGTAATGTTCAATTGGGACAAGATGCTAAGGACGAAGCTGTGGTCCACCACGTGTTGTTTTTTGTCATCAGTGATAATAGTCCGTCAGATTCCGTCCCTACACTTGACAAGATATTTATTGGAGTTGGCGAGGGTAATCCTGAGACCTGGATTGTTGATCCTGACCAGTCCGACCGGTTTCGGATGCTAAAGAAAATAAGATTCAAGCTCGTTGGTGGCAAGGACAAAGAGTACGTTAAATCGCGGGATAGAAGTTGTAGACCGGTTCTTCCAGATTGATGTTTGACGGACTACAAAGATCCGTTGTTGGGAAATGTTGGAAGCATTCAAAAGGGTGCCATATTTTTAGTGGCTTCTTCTGTTAGTGGAAAGGAATGCAAAATTACTTTAAGGAGTCAAATGTACTTTAAAACTGTTTAGAATTGTAATTTGATGTATTTATATTTCTAATGTTGAGGTTAATGGAGGTGGGCGATATAAAAGCGGGGTTGTTGAAGGTGTTTGACAAGTGATTTGATTGTATTGAAATTGCGTTGCCTAATTTATTTTCTCAATTGAGGTTAAGATACAAACAAAAAAGTATTAAGGTTGATAAAATATTGATAAAATATTCCTTTGCGCCAATGCTAGTGGGTTGGTCGAGTAAATGTTTATGATCGGAGGTTAGGCGGTAATGACGGTTTGCGTGGTTTATTTTCCCGAGATTGTCAATGCGAGTTAGTCTACTATGGAATGGTTATTGTTCAATTAACGACAAACAGGTGCCATGGATGGTGAAGTATCGACTTGAAAATTTCAATATTAAAAGGGGTTACGTATTGTAAAATGAAGGGTATCCGAAGTATTCTCTGAGTGACATGCGGAAAGATTCGCAAATGAGGGCCCCCTCTATTGTTGTGTTATCTAAAAAATATACTAATGATAATGTTGATGTTTGGCATTGTCCTCCAACGAAGGCCATTCCGATTCTGACACGGACTAAATCTGTTGGTTTACCGGAGAGGCGAAGAGATTTGTTGTTAGGCGGTTTTGGGAAAAGTGGTTCAGTAATTCATGAACGCAGAGGGCGTCTGAGTTTGTCAGAGATTGATGTACGCAGAGGTGGTGATGACACTATTGATATTGATCCTGGCCCGTCGATTTCAGAAGTTGGTGTTAGCAAAGATGAAGTTGATCGCAGAGGATCAGTTGTTATGGATCCAGCAGAATTTTCTAATGTTTTACGAAATGTAATCGTCAGTGTAAAAAATAGTGATGTGACTCAAGATGTAATAGTTGATGATAAGGGAAATGTAGTAACTAAATAAAACTTTGAGTGGTTTCATAAATAAAATTAATAAAATTTTTCATTAATCATGACGGTGGTTACATTAACATCAAACCATTCTCTCATTTTTGGGGACATTGCATCTAACCACCAAAAATGAGAGAATGGTTTGATGTTTTTGCTAACCCTTCTGTTCAGACACCTTAGCTTTGATATTTTTGCCCTCTGCTCTTCGTACACCGGAACAAACTTCGCTGGAGCTCTCCGCCTGCTCTCTTCCCACAGTCCTAGTTGCCACGTCAAAAAGCGATCTACACACATTTGAGTGAACTGCCCGTAATTCTCAAGATACTCTTCTAAGGAGTACAACATTGTATACCAAATAAATCGACAAAAATGGCAGAAAGAAAAGGAGGGATAAAACAAGGTACCAGAAAATCACCTCAGTATAATAACTCTCAAACTGCAAAAGCATATCTCTCATATCTCTCTTCACCGACAAATATCTGAGGCTGGACCCAAATATATAGACAACTGTAAATACGGAGATTCGAAATTTGAAATTCAAATTCCCGCCCATTACTGTTCATTCACGCGGAATTCTGTGCCCCTTTGCTTTTTATCCAAGCAAAATCACCGCGATCGTGACACGTGGGTGGACAGGATATGGCCACGTCTACTCACACCACTCACACCAAACAGTGTTTACTATTTGGTGTGAGTACGGATTTAATCTCCGCCTTACACGTCACCATCCGTACGTCCATCGACGGGTGAAACACAAAAATAATATAATCAATTTATATACTGACGAAGAACTCTCCTCTTCCTCTGATAACAGGAACCAGAGCAGAGGCCCATCCGCCCAATCTCCCTCTACCTCGAAGGACCCTCAAGAACAGGTAAAACCGCCTGGGCCAGAAGCCTCGGACGACACAATTACTTCTCCAGCAGAATAAGTTTCAAGGACTAATTTAACATACTACATATTATACTACATAATGTTTCTCAAATACAGATGTTTGTCAAATGCCTAGGCGCAATGTTAGAATCACCACTACTTACTTGAGTATCAGATGTATTTGTGGTGAGCTTTAATAAAATGCTCAATAGCTACTCTAAGCCCCCCAAGATTTGTTGGTGTGAGAACTATATAGAATTGTTAGAAAAAGAAAAAGCAGGAAATAAAAAACTGTCACATCCCAATCCCGCTCCTAGTTTATTGTTGTAATCAGCCAGTAATCCTTGGATTACCAAAGGCCTCTTAACATAATAACATATAAATAGGGGTTGCGGAAGCAAATACATGAAATATACATAGTCTATCGAGCAGTGAAGACAGACATGGGACAGACAATCTTAAACTTTCATAGTCATACAGGTGATCAAAACAAAATACATCAATTATGTCACTACATGTAAATTCAACAGAAAACTGGTTCGTAAATTAGAAGGAACAAAAACTTATACATCCACAAAATACAGTCACGAGGCTTGACTTAAACCGAAACCTTCTCGGGAGGCACAAGGGTTGGCTGACAAAACAACTAAGGCACCAAGCCCTCAACTTAAAGCTTGGTCACATGCTTGATCACCTATATACATGTACGGGGAGCAAATATTCCGGCAAGCCCGTACTCCTTTCCTCCAAGCTCCGTTTCTGTCTGATCACCTGAAAGCACAACGGCGGTGAGCTACCCGGCGGTGTGTGGCCGGAAAACCCCCCCGACGATCAAGTTAGCACACACCTAGGGAGAGAGAGAGAGAGAGAGAGAGAGAGAGAGAGAGAGAGAGTATTTGAGTGTAAGAATTTCCTTACAAAATGTTCGTCTGTCCGCGTATGAGGGGCGCAGACATGCTTATATACCCTCTGCGCCCCATATCTACTCCTAGTCATCTCCTGACACGTGGTCCTGCTATCCTATCTGTTAGCGTAAACCTTGCTGAACATTACCTAATCTCAACTGCCAGTCTTCTCTGTTGGAGCTCGGCAGCCGAGCTGCTCCATTCACCGCCGTGCCGTGCTTCATGCCAAGCATTTCACTGGCTAAGCTCAAGGAGAACCGGGCTAGGCGACATCTCGGCAAAGCCGAGCCCGGGACGTCTCGTGTGGTCGGCCTTCCTGCCGAGCAAACAGTTACCTCAGTTGACAGCGTCTTCCGGGCGCCGGTCAACTAACTTGACTGGCTTCACCATCGCCAGAACAAGCAGCTCGGTCCAACCAAGCACTGCCTTGCCGAGCAGCTTCTTTCCGGACTAGGGCGGCAAAACTTGGCCCAACACCTGCCCGGCCCAAGTAATAGCAACCTAACTCCGGGCGGACCGCAGGTCATCTTGGCCTAATGCTCCATTTGACTCTCAACCTGCTCGGCCGTTACCTCGGCCCAATTCCCAATCATAAATCTCCCTCTCAATTGCCCCTTAATTTCGTCATCAAGCGTGGTCGATTACCTATTACGGCCGAGATAGCGCCTCCTCGGTCCTCAGCTTAATCATCGTCAACCGGGCTAGTTGGCATGCCTGCCTTCGGACTCATCCGGCCGCCTCCTCGGTCAACGCCCCATTCTGACCTTGCTGTCTCTTCGTTTTGCTCGGTCGACGCCTCACTTGCCCCCCGTCTTTTCAACTCCGACGCTGCCATTAATGGGGACACGTGGCGTCCCCCCATTGGTCCTCGAGTAGCCAACCAGCCGTCGCAAGAGATTTGAATTTTTGGCGGCCTTGCAACCTCTATATACATGCTCCCCTTATCTTCCTTTCACTCTTACTGACCCACTGCCATTCCAAGCAACCCAGAGCTTTTGCCCATCCTCTGCCGTTCCTGAACTCGAGCTCGAAGGTGAAGAACACACTGCCCTAACTTGGTAAGTCCTCAAACTCCCCTTTTATTGTCATTTTCTTTGATATTTCGCACATTAGGGCAGAAAAACGTAGCTTTTAGGATTTGGGCACCAAAAACCATCCTAAACCTTTAAACGTTCATGGTGTTCTTCATTTTTCCTGAAGAACACTGAAGAACTGGGGCGGACTGGGCTCCTGGTCTTCATTTGATCCAAAAAACCAACCTGACCGAGCAAAAAACATGTTTGTCTCAAACGCAGCAAAAACCGAGATAGCAACAGGACCTGGTCGTTCAACCGGGCTAATATCTGGTCCGCTTGGGCGACCAAGCTCTTTGGTAAGCTTAGACAACCGAGGTGGTTTGACACTTTTGATGACCGAGCTAAAGTCAAGCTCACTTCGCCTGACCGCGCTCACACTCACACTTGCCATCCTTTTCCTGCAGAGTCCAAGGGGACCATTGATCACTTCTGAGGCTCTCAAGACCGAGCAACATCCAATTAGCACAGTGCCAAACCCCTCAGCCGAGATATCCTAAGTCGGCCACAAATGGGAAAATTCTACTTCCTAGTAGACACTCCGGTCGCGCTGGATGCGTTCAAAGAGGAGTACGGCATCTCGGCCGACGTCCATCTCGAACTGGCAGAAGAGAAGACAACACCCTGGGACAGACTAGACCAATGCCCTTTCACCGTGCTGTCAATCGTAGAAGGAGGCCTCCGCTTCCCGGTCAATCCTCTGATGACCGAATTTCTTCGCCGGACCGGGCTAGCATCCACCCAAGTGTCCACCAACACCTACAGAATAATAAACGGCGTGCACGAGCTAAACAACCGGCTAGGCATAAGCTTAGGTTTAGCCAAGATCCTGCGCCAATACACCTTAGGGCACACTGGAGATGGCCTCGCCTACTATCTCAAGATTAGGCCGGGCAGAGAAAAAATTGTGACCGGCACACCAGACAAGGATCTACACGATGATGATTTCTTCTGGGTGTCTGGCAATTATGAGACAGCCGTGGTACCGGGCTGGATGATAAGCAAAAACTTTGGCAGCACATGTAAGCCGCGCAAATTAGCTCGGTTAATCTACTTTCTTCATGTTTTTGTACTTAATCATTTTTTTTCTTGTTTCTTTTGCAGCAATCCAAGCCTTGCAAGCCAACTATCACTTCCCCAACGTAGAGGCAATCAGGACCGCGCTCCGTTACCGCGATCGAGATTGCGACCAATTGCTCGGCTACACTCCTACGTACAGATACTCTGTTCCCCGCCGGAGTAAAGTTACAAACTTCCTCCGCGCTCCATCACCTCTTCCAGATCCAACTTTGCCAGACGTTCCACTCATCCATTTGACAGAGGAGCAAGAGATGGCCAAGCGAAGCAGAATCAAGAACCTGCTCACCGCCACTTCAGTCGAGATACCGAGCGTAATCATTCGCTCAACTACGGCCGGTCAATCCAGCGACGCCGTGGTCGCTCTGGCTTCACCAGCAGCCGAGCAATCTACCAAGGAGCCTACTCCACGCCGGTCTGGCAAAAGAGCTCGGGCGGATTTGTCTGCCGAGCTGGTGACCGAGCTTACCACCGAGCAACCAACTGCCACAGTTAACCCAGTACCGACCTGGCGTCCACAGCTGAAACACCGGGGTCAAGACATCCCGGCAACGGCTTCGATCAAGGGCGATAAAGAGCACTTGCTCGCCTTCGATCTCTCCAAAGCACTCCTTCTACCGAGCGACGTGGTCGGCAACAACCACGTCTCTGACACTCGGTTGGTAAAGTCGTCAGTGAAGTCTATGGCTAGGGTAAGTCAATCTGCCTCTGAAATTTTCACAAGTGTTTGCCCGGTTCCTTCACTAATCAAATTAGCTTTTTGCAGGCCATTCAAAAACAACATCTGGTTATGGAGGCGATACAAGCCGGCCACAACGACACCAAGTGCAAAGCCTCGCATCGAGCTCGGCCGAGCAAAGTCCTCGCTGGAGATACCAAACACTGATAACAACCGGTTGCTCGGTCAACTTGACGCAGCCGAGAAAAAGCGAGACGAGCTCCAGGCCGAGTTGGACGCGTTGAAGAAGTCGCGCAAAAGGGACTGCCGAGATGCTAACAACGCCGGTTTCAACGAAGCCGAGGAGAGCTACAAGAAGCAGGTGTTCGCAACTCAAGACATCTACTTCAAAGCTGGCTGGAAATCTGCCTGCGAGCATCTCGGTCAGGGCTCTGACACCGACGTATTTGCCAATCCGTCTCCGGCCTTCCTACCGGTCTACCTTGTGCCATACGCAAACGACGTCTTCAGCGCGTTGCAAGCTGAGGCCGAGGAAGGCCTTGAGGAAGGAGATGCCAAGACAGATACCGAGGTAGATGATGCCGAAGTGCAGGAGCAGCCTGGCCATGACGAGCTCGGTGCCCAAGACAAAAGCCCAACCATCAACATTAAGGCCACCGAGGACGAGTTCACCAATCTCTCCTCCTTAGTTTAGTTTTCTTTTCTTTTTGTTTGTTTCTTTCTGCGTTTCTGATGTAACCGGGCTCGGTCCCCACCTTTTGTAAAGTTTTACATCAATGAAAAACTTTAATTTTGTCAAGTGTTTGCATGGTTGTCATCAATTTCATGTTCAGCAAAACATCTCGGTATAAATCACAAATTTGGACGAAACACTTTGTTAACCGAATTACTTAACTCAGTTGAAACACTTAAGCAAAACAAAATAGCAAGTTCTTCAACCGGAGTAAACCATCTCGGTTGGGAATAACTAAGTTGAACAAATCACCAACTCTTCCAATCGGAGTAAATCATCTCGGTTGGGAATCCTAAGTTGGACAAAACACTAACTCTTCTAACCGGAGTAAATCATCTCGGTTGGGATGACCAAAGTTGGACAAAACACCAACTCTTCCAACCGGAGTAAATCATCTCGGTTGGGATGGCCTAAGTTGGACAAAACACCAACTCTTCCAACCGGAGTAAATCATCTCGGTTGGGATGGCCTAAGTTGGACAAAACACCAACTCTTCCAACCGGAGTAAATCATCTCGGTTGGGAATCCTAAGTTGGACAAAACACCAACTCTTCAAGCCGGAGTAAAACATCTCGGTTGGGATGGCCTAAGTTGGACAAAACACCAACTCTTCCAACCAGAGTAAATCATCTCGGTTGGGAATCCTAAGTTGGACAAAACACCAACTCTTCAAGCCGGAGTAAAACATCTCGGTTGGGAATCCTAAGTTGGACAAAACACCAACTCTTCAAGCCGGAGTAAAACATCTCGGTTGGGATGGCCTAAGTTGGACAAAACACCAACTCTTCCAACCGGAGTAAATCATCTCGGTTGGGAATCCTAAGTTGGACAAAACACCAACTCTTCAAGCCGAAGTAAAACATCTCGGCAAGAAATATCTAAGTTGAACAAAACATCAACTCTTCTAACCGTAGTAAAACATCTCGGTTTTTACATTAAAACAACAGTCCAAGTGCTAAAGCAAAATCACTTCTATATATTGACAAAAAGAATTACATTCTGAAGTGCAAGCCAAAAAATTCCTTTGCACAAGAAAAGAAAGCAAACGCTTAGAAATAATACAGTTTGAGGTTGGCTGCATTCCATGGCTGGGGTATTGCTCTTCCCTCTAGATCCTCCAAGTGGTAAGCCCCCTTGCTCGCCAGACTGGTGATCTTGTAGGGTCCTTCCCAATTTGCCCCCTAGTTTGCCTTCACCTGGCACTAAGGTGTTGCCCATAACTTTCCTCAAAACCCAATCACCAACTTTGAACGGTCTGGGGTGCACCATCTTGTTGTACTTCTTTGAGAGCTCTTGTTGGTAGGCAGCCACATGGATGAGGGCCTTCTTCCGACTCTCTTCCACTAGGTCCAGCTCCAAGGCAATAGCCTCGGCATTAAGTTCGGGCTCAAAACTCTCGCTTCTTAGGGTGGGCATGCCAACTTCCAAAGGTATGACCGCCTCTATGCCATAAACCAAAGCAAATGGAGTTTCCCCGGTAGATCACCGCGGGGTTGTTTGGTATGCCCAAAGGACGCTGGGTAATTCCTCAGCCCATTTTCCCTTTGCCTTCTCTAGCCGTTTCTTCAACCCATCCAGTATAGTCTTGTTCGATGCCTCGGCTTGACCATTGGACTACGGGTAAGCCGGAGTGGAGTTGTAGAATTCAATCTTCAAATCTTCACAAAATCCTCTGAATAGGCGACCGTCAAACTGGGTGCCGTTGTCAAAGATCAAGATCTTGGGGACGCCAAACCGCGTGACCACGTTCTGCCAGACAAATCGCTTCACGTCTTTCTCTTTGATTGTTGCCAAGGGCTCAGCTTCAACCCATTTCGTGAAGTAATCTATGGCCGCAATGAAGAATTTTCGGTTGCCCGGTGCTGTTGGCAGTGGCCCCACTATATCTAGCCCCCACATGGCGAAGGGCCAAGGACTGGTGAGGGGAAGAAGTTCCCTAGCAAGCTGATGGATCTGATGGGCGAATTTCTGGCATTTTTCGCACTTGCAGACGTACTTTTGTGCGTCGGCCTGCATGCACGGCCACTAGTATCCCTGTGAAATAGCTCGGTAGGCCAAGGACCTACCCCCTATATGGCTGCCACAAATGCCTTCATGAATTTCGTACAAGAAGGCATCCACACTACACGGGTGCACGTACTTTAGATAAGGACCAATGAAGGACTTTTTATACAACACACCAGATGGAGAGAGCCAAAACCACTCTGACTTCACCCGGACTTTGTGTGCTTCCTTCTTGTCAGTTGGTAGAGTCCGGTCTCTGAGGAACAAGATTAAGGGGTCCATCCAGGAAGGACCTAGCGCGGCGTAGAGTACATTCGTCTGCCCGGCGTCTTCAATGCTTGGCCGTGGAAGAAAGTCAATTAACATGGGATTTGGAGACGTACTATCTACCATCGAAGCCGGCCACCATTTCATTTACTTTTCTTCACTACCAATCTGTTGACTCGATTGCAAACCGCTTGATGTGTTCCCTGACCAGAGCTTGGTACTTCGCCATTCTGTCATCCTTTGCTTCGTAAATCCCAGAGACTTGGTTAACCACAAGCTGGGAATCACTGTACACCAGTAGCTCGGCAGCCTTCATTTGAATAGCGCTCTTGAGCCCGGCCAGAAGGGCCTCGTACTTAGCCTCGTTGTTAGATGCTGGGAAGCCAAGCGTGATAGAATGTTCAATGATTAGGCCATCCGGGGAGATAAGAACGATACCTAGGCCGGCACCGTGACGGTTGGACGCTCCATCAACAAAAAGCTTCCACATTTCCCCCACAAAAAGCTTTCAACAGTCTGATGGGTCCTAAGAGTTGCGAAGGGCAATGGGATCACGGTTTCTTGGCTGTCTGGTTTCAAGTTCTGTGTTGACTGGTTCCACTCCAGCCCCTCTTGGTGATTCGACATCGGACTCAGCAAGTCGGTCTACAATGCTTAAGTCCGTAAGCGAATCACCAGGTTGCGGTATTATACCGGCCGCAGGCTCTGTGCTGAGTAGTTCCATTACTTCCCCCCTGACGACACGGTATCGGACAGAGTGGGTGTGACAACAATACCCGATTCCGTCATCGCGTCACCGGTTGGTTGAATTGTACAAGTTGAGTGCCGATGGGGGTAGCGCAAATTCAGCGTCGAACTCCACCCAATTGTGGTATCTCGAAAGTTTGGTCCTTCTTCTTCTGCCGCGGCAATATCGACCGGGTATACCGGATGAGTTCTTGGTGAGAATTCAGCAACGAAATCGGCCAAAGTTTGGGCCTTTATGGCTGTGTGCGGCTGGAACTTTACATCAAACTGTCCTAATTCGACTGCCCACTTGAGAATTCGGCCTGAAAAGTCTGCCCGTTCAAACAAGGCCTTAAGGGGAAACTCGGTTAGTACGATGATGGTATGGGCGTGAAAATAATGCGCCAACTTCCTTGAAGCCATCATCAATGCCAACGCTAGCTTTTCCAACGGCAAGTTCCTCGTCTCAGCCAGCAGCAAGGTTTTACTGACATAAAAAATTGGGAGGTGTTTGATTCCTTCAACATGACTAGCACCTTGACCGATCTTTGGAGACGGCAAGGTAAAGGTAGAGTTCCTTACCCGACTTTGGTGTAACCAACAGTGGCAGAGAAGACAGATATTCCTTGAGCTCGGCCAAAGCTCAGTCACACTCTTCGTCCCACGAGAACTTTGACTTCAATAATTGAAAGAAAGGGCGGCAGCAATCTGATGACCGGCTTATAAACCGATTAAGCGGCTATCCCGCCAGATCTGACGCCCTTAGCCGAGCTAGGGCGCTTCAACTCTTGCACGGCTACGATCGAGTAGGGTCTGCTTCGATGCCTCGGTTCGTGACTAGGAACCCCAAAAATTTTTCGGATCCCACGCTAAAGGCACACTTTGACGCATTCAAGCGCAGCTTGTGCTTCTTTAGAATGGCAAACATCTCGGCTAAGTCGGACAAATGGTTTGCCTCATGTCGGCTTTTTACCACCATATCATCGATGTAAGCCTCCATTGTTCGGCCAAGCAAAGGAGCAAACATTTTGGTCACCATCCTCTGAAAGGTTGCCCCGGCGTTCTTCAAACCAAAAGCATTGACTCGGTAGCAGAAGAGTCCCCTTGGAGTCGTGAAAGAGGTGATCTCTCGGTCAGGCCCATGCATAGCGATCTGATAGTAGCCACGGTAGGCATCCAAGAAATTGAGCCTATTATGTCCAGCCGTCAACTCCATAAGCTGGTCAATTCGCGGCAAAGGGAAGCTATCTTTGGGATAAGCTTGGTTGACTGTCTTGTAGTTGACACAAACTCGCCACTTTCCATTCTTCTTGGGCACCACTACTGTGTTGGAAATCCACCGAGGGTAGTGCACTTCCTGAATTGCTCGTGCCTCAAGCAGGTTCTTCACCTTCTCTGCAACTACCTCGGCGTGATGCAGCGCCGATCTCCTTGTTCGCTGGATGACTGGCTTTGCTCTAGGGAAGACGTTGAGGTGATGGCAGATAAAACTTGGATCGAGGCCCGGCATGTCGTAAGGCGACCATGCGAAGACTTCGATGTTGGCCATTAAAAACTCAACCATCTCGGTCCTCTTTTGGGCAGTAAGGCTGGAACCGAGCAGGAAGAACTTATCCGGCCGCTCCATATCGAGTCGCACCTCAACCAGGTCTTCCACAGCTTTGTCCTCTACCTTAGTGCCCACATCCTCCAGAACTTCTCGGTCTTCCGCTCCTTCTATCATTTGCACGAAGCCTTTGGCAGCCCGGCTGCCGTTCACCGCCACAAAGCACTGTTTGGACATGACTTGATCCCCCTAGATCTCCTCGATTGCCCCCATAGCCGAGGGAAATCTCATCACCTGGTGGTAGGTCGACGCTACAGCTTGCATAGCGTAAAGCCATCCCCTTCCAAGGATAAGGTTGTAAGTCAAAGGCACTTGTAACACCCAAAACTCCACTTGCTTGACCACGGATCCCGCTTTGACAGGCAGGATAATCTTTCCCAAGGGCCACTCCGGTTGTGAGTTGAAACCAACCAGTGGCGAAGTTGCCGGAGCTAAGTCTGTCTCCCGGAGTTTGAGCTGCTTGAACGCATCATAATACATGATCTCAACCGAGCTTCCCTGATCGATCAAGATCCGTTTAACATCAAATTCCTGACGCGAAGTGTCACTACTAGGGCATCGTTGTGCGGCGTCTAGATACGCTCTAGATCCCTTGAGGTGAAACTAATCATGTCTTTTTCTTTAGTCTTCCCCCTTTTGATGGTAGGCTGTACCGACAAAACTTCCCTCATATGCTCTGCATTTTTTATCATGCCCCGGAGTTCGCAAACACGCTCCGGTTCCACGATGCCGTGGATGACATTAATAACTCCTTGTGGTGGTGCATCTCGATCATCATGTCCCCTGGGATCGATCGGAGCCTGATTCGGCTTTACGCCGCCATCAATGTAAAGGTCTAAGTGCCCGGCCGCGACCAGCTCTTCTAAGTGTTGCCTCAAAGGCAAACAATCCTCAGTCCGGTGGCCTCTCTCCCGGTGGAATGTGCAACGATATCATGGATTGTAGTTCTTCGTCCATCGCCTAACTTAGCAGAAACCGACATACCTCGCTCCTGATTTCACTAAGTATGCGATAAATTGGAATCTTGAAGACCGTGGTGATGCCGCCCTGCCTTCAACCTTCGCTGGCATCCGCAACATCATCTCGGTGTAGTCATCACAGTCGCTCCAACGCCCTCTACCGGTTCTATTTACGATTCGAGCCACTCTCGATTCTCTCGCTTTGTCACTTGAGCGGCCGGACTCTTGCCCAATCGCGTGCACTTTGCTTGTCTTCTTGTCTCTGTTACCGAGTTATCTTCACGGTAGATGCCGACGCATCATCCTCAACCCGGATGTGCTCATTGATGCGCTGCATGAGCTGGCCCATGAATGTCGGCTGGTGCATGGTAAGCGAGTCCCACAGTTTATGTCCGACCGGGAGACCACGTTTGTATTGAGTGATTGCAAGGTTGACCGGGTAATCCAAGATCTCGTTGAAGGTCTCCCAATATCTGGAGTTGTATGCCTTCAATGTGTCGCTCGGTTCCATCTTGACACTTAGTAGGTGATCTACTTCCTTCAGTGTTTTGGTGTTGGTTTTGAAGCGCGTCATAAAGGCTTCGGCCAACTGATGCCACCTCTCTATACTCCCCTCCGGCAGCCTTTCGAACCACTTTAAACCCAGTTCGCCCAAACTTGACGGGAAGATGAGGCACATAAGAGCGTCATTTCGCCTATGTCCGGCCATGACCTGTCGGAAATGACTTACGTGCATGTAAGGATCCGTCTTCCCGTCGTACAATGTGAACTTTGGCTGGTGGAAGCCCGATAGAAGAGGTGTTGTCTCTATTTCCAGGGAGAAAGGGGTGGCGTTCAACCTTGCCAAGTCAGAATCCACCAGGAGCGGTACTGCTTGGCAGAGTGGAGGCATTCCGACCTCCTCGCTGGCGTGAACCCCATAGGATAACCGCTGGAACGCCGGTATCCTTTGAGCCTCCCGCCGTCGAGCCCGCTCCTTTAAAACTGCGCGCAAATCCTCTGAATGTGCGGAATAAGAGTATCTCGACGTCGTCACCGGACGCGAGGGCTGGTAGGTGCTATCTTGCGCGCTAAAATTCTCTGCATGCACGTCGGAATCACCGACCTTGTAACTTCTGGTAATAGAAATGGACGGAGTATGTCGCTGACGATCGCACAAGCTGAGGTCGGGTGCGTTCACCGTGGTCTCCACTCGCCATTCCCTTGACATGCCGCTTCAACTCTCCATCTTTGCCGCCATTCACGGATGACGGCGCCCGTCCCTTAGCTTGTTTTCAGCGCGTCAAGCGTGAGTCTCTCCGCCGATGTCCGCTTCAGACTCGTGAATGACCATGACCTTTTCGCGGCTTATCTCGCTGCTCGATCGTCTCAGAATAACCTCGCACTGCTTAATCGATTAATGACCGCTGATTACCGATTTCGTTAATCGAGACTAATAATCGGATCAATAAAATACCGAATCGATCATCAAATTGAACCTGAATTGATTGAGTATAATTGTTGTATTGCATATTCTATCTGTTTGATTGATTATATATCTGTTCATGTTTTATGTTTAAACTGCTAATTGAAGGCCTTATCGGCTACCGAATTAGAAACCGTTTAGTGTTTCATGATAAGTAGAATTTATCTGATTTTATGGTATAATTATCCAAAATGTGATTAGGTATGATTAAATTAGATTAAATTAAGCTAAATTGAACAAGTTTGACTTATCTACCAAACTACCCCTTAGTGGCCCACTACCTTGCACTTGTTGAGCCTTGTATACATTACACCAAAACATTTGCTCAGCTTCATCCTTACTCCCACCGAATTTAGAGAGAGAGAAAGGGAGAGAGTGTATTCATCTTGTTGATTTGCTAAGAAGCTTGAAGATTGAAGTATAAATTACAAACTTGAGCTTGTGTTCTCCTAATTGAAGACTTAGGTAAGAGAATTCATCCTCTTATTGTTATCATTAAGCCAATTCTTGCATGATTCATGCTTCATTGTAGAACTAAGACATGATTTGGTCCAAGTGTTGAATTGAAGCTTAATCTTTGCATGCATGTGTTCTTGTTGAGTTTAAAGTGGAATTCATGGCTAATTGTTGCATGCATGTACAAGTTCTAGTTAAGGTTCATGAAACCATCATGTTTTCAAAGTATTGAGCTCATTAGAGCTTCACATTGGAGCTTTAAATTGGTCTGAATGCATGTATGTCATGTTTGAATGTTGTTCATGCATGTTTTTGAAAATTGGTTTGGAAAATGAGCTTGATTAAACTCCCCTTGGGCTTTGATTTTACCAATTGAGCTTTGAATCAAGTAATATTATGTGTTTACAAGAATTTTTCCAGAAAATGGGCCCAAGAGGATCGATTTTGGTGTTTGAAAACTGGGTTTGGAACTTGGAGTTCGAATCTGGGTTTTCCAGATTTTAGTCGTCCGCTCGAGCGGGGGAAGTGCCGCTTGAGCGGGGAAATCAAGCTCGGATTTTTCGATTCGAAGTTGCGTCCGCCGAAGGATAGATGCACGCCGAGCGAGAAATCGAGCATCCAACTTTTGCATCACCCGCTCGAAGCGAGGAATGTACGCCGAGCGAGTGTTGAGTGACACGCCGAAAGGGGAATTTGACGCCGAAGCGTACTTTTGTTTGCTTTGTCCGCCGAAAGGGAAACTCAAGGCCGAAAGGACTCGCTTTCAAAAATTTCAAATCGTCAGGCACATCTTTGCATCTCATCCCATCCTAGGCATCCTTAGGCCTAGTTTAAGACATCTTAATGAGGATATAGATGTAGAACACACCGAGGCATAATAGGGAGTTAATGATTACCTTTCCTAACTGTGTAACTCAGAGTGTATTCAATCTGTTAACTGTTTAGGGTTGGCATTTCGAGGAGACGCTCTAGCTACTAATAGCCCAGAACATTGTGAGTAACAATTGTGTAAAGATATGTTCAAAATGATTATCTTCTGAACACTGAACTGAACTGTTTACTAAACTGATATTGCTATTGAATGAATGTATGTCCTTTATTTCCGAACTGTACTGTGGCATCCTTAGCACCTACTGTTTACTGTTACTGTTACAGAGATCTCTGTCGGTTCCCTCGTGGAACCACTATCGCATCGATTGATGGCCATCATTACTGTTCGGTCTTTTAAGACCTACTGTTACTGTTATGCTGATGGATGTACCACATATGACTGTTTACTGTACTGAACAACTGATATACTGATTTAATTGAACTGTTTTCATTACTGCAAGGACATCCATTCTAAACCTCTTTACGCATTATGTTATTCACTGGGCTTTAGCTCATCGCCATATATATATATATATAGGTGTACAGCACGACCAAAGCTAGACGCTGCGGGTTATTCCAGCTTTTGTCAAGCCACCACGTGCCTCATCATGCGAGGTTCCAAGCCTATCATGCTAAGGCTTAGGGTGTTTTAGCATTCCCTTCGCATCGTCTCACCGCTTGTATAGATCGCTATCTCGCATCGCATCGTTATCAAGGGATTAGATTCTGACCGAGGTATCAGAAATATTGGTATAGACTGTACTGTTTGACTGCATAAGTGTATGGAAAATCTTTTTGGCATACTGATCGTCACACTCATTGGACATTACTTATTTATCAGATATTTCCGCCAGCTCAGATTGCTTTTATCAGATATCATAAGCAGGCCTTTAATCTCGGATTCTTGCCGATTCTGATGCTAAACCCATAGGTCGGGTTTGGGTCGTGACATGTCCTCCCGAATGTCTCTGTGTTAGCCATCGAATGATGTCGATGCCCTCTCTTCGCTGCCTCGACCGAGTAACTCCGTCGATGGCGGACAATGGAAACTCTTCGTTGTTCGCCATGGTCGGCGGTCAGATGAGCATGGAAGACAAGGTTTTATCTGCAAGTTTCTCACAGACGGCGCCAATTGTATGGGGAGCAAATATTTCGGCAAGCATTCTTTCCTTCAAGCTGCTTCTCGTTCGATCACTTGAAAGCACAATGGCAGTGAGCTACCCAGCGGTGTGTGGCCGGAAAACCCCTCCGACGATCAAGTTAGCACACACCTAGGGATAGAGAGAGAGAGAGATAGGAGAATATTTGAGTGTAAGAATTTCTTTACAAAATGTTCGTCTGTCTGCGTATGAGGGGCGCAGACATGCTTATATACCCTCTGCGCCCCATATCCACTCCCAGTCATCTCCTGACACGTGGCCAATTCTGGCATTTTTAGCGACTAAATTTTTTTTTAGTCGCCAATAACCAATACCCCGACTAAAAAAAATTAGTAACTAAATATTTTATTTATATTGACTGAAAAAATTTTAGTCGCCAATTCCACAATTTTTGGTGACTAAATTTTTTTTAGTCGCCAATTTTGATTGCCGAAGGTGCATTTTGTTGTAGAGTAGGCATTGAGTAATTTAGTGGTCAAGCACTACAAGAGTAATTTAGTGAGAGTGCCCTAAAGTCCTGTATGAGTGTGCTCAAGTCTTGTATGAGAAAGACACAAGGTCTAAGCGTGAGTGCTTGAATATATTGTGTGATTGAATAAGTGAGGTGTATTAGTGTGTGGTTGTGTACAAGTATTTTGTATACTTAAGTGTTATTAATAAAAGTTATATTTCTAGGTCTCTGTGTTAAACTAAAGAGTATTTGGTTTGTTTAACACAAAATTGCTACTTAAACATGTAAGTTTAGATGAAGTAGTGTTTTCAAGTTACAATTTCAAAAGTTGTATTTTGTTAAATTGTTTTGAAACTGTAGTATTTTTATAAATAATCTTTTAAAATATATTATTTATCCAAAAGACTCATAAGGTAGTTACTAAATTGACCAATCAATGTGTTTGATTTACACAACTCCAAATATCTTAGGTAGAAAATTGAATTTTGAGAGACTTTTAATTTTTAAATATTTCAAGAATTAAGTTAGTTGAAAATTAACAAAGAATCATGCTAATGACAACCATATTCGACAATAAAAAAGGGAAGAAAAATATCAAAAAAGGTAAATTTTTTAAGAATTTTTTTTACACATTCCAAAATATTTTTGCATTTTTAGACACATTCACATATTGTAAAGCATATTTTGCACATCTATCAAGATTAATAACAAAAAAATTGGACGATCGCTAACATTTTTCTTAAACAAAAAACTATTCAAGAGAACGATTGCATCCTATGATGTGCTGACGCAATCATTGCATTAACTGATTTTTATTCTAATTGTATCAATTTCATCATTGACCAGTAGCATTTGATTCCCACTTCTAGTGTGCATCATGTGAGTATAAGGATATCCAAAGAAAAACAACATTTCACCCACAATTTTCTTTTAATATATATATGTGCGCGCGCGCATAGAACTTAGAAGATCTCGTTTTCAGAATTCATTTCTGCTCGAAAAACTCAGGCTGACCTAGGAGTCTCGAATCTAACCGACTTAGTTTACTGGCTAGAACTCTTATTTTTCATTAAGAGGTCATGAATTTCACACCTTATCCCATATATACCCAAAATAAAATCTTAATACAAACCAACGCTCAACATTGCTCAAAGGCCATTGGAGACCAACCTGAGGGTACGTTAATAGGTCGGTGGGTCACTGAAGTCGCTAGACCTCCAGACTAAGGCTGATATGGAGGACTGTGGGCTGCGATCTGATTAGGGTCTGAACCATAGCCTAACCAGTACAAGGGCTGGGCCTTGTTGCCAAAAGCTTGGGCAAAGCTATTTTGTTGAGGAACCACTAGAGAGCCTACATAGACTTTCAACCCAAGTTTTTGAGGAAGATTCTGAAAATTCTGGGCCTCCTTTGCTGGTTTCAATTGGTCCATAGAAGGGGTTAAATTTAATTGTCCCACCCCCAGGATTTAGTCCTCACAACCCATTTAATTTCTTGGATGGGCGTCCATCTAAAGCTCTTCAACACTTGTCCATCAAAAGGAAAGCAGATGACGATGAAGCCCTAGACCTGCGTAGCTCAAAAACCCTGAGAATTGGGGATGTTAATCAGCTTTTGCTGGAAGCTCCTTTGACCAAACCAGGTCAGTAAAAGCTAGGAACTCTCAGGAGGTACTCAACCCGTGACAAAGCAAGGAAAGTGAAGCGTGGTAACTTGAATGACAGAAAAGAAGGACAAGTGGGCGACATTGGTCTGGTGGATGTTGTGCTTCAAGAAACAGAAGGTGGTGTGGCAACTGAAATCTCTATCCCAGTAAGTGTGAATTCTGTTTCTTTTAATTTTGGTGATACATTATACCAAGTACCTAGTACTTTTCCCGATGTGGAATCTACTATTGATAATTGGGCTATGGTGGCTGGCTTTAAAAAGCCACAAGCTCCATGCTGATTATCTGCTGGAATTGTCAGGGGATGGGGCGACCCATGACAATCCAGAACCTCCGAGGGTTATCCCATACCCATCGCCGCTCAATAATTTTCCTTATGGAGACAAAGAATAAACAGTTTACTCTTAAAAGGGTGAGGAGATCTCTTCACTTCCCCAACAAGTGCTATGTTGACCCTGTGGAGTTGTTTGGAGGGTTAGCTTTATGGTGGATAGATCAAGTGGATTTACGGGTTCGATTTAAATGTCAGAATGTTTTTAAGTGGATTATCTCTTCAGGTACGACATCTCCCGATTGGCTTGCCACCTCTGTTTATGCGCCTTCGCAGTGGTCAAAAAGAGGCTATTCTGGCAGTATCTTCAGAAAATTGTTACCCATGGTTATGCCTGGGGCATTTAAATGAAGTAGGTTGGTCTTGGGAGACGGTACATTCGCAGACGGTATGTTGAAAATATTTTTTAACATATTAAGAAGAGTAAGAGGGGAGTGAGGAAGTTGCAACTGTATGATAAATAATTAAGGGACGTTAAATATGATAATAAAGGTGTGGTGAGATTGCTGAATGGTATTGAGTTAGGTAATAAAATATGTGACCGTCAATCAGAAAAGATCGTGGTTAAGGAGGTAAAATTAATTGGGAATATTTAATTGGGACAAGAGGCTAAAGAAGAAGCTGTGATCCACCACGGCTTGTTTTTCATTATAAGTGATAATAGTCTGTTAGATTTCATCCTCACACTTGACAAGACATTTATTGGAGTTGGTGAGGGTAATCCTGAGATCGGGATTGTTGATCCTGACCAGTCTGACAGGTTTCAGATGATAAAAAAAATGAGATTCAAGCTCGTTGGTGGCAAGGACAAAGAGTATGTTCGTTACGGAATAGAAGTTGTGAATCGGTTCTTTCCAGTTGATGTTTAGACGGACTACAAAGATACGTTGTTGGGAAATGTTGGAAGTATTAAAAAAGGTGCGATATATTTAGTGGCTGCTACTGTTAGTGGAAAAGAATGCAAAATTACGTTAAGGAGTCAAATGTACTCTAAAACTGTTTAACATTATAAATTTATGTATTTTTATTTGTAATCTTTAGGTGGATGGAGGTGGACGATATAAAAACTAGTATTGTTGAAAGTGTTTTAGCAAGTGATTTCAGTTGTATTGAACTTGCGTTGCATAATTTATTTTCTCAGTTAAAGCAAAAGAGTATTAAGGTTGATAAAAAATTGATAAAATATTTCCCTCTTTGCGAACCCAATGCCAGTGGATTGGTCAGAGTAAATGTCTGTGATAAGAGGTTAGATGGTAATGACAGTTTGTAAGCGTACTTTATTTTCCCCGTGGACTGCCAGTGTGAATTAGTTTATTATGGGAATAATTATTGTTCCATTAACGACAAATAGGTGCCATGGATGGTGAAGTATCGACTTGAAAATTCAAACATTAAAAGGGATATTACTTAGTGTAAAATGGAGGGGTATTTGAAGTATTCTATGAGTGAAATGCCAAAAGATTCGTAGATGAGAGCCCCAATTAATTTTATCCCCTTAATCACGATCTTGTTTGATTGACGGCCACATCTTTTATTACCCAACTTAATACTATTTAGTAATCTCGCCACACCTTTATTATCAAATTTAATATCCCTTAATTGTTCATCGTACAATTACAACTTCTTTACTCTCCTCTTACTCTTCTTAATATATCGGGGAATATTCTAAATATATTGTCTGCGAATGTACGCTGCTGTAACAACTCCGACCCATGATTAACGTTAATCCATACTTAATTATGCTTAACAAGTAATTAAGAAGAAATCATGAGTTAATTATACGTGCATTGTATTATTTTGTGTTTATATCTATTTAATATAGAAAGATTTGTTCATACTTTTATTTCGGTCTGAGAATTGAAGGCCTTATCGTCATCCGATTCAGAAATTGACTTGGTATATGTGCTATTTGGAATTTTTAGAATTTTATAGTAGGTTTAATTGAAATTCGATTTGGAACGATTAAATTGGATTAACTTAATGCCCACTTATTTAGACTTAATTGATTACACTTTTATCCAAGCCTATATAAGGCTTATACACCCTACTTGGTCCTCTTTTTCTCATCATCTTTGAGCCTCCAAGAGATATAAACATGAGAAAGAAGTGAGAGACCAAGAAAAGGGATGGGATCAAGTGGGAAAGGAGAAAACTTGCAAGGAATTGTTGTGAGATTGAAGAGAATTTGAGGGTTTCAACTTCAACACTTGTGAACTCAAGTCTCTAGATAAGAATTTTATCCGTAAGCCTTGAAATCTATACTCTAATGCATGAACACAAGAAAATTATGTTGAATAATGCAAGAATTGAGTTAGAATGTAGAGTATGTAGCCATACCATGAATGCATGTCCATTCCTTCACAAATTGAGCATGATTTCCAATAATTCCCTCATACATGCCTTGAATTCACCTTGATTGTGGGAAATTATCAAGTTTTATGTTGTTTTATAGCATTTGATCATGTTTTGAGAAGCTCAAGATCAAGAAAATGCATGCATGTCTTGTTCATGGGTCATTCATGAATTATAAGTTGAATTTTGCACAATTAGCAAGCTATTGGGCTATGATTTCTTGAAATGATCTTTAATTCATGATGTTTTAAGAGTTTCCATGTATTTTCTCAAGTTTTGAAGCTTTAAGCTTGAGTTTTTAGCTTTGAAAGTAAATCTGGAAATTCCAGAATTTTGCCTCTACGCCCGAGTGTAGGAACCACGCTCGAGAGACCACTCTGAGTGCGTGCACTTCCGCTCGAGCGACTTGAAGCACGCTCGAGTGTGAAATGCAAGCCCTTAGAAGTTTCTGTGTTTTGCAGCACGCTCGAGCGACAAAAGTCACGCTCGAGCAAGGGTCTGAGTCTCACGCTTGAGCGGAGATCCAGCGTTCGTCGAGCGTAAAAAACAAGCAACCAATACTTTTTCAAAATTTACAAATCGCTCGAGCGAAAGAAGTTACGCTCGAGCGGGCCTTCACATTTTGCATGTCTGCTCGAGCGAGGAAAGCCACACTCGAGCATGGACTCTGTTTTTAGCAAGTTTTAGAAAATGTTTTCTAATGTAACTTTTCATCCTCATTCCATCCTAGGCATTTCTAGGCTATGATTAAGACACCATAATGAGGATAAAGGGTAGAAACACACTTAGAACAAATGAAATAAGTTATGTATAATTCGAACGTGTGTTTCAATGTCTGTATTTGTCATGCTGTCTAGGTCACACGCCACAAGGAAGCTAAATTGCCTACTCAGTTTGTTTACTTGAAGCATTTATTATCTGTGAGTAATAACTTAGTAAAGTTATGTTCAAGTTAAATTATTTTCGGTATATGAAATAAGATCTGTTGAATGGAATGTCATGTTTTATACTATGAATGATTGTCCAACAATAACAAGCATTTATGACATTATGCTATGATTTAAGTATGTTACAAGTTCCCGGTACCGGAGGTTCCTTATGGAACTGACAAGTTTACAAGTTCCCAGTCCGGAGGTTTCTTTATGGAACTGACAAGTTATTCTTACCTGGTCGGAGGTTCTTCTATATAACTGACAAGTATGATTTATGATACTATGTATATGATCCATCAGCGCTAATGGATACACCATGTAAAATTAAGCATGAACTTTGGTTTCAGACATGGTTATGGGACATCATTCATTTACCCTTTTACTTTGTTATTATTCAATAGGCCTCTGCTCACTAGTTATTTATTATGTATGTAGGTGAGTAGACTCGTGATCAGGCTTAAGATGATGCCTGAAGTATTTCATGTTGTGTTTGTCAGCCACCTTTTGCGCCTCATGAGGAGGTTCCAGATCAAGTCATGTTTTGTGGCTGTGTTAATATGGATGTATAAGACTATTCCTTTTGCTCTATGAACAAGTTCTCCTTTTTATGTACATGAAGTGATGTGTAAATACTGTATCTATGATATCACTCGTATGTTTATAAGAGTTAAGATTATCAGTTCCATGTATGTTTGCACAGCTCAATGGACTACGTATATTTCTTTTATGTACTTACTTTCGCAACCCCTAATTACAAGTCTAAATGTTAAAAGGCCTTCGGTAATCCAAAGATTACTGGCCGGTTACGACGCTAAACCTATAGGGGCGGGTTTGGGTTGTGACAACTGCCTTAAAAGGTGCATAACCATAGTAACTATGCTTATATCCACTGGCTGCGGTGTCCTTGACCTTTGGTACGCAAGGGGAGTCCGATATTAGCTGCTTACTACTCCTTCCATTTTTTATAAAAAAAACTCCAAATCTTTTATGCGAACACTTCAATAGGATCTGTTATCTCTGTTAACCCTTTTGTTCAGACACCTTAGCTTTGATATTTTGCTCTTTGTTCCTCGTACCCACGAAAAACTTCGCCGGAGCTGACTACCGACTCTCTTCCCATAGTCTTATTTGCCATGTCAAAAAATAATCTACACACATTTGAGTGAATTGTCCATAATTCTCGGGATACTCTTCTAAGGAGTATAAAATTGTATACCAATACAATCAACAAAAAAGAAAGACAGAAAATGAGGGACGAAACAAGGTACCAGAAAACAACGTCACCATAATAGCTATCACACTGCAAAAGCATATTCCTCTATACCATCAAACGTTTTCTGGTACGAAATAAATAGCAAAATTAGCCTATGAGTAAGGACGAAGATTCCCCATTCAAAATAATTCAAAAATATAATCATTTTCCCGCCTTTGCTTTGTGTCACTCATTCTGAAAATATCTTTACTTTACAACTACGCAAACCACCACAAACGTGACACGTGTATAGCACTATCCGACAAGGGAATCAAAAGGATTCACACCACTCACACCTAGGCCCGGGTGTGAGTTCCTTTTAACTACATCCATACACGTGTCCACAAGTACATGAATGGACAGCCTAGATAAGCGTCGGGAGAAAGGGTGCTGGAAATATTAATACAGTGCCCCCTAGTCAAACCAACTCATACCATACACACCAGGTTTTTAAACTAATAGAGAGGCCTTGTATGGCTGATGAGTGTGTGGCCAGTGTGAGTTTACTATTCTCCATTACAAAATGCCTCGCCAAATCTCTTTCTATTTCTATACCAAGAATGTTTTCCTTACCTATCTATAATGCCCTTGCCCAAAAGAACAACCCTTAGAACTCCTCCAATCCCTTCTCCAACTAGTCTGTCAGCCATACTACATATTTGTCGCAAGGGAGCTCCATGAAGATGGAAACCCTCACCTTCATGCCATGGTTCAATGCACAAAAAAGATCCAAACCTTTAACCAAAGATTTTCGATCTTAGTGGAACCAACAGGAGAATCTATCATCCAAATATAGAAAAACTCCATTTCACTAATAGCAAGTCAACATTATATAGAAATGGGGTGATTTCATAGAATGGAGAGAATTTTCATCTAAGGGGAAAAGTCCTTCGAAGAACAGAGACGAACACTGGCTGGGAATACTTGCAGAAGTAGACACGAAGGAACAATTCTTTGCACTTTGCAAAGAAAGATGTCCTACCGATTACGTCATAAGATACCCCCAATTAAAATCATTTTCGAGGGATCATTACAAACGAGAGCGACCCCCATATATTAGCCCCTTTAATTCATTTCCTTTTTTAAATGAAGAAGTAAAAAAAATGGGCAGAAAATAATATTTTATTTGTAAGTCAGAGCTTTGTGAAGTACGAACTATGTCAAAATTGTTGTTTCTCCGTTTACAGTGAAGACAACAACATTAGATTAGGGATACATAAAAATAATATAAACAATTTACATACTGACGAAAAACTCTCCTCCTTCTCTAATAACAGGATCTTGAATAGCGACCCATCTACCCAATATCCTTCTACCTCGAAGGACCTTCAAGAATAGAAAAAACCGCTTGGGCCAGAAGTCTCTGACGACATAACTACTTCTTTGGCCGAATAAAGGGTTGTTTGGGGTGTCCTAAATAAGTGCACTTTTTGTCTTTTTGGACTAAAAAATGGAGGTTGAAAATATGGATGTTTGGGTTAACTTTTTGACTTTTTATGGAAAAATGTGTAATATTTGTAGGGAAAAATTCGACTTGGAAGTTGTGCAGCCGTAATTGTTGACTTTTGGTGAATAGTGTTAACTTTTTAACTTTTTGAGTAACTTTTTGACTTTTTAGTTATATGCCAAACTTGGCCTAAGTTTCAAAGACTACGATCAAGACGCCGTCTATAATGTCACAGATGACATCAAATACTCGACAATCCCAACAGAACTAATGAAGAATTTAGTAGGTTACCAGAGAGACTTCTACGTATTTGTTAAATTCTAACCAGATCTTACAATTAGAGGAGGAATTCCTTGTATTATATTAACTAATGGGGATAGTAGTTGGTTAGATGCAATGTCCTAAAAAATGAGAGAATGGTTTGATATAAATGTAACCACTGTTATGATTAATGAAAAATTTTATTAATTTTATTTGTGTAACCACTCAAACTTTTTATTTACTCTACGTTTCCCTTATCGTCAACTATTACATCTTTAGAGTCATCACAATTTTTTACACTCATTATTACATTTTGTAAAACATCAGAAAATTCTATAGGGTCCATAACAACTGATCTTCTCCAATTAACTTCCTCTTTTCTAACATCAACCTCCGAAATTGACGAACCAGAATCAACATCACTAGTACCATCACTACCTCTACGTACATCAATCTCAAACAAACTCAGACGACCTCTGCGTTCATGAATAACGGAACCACTTTTCCCAAAACCTCCTAACAACAAATCTCTTTGCCTCTCCGATAAACCCACAGACATAATCTGTGTCAGAATCGGAATAGCCTCGGTTGGAGCACAATGCTGAACATCAACATTATTATTAGTATATTTTTTAGATGACACAACAATAGATGGGGCCCTTATGTGCGAATCTTCTGGCATTTCACTAGTAGAATACTTAAAATACCCCTTCATTTTACAATAAGTAATACCCCTTTTAATGTTCGAATTTTCAAGTCGATATTTCACCATTCATGGCACTTGTCCCTTAATGGAACGATAACCATTTCCATAATAAACTAATTCACACTGATAGTCCACGGGGAAAATAAAGTACGCCTGCAAACTGTCATTACCATCTAACCTCTTATCATACACATTTACTTTGACTAACCCATTGGCAATGGGTACGCAAAGGGAGAAATATTTTATCAATCTTAATACTTTGTTGTTTGTATCTCAACCTCAACTGAGAAAATAAATTAGGCAACGCAAGTTCAATACAACTAAAATCAGTTGCTGAAACACCTTCAACAACACAAGTTTTTATATCGTCCACCTCCATCCACTTGAATATTACAAATAAAAATACATAAATTTATAATGTTAAATAGTTTTAAAGTACATTTGACTCCTTAATATAACTTTGCATTCTTTTCTACTAATAGTAGCAGCCACTAAATATATCGCACCATTCTGAATACTTCCAACATTTCCTAACAACGTATCTTTGTAGTCCGTCCAAACATCAACTGGCAAGAACCGATCCACAACCTCTATTCCGTGACGAACATACTCTTTGTCCTTGCTACCAACGAGCTTGAATCTCATTTTCTTTAGCATCCAAAACTTGTAGGACTGGTCAGGATCAACAATCCAGGTTTCAGGATTATCCTCACCAACTTCAATAAATATCTTGTCAGGTGTGGGGACAGAATCTGACGGACTATTATCACTTATGACGAAAATGGATTGATAAAACTCTAGCCATGGTGGAATGGAGACAACAATTTCCCTATGCTCAAGCTCACCATGAAGCTTTTGTTGGTTCGAATCATTGCCCTCTTCTATTACATTGTCACGTCCCACCCAAGAGAGTTCCTCGACTTTTTAAATTCGAGTCTATGTGAATGTGCTGAGGTTATTTCATCTTCTTGGGTTGAAGATTATGTTGGGTCTCCTATGTATTGTCTCACCCAGGAACTTAAAAAAAGCAGTCGTGGGCGTTCTTCTTGGAGTAGAGCAAGATTTGGGGATAATAGAATTAGAATTGTGTCCTTAAGTTCAGATATTCTGGATCTACAAGCTCGGCCTTTTTCAGATGATCATTTAGTAAAATTACGAGAGCTTGAAACTTAATTAGAGGTCGTTTTGAGTCGCAAAGAGATGTACCCGTGTCAAAGATCAAGAGTAAATTGGCTTCAATATGAGGATAAAAACTCGGCTTTCTTTCATGCCATGGTAACACAGCATAGACAAATGAATCAGTTGGTAAAGATTAAGATTGAAACAAGATAAGGGAAAGAGACAAATGAGGAGATCAATGACCTTTTATTGACTATTTTCAAGATCTTTTTAAGCCGGCTGATGTACGAGCTATGAGTGAGGCCTTCTCAGTGATTACTATGGAGGTTACTAGTGAGATGAATTTAGCTCTTACAAAGCCAATAACAGTTGAGGAGATAAAATTGGCTACTTTCCAATTGGGGCCTCTAAAAGCACCTCAGCCTGATGGTTTTCATGGAATCTTCTATCGAAACATTGGGAGATTGTAAGGCCATTTGTTTGTGGAGCAATCCAGAGTTTCGTTGATAGAGGGTTCGTGTTGAGAGAATGGAATCATACCAACCTTTTTTTAGTCCCTAAAGTGGCAGCCCCATAAAGTCTGAAACAGTACAGACCTATTAGCCTCTATAATTTTAACAGGAAGATTATCACCAAATTATTGGCAAATCGATTGAAAAAGATCCTTAACTAGTTTATTTTCCCAAACCGGTCAGCTTTTGTTCTCGGGAGGCTTATTCAAGATAATATCTTGGTGGCTCATGAGGCGTTCCATTTTTTGAAACACAAAAGAAGGGGTAGTTTTATGGATTTGGCGTTGAAGCTAGATTTCACAAGGCTTATGACTGGATCCAATGGGATTTTCTTGAAGCAGTGTAGCGCCCTCAAAATAATAACATTAAACCCAATAATATTGACATGCCATGATATATAAAAGATCCACGTCCTTCCATTCAACAGAGTTCTATTACAAATAGTATTACATGTTAACAACAAAAGCAAACGCCCTAAGGGCTTACAGCTTTCCAAGTTAACACTTGGGTACAAGAAAGTAGAGTACTAACTCATTTACACATTAAGCCCTTGGCTTGAGTTTACATGTAATATCACAAAAGGAAAGACAACCAAAAAGTCCGTCCGCCACTAGCCTCCCAAGCTAATTCTTTGGAGGTGGCATGCTACCTGTACCTGAATACAATATTCCCATATAGGGTGAGCCTGGCCAGAGAAATATACTAAACAGATTATGAATAATGACTAAAAGATTGACAGTTGATAGATGGCCAACTCTATTACATTCTTTCATAACATAATACAATTCCAAGACATTTAAGTCTATATTTCCTTTTCACTTGCCATATCATAATTTTGGCTCAAACATCTCACATGAGACAAGCACTCATGCCTACACATTTCACTTCAACAAATATAAACATAATGATTATATTCATACTTCCAAAGACAAGCATATACGCTCTGTCAATACATTTCTAGATAAGCATACATGCTCTATCTACGGAGTTCATCCTATCTCCTCCCAATAACATCCGGTTTAGAGGTCCATCCCTATCTTCCCTAAACCGCGAGTACATCCCCTATCTCCTCCAACACAACACAATGCATATAAATAACAATTATACACATCACATAACAATACATAAAATCAATGTATTCTATCCATCGTTATAATTTATAACATTACAACCCTAAGGTTCCAATTTCACTAATGTTTCCACATTAATTCCATGTTTCTATACTAAACATGCTTCTAGGTTTATTATAGACAAAACCCCAAACTTTTATAAAATTACACAATGGCCCAAAGTTTCCAAAAATTTCACAACAACTACCAACATATCAAAATGCTAAAATTTAAAGACAAGACTCATAAGGAGGAGTAGGATATCCCTACCTCAAAAGATGAGCTCCAAAGGAGAAGGACCCAAAACCAAAATGCTCCAAACACCAAACTATTCGGATCAAAATGACGCCCTCGACGATCAACACCCTTTTTGTGAAGACAAAAGGTGAACAACACACTCTAGCTAGATCAATACTTAGAGAGAAGTTATGGTTTTTGAGTGAGAAGCTCTGAAAATGGTGTTTTGGTAAAGTAGGAGAAAGAAGATAAGTCAAAAAGTGATTTAAAATGCCCAGTCCCACTCGGTTATCTGACAGTCCGCTCGGCGTAAGACTCTCGCTCGGCGTAAAGACTATAAAGCGAGTTCGCTCGGCGCAACCTTGTTCGCTCGAGCTCCAAGACACAGACACAAAGTTCGTCCGCTCGAGCGTAGATCGGCCAGCTTCGGCGCGAGTCTCCCTCCCGAACTCTCACCAAAAACATCTTTATGCGCTCGGCGCACAAAGACCGCTTCGGCGCGATAAACCACACTTGCAGAAGTTTTGCAGGTGCACGAAATACTGAAAGGGTGCATTATCCGCTCGAGCGCCAAAACCTCCGCTCGAGCGTAAAAGCAACAACAACCCATCCGCTCGAGCGTAAACATGTCGCTTCGGCGGACGATCAAACACAGGCAACTAGACTTGGTTCTTAAACTTAACCAACGGTAACAAACACGCCCAACACATCACGTAACTCAAAAACAAAGCAAGAAGGGCGTAAATAAGACAATACTCAATTACCAACCTCCACGGACACATGTCAGGACCACTACTCTAACAAGGGGTAAACCCGGGACCGCTATAACCTCCCCTTAAAAATTTCGTCCCGAAATTAAAAACAAGTTTTGAAAAGCAAGTTTTCCTCTCCTTAAACAATGTTATGCCACAACATTACACAATTCGACCCATTACGGTCATTCCATCTCTCATCACGAGGCATTTAACAACATATACATTTCAACATGCATTTTCTTTCCATTTCAACCATTTCCCACATAGATGGTTTATAATTCATATCATAAGCAATAATCATGATACAATTCCATTTCTATAATATAGCCCACATATGCAATATTATAATCAAATCTCATAACAAGGCAAGTTCTACAACATTCACATTAACTAAAACATGCACCATGTTTTACAACTTAAGATATTTCAAATGTTCTTAAAGTTCATTACAATTATACAATTGCAACACTTGATTACACATCAATAAATAAGTCCGGATATTTCTCGCGGACTCCCAACTCACGTTCCCAAGTGGCCTCCTCCACTCAAGTGATGTTTCCACAAAACCTTAACCAAAGGGATGGTCTTGCCACGCGAGATTTGATCCCGCCTATCCAAGACTGAACGGTCTCTCCTCATCTGAGGCATCCTCATCTACCTCTAAGTCGGTCCAATCCAACACGTGTGATGGATCCGGCTCATACTTCAAGCATACTCACATGAAACCGTCATGAACTCCGGCCAAGCTGTGGCGGCAAAGCTAAGCGATAAGCAACCTCGCCAATCCGCTCAAGGATCTCAAAGGACCAATAAACCGGGGATAACTTCCCTCTTCCCAAATCTCAACAAACCCGCCTAGGTGATATCTTGAGGAAGGCGTGATCACCCACCTCAAATTCAACGGTCTCCTCCTCACGGTCGACATAGGACTTCGGCGACTACGAGAACGTAACAAGCCTCCTACGGATAAGCTCAACTTTCTCCGTCGTCTCCTAACCAACTCCGGACCCAACAAGGTGTGTCACCCACCTCGGCCCAACAAGCTGGAGACCTACAAGGTCGGCCATACAAGGCCTCAAGCGGTGCCATACCAATACTAGGTAGCTGTTGTTGTAGGCAAACTCTACCAACGGTAAGTGCCTCTCCCGTCCCTTGAAATCAAGGACACAACCTCGAAGCATGTCCTCAAGGATCTGAATAGTGCCTTCGGGCGCCCATCGGTCGAGGATGATAAACTGTACTAAAGGTCAACTTAGTACCTAAAGCACTCTGCAAACTACGCCACAACCTAGCGGTAAAGCGAGGATCTCTATACGAGACAATAAATCCTTTGGGACCCGTGCAACCTTACTATGTCCCGAATATATAAGTCGGCAAGATGATCTCTTGAATCTCTCACGCGCATCGGAATAAAATCGCCGACTTGGTCAACGGTCTACAACCACCCAAATAAGCGTCACTACCCGTGAGTCCTCGGAAGACCTACAACGAAGTCCATAGTGACATGCTCCCACTTCCACTCGGCAATAGGTAAGGGTTGTAGCAAACCGGCGGCCTCGATGCTCGGCCTTCACTGGCGACAAGTAAGGCACTTAGAACAAAAGCGCCACATCTCTCTTCATACCCGCCACCAAAGCTGGCGACCCAAATCGATACATCTTAGTACCTCCGGATGCACGCAAAGCGCGAATGATGAAACTCTCGAGTACCTCCTCTCGGCAAGCCTCGGTACAAGCAAAGCGGTCTCGGTATCTCACACTCGGTCGGGATACCGTCAAACCCTTCTCAACCTTCCCATTGGAGATCTTCTCTCGGAGTGATTCTACCTCAAGGTCACCTCTCGTGCCTCTAACACTCTAGTCACTAGTGTAGGTTCGCGACAACGAAAACAAGGCGCGGCTTGGCGGATTAAGCGAAGCAAATCAAATTCTCCAATTGCCCCCAACATCCCCCACTCCCGGATAGCTATACAAGCTACTCTACTAACGGATTTTCTGCTAAGGGCATCGGCCACAACATTGGCCTGTCCCGGGTGATAGGGCGACTCGAAGTCGTAATCCTCAATAAACTCCATCCACCTCCTCTGCCTCAAGTTCAAGTCTTTACGTGAAAGCAGATACTTGAGACTCTTATGATCGAGAACACCTCGAATCTCTCACCATATAGCTAGTGCCTCCATATTTTTAAGGCACAGATCACAGCCGCTAATTCTAGATCATGCGTATGGTAATTCTTCTCGTGAATTTTCAACTGACGTGAGCCATAGGCTACTACTTTCCCCTCTTGCATTAACACACAACCCAAACCCTCTCGTGAGGCATCACAATAGGCGCATAACCCAACCCTCTCTAGGAATAATCAAGGCTGGGCGGTGGTCAATCTAACTTTCAACTCTGAAGCGACTTTTCACAAGTCTCACCCATACAAAGTGACTCCCTCGAGTCAATCTAGTCAGCAGTGAAGCTAACACGGAGAAATCTTTCACAAACCGGCGGTAATACCAGCTAATCGAGCTGCGAATCTCAAACACACTCTTAGGTGTGCCCAATCTTGCCTTGCCTCAATCTTGGATGTATCCAGACACCCCTTCCCCGAAACCACATGGCCTAAGAACTTCACCTCTTCTAGCCAAAACTCACACTTCGAACTTAGCATACGACTTATGGGCTCTAAGTAACTCAAGCACCACTCTCAAGTGTTCCTCGTGCTCCTCCTCGAAGGTGAATAGATAAGAATGTAGTCTCACAACGACTACAAAAGCGATCCAAGAATTCCGGAAGATCCGGTTCATCAAGTCCATAAAGGCTGCGGTGCGTTGGTAAGCCCAAATGGCATTACTAGGAATTCATAATGGCCATACAGCGTGCGGAATGCCGTCTTGAATATCCTCCTCCACGACCCTTAGCGGTGGTAACCCGATCTCAAATCTATCTTAGAGAAACAACGGGAACCCTTCAAGCGGTCAAACAAATCATCTATCACGGGGCATAGGGTACTTATTCTTAAGCGTGGCCGATTCAACTTCGGTAGTCAATACACAATCTCAAGGCACCATCTTTCTTTTTAGCAAGAGTGGGGTGCTCTACATGGTGAAACACTAGAGGCGAACAAAACCCTTATCTAGCAATTCACGGGTTGAACTTTCAACTCAACTAACTCTCTTTGGAGCAAAAGCGGTAAGGTGCCATAGAAATCGTGGCCGTCTTGCACTAAATCGATAGAGAACTCAATCTCTCGGTGAGGTGGCAAATCGACAAGGTCCTCGGGAAAGACGTCCAGTACTCACAAACTACTCTTGGCAACACAATCGAGTCTCATCACACTCACCACTCTCAAAGCTAGCAAGTAGACCACTAAGCTCATTTAAGCCCTCGCGGACCATACCCCGGTGGCACAATACTACCAACCCGATCTCCCAAGAAACGAAAACATTCCCCGCTCACGGTACAACAAGTAACCCTCTGGCGGTAGCAATCAATAACAGCTCGATATGTCGCTAACCAGTCCATACCCAAAATAACATCAAAGCCCTTCATGGGCATAACTACAAAGGAAGCGGAAGCCTATGATCATCAACTTCTATGTCACAACCTCTACACCCGTGTTTCAAAATCAACTCACCCCCAATAGGCGACACTACACAAATAGGAGATGCCAACACTGCTAACTCCAATTCCAACACAGATGCAAATCACGGAGATACAAAAGAATGAGGCGCACCGTATCAATCAATACACTAACAAGAATTGCAAAACAAAAGGTACCTCTCACTCTTGATGGAGCGGTACTAGGTCTTGTGATAACGACATACCATACAGCATACTGTAGGCCTGATCCACTGCTCGCCTCTCGAACATAGAATGCTTTGCCTTGGCCGGGACAGCCAAGCCCCGGATTGGCCCTCGAGGCTGTCTGGTGGTGGTGAAATCCTGCGTCTGTCTAGAACAGGCAGCTCTGGTGGCACTCAACCGTGGGCAATACCTCTTCATGTGCATGTCCTGCAGTAACACGACAAGGCGCCCCTACCGAACTCGACTCTGCGGCCTAGGTGAAAAGCGACTCTCGACCCCGCCCTGCAGACAGCCAGAAAACCTTGTGAACTCTCACTGCCCCTCCGAACTGCACTTGGTATTGGGAAAGTCGACTGGCCAAACCACCTGGGGACGGTGAGGTTATAACCCCTCTGCCTCCTGCCATCACTGTCCCTCTTGGCCCCTCTTGGAGCCCCATGTTTTGCCTCTTCTCCCTCTGCATCATCGGCTCCATATGAGTGCGGCATCCTAAATGCTGTACTCTCGAATGTAAGGTCCACCAACTTTCAACTTGAGGTCCCACCTCAACTTCCGCTCAAACTTCGTAGCAGCGGCTCCTCTGTCGCCACAAGTTCGGATGCAAACCTAGACAAGCTAGTAAATGTAGCCTCAAACTCGGCCCACAGACAAATCCTCTGCTTAAGCTTGGTAAGCGATCCCTCGGTCTCTCTCTAGCTACTTCGGATAAAAACCTCTCTGGAAAGCATTCACGCGCCTCCCAAGTACCGCCCACACGAACTTTCTCATACTTCCACCATTGACCGCATCTCCTTGGTTTGGAAGGATGCCAAGGTCACTTTCAATGCTCCGTCCTCAATGCCTAGCATCTCGAGCGTTTTACTCATTTGTTCTAGCCACTAAATGCGCCTTCAATGGCTCCTTAGGATCCCCAACAAACTCCTCCGGGTTAGGCAGAAGAACTCCCTCTTCAAGAAAGAAGGTCTGCCTCGGTTGCACGATTTCTGCTCTGAGAATACCCAAAGCCCTGCTATCTCCCGGGCCAAGGCACCCATAGCCTTTCTTGACCCAGGCTCGGCCACATTGGCTGACCAACCCCTCTGAACTCTGGAACCTCATCCGGTAATGGCACTTCTGCCTCCTAGGCCTACCACGCCTACCACCTCTTGCTCGTCACGACATCCTAATAAAGGTAACCTGAGCGTTAGCACATTTATAAACGTGCCAAAACTAAACACTCACGTCCTAATGCATGGATAACTGTAATTCATTCCACGTAAGCACATAAACACATAAGCACTTACGAATTTCATTTCCGGATGATGATAGTCCCAAGGCGTTACTAGAGTACCGGTTAGAAACAGCATTGATCAAGTGCCTTTCCAACAAGACTCCCAGAAACCCAAAGAACCAATCAACATCCTAGAAACTAAATCCCATACCCAAATAATCATATAAGCATGTTATCACATAAGCATATGACAGTACACTTAAGTCTCTATCAAGCGAGACAAACCCATTGTGATCCTAATCACTTCCCACGTACCCAAAGTATTCGAACCCGGTACGCTCTGATACCAAGTTGTAGCGCCCTCAAAATAATAACATTAAACCCAATAATATTGACATGCCATGATATATAAAAGATCCACGTCCTTCCATTCAACAGAGTTCTATTACAAATAGTATTACATGTTAACAACAAAAGCAAACGCCCTAAGGGCTTACAGCTTTCCAAGTTAACACTTGGGTACAAGAAAGTAGAGTACTAACTCATTTACACATTAAGCCCTTGGCTTGAGTTTACATGTAATATCACAAAAGGAAAGACAACCAAAAAGTCCGTCCGCCACTAGCCTCCCAAGCTAATTCTTTGGAGGTGGCATGCTACCTGTACCTGAAAACAATATTCCCATATAGGGTGAGCCACGGCCGATGAAATATACTAAACCGATTATGAATAATGACTAAAAGATTGACAGTTGATAGATGGCCAACTCTATTACATGCTTTCATAACATAATACAATTCCAAGACATTTAAGTCTATATTTCCTGTTCACTTGCCATATCATAATTTTGGCTCAAACACCTCACATGAGACAAGCACTCATGCCTACACATTTCACTTCAACAAATATAAACATAAGTTATATTCATACTTCCAAAGACAAGCATATACGCTCTGTCAATACATTTCTAGATAAGCATACATGCTCTATCTACGGAGTTCATCTCCTATCTCCTCCCAATAACATCCGGTTTAGAGGTCCATCCCCTATCTTCCCCTAAACCGCGGAGTACATCCCCTATCTCCTCCAACACAACACAATGCATATAAATAACAATTATACACATCACATAACAATACATAAAATCAATGTATTCTATCCATCGTTATAATTTATAACATTACAACCCTAAGGTTCCAATTTCACTAATGTTTCCACATTAATTCCATGTTTCTATACTAAACATGCTTCTAGGTTTATTATAGACAAAACCCCAAACTTTTATAAAATTACACAATGGCCCAAAGTTTCCAAAAATTTCACAACAACTACCAACATATCAAAATGCTAAAATTTAAAGACAAGACTCATAAGGAGGAGTAGGATATCCCTACCTCAAAAGATGAGCTCCAAGGAGAAGGACCCAAAACCAAAATGCTCCAAACACCAAACTATTCGGATCAAAATGACGCCCTCGACGATCAACACCCTTTTTGTGAAGACAAAAGGTGAACAACACACTCTAGCTAGATCAATACTTAGAGAAGTTATGGTTTTTGGTGAGAAGCTCTGAAAATGGTGTTTTGGTAAAGTAGGAGAAAGAAGATAAGTTAAAAAGTGATTTAAAATGCAGTCCCACTCGGTTATCTGACAGTCCGCTCGGCGTAAGACTCTCCGCTCGGCGTAAAGACACATAAAGCGAGTTCGCTCGGCGCAACCTTGTCCGCTCGAGCTCAAGACACTGAACACAAAGTTAAATCGCTCGGCGTAGATCGGCCCGCTCGGCGCAGTCTCCCCCTCGAACTCTCACCAAAAACACCTTTATGCGCTCGGCGCACAAAGACCGCTTCGGCGCGAAACCACACTTGCGAAGTTTTGCGGTGCACGAAATCTTGAAAGGTGCATTATCGCCGGCGCCAAAACCTCCGCTCGAGCGTACAAGCAACAACAACCCATCCGCTCGAGCGTAAACATGTCCGCTCGAGCGGACCAGTCAAAACCTGGGCAACTAGACTTGGTTCTTAAACTTAACCAACTGGTAACAAACCTGCCCAACACAACCTGTAACTCAAAAACAAAGCAAGAAGGGACGTAAATAAGACAATACTCAATTACCAACCTCCACGGACACATGTCCGGACCACTATACAACAAGGGGTAAACCCGGGACCGCTATAAGCAGTTCTGGGTAAGTTGGGGTTTGACGAGCATTGGGTGAAGTGGGTTATAGAGTGTCACAACAGTTCGATTTTCTATTTATGCCAATGGTGAAAAGAGGGCCTCCTTGACTCCCTCTTGTGGTCTTAGACATGGGGACCCTCTCTCCCCTCGTCTTTTCTTATTGGTGGCGGATGTTTTGTCTAAACTGATTGCAAGGGGCATTCACAACAAGCAAATCTTTGGGCTGAAAATGAGGAGAACTTGTCCCACTTTATTGAACTTGTCCCACTTTATTTCACTTGTATTTTGATGATGATGCCATGCTTTTCCTCAAAGCTAGCAACCCAAACTGTCAGAATATGTAGATTCTACAAACTTATAGCAGGGCTTCGGGCCAATCGCTAAATTTGGACAAGTTTGATATTATGTTCTCGGCTAATGCTTCGGCAGCTGTGAAAAGGGATTTAAGTGAATTGATAGGCATGCTAGAGCAAATGTGCAATACCTAGGCCTTTCTTCTGCGTGGGGACGATCAAAAAAAGAGGCATACAACTTTCTTTTGGAGAGAATGGTTGCCAAAATACAAGGGTGAAAAAACAAGCTTTTTCCCATGCTGGAAGGGAAATTTTGCACAAGGCCATAGTGCAAACAATTCCATCCTACGCTATGGCCTGTTTTGCCCGCCCCCAAAGTCTTTGCAACAAGTTCAACTTCCTTATTGAGAAATTTTGGTGGAAGGGTGATCCAGTCAATAAGGGGATACATTGGGCAAATTGGAGATCTATGTGTTCATCTAAATTGCATGTGGGCATGGGTTTTCGTGACTTCTCTGATTTTAATCAAGCTATGTTAGCCAAACAAGGGTGGAGGTTGATTAGAAACCAAAATTCCTATTGGGCAAAAATTCTCAAAGGACTTTATTTCCCTAGATCCGATTTTTTGAATGCGTCTCAAGGTGCCAGGGCTTCGTAGGCTTGGTCTTGTTTATTAAAAGGCCGTGAGCTTCTTATGAAAAGCACTCAGTGGCAGGTCCAAATGGCAAATCAATTGGATCCCAGCCACTAGCAATTTCATGATTCCATGCCCAAGGTCTCTAAATTGTTCTATTAATCTTGTTGCTGATGCAATTGATCTAGTCCACAAGCAGTGGAAGTTGGAGTCTCTCTAAGATTCCATACCCAGGGATATGATCATTGCAATCAAGACTATCCCTATCTCGGCTAAAAGTAAAGATGATATGTTGGTTTGGCATCCACACAAGCCTGGTCTCTACTCGGTTAAATCTAGTAATGCCTTAGCAAGTGCCTCCCATGACAGTACTCCTAATGATCAGTCCTCCACTTCTTTTCAATTTCCCCTTAATCTCAGGAAGCATCTTTGGAATCTTGATACTCCCCCAAAGATTAGTCATTGTTGGTGGAGAGCATGCAAAAACTTGTTAGCCACTAAAGCAAACTTGTTCAAACGAATGTGCTCTCCCTCGGCTATGTGCCCAGTGTGTTTGCAAGAACTGGAAACAGTGGAGCATATGTTATTTGATTGTGCGTGGACGAAGGCTGTATAGTTTGGAAGTTGGTTAAATCTCCGTTTTGATTAGGGCTCAATGTCAAATGTGGCACAATGGACTATAAATTTGGTGGGAACAAAGGTTTCTACTGATTCTGGCCAAGCCTTTTTGAGTGGGGTAGCTATGATTGGCTGGTTCATTTGGAAGGCTAGAAATGACCATGTCTTCAACCACTCCCCTGTTGATCCAAGGTGTACTCTCCAAAAAATTGTAGATACGTTGTTAGAGCTACAAAACCAGGTGGGTGGTGATGATGGCTTAACCACAACTCCTATAATACATTCTGATGATGAGACAGATGGATGACAACCACCTCCTCTGAGTGGTTTCAAAATTAGTTATGATGCAACTTGCAGCAAGGCAACTGCAAAAGCCACTATTGCTGCCATTCCTAGAGATTCTGAGGGACGTCTTCTTGATGGACCAACCTCCTCTATCCTCTCTAGTTCTGCCCAACAGGCTGAAGCACAAGCTGTGTGCTTAGCATGTTTTTTGGCCAAAGATCACAACCTTCCATCTGTTGAAATTGAGAGTGACGACCAGACTATTGTTAAACTCTGTCTCAGAAACTGTCCCACCTTGGGAGAGTATGGCAGTGGTGTTTGATATCCGCTGGTTAGCACGCAATGGGAACTAGACCTTCTCTTGGATTCGGTGGTCAAAAAACAGAGCAGCTCACTGGGTGGCAGGAGCTCAAGCAAGCAAGACCCTTTCTGCTAGTTGGGTGGCTTGTCCCCATTTACATTTAGTTGAGCTTTTATCCTCTGATGTAAATGGTTCTTTTCCTTGATTTATATATATTTTACTCGTTCAAAAACATTGCTCAATTCATCAAAATCAACAACATGAAACGAAGGAGACCAAAACTAGTATAAGAAACAAGGATAATTAAGGACACCATGTTTGGGTGAAAGGCTCCCAAGCCAGCCAAACCTCATTACAATTAACCAATAAAGACTTCATATAAATTTTGATCTTGGAAACCAAACAAGGAGTTAAAAACTTTAGTATAGCAGCAATCTGTTGTGTCTGAGAGATTTGCCAAAAATTGCTCTGCTCTCTCTACGGCCGCTTTTCCCATCTCTGCTTCATTCCAATAGATTTTCCCTCACTCTTCGTTTTGGACTTCACGTGATTTCTTCAATCCAAACAAAATCATAAATAAAATAAAAAAAAGAAAAAGAAAATAGGATTAAATCAGCTATTTGCACAAAAGTACATTTGAACTGTTCTTCCACTTTTTCTCTACATTGCCTTCAATTTATTGTTTCAGTTCCTTTACATAGTAATATAATTAAATTAAGTACTCACCTACTAAATTTAGATGTTGATCCTGGCTCATCCTTTAAACTTAGCGAAGCTACTTGGCTTTCTAAGAACCGAACATGATCAGCATCAGCCAGAGAAGTCTTCCTACCAGCACTTGAGTCGACTGGCCATGTCATTGGGACTACTACATCCCTGTCGCAATTAAAAAAATTATAGAGGAAAATAAATATGACAAAAATGAATAAATAAATAAAATTGGGAAAAAATTAAGTAAAAAAGAAAGATACAGCAAGCATACCCTTCGATCTTTTTGCATTTGCAACGATTCATAAAAGCAACTGTATAATTCCCAAAGAAGGTGTCGAGACGATTAGCTAGTTTTGCTGTATCGGACGATGGAAGAATGTCCCAGACCTTAAGAACCTGGAAGTCTTTTGAGTTTTCCCTTTCAATGTCTACGCTCCATGCGAGATTCACTAATCCGTTGACCTTGTACAGCTCCAACAGCTCAGAAGAAGTCCCATTCATGTGGAGGACTTTGTCCTTTTGATGATTCAGTCGCCACCCATTGGAAAGCCTGTCTAAAAGAGAAAACACTTCCTTGCGAACCTCTAAATTCTTTATTCTAGCCATTGATTTCATAAAATCATCAGTGAAGCAAACCTATAACAAAAAAGAAAAAAGAAAAAAAGAAAAATGAAGAAAAAAAGAAGGTGACGATCAATTGGTTATTGTTTAGGCACAAATTATAACCTCCCGCCATCATTCATTGGATACCTAATTTATAAAATTCAAACATTAATCAGTTGAATATTAATCTCAAAAGTTGTGAAACAAAGGTAGCATACCTTCCATTTTGTATTGCTAAACGGTAGTGAATCTGTTTTGAGCAATGTATCAAGTTGGTTAAACTCAACTAAGGCACCTGAAACAGCTTGAGCCAAGTTCTTATCATCATTAGCATCGTAGAAACAACCACGAGACTTTGCGTCTAGGACTAATTTCGTCCAAACAGTGCCACTATTGATTAATGTAGCACCGTTCCCCAATACCCAAAGGCAATGCCTGTGTCAAGAAATCACACATTAAAGCTTATTACACGCATAGCAAGGTCGATTACCATAATGTTAATACAAAAAGTAATACCTTGCTCGAGTCAGAGCCACATTTGTTCTTTGACGATTGGAAAGGAAGCCCACTGATCCACGCCCGTTACATCTCACGGTAGAGATAATTATCACATCCTCCTCACCACCTTGAAACCCATCAACAGATCGAACACTCACAGAGAAGTCACTGTTCGCATCTGTACTGTATGTCTTTTCAAGTTTATCTTTAAGTGCGAATACTTGAGCTTTATATGGTGATATGCAACCAACCCTTACCTTCTGTTTTGATGCCACCGATTCTGTAAAAAATAATAATAATAATAATAATCAGAAACCTCACTTATTGATCAAGCAAATTTTTTTGTTGATAGTAAAATTACCTTTAAAAAGGGTTGCAACAATCTCAACAACCACAGCTACCTCCACCATGTTTTTCCTACTATACCTATCATCAAAGCACTCTTTGCCAGAGGCTACATTTATAAAAGAGTAGGAGCCAAACATCTTTCCTTGAAGGAAGCGTTTCTCATATGTTCTCTGTTTGACATTCGGACCATCCAAAACCTTATTGTGGTAGAATTCCCTATTTGGAAATAAGCTTATCGATGGATGCATTCTATACTGGACTTCAAGAAGATGCTTTTTATGTCCTAATAACACCAGCTTCTCAAATAAGCTTCTTCCAAAGTCAGCCTTTTCACAAATCTATTAATCAAAATTTTCATCATATCAATAGAAGGAGAAAAAAACAAATTCAAATAACTTTCAAAGATTAATTAAGAAAAAGGAAAATGGGATTAGAAACCTCGCTTTGGACCATTGCAGGAAGTTGTAGTTCATCCCCAATGAGTATAGCATGACGAAGACCAAGGAGCTGCAAGGGAATTGTAGACTCGCATTCTTTGAGCTGAGCAGCCTCATCAATAACCAATAGTTCTAGTGGTGTCATTCCTTCTGTGTGTAATTTAGCAGAGCTTGAAACAGTGCAGAATATCAAGCATGCGTTTTGCAAGCAAAAACTTCGAATTAGATATTCATCAGTCATATTGTTTGGCAACAATATTGATTGGCGAAGGAATCTCAGTACTCTAAGGCAATTGCTCTTGGCTGAACTCAACTTTGCTAATCGATGAACACTGCTTCTTTCATCTTCAATTCCATTGAAGACTACTCTCAAACCCTTATTTGCCAAAGCACTAGTATTTAGCAAAGTTCCAACAGACTTCAACAGATCAACAGCTTTTATCATCTTCTTTGCTACTTCTAGTGAAATGAATGAAGTTGGCATATGGGTGTACAAACTTGAAATAAAAAAGATAAGCTTATTTCCAAAGAATTTATACTTCATCATGAAAAACTCCTCAAATGTCAAAAGATTGTCACCTTCCTCTTTTCTTTCTCCTCTGTTTTTCTTACATTGAGTGGAATTATCCCCCTTCTTTCCTTTATCACACTTCAATTGGCTTTTTCTCTGAGAAGGCTCTTTCTTATTCTGTTTTTTTTTGTCCTTTTTCTTGTTCTCCTTCATGGTTTGAGCAATTGCCTTCATCCAAATTTTCTTTTTATCCTTATCTTTCAAGTCTTGATCATAGATACCACCCTCGTTGTCTTGATTGTTATTTACCTTCTCATTTCCAAAAATTTTCTCTTCCTCGTCCTCTTCCTCCTCATCCTCATCTTTTTTCTTTTTTTCTTTTTCCAAATACAAGAGGTACATTTTTTGAGGGTCTTCAAGCAAACAAATCATTGATTCAATACTATTTTTCCACCCATACATTGGAGCAAAACAACCATAAAGAGCAGAAATACGGTAATCAAGATACACATCAAAAAGGTCTTCATGATCATCAATCTTCATTCTCTCCCCATTACCAAACAAAACTATATCTCCTAACCCATAAGTATCATACTGAAGTGAATCTCTTGCAAAATTCAGAAGCCGAGTTGTGACTTCCAACACTGCAATGTTAGTTGGAGCACAAGTCAGTGTTCTGCATTTCATTTTCAACAAAGCAAACAACAATGCACCGACTGTCTTTGTCTTCCCAGTCCCCGGTGGGCCCCAAATTAGTTTGACAGAATTCTGATGATGGCATTCCCTCGTAGCGACACAACTTAAAATAGCAGCCTTTTGGGAATTATCCAGCTTGAAAGAACTGATGCAATTCTTTGTGTTGGATAAAGCAACACTCTTATTCACTTGAGAGACGCACTGGGTACAATCTGCCTCGATCTGTAAAGAGTTAAATTTAAAAATAAAAATAAAAAAATCGACAAAAGGGTGACCCAATGCACGAGGTTAAAGTTTCCCTAAAACAAGAAAAGAATTATGCTTGATGTAAATATATTCACTTACATAGCACTTAGTCTGAATCAAGTAAGGAAAGAATGTTATGAAAATATAAATGAAAGAATGAGAGGAGTGGGGTTTACATGGGCAAGCCTAGCAGCAGAGGTCTGTGATAGCAAAATCATTTTATATTAAAATATGCAATTAACATAGGCATATATTGCGCATATTTTTATTGAAAAGCCCCTAAATATGCACCCACACCACAAGTCCATGTAACATAAGCGACACTGTCCCAAACATAAAGGGGATTCAATAAACTTGGCAATGAATTGAAAAACAAAAACACAAAAACACAAAAACACAAAAAATGAAGTGTGATTCTTACTATGGATTCAGTTCGAAGAACTCTTTTGATGATGTTCAAGTTTGCCCCTTCCAGCTCTGAGTTCAATGCTGTCCATATCCGAACATTAGTCGTCATGTTTGTCAAATAAACAGCAAAAAGACTTCTCTTCTTCTTAATCTTCTTCTCCACTTCTTTTTCTGCTTCAAAAGTGATGGGATTTGAAGTCCTAATTGTAAGCTTATCCTGATCATAATCATCCTTCATTCTATGAACAAGAGCAACAAGATAAGGTGATTTAGGCCTGTTGAGATCATCAATGCATTTGGGTCTGACTTCTGTCAAGGCAATGAGGTCTCCAAACTCTGGCTCATAACTTCCTTCGCGATCATTTGCAGTGTTTTCTCTGTTTCTCTTCAGTAAGATTTTGTAGTACAAGTCCTTTGGAGGATTGTAGTTTTTGGACAATTCAACAGACAATATTTCACAGATCGGTGCACGAGACACCTTTTCCAGGGATGATGACAAATCAGCACGTGTTTCTTCAATAAGTGGGTTGAAGAATGACTTCATGTAGTGATCAGTTGATAAATATGTCATTGGAATTTGCTTGACCTGCCAAAAAAATAAAATAAAAACAAATTCAAAATTTAAAACAAACTTCACTTGTTCATGTTGAATAGCTTGATGGGCCCTTTTCTCAGAGCAGTTCTACGATTCACGTCACTTTTGTTTGCATTTAGTCCGGAATGCATCTTTCTATTTGCTGCATTAATCATAGAAATAATCACAACCAAACCATAGTAACTAATAGTCTAGTCTTATCTTAATTTATTTTATCTAACAGGCTAGCTACTACATTTACTACTTTAACAAAAATATTATCGCTAGTTACACTGGGAGAGTTTTGGAAAGATTTTTAAATAATTTGTATAGATAAATAAGTTAAATAAAGACTAACTTTGGAATATATAGATTAAAATGTGATTAGGTACTTTAACTGATGAAAAATTAATAGAGTTTCAGTTGCTCTTCTGCACTTTTGATAGAGAGGCTATGTGCAAAGACTCTAATTTGGGAGGTAGGAGTAGGCAAAAAATTGAATATATTTTTTCTATTACGAGAATTATTTGTTAGATTATGGACTCTTTCTTGTGATTGTTTCAACTTTTAATTATATATTGTTGACTTATAATTATATAGTTTGATATAATTTATCTTATATTAATAATTAATTTCTACGGTCTTGGAAAAAAAAAAAGACACCAAGAGTTGGGCAGTCCGATCAGTTTCATTTTCTATTGTCAGACACGGATCGATCAAATTTTTATTTATTAAGCAAGGCTTCTCTTCAGTCCACGGTATTGCTGGGTCCGTGAGACCCACTAAGGTCTCATTTTGATAATCCAAACTATTTAATGTGTAAATTATAAAAAATTATTTTGATCAGATATTGATAAATACTTGATCAGAATATATTTTTTTCAACAATTTATTTTTAAAATTATATTTATCATGGACAAAAATGTGATATGATTAAGGAGTTGCTGATATCCGATTATCGTGATTTTTTGCAATGATGAATTACTCAACAAGCTCTCTACCCATCAACGATTCGTATCATCGAAATAAAACCCGTAGGGAGTTACACGGCCCAAAAGCACTGCCCTGTTCAGTCCACATGGACGAGAGAAGCTCTCCCCTTATTTTTTTATTTACGGTTGGCGACACTGATTGATCAATTGCCCCGATTAATAGCACTTTAGCAAATCATTATAATTAAGAAGACAACAAAATTAATTGAATTCAATTTAGCCAATAAGAAATGACAAATGAATGAAAAATAATTGAGTAGTCCCATGTGCATATTACTCCTAATTAATGAAGAATTTTTCAGAAAAATGAACGGAGCTGATCATCTCTCTCACTTTTTTTTTTTCTTCCTTTTTTTGGCAAATATTAGTTGTTAGTTATTAGATTAACATCTATAGGAGAAAATCTTTTCGCTCTTCGCAAAGCACCTAAGTGCTTGCATTCTCTTAATTTAATCCCCTAAGAGGAATTGAACCAATGACCTCCTTAGAACTAAACTTTAAGGAAGGTATGGTGGCCAACTAAATTAGGCCTAGTTGGTTAATCATCTCTCTCACTTATCCCATGAAAACTATTGATCCAGGATCACCACATCAGTGTGATGAGTTAGATGATCGATGAATGACTATTGATATACACATATATAAACATCATATATATATGAACTACATGTTTTTCACAATTTTAATGAGAGGGTAAAGAAATAAATTGAGAAAGTGGATCCAAACCTTGCCCATGTAAAGATGTCTGTTGAGAACATCAGAAAGAGACCAAGAAAACACCACATCTATCAAGCCTTGACCCTTGTCCTTCTTGGGTTCTTTCTTCTTCTCAGTAGTACTACTCCTTCCAATCATCTTTTATACTTTTGCTTCCCAAAATGATCAACTCCAACAAAATCAAACCCACTTTCACTCTCTCTCTCCCTCTTTCAGCTCTCAAAAACACAATAAAAACCTGAAAAAATCAAACACAGAAATTGGATTGTATGTGTGTTCCAAAGAGAGAGACAGAGAGAAGAAGAAGAAGAAGAAGAAGAAGAAGAAAAAGGGATTGCTTTCTAGAGAAGTTACGAAAAAAACTTGAGATGGAGAATAAAGAATTATACCTAATTATTTAGAAAGAAAGAAAAGAACTAGTGCATGTCCATTGATAAAGAATTATACGTCATTATTTGGCTTTGCTTTTAAGGTTCCAAACCTCCAATCAAAAAGGCATTGTCGTACAGTTCCGCGTAACGAAAGTATGATATGAAAGAAAAAGAAAGAAAAAAGAAAAAGAGGAGGAGGTGTTGACGCCAAGTCAATACTACTAAAGCATGGTCGTCGTCCAAAACATATGATATAATGTAAAGAAGAATTTGTGTGGAGCCAGTGTACCTTCCTTCACACTATCAGCAAGTAAAAGAAGGTTCCTCTCTCCTCTCTTTCTCTCTCTCTCTCTCTCTCTCTCTATATATATATTTTTGTATGTGTATTGTGGATGTATTTGTACATGTAAAGAATACAAAGGATCAAAGTTATAGGAAGTGAGAGAAGGGGAAAGGTCAAGAATGATACATATGATGATGATATGAGATCAAAGTTATAGGAAGTGAGAGAAGGGGAAAGGTCAAGAATGATACATATGATGATGATATGAGATACAAATAATATACATTATGTGTGGAGTTTTCAAGGAAACTCCTAACTAACAACAACAATAATAGTGATGAAAGGGAAATATCATTTTCTTCTCTCTTATTACTTAAGGGGTAGGTGAAAGGGAAATATCAACAGTACTGATGTTTGGTTTAAGTTTGAGAAAAAAAAAAAAAAAAAGAAAAAAAAAAATCACAAATTTGGAAAAAAAAAAAGAAAAAAAAAACTAATTTGATAAAAATAAATATAAAAAATATAATTTTAATTTTTAAATTTTTTTCTTTGACTTTTCAAAAGATAAATTTATATAAAAATGATAAATATTTTTATTTCTTTTACCGAATTAATTTTTTATTTTTAAATTTTTTTCTAAAATAAGTTTTTTTTGAAAATCGTATTAAACATGTTATACAAAAATTATTACAAGAATATTAAATATCATATAAATGGTTATTTTATTTTAAAATGGTAAATCTCGATATACAAATTCTACGGGTTAAGTTTATCTCATATTAAGATCTCAACATGACAAAATTTGAGGGGTTTGTAGGTCTCAAAATACATCTCGTTTTGATGATTTGAACTGTTTATTTTTAATATATATATATATATATATATATATGAATGATTGTAAATCGCTTAAAAAATAATAGGTTAAATTACAATTATAGTCTCTATATTTTGGTTCTTGTGTCATTTTGGTCTCTATTATTTCAATTGGCTCGATTTTGACTATAAATTTATAGTTTTGTCTCAATTTGATTTAATTGATTATAACTCTTAATATTTTTTTTTACGAAAAATACGTACATAAGTGGCACGTGTCATAATTTTAAGGGCAAAAATATAAACTTACGTAATTCAGTGAGTTAATCTCAACCAATTCAATGACAATTTTTTGTCAAAAGCACTACCGACATTATCAATTGGATCAAATTAAAATAAAATCTAAAATTAATGGTCAAATTTGAGTCAATTAAAAGTGTAAGGATCAAAATGACATAATGGACAAAATGTAGGGACCATTGGTGTAATTTGTCAAAAATAATATTTACTTTTCAAATCCAATAATGTGGCAGTATATTAAAATATTATACGGGAAAGAAATACACCTTCTCATATAATCCTGTTGATCAAGTCTGCGCTCCTCCGTACGACGTCGCTTTATCACCTGAAAACACAAACGTGAGCTAGCCGGCGGGTGTGTGCCGGAAACCTCTCCGATGCCTAAGTCAGTAAGCTTGACAAATAGACAAAAGCTCTGTGTATTCAGAAAACAAAGTTGTGTTACCTTTCCATAGGTGATGTTAGTGAGCTTTTATAGGTTTCGTGTGGCACAATCCTAGTAGGACTCTTACTCCTCCATGTAGAGTCCTCCTAGGATTCATACTCCTGAGAGATAATGCTTCTATCAACACTCCCCTCATTGCTTAAACCAAGTGAGATGGTTTTACCACAGTCGAACTACCGTTACAACCGAAGTAACATTGTCATGTTAGACTAACCGGAGTGTCCAATCTATACGCTAGTTCGGCTCTACCTTACTGTCTTCTACCTCGGCTTCCCATACTACGACCGAGCTATCCATAGAATATACTTGCCGAACTAACTCAGGACAGTCAGGAAGATAGCTTCTTTTACTTCAGCTGGAAGACCCAACCGGGCTAACCGTAGCGCTCTCCTGAACCGATATAACAACATTCTTCCTTGACTGGGCTAATCGTGACCGAGATAACACACTTTCGCGACCGGACTACTTGAATGAGGTCTTTTTACTCTTCTTTTCATACTCCGGCCCATACCGGCCCATTACTTAGCCTGGCCCAATTTACCTGTATAAATTACCCTCACAATTGCCCCTTAATTCTATCTGCGCAGCATGATAGGGATTACCTGTCTATAAACCGAGCTAAAGTTTTAGCTTATTCAGCCGAGCTACAATCCTTTAGCTATTAAATTTGAAAACCTTTTAACTTCTCGGTCGAGCTAAAACTATTTAGCTTATCGGTAGAGCTAAACCTAAGCCGAGCTGTGCACGTCCGGTCAAAACGTCTCTTCAATTGCAGCAATTGAAATGCTTCCCTTTCCAGTGACACGTGGCAGGCTCTTATTGGCTATTCACAGCTATAACGCCGCCCTCGTACTCCGTAATTTTTGAACAGTTCCCGCCAGAGGGCTTTTCATCAAAAAAAAACCTTTTCTCTCTTCAAATCATCCACCAAACTATTCACTCTCTCCTCTCTCACTTCTTCAGTTCTTACTGTTCTTCAACCTCACACCCCTGAAGCTCGTGTTCTTGCTGCCGTTTGCTTCCATCTCGTTCTTCTTCCTCTTTACCAGGTAAGTATTACAAATCTGTTTCTCGTTTTCCTTTGTTTTCTATACTTTGTTCAATCTTCTGTAGTCTGTTTTTGTAAAACACTTTTCTGGAAAAAAACTTAGCTTCGCGTGGTTTCTGGAAAAAATTTCATTAGAACTTCATGAACTTCAAGAAACAGCTAATAGAACACTTATTTGATCCATAATCACGTCCAACCGAACTAGGAAACTGTTTTTGCTACATATAGATTTAGGCAGACTAGAACCGAACTAGAACTTGTGCATGTAACAATAGTTTCAATAGGTCACCATCTGATTCACATTAGCCGAAATAAAAACTCACCGAACTAGAAATCTTGGCCACGGCAAATTTGAGCCGAGGCTAAGCCCGACTTTCTCGGTTCTAAACCGAACTCGAAGCCCTTGATGCCCAACCAGAGTAACAAACCCATAGGTAGAACCGAGATAACCAAACATCCTGCCGAGCCGAGATAACAAACACCTTGTTGTAACTGAGGTAGATCCTGTAGTGCCCTATGTAGCCGAAGTAAGACTTCTCTTTTCTTGCTTTGTTTTGTAGCACGGTGAACAATCTGTGCTTAACACCTTATTTTTCCACTTTGCAGACTTTAGGTTGCCCAAGCCATCCTCTTGAGCGCTTGACCGAGCTTCTGAGCACAACTTCTCAACCGAACTAATTTATTTTTAACTTATACAATAAATAGGGAAGTATAGGTTTTTGGTAGAAACCCCAGGAGGCCTTGCCGAATTCCGAAAGGATTATAGGATACCTGACGACATGCACCTTACCTTAGCCAAACCAAATACCATTCCATGGGGGAATGAAGGCTTTGTACCCTTTACCCTGCTTTCAATAATAGAAACCGGACTGAGATTCCCAGTCCAACCTTTAATTTGTGAGTTTCTTAGGCAAACCAGACTATGCCCAACCCAACTCTCCACCAACTCTTACCAAATCATAATGGAAATAACCGAACTAAACCGCCAAACCGGTCTAAGCCTCGGCCTAGCCGAAATATTCCACCAATATTCCTTAGGTTCAAAAGAGGATGGGTGGGTATACTATTTGAGAATACGCCGCCGTCGTGAAAAAATAATTAAGGACACACCGGACAAGGACTTGAACGACGACGATTTTTTCTGGGTCTCTGGGAATTTTGAAGATCACCAAGCCCAAATTCCTGGCCGACGTATAAATTGGAATAAAGGGATACCTGGTATAGTTACTTCGGTTTTCCATGAATTCTTATTTTTTACTTCGGTTTCCAATTTTAGACCGGACTAACAGTTGTCTTCTTCATGCAGACTCAGCCCATATACATTCATTGTATAGCCACTCCAACCTCGGTATTCTCCGCGCCGCACTACGTATTCAAGAAAGAAGTTGGGCTAAACTTCTCAGCTTTGAGCCGATATACAGATACACCGGTCGCCGAAAAGCGAGAGTTACTGACTTTCTTCTTGAAGAAGCACCTGAACCGGACCCATCCTTGCCCCAGATAAACCTAATCCCACTCACAGTCGAACAAGAATTGGCAAAGAAGAGCAGGCTGAAGGCCCTTTTGACCGCAACAACTCCAGCCGATGTGCAACCAACCGGTCAAACCACTGAGACCGTGGTGGCCCTTCCATCCCAGCAGCCCTCTTCTTCTCGCCGAAACAAGCGTGCCCGGACTAGCCAAACCGAGCCACGACTTGTTGATGAGGACGAGACTATTTTGCCACCAAGTCCTCCCCCAAACATTCAACCAAGCCCTTAACCGGAGCAATCAGACCGAACTGTCTCCTCCTCCAAATGGGTTCCCGAACTGACCTTCAACAACCGAGATATCATCGCTTCTGATTCGGTTGTCACAGAGAAGGACCACCTGATGGCTTTTAATCTAGCCAAAAGTGTGTGCCTTCCAAAAGATATGGAGCACCACTACAAGCAACTTAACACCGAACTGAAGTCCATTCAGTCTTCAACCAAGTCCATGATCCTGGTAAATAGCTTTCTTCTTTCAATGTAATTTTTTCCAACTTTCAATCCGGCTAAAGTTACTTCTCCTTTGCAGGCCATCCAGAAAAACCAAGTTACACACAGGAGGGTCATGGAGCTTAGGAGAAATACAAGGGAGGCCATGGCTGAGGCCGAGGCAAAAACAGCCGAACTGGAGGAGGCAAGAAAACAAATTGCCGAACTGAGATCTGAGAATGGTCGGCTGACCGAGCTTGCTAATTCGGTCGAAGCCGAAAAGCAGAAGGTTGCCAACAAGGCAAAAGACAAATACCTGCGCCTTTTGGCAAAAATTGAAAAGAAAAAAGACACCGAGATAGCCCAGTTGAAGGTGGGCATTAAGAAAGCCGAAAAACAAGGCTTTAAGAAGGCTGAAGACGCATATACCCTCCAGTGCAATGCAGCCAAGGACTTATTCTTCAAATGTGGCTGGAGGAGTGCGGTGGAGCGGCTCGGTTGTACGCCTGACACCGAGGTCTACAATGTTCCACCGTATTCTATTTCGGCCTCGCTTTCGCAATATGCTGCCGATCTCCAAAGGCAATTTCTTGAGGGGTCTGGTGATGATGAAGATAAAGATGATGATGATGATGATGAGGATGAGGAGCCAACTCTTACCCCGGCCGTCAATGAACAATCTAATAATCAAACAACTCGGTTGGAGCCAGTCATTGAAGACCTAAGCGACGGTGACAAGCGACAAAAGCGATAGCGAGGCCAGGGTTTCAAACCGAAACGAGCTCCACCTCAAACCGTGCTCCCGGTGACAGACTCCGGACAAATCCTGATGATGAATTTGATGCCGAAATTGATGAACTCTTCCGCTGATTTTTTTTTTCTTTATTTTCTTTTGTATTTGAACTTGTAACCGGGCTGCGGCCCCTCAGTTGTACTTGTTTTTCACTTTAATGAAAAAGTCTTCTTCAACTCTTATTCTGGTTTTGTTCTGTATGCTTGCACTTGTAATGAATTTTTCATGAACTCATTTGCTCAATTGTAATCTCGGTATTAGCTATCTAACTTACTAGCCAACCACTCTTCAGCCGATATAGCTACTTCGGCTGAAGAGTATCCAGTGTTAGTTTAATCCAGCCAACCATTCTTCAGCCCTACCCTTACTTCGGCTGAAGAGTATAAGGAGTTGGTTTAATCCAGCCAACCACTCTTTAGCCGATATAACTACTTAATTTGAAGAGTATCAAGTTGGTTTAATCGACCAACCACTCTTGACCATACCCATACTTGGTGAAGAGTACAAAGAGTTGGTTTAATCGACCAACCACTCTTGACCATACCCATACTTGGTGAAGAGTACAAAGAGTTGGTTTAATCGACCAACCACTCTTGACCATACCCATACTTAATTTGAAGAGTAACAAGAGTTGGTTTAATCCGACCAACCACTCTTGACCATACCCATACTTGGTGAAGAGTACAAAGAGTTGGTTTAATCGGCCAACCTCTAAGTTGGTTTTTTCGCAACTTAGAATAGTGTTTGGTTATAACAACCAAGCGTCCTGCTGGATCCTTATCCTGGGCTTAGGAGGGGTGTTGGTTTAATCCAGCCAACCTCTAAGTTGGTTTTTCCAGCCAACTCAGAATAAGGTGTTTTGGTTATTCCGACCAAAACGTCCTGCAACCTGGATCCTTATCCTGGGCTTAGGAAGGGACATAGTTGGTTATTCTGGCCAACTATGTGTACAATGCTCCTAACTAAAGCTACTTTCTACTGAAAACAATTATGCTAAAAAAGAATCGACTTGTTTTATTGAGAAAGTAAAAAATTACACATACTTAAAAGGAAAAAAAGCTAGAAATAAAACAACTTGAGATTTGCCGTGTTCCATGGCCTGGGAATTACTTTGCTGTCCTCATCTTCCAAGTGGTATGCTCCTTTGCCTGCTAATCCAACCACTTTGTAAGGTCCTTCCCAATTAGGCCCCAGCTTGCCATCTCCTGGAACTAAGGTGTTTCCCATCACTTTGTGCAGCACCCAATCTCCGATCTTGAATTGCCTTGGATGCACTGTTTTGTTATACTTTCTGGACAACTCTTGTTGGTAGGAGGCGATGTGAACCAATGCTCTGTCTTTTCTTTCTTTCGCAAGGTCAAGCTCCAATGCTATGGCTTCGCCATTTAAGTCTAGACCAAAGTTTTAAGCTTGAATTGTGGGAGGCCAACTTCTAATGGGATGGCTTCCATGCCATAAGCTAAGGAGAATGGTGTTTCTCTGTTGATCGTCGGCGTGGTGCGGTAAGCCCATAGAACATGAGGGAGCTCTTACGCACTTGCCTCTCGCTCTCTCTAACCTCTTCTTTAATCCATCCAAGACTACCTTGTTTGATGCCTCTGCCTGACCATTTGCTTGAGGGTATGCCGGTGTAGAATTGTAGAACTCTATCTTGTACTCTTCACAAAAACCTCTGAAAATTCTGCCGTAGAACTGAGTGCCGTTGTCTGAGATTAATGCCTTTGGTATGCCAAATCGTGTGATGATATTCTGCCAGACAAACTTCTTTACATCTTTCTCCTTGATTGATACCAAGGCTTTTGCTTCCACCCACTTTGTGAAGTAGTCAGTTACGGCGAGAAAGAACTTCCTGTTGCCTGGTGCTGTTGGAAGTGGGCCTACTATGTCCAATCCCCACATTGCGAAGGGCCATGGGCTAGTTAGAGGTAGAAGTTCTCTGGCAGGTTGGTGTATTTAGTGTGCGAACTTTTGACACTTTTCGCACTTTTTAACATACTTCTCTGAATCCGCTTGCATGTATGGCCACCAATATCCTTGTGAAATTGCTCTGTATGCCAGTGATCTTCCTCCTTGATGGCTGCCACATACACCCTCATGTATTTCGAATAAGAATGCTTCCACTTTGCTGGGGTGAACACACTTCAAGTAAGGTCCTGAGAATGACTTCTTGTATAATGCCAAGGATGGGGAGAGCCAAAATCGCTGCGACTTTGCTCTTATTCTGTTGGCTTCTTTCTTCTCTTCTGGTAAGGTGCCGTCTTTCAGGAACAGTATGATGGGGTCCATCCAAGAAAGGCCTAAATCTGCACAACATACCTCTTACATACGGGTCTTCAATGCTTGGTCTAGGCGGGTAGTCGATTAGTAGTGGGTGAGGAATGGAGGTATCGCCATTGAGGTGAAGCTTCTTGAGTTAAATGCTCTCTTGTTTTCCTCTCTGCCGATCTGTTCTATCCTCACCACTTCAAACTTCTTTATCTCATGTTACGACCAATTCTTGGTACTTGGCCATTCTATCATCCTTTGCCTCGTAGTCGCGGATATTTGGTTTACCACCATTGCAGTCATTTGTAAACCATTAGCTCGGTGGCCTTCATGTAGAATCTTGACTTGAGACACGCGAAGCGCTTCATACTCCGCCGTTGTTTGATCTTTGGGAAGCCAAGGTTGATTACTGCTCCACTACTAGGCGTGCGGAGAGATGAGGACTATACCAAGTCCTGCTCCATGCCGATTGGATGCTCTATCCACGAAGAGCTTCCACATCTCTTCGACGAACAACTTCCAGTAGGTGGAGGGATCAGATGATGCCTTGGGATCTTCCATGTTGTTGGTGTTTTCTTCAGAGTCCATGCTTTCATTTGTCGCCTTGCTTTTCTGTTTGCACCAAGTCTTTATTTGTTGGTGAGTCCTGACTTGGTGTAGCATGGTTTGTTTCTTCCTTCCTTTCTTTACTCAGTGCGCCTTGGGGCTGGTGAGTAACGATACTAGGGGTTGCGTTATTAGGCGTCAACTTCCATCCTTAGTTCGGTTGTTTGATTTGATTAGGTCATTGGGCAGATGTGATGACTTCCTGGTGTGAATTCTGCAACAAAATCTGCCAATGCTTGCGCTTTTATTGCGGTCCTAGGTTGGAACTTGATGTCGTATTGTCCCAACTCTCACGCCCATTTGAATTTGCCCGGAGAAGTTTGCTCTTTCAAATAAAGCCTTTAATGGGAAAATTTGTGAGAACAACTATGGTGTGGGCGTGAAAGTAATGCGATAACTTCCTTGAGGCCATCATCAAGGCCAATGCCGGTTCTCGATGGCAAGTACCTTGTTTGGCCCGATAATGTCTTCGACATAGTAGATGGGAAGATGTTGGACTCATTCGCGGACCAACAACTGCGCTAATTGCATCTTTGTGATATTGCTAAGTATAAGAAGAGTTCTTCTCCGAGGATTGGTGTTACAAGTAGTGGTGGAGAAGACATGTATTCTTTTAGGCTTTCCGGTCGTGGTCGCATTCTTCGTCCCACTCAAACTTAGCCTTGATGCATGGAAGAATGGTCGTAGTCCGTCGACGGCCGGCTTATGAATCGATTGGCTGGCCGCCATGCCGGTGAGATCTTGCACTTCCTTCATTGAGTTTGGCCTCTCCAGATCTGTATTGCCTTGATGCGAGAAGGGTGCCTTCTATATCTCGGTTGGTCACCAAGAAGCCTAGGAATTTGCGAGATCCTACTCGAGCGCACACTTAGCGTTGGCGTAACTTATGCTTCTTTAGGATCTCGAACATCTCACCTAGGTCCTTGAGATGGTCATTCTCATCCTTGCTCTTGACCACCATGTCATCGATGTAAGCTTCCATTGTTCTGCCTAACAATGGTTCAAACATCTTGGTGACCATTCTCTGGAACGTCGCCCCTGCGTTCTTTAGGCCAAAGGGCATGACTTTGTAGCAGTAGAGTCCCCTTGGAGTGGTGAAGGATGTGACCTCTTGGTCTGGTTCATGCATGGCGATTTGGTGGTAGCCTCTGTATGCGTCCAGAAAACTAAGTCGGTTATGCCCTGCCGTTAAGTCTACTAGTTGATCTATCCTTGGTAGAGGAAAGCTATCTTTTGGGCACGCCTTGTTGACCGTTTTGTAATCGACGCAAACACGCCACTTGCCATTCTTCTTTGGCACTACGACGGTGTTGGAGATCCATCTTGGGTACTGCACCTCTCTGATTGCCCCTGCCTCCAGTAGGTTTCCTACTTCTTCTGCCACTATTTTGGCGTGGTGGAGTGCCGATCTGCGGGTGCGCTGAATGATTGGTCTGGCAGAAGGGTGGACATTGAGTTGGTGACAGATAAAGTTGGGATCAATGCCTGGCATGTCGTATGGGGTCCAGGCGAACACTTCGATGTTGGAGGTCAAAAATTCCAAGACCTCCAATCTCTCAGTGCTGGACAACGACGAACCAAGCAAAAAGAACTTATCTTAGTTCTTTTCATCTATTCTGACCTCCACCAAGTCCTCCACTGCTTTCTGACTAGCCGCTTTGCCAACATCTGCGAATAGTTCATTACTCTCAGGTTCTTCCACCGAATGAACGTATCCTTTGGCAACGCGGCTGCCGTTCACTGTGACAAAGCACTGCTTCGACATGATCTGATCTCCATATACTTCTTCTATTACTCCGGTGTCGTTGGGAAACCGCATCACTTGGTGGTAGGAGGACGCCACCGAGCGCATGGCATGCAGCCATGTTCTGCCCAAGATAATGTTGTAGGTGGAGGGGACCTTCAACACCCAGAACTCCACTTGTTTCGTCACACTCCCTGCTCTGACTGGGAGGATAATTTTGCCGACGGGCCATTCTGGCATGGAGTTGAATCCGATAAGGGGAGATACGGCAGGCGCCAAGTCTTTATCTTGCAACTTTAGTTGTTTGAAGGTTTCATAGTACATGATTTCACATGAACTACCTTGGTCAATCAGAATCCGCTTGACGTCAAAATCCTTGACTCGGAGAGTGATGACCAAGGCATCGTTGTGAGGCATTAAATCCTTGCCAAGTCTTTATCCGAAAAAGACATGACATTTGTGGCCTCTGTCTTCCCCTTCTTGACGACTGGTTGGGTACTTAGCACCTCTCTTAAGTGCTCAGCGTTTTTGATTGAACCTTTGAGCTCGCATACACGCTCAGGTTCAAAGACTCCATGTATTACATTGATGAGGCCCTGAGGTGGGGCGTCGATCGGCATATCGTTGGGGTTATTATGGTCCTGGGGGGCTGGCTGTGCCCCTCCTTCAATGTATTTGTCCAGGTGGCTTACTGCCACCAACTCTTCCAGATGCTGCCTCAATGGCGTGCAATTCTCGATCTGGTGCCCTTTTCTTTGTGGAAGGTGCACCTTGACTGTCATCGCCTAGCCTAGCTTGGCAGCCCACTTGAAAGGCTCGTCTCGAATCTCGCTAAGTATTCGGTAGATCGGTTTCTTGAATACCGTGGTTATGGCGATCTTGGACTCTCAACCATCTCTTGTCTGGTCCTCACCGTTGTCTACTTTGCCCGTCCGTTTGGTTCTAGCGATCTACCGTATTGACCTTTCTTGAGGTCTTCTTCTCACAGTCTTTGTGGTCGCGCCAGATTTTGCTTTGGCACGAGCACCATCCTCTTCTACCCTGATGTGCTGATGCACTCTCTCCATCAGGGCCTCCATGGTGAGGGGCGGTGTCATGGTGATAGAGTCCTCGATCTGTTCCATTGGAAGGCCTCTTTTGTATTGCGCAATGGCGAGATTGGTTGGGCAGTCCCTAATCTGGTTGAATGTCTCCCAGTAGCGACTGTTGTATGATCTTAGGGTCTCCTTGTCGCCTATGTCGATGGAGAGTAGCTGGTCGATCTCCAGGAGTTTTAGTGTTTGTTGAACCTTGTCACGAACGCCTCATAATTGCCCGAGGGCTATCTTGCCTTCTGGAAGTTTCTCAAACCAAATCAGGCCTAGGTCGCCAAGGCTTGGAGGGGATAGGATGCACATCAAGGCCTCATTCGCGGTATCTGACCATGACTGGCGAAAGTGGCGAAAGTGTGAGTAGGGGTCCGTCTTCCCCTCATATGTTGTGAATTTGGGCTGTAGGAAGCTTGACGGTAGGGGCGCGTTCTCTATTGCTGGGACGAATTGTGAGGTCTGCAGCCTCGCCAATGCCTTGTCCGTTGGTTCGTAGGCCGAGCGCGGTATTGGCATTCCAACCTCGACACTTCCATGCGTCAGGAATAACATTGTAAAGGCGAAACTCTGTGTGGATCGCGCCTGGTGTCCTCCTTCCATCGTGCCTTCTCTTCTAGCACGGATCGTGGGTCGGACGATCTGGGCAACTCCGTCTGTCTAGACCTTATGCGAGTGCGTATCGAGGGCCAATATGTGCTTCCCTGGTGTATGACCTCTCGGATCTCGTCCTCTCGGACACAGGTGGCGAGTCTGGAAGATCTGGATTGTATTGCGTCACGAGGCTTCTGTTCTCTGCTTAGGAGGGTGTAGAATTCCTACTACGACCCTCTGAGTGGCGAGGGGGCGTCTTGTTATTGCGCCCCTCTCCTGTCGCCACTTCTTTTCCTTTCACCTGGCGCTTTAGAGATTCCATGTCCGCCGCCATCCTACGAATCAATTCGTCTTGTTCCCGGACGCGATCCTCTAGAGTTTGAGGATCAATCCTGCGCCTTTGTCTTTCTGGGCTTTGCGAATGAGAGGGATGAGGGCTATTATTCCGCCTTCGACCCCTCTCATCCCTCTTGGAATTATGTCTTTGTGGTTCCAGATTCGCCATGGGAGTGACCAGGGGTAGGCCTTCGCGCCTTGCACCTCCTTCTGGAGTCAGTCCGTCAATGGCGGACTAAGGTAACTCTTCATTGTTCGCCATTGATTTTTGAGAGAAAAAGCTTGATCAAGAGGTTTTGTTCTTATGCGAATTCCCCTGACGGCGCCAATTATGCGGAAAGAAATACACCTTCTCGTATAATCCTGTTGATCAAGTCTGCGCTCCTCCGTACGACGTCGCTTTATCACCTGAAAACACAAACGTGAGCTAGCCGGCGGGTGTATGCCGGAAACCTCTCTGATGCTTAAGTCAAAAGCTCTATGTATTCAGAAAACAAAGTTGTGTTACCTCTCCATAGGTGATGTTGGTGAGCTTTTATAGGTTTCGTGTGGCACAATCCTAGTAGGACTCTTACTCCTCCATGTAGAGTCCTCCTAGGATTCATACTCCTGAGAGATAATGCTTCTCTCAACACCCCTCTCACTGCTTAAACCAAGTGAGATGGTTTTACCATAGCCGAACTACCGTTACAACCGAAGTAACATTGCCATGTTAGACTAACCGGAGTGTCCAACCTATACGCTAGTTCGGCTCTGCCTTACTGTCTCCTACCTCGGCTTCCCATACTACGACCGAGTTATCCATAGAAGATACTTGCCGAACTAACTCAGGACAGTCAGGAAGATAGCTTCTCTTACTTCAGCTAGAAGACCCAACCGGGCTAACTGTAGCGCTCTCCTGAACCAATATAACAACATTCTTCCTTGACCGGGCTAATCGTGACCGTGATAACACACTTCCGCGACCGGACTACTTGAATGAGGTCTTGTTACTCTGCTTTTCATACTCCGGCCCATACCGGCCCATTACTTAGCCTGGCCCAATTTACTTGTATAAATTACCCTCACAAATATCTAAGGCAAATTTCACTTTCATATCTTCTCTAATATTATTAATCAATTATCTCACTTACACATCATTGAATCTAAAAAACAAGTTGGTTATTTTTCTATATTTATCTATCTATATTATTATTAAAAGTGAACTATCCACTTCATTTCGAAAAATTATAAAATACTCTTACCAAGTGTCAATTTCTCCATCAAAAAAAAAAAAAAAAAAAAAAAATTACTAGTTAACAACAAGAGGACACAAGATTTGAACCTATAACTATTGACGTAATAAAGAACACTTTCACCACCTAAGCAATATAGAAGATATATTTTCAATTCAAAATTAAAACTTATTATATTTTAAACACATCCTTCAAGTGAGCTCACAATCCTAATATATATATACTACTCATTTCGAATTTAAAATTTAAAGACAAGCCTCCTTCTATTGTGGCACACAAGTTTAAATTTATATGATAGATTTTAGGATAAATTATTTTGTTAGTTCCTTTCATTTTAATTTTATTCATGTGTCATTTTAATTCTTATAATTTAATTAATTTAACTTTAACTTTTAATTTTAAATTTTATATTAATTTGGTTCAATTGATACTATCGATTAGAATTTTAAAAAAAAAATAGTTACTAAATTGATTGAATGAGTTTAACAAATTTATAATTTTACTTATAAAAGCATGCCACATTATTCATGTGCGTATTATATATATATATATATATATAGCTAATAATTTAATCAATTAAATCAAATTAAAACAAAATCATAAACTTATTATCAAAATTGAGCCAATTGATATTATAGAAATTAAAATGACACAGGACCGAAGTATAGAAACTACCAATGTTATTTGTTCTAGATTTTAAATTTGGGATAATTTTAGCAATATTTGAAAGTTCAGTTATGGTCTAAATTTAAGGAGAATCTACAGCACAATGGGTTTTACCAAAAAAATCAAATATATGGAAAAAAATATAATATTAATTATTAATATTTATAAAATTTATCATTAATATATAATTAAGTTTAAAAAATCCACTGACTTGTATTTTCCCCTAAATTTAAAGTCCATGAACATGTGAAAGGTATAACCAATGGTTGTGGGTAGGGTTGTGAACGAACTGAACTGAGCCGAGCCGAGCCGAGCTGAGCTTTGCTGAGCTCGAGCTCGGCTTGTTTACATATTGAGCTTAAACTTGGCTCGACTCGTTAATATTAATGAAACTTGAGCTTAGCTCGGCTCGGCTCGATAATTTTGTTTAATATTATTTATATTATTTAATATATAAATAATACATTTATTATATAATATAAATAAAGATAAACGAGCCCAGCTTATGTGAGTTCGAGTTCGACTCGTTTACTAAACGAGCCTAATATTCGAGCCCTTAATGAACAGCTCGGTTCATTTGCAGCCCTAGTTGTGGGTAGGGTTGCTCATGGATCAGTTTTTAACAGTTCGGTTTGCAGTTTAGACCTGCTCACATGTCTGCAGTTTGGGAAAAATTGAACCCACAACCACTTGCAGTGCAGGTTGTGGGTTGTGTAGATAGGGTTTGCGGATATGCGGGCGGTTTGCAAATTGAGCTTTTTTCTTTAAAAATTTATTTTTGGACCTATTTTTCCCCATTTTCTAAATATTATTTTGGGCATTTTCTCCTTGTTTTCTAAATATTATTTTAAGCCATAAAATCACATATTTCTTATCATAAAATCATTATTTTTGAATAATTTTTTATTCATAATATTTGAATCTCAGATATTCAAAAATTGATAATCCATACTCCAAAAAAAAAAAAAAAAAAAAAAAAAGGTTCTATTTACGTATATAAATAAAAGAAGTTCAATTTACTAGAAATATGTATTATATATTGTGTATGTGTATATATTTAAACACATCAATTGTGAGTATATAATATATATATACATCTACTAATATGGAAGGTTAAGACTGTCCAGAATTTTATGGAAAAAAAAAAAAAAAGTGTGCGGGTGCAAGTGAAACCCGCAACCTGAAACATGGAAATATTTGAAACCGCATCTGACCCTACTGCAGGTTTGAAACCGTCCTCACATGCACGGAGCAGATTGAATTGGATGATTTTCACGGGTCGAATGACCCTATGCTCAGCCTTAGTTATGGGAAAGTTGTGGGTAAATGGGTGTGGAAAATGTGAAATAGCAATTTTTCTTAAGGAGCTTTTTTAGTAAATCCACTCTCTAAGAGTCCTATTCCATCTAACCCATATTTTTTTTTCTACAATTCCATTAGGTTCTATTTTAGATTAGAAGACCAAAACACCCTCACCCCAACAAGCGTCTTATTCTTTGAATCAAATAACCGTCTCTCTCTCTCTCTCTCTCTCTCTCTCTCTCTCTCTCTCTGTTTTGCAGAAATCACGAAGAAGATCCTCAACCTTCCAAAAATCCAAAACCCTATTCCACAATATCTCATCATCCATATGCCCTCTCATTGTCCTATTGTCACAGTGTCTCATTGTGGTGTTCATCATCCCTCCGCCGTTCGTCATTGAAATCGTCAAAATCACCATTACCGAACATCCTTAAGTTCCATCTTTGTCAAAATCACCATCACTGACCATTTGTGAGAATCCAACCGTTGATATGGGCAAAAAGCATAAGTAATCTCACCTATTTTGTATATAAACCCTAAATCTCTTCTTGAAATTGCACCATTGTGAACTTTCACAAATATCCCCTGATTTTATTCATACAATGTGTGGAACTTCATATTATTATTGTTCTTGCCTCTAATATTGTTATTCTTGCCCTAATTGTGAATGTGAACCCCTTACCCCTAATCCCAATTATATGGTTTTTCCCACCCAAAAATATTGTAGTAGCAATTATATTATTGTTATTAATAGTAGTGAACATTCACATGAAAATTAAAATTTTGGGCCAAGTCAATTATTTCAAATGTCGTTGTTGTTGTTATATGTTTTAATTATGTGAATCTCTTCTTAAAATTGCACCAATATGAGTTTCCACACATATCCCCTGTTTTTATTCATACAATGTGTGAAGCTTCATATTATTATTGTTCTTGTCCCTAATATTGTTGTTAATCCTAGTGAACATTCATATGGAAACAAGGAATCATGGACCAACTTACTTGTTTCAGTTGTTGTTGTTAAATATTATTCTAATGTGAACATTCATAACCTGCGTAAATTGACCACCCCCCTTATTTACCCAAAACCATACACACACATTCACTACTGTGTTTAGAGCAAACATATCACTTTTGTTATTTTTATGTCAACTTTAATATTTTAAAATGTATTTCAATTTTGATGTTAAACTTTAACATTGGCATTGCATGATTATAAGTCTACGCATTATCATCGCAATTAGAAGTGTGAATGTTCACAATGAAGTTTCACATTGTTATTCCTTGTGATTGCATTGGTGTTGTTTTGGATGTAGACATCCACAACGAACAAACGTGCATCCACAACGAACTAACATGTTCTAATACCAATATGAATGTCCACACCAGATGTGAGTGTGTACAACAGTGGTGTGAATGTTCACAACCTTGTTGTTGGCCTCAAAAAAATGCATTTGTTGTCTATTATGATTGAATTGGTCTTTGTTTGCATGTCACCATCTACAATCAACAATTGTGTGATTATGTCAATATGCATGCATATCCCATCTCCATTACATTGAAAAACAAATACAAATATAAATGTTGACCTTTGTTAGGTTAACATTTGACAAATATGGATGTTCACATCCACCAACTGTGACTGTTCACATCATTGTTTGAATGTTCATATCACTAATCTTGTTGGCAAAATATACCACTTGTTACCTCTTCTAATGACATAAATATTGTCTTAATTTGTATGCTCCATTTAGCAGATGTTGCACATAAGAAAGCCTCTAAAGCGAAAAAGAAACAAGGGTAATTACATTGACACCCCCTGAGGTTTATGTTTATTACAATTCTTCCCTCACCTTTTGGAAATTACATCCCCCTCCCTGAGGTTTAAAGTTTTATTACAGATTGCTCCCTCCAAAAATTTATTTTTTTAAAATACCAATTTTGCCCTCACTAGGTAAATTACATTAAAACCCCTCACATTTTAGAAATTACAATTCCCTTCCCAAGGTTTAAAGTAGCATTACCAATTGCCCCTCTCAGTTAGTATTAGTTGAAAAAAAATTCATTGAAAAAAAGATTAATTGGAAAAAAATTATTTGAAAAAAAATTCGTTATTAAAATTTTAAATTTCTATTTAAAAACCAACGTAAGATAAAAATTACACTGACACCCCTTGAAGTTTATGTTTATTACACTTGAAAGATAAAAATTATATAAAAATGATAATTATTTTTTATTTTTTATTTCTTAACCAAATTAATTTTTAATTTTTAAATTTTTTTTCTAAAATTCAAACAATACATAGCTTAAGAATCCTTTTCTTTTTTGAAATTTCTTACGTTGGTAACTTATTTAATTATTTGTTAATTTTACGACATTTTTACCATCTGAGGCATGTTTGGTAACCATTTCGTTTTCAGTTTTCAATTTATATTTACAAAAATTTTAAAAAATGTCATAAAAACTTGTTTGATAATTTTTTTGGTTTATAAATAGTTGTCTCAATTTGTAAATTTGAAAAAAAAAATGTAAATTCAAAAAATGAGTTTACGTTGGTTTTTAGACAAAAATTTAAAAATTCAACTAACAAAACTTTTTTCCAATTAATTTTTTTTTTCAAATTATTTTTTTTTCAATTATTTTTTTTTTCAAATAATTTTTTTTTCAATGATTTTTTTTTTCAACTAATACTAATCGAGGGGAGAATTGGTAATGCTACTTTAAACCTTAGGGAGGAGATTGTAATTTCTAAAATGTGAGGAGTATTAATGTAATTAACTAGTGAGGAAAAAATTGGTATTGAAAACACCTCCTGAGGTTTATGTTTATTATAGTTTCCCTTTCACCTTTTGGAAATTACAACCCCATCCCTAAGGTTTAAAGTTTCATTACAGATTGCTCCCTCCAGCAATTTAATTTTTTTAAATACCAATTTTGCCCTCACTGGGTAAATTACATTGACACCCTTCATATTTTAGAAATTACAATCCCCTCCCTAAGGTTTAAAGTAGCATTACCAATTGCCCCCTCAGTTAGTATTAGTTGAAAAAAAAATTAATTGAAAAAAAAAAATTGTTAGTCAAATTTTTAAATTTCTGTTTAAAAACCAACGCGAATTCATTTTTTGAATTTACGTATTTTTCTCAAATTTACAAACTGAGACAACCATTTATAAACCAAAAAAATTATCAAACAAGTTTTTATGACAGTTTTTAAAAATTTTGTAAATATAAATTAAAAACTGAAAAACGAAATGGTTACCAAACAGGCCTCAGATGGTAAAAATGTCGTAAAATTAACAAATAATTAAATAAGTTACCAACGTAAGAAATGACTTATCAAAAGATTCTTAGGCTATGTATGGTTTGATTTTTAAATTTTTTTGTAAAAATTAAAAATTAATTTGGTTAAGAAATAAAAAATAAAAAATAATTATCATTTTTATATAATTTTTATCTTTCGAGTATAATAAACATAAACCTCAAGGGGTGTCAGTGTAATTTTTATCTTACGTTAGTTTTTAAATAGAAATTTAAAAATTTGACTAACAAAATTTTTTTTCAAATAATTTTTTTTCTAATTAATTTTTTTTTTCAATGAATTTTTTTTTTCAACTAATACTAACCGATGGGACAATTGGTAATACTACTTTAAACCTTGAGAAGAGGATTGTAATTTCTAAAATGTGAGGGGTGTCAATGTAATTTACCCAGTGAGGGCAAAATTAGTATTTAAAAAAATTAAATTGCTAGAAGGAGCAATCTGTAATAAAATTTTAAATCTCAGGGAGGGAGATGTAATTTTCGAAAGGTGAGGGGGGAACTGTAATAAACATAAACCTCAGGGGGTGTCAATATAATTTACCCAAAAAATTAAATTGCTGGACAGAGCAATCTATAATAAAACTTTAAATCTTAGGGAGGGGGATGCAATTTCCAAAAGGTGAGGAGGGAACTGTAATAAACATAAACTTCAGGGGGTGTCAATGTAATTTACCCAAGAAACAAATATCATGTCAAGGAAGAAAGCCTACCTGCAAATAATCGCAGCAATGTTGACATGCGTTGTGTCAACTACAGATCCAACATGACAGGGTTAGTGAAATTAATGAAAATCACAAAGTTCACAGAATCATAACTCGGCTGCCTACAGTGAACACCAGTCTGGCAATTATTAGATACATTGAGAACTGGTGAGATTGACCTCGACAAGTGCATGAAGTATGATGATGTTGTTATGTGTGTCCTATAGACATAAAACGCATCCAAAGAGGCCTTCTACATTGGGAAAAAAAAAGAAAAAAAAGAAGAAGAAGTAGAAGAAAAAGAACATACACGACAACGACGTGAAATTGATTTTTGGTGTAGACTGTGGCACCAAACCAATGGACATATCATACTGTGCAAAGCCAAAGACTGACATTATAAACAAAAAGTGTAAAAATGTTAGACGGTTGACTTCAAAATGGATACGCACCCTCTTGACTGAGGCATTAAATGGCAAGAAGAAAGATGATGATGAAGAAATCGTGCGATTAGTCTGCATGTATGCTGCCAGAAACTTTTATTCTCGATGAGCGGCGAGACAATAGGATAGACATACTATGCATATATGGTCCCATTGGAAAACATGAAAGAATATGATTGGGCCAAACAAATTAGAACAACATTGACATCTTTCATTTCCCAAAACAACAAAAAAAGGGGAAAAGTCACTCGTTATGTCATGTTATTGATGGCAAGTACGCATGATCTCAAATGTTAACATTTACATGTTCTTGAATATTGTTGATGGTTGTGTCAACGCACACTAACCTTTACATACACATTGTGCACACTGATTTTAGCCTCCACATTTGCATACACTTATGTGAACAAAAACAACAAGAAGCCTGAAACAATTAATATTCACATCCATGCACACAAATATGAACATCCACATCTCTGGGCATTGATGTGAATGTTCACATTTGTCGACCTTGCTCTGAATGTTCACATTACATATTAACAAATGCTTAAATTAAACATTGTCTTTGTTGTTTGTTGCAGTACTGGTTATGTAAGCACACAACCATCCTACAACACCACAAGCCCAATGTCATTCCTTGCTGTGTGAAGTGGGACCTCACTGCTTTACACAAGAAGATGAATTCCACGTCTTTGGCTGAGCTTGGTTTCAATGAGGTTCGACCTTCAAATGTTGTTTGGAACATTGACATTATGACACGAACAAAATATCTAGGTTAACTAAAATGACTTATATTTCAGGTTAATGTCGGCGAGCTGTTTGCAACGCAAACAGAAGTGCAAAAGTGCAAGCGTACCACATTGAAAGTGGAGCCCCAACGTGATGAACCAGCCACCACATCACCCTAACGCAATGACATCAATAATGAACAACAAGGTGGCAGCAACATTGAATTTTTTGGGGAGGCAGTTGACCTAAATAACAATGACGATGACATCAACATTGCCTTTAGCAGCCAAACTGGTGAGAGAGGTATTGTCATAGCAAGAACAAACCAAACTGACATCATCGAGAAGCTTGTGAAAGAAAATCAGAAAACTTGGGGCATCATAAGGCAATGGGAAACAAAATACAAACATCTTGAACAATCATGGGAGTTAAGGGCAAGAGTGATTGCTGACCTTAAAGAGAAACTATTCGATTAATCAGGCCCATCCAACATAAACACTGAAATTAAGAATTGCATGGAGCAGAAGGATGCAAAAATTCGATACTTGATGCAACTGGTCATCGACTTAGAATGCGAGAAAATAGTTCTTCAGGACTTTTTCGATGATCAGTCCATTCACATTGTCACACAAGTCGAGGCGCAAAAGCTTCATGACAGCCTCAACAAGCAACTCCTCGCACCAATGCAACACAATCTCAGCCCACTTTCTAGAGTGAAGCGTATCAAGAAGAAAGAGCAAAAAGAGTACCGTTTGCCTGGCTTTCAATACATAGACCTACCTGGCCAAAAGAAAAAAGAAGAGCGAGGTCCAAACCAGTCCCATGCAGTCCACATTGTACAAGATATGGATGAGCCTCCACCGGCAAAACTCCTAAAAAAATTATTCATATTGACTAACAAGTTCAGGGTCTAGAGCATGATGTCTAAACACAACAAGTAAAAGGTCCAAAATTTGTAGAAGAATGATGGAGACGAGTAAGTGACGGTATAAACACCTAATGTGAACATTCAACTTTCACGAGTGTGAATGTTCATATTTATACTTCATAATTTAGTTTGGTTTACTTATGTGCAATGTTAATATTCACATTGGTATACTGAAAATGCACAGGTTACTTGTGTGAAAAGAGGACTCCAAGTCTAGATATGTGTATTTTGATGATATCATATATCTCATCAAGGAGGAATGAATACATAGTAACGGATGCTAATAACAAATTATTCACTTGTTAGCCTATTCAAAACACACACACACACACACACACACACACACACACACAGACTGTTCACCCACCACCAATAATGTACTACGACCTCTATGTTTGTGCAGGTGATAGATGCATATGTCGAACTACTACCTAAACAACAAGAGATGGTTAACCCAACTTCAGAGGAAGTCTCATTTGTTTTCACGAGCATGTGTATGGTAACAACTCTAACATTGTTCATTTTATTTGATGTTAGTGTGAATGGTCACATCCCATTAATGTGACTGTTACATGATTAACGTATTTAAATGTGATCAATATAACTGAATGTCCAACGTATGCAGAAAGTGATACGAGAGTACCCTCATCACAAAAAAAGTAAACATATTGATGTATATATGAAAGACTACAAAGGAGAGATATCTACTATTTTCATTACACCACGACTTCCACTGGACGATTGCTGTGTACAACGTTAAAGACAATCTGTGAAGGTATTATAACTCGGTGCGACCAAGGCTCAGCATACATGACTTGCATGTTGACCAAGCATAACAAGTTATAAGTGGCTCTTATTTAACACATATATAAATTGTTGTAACGTATTAAATTCCATAATGGATGTACGCACATATATGTTCGTTGATGTCTACAGTGAAATTCCTTGCACATAGGGATTACATCGAGAATGTTGTGCGCATTATTGGCCCATCATCACCGCTATGGACCAAGTTCACAGGCCAAGATCCCTTACAACAAATCATATCAATTGATGTCTGTCCTCAGCAAGACCTCATAAACCTTACAATAATTTGTACAAATCCTCTGCGACCATTATACAAACATAAATATCAAGTACTAATCATAACCATTTTACATTTATAGGGTGGATTGCGGGCCCACAGTGTGTTACATCATGCGGGCGCACATATACCGTGAAGAAATTATTGGCAGCTTTACTCATTTTGAATGGTGTGAAATACGAGATTCATTAGTACACATTTTTTTGAATCACACAAAAATAGTGCGACATGATAACCTATATGTAGGGGGTGTCCACCTACAAACTAACCAACCCTCGATGTGAATGTTAATATAAGTTGCTTTGACATTTTGACAAACAAAATTGATTGTAAATCAGTGATGTAACATTTATTAATGTTCCAATATGCCACTTGTGCATTTTGACCTACATTTTTTATTGATCTATTAGTTTATGCGATTGTTTGAACTTTTAATACATATATTGTGTGCATGAAACAAATGCTAATATTCACAACGACATTATGAAAGTCAAACACAAATGTGAATATTCACATCTGTTATAATTTAACATAGTTGTGAATGTTTACATCATCTTAAGCTGTATGCATGTGAAAGTTCACATCCCAATTTATATTTATGTCAACATTCACAGCAATAATGTGAAACGTTCAAAATATTTACATAACGTGAATCTTCAACACAAATGTAAATGTTCACATCATCCCACTGTATATACATGTTGAAGTTCACATTCCCCCTTAGAACTCTCGTATGGTTAACACATGTTGTGAATATTCATGTCAATACATGTATTCATCCTCAAACACTAAAAATGTCAGTTTGCCACCAAAAAAAAAAACACACAATGTCCCCCTTTTTACACCCTCATTCCAAAATACTATAACAAAACAAAATATAGACAACACAAATGAAATACTTTGAAAATTAAAAAAGAAAAAAACAAACACATTATTATGTTTGGCAACTACATGCATGTCATTCAAATATACCCATTTGCCAACACAACGTAATCTTATTCCAAACATCAATAAATGAATCTTACGTAGAAACACAATGTTGAAATGAAAATTGTTCACCCTATACCGGCTCCTCGCATGATTTTCTATTGTGGCTTCTCAATTTATCACATCTCCCGCACCTTATTTGCTTCAGTTTCTCACCCCTTGATGGAATTCTATTCTTCTTCGACCTACCAGGTGGTATTTTTATACTTGGTGGGTATATGGTGAAGCTTGTGGGATTGAAAGGCGGCTTCTCCACTGACGGTATAGAGAATATGGCACCTGAATAGACTACACGATACGTCTCTACATGAAAGTAATGTTCAAAACAATCGTTGAAATTGTACCGGCTCTTCTAAATGGCAATAACAGCATGGTTACATGGGAATTCGTTGATCTATCATTGGAAGTAAGAACACATACGCCTTGTAATATCAACCGTGACGGATGGTATTAAATGAACTCGAATACATCCTCATTGGCTTTGCTAACCTGCTAAGACCTGTTGTCGTTGAACGAATCAAAAAACATGGTTTCGAATGTAGGACAAATAGCCTTATTTCACTTGTTTGCTTGGTAACACCATGCCGATATTTGCTGTATCAATTGAGTACAAATGGCGTCCACTATCCGAGTGATAAGAAGATTACGCGTTTCTTTAATCCAATTATTAAATGACTTCACCGCATTGGATGGCATCTCTCCATAATGCATGCCCCTGCAAAATATTACAACATTACATAACACTAAAGTTAATTTCTTTCAAACTGAATATGAAATTTCATATTGCCACCAAACATAACTAAATGTTGTACAAACTGCCATTCTAAACTTGATAGATGGAATACATCAGGTGACTAATATTACTTGAAATATGAATTCACCCAGTGCTTAGGTGCCAACTCCTTGAAAAAATTATGTGCTTGTTACATATCCTCTTTTAATTTCTCAAGCTTTTCATAGAAACCCACCACAATTAGCTTGTAAGTACAGTCACCCAAACTACTAACCAAGTAGTCCTTAAATCCATTATCAATCCCCTTCATCTGGTCTCTTAAATTGTTCTTCAAGTGTTGTAAGCAATAATTGTGGTGAGCAGATGGGAAAACCTTCTGCATTGTTTCTAACAGACTAAGATTACAGTCAGAAATAAAAGTAATATGTCGCTTACCAACAATAAACTTCCCAAGTTCGTGCAAGAACCACGACCAATTTGCTGTGGTCTCTGAATTAACAATCACAAATGCTACAGGGAATAGATCTACAATACAACAACATTAAACAAATGGTCACAATGTCAATATTAACACCACTATTTTACAAAAACCCTAGAAAGTCAACAGGGGTTGTGAATATTTACACTGTGTAATGGTAAGGCAGATATTCACTTTACGCCACTCAATGTGAATATTTACATGGACACGTATACAATATCAAAAAATACTAACCACTGTTCCCATATTTCGTCATTGCCGCAAGCAGTTGACCTTTGTACCTTTCTTTGAGAAATGTTCCATCAAGGAATAACAAAGGCCAACATAAATTGAACCCAAAAATACACGCAGCGAATGATACAAAAATCGACAAAACTGTTGATTACTTACGTCGTAGTCAATATTAACATAACTCCTCGAATTGTAATGTATTACAACATCTGAATACCACCGCAACTAGTCAAACGATAATGAGTGATCCCCATGAATGACCACCTTCGCTTTCTGCATCCCTAACCATATCACCTGGTAACTTACATCCAGCTCATAATCCTGCTTCAAAATAGTCACCACTTCACATGGGCAAGTCAACGGCTTGTCCCTCACAATTTTAGTTATAGTACTCGACACCAAATCAGAAGTAACTCTTTGATTCTTCAACGTCTAGACATCCGTACCATAACTATGCACATCACTGAACCTCTTGATATAGAAAAATCCATTTGCACGTTGCACTCTACAATGTATAGTCTACAAGCAACCTCCTTCCTTGCATATCGCACACACCGCAGTAACCCTCGTTGTCCCATTCTTAACATACTTAAACTAGAACCCGTATTGGCTTGCATACTTGCATAAAACATCACGAACTTCTTGTGCACTTCTTACAAACCATTGTCCCACATGTGTAATACCATTTACTTAAGAAGCTGACAACAACACTTTTTCCTTATGGTAGCAAAATCTCCGGAGTGCATCAATTTCTTTCCTACCCCCCATAAACAATGACCCAGGGGTACTAGACTTACCAATATCACTTTTCAATTCAACAACAACCTCTACATGTTGTATTCCCATTGATTTGGCAAGCAATAACATGTTCTGAAGTTTTTCATCATTATCCAAATCACACCTATTAATCCCTGGTAGTTGACAGAATAACAAAATAGAACCAGCAAACAACTCACCCCATTTTTTACACAAACACTCCACCAAATGCGAATAACACAATGCCTGAACCACATTTATTATAGTAGTACTGTAACCATATGTGCACACCAATATGATAAAAGTATCTATCTCCTGTAAAAACACCACAATACAAAAGTGAACAACCACATTATAACCATATAAACAACAACACATACAATAGCCCATAATGTGTGAACATTTACATCAAGCAAAGTATGTATAGTTCCACCGCAAAATCTAGAATAAAAACTATTACCACTATCCTTACACAACATTAAACATTTAACAAATTCAAAATCACACCACCAAAATGAGGTGACAATATACAACATGCAAATAATCCTTCATAATGATATAACAAATGAGATGTGAACATCCACGTTGTTCACATAATCTGAATTACCTTACTCGAGCCTCATTAAACAAACATCAAAATCTCATCAAACAAACACTTGCATTACCACATATTCCAAAAAATGCAAATAACTCAAAAATAGAGCATGCAATTCCCACATAAATCAAAACATAAAACGAACATGTATTCATACACAGAGTATATGCCTACATGTACATTTTACATTGCTAAATCCAAACTCTAAACATCACAACCATTATTACCAATGATATGTGAACATCGATATTATTCACATAATCTGAATTACCCAACCAACAAAGAGCCTCATTAGACAAACATTATAATCTCATCAAACAACCACTTGGAATATCATGTAAAATGCATATAATTTTATAAATCAAAACATAAAATGAACATGCATTCATAACTAAAATGATACTAACCTTAATGATACAATTCTGTACTCATTCTCTATCTCGAAAATGATTGATTTCGCGGAGTTATACTCCAAACGAAGTCACAATCGAATAGCCTTCGAGCCGTCATCTTCACTCTCAAATCACCAGACCTTACCATAACGGCAACAATGAAACCTTAGCACATCAAAACCTTCAAACGAGCAAGAAAAATTGAAATGTATCCAACTGATCAGAATCATGATCAAAAGCGTGAATATTACTAACTATCAAAACAAAATGAACAAAAAAAAAAAAAAAAAAAAAATGAAATGTCTATATCTATTATATGTATAAACACTATACATAAGGATATAATAGTCCAACAAAAAATATAAAATTAGAAAAAAATGATCTCATGGAATAAAAATATAATTTGTGAACTTACTCTAAAAGGAATTTATTAATAAAAATTTCTTTTTATTTCCCTCTTTTGGAAACGAATTTAATAGAGAAGGTGTGTGTGGGATTCCCCAGATTAAAGTTCCCCTCTATTTCATGGAGGACAATAAATTGTACATAGAAATTTTAATCTAGAAAATATCTTAGCCAAAACCTTTCCATTGGATCCCTGTTTGGTGAAAATGACAATCCAATTTATTTTGTTTTATAAACTCTTTAAAGAGAAAACACATAATTGAGTAAGGACAAAGTTAAATTTTTTTTTTTTTTGGAATAATATTGCCAAAGTAACATGTTACTGTGAACCAGAATAACATGTACATGTTACTGTAACTGTCAAATAGAATAACATGTTATTGTTACTGTTTACATTAATTTCGACAGTAATAAATTAATTTTTTTTTTTTTTTTATAGTCAACATGGATCTTATTTGATAGATCTTGATGAGAGAATTCTAAAAACACTAATTTGTTTAAAAACCGACATCTACATCAAAAGTAATAAGTGTGTTTGGTTTGTATTTTGAAATTAGTTTTTAAGAAGAAAAAAAAGTACCAAAACGTGTTTGGTTGGGTTTTTTTGAAATATTCTTTGTAAAACAAGTTTTCAACTTTGTTCTAAAGAGAATCACTCAAAATCACCTTTATCTTGTTCCCAAGAGAATCCACTCACCTTTATCTTCTGTCCTTTACTACTTTCTCTCACTGTTACCTTTCTCTCACCTCCATTACTCTATTAGAACATTTTGCTCACCAGTCCAACAACTCTCTCTCTCTGAAGGAAGACGATTGAGACCCATAGGGCAAGACACCTACCTTAAAGGTTTTTCCAAGATACCTACTTCTCTCACCTCCATTATTACTCTGTTGAAGATTTGAAAAATCTCTTGTGTAGAGCCGTTACTCTGTCTTAAATTTCTAGTTACAGTAATAATCATCTCTGTCTCATAGAGGGTTGAGGCAATAGGGGTCATCTCACCGTAAGGGTCATCTCTTTTCACAATAACTTCTCTCCCTCACAGATTTTCCCAAATGTTGCCCTAACTTCTGTGTCAGTCAAAGAAAGTTATCAAATCTTCAAAAAATCTGGAGTAGTAACATCAATGTCCATCATCTGTTTGTAAAGCTCTATAAAATGAAAAGTGCCCGGCTTCAAACCCCACCAAGATGAAGCACAACGGCATCCTTTGCAGAAAAAATGGAAAAATCGTGCACAAGTCTTCGGTGTGGACGGTGGGATTTGCGGGCCACCAAAATCCGACAAGCAAGAGGTAGAACCATTGGCTACTTATTTTTCTTTACAAACTTCCCAATCCCAGATTTTCTTCTCTTGAGCATATCTGTGTCTGTATTCATTGTTTGAAGAAATTTTGATTGCAAATTTCCCAATCAGCAGATTTTTGTCTTTTAGATTTTTATGAAATTTTTTAACTTCAAAAAAAAAAAAAAAACTTTACCAAGCAAGACCAATCACTTTGCAAAAATTCAAGGGGAACATCACATTACTATGTAAAATTTTTCATAATTTTTTTTTTTTTTTTGGTTCCCTGACTCCACTAGGAAGTAATAACCCAATATTTAATCATTCACCCTAGCAAGAGGCTGTTATCATTAGAAATTTTTATTGGAGGTTTTCCCTTTCAAATGATATGTTTATCGTGTTGATTTATTTGGTGCAAAGTTTTTTTATTGGATGATTTATTTTTCAAATTAATGGAGTGAAGTTTGTTTTTATTTTTTGAATAATGCCTGGTAGCTCGAAAATTATTGGCTCGAATCGACTCGAAACCCAAAACGATGTCGTTTTGGATTTTTCTTTCTTTCCTTCTCCCCCTTTTTTTTTTGAATACAAACAAGAGAGAGAAGAGAGAATAGAGACAGAGAAGAGAGAAGAGAAAAGAAGGGGAAGAGAGAAGAGGCGAGAGAGAAAGAGGAGGAAGAGAAGAAGACGGTGATGGCGGTGATCGCCAGTGGGTATCGCCGATCGCCACTTTGTCTGTTTTCTCTAAATTTATTTATTTATTTATTTATTTTTCTAGTGGATCTGGATCTGAAGATGAAAGGAAAAAAAAAATTGTTGGCTGATGATGATGTGTTGATGATGATGATAATGATGTTAATGAAGGTGTTATTATTGATGAAGATATTGTTGATTTTTTATTTTTATTTTTTTTCTGTGGATCTGGATCTGAAGATAAAGGGGGAAAAAAAATTTGTTGGCTGATGATGATGTGTTAATGATGATGTTGATGAAGATCCAGCTTCTTCTTCTTCTTCTTTTCTTCTTCAGAAAAATGAGAAAGAAAGAAAGAAAGAAAAAAAAGAAAAAAAGAAAAACCCAAAACGATGTCGTTTTAGGTTTTGAGCCAACTATTTTCGAGCTACCAAATGGAATTGTTATTTATTTATTTTTTTTGTTTGATGTATTTCTCTGCTAGTTTTAGGCCAGATCTGTACTCCTCTGTCGTTGTTCAATACACCAAAAAGAAGAGGAAGAGATCTCCTTAATCCTTAGTGAATTCCTCTACTGGTGAAAATGATTGTCGTCATCCGATAAACATTTCCATTTCAAGCTCAAATTAAATATTGAAGATGGAAGATTTGTTTTGCTTATTATTTGTGGGCTTTGGTTAATTTTTGATGTGTTTAGATGTGATGTTGATCTAACTTTACACCTATATCTTTTTCACTTGTATTAGGCTAGTATAGCTAACGATGTTGATGACTTTAAGATGTAGGGAACCAAAAATGTTAAGATTTTTTTAGAAATCTTGTTGGATGAAACAAAGAAAGAGGGTAGTTGTGAATCAAAGAAAGACAAAAGTTTTAATTCAAAGTAGTGACAAACAATAGATAAGGAGATGAGTAAAAAGCTTGGAAAAAATTTTGGTCAAAGAAAATTAAAGGGTGAGTACGCGCGTCTGAAGGCAAACTACAAAGAATTTGTTGCTGTTAAAAAACACATTGGGTTGGGTTGGGATCCAATAACACAAACTGTTGCAGCCCCAAATGATGTTTGGGAAAGTTATGTTCAAGTAATTGTTTGGTTTTAGACACTTACCATAAGCAAGTGTACATTTTGTCCTTACTCTAATTATTATTTTATTTTTACAACTTGTGGACACACCCAAATGCGAAACAATTCCAAAATAAAGGCCTTGAACATTATGAGCTAACGTCACAAATCTTTGCGAAGTCATTTGCCACTAGAGTATTTGCCCGTTTTTCTCGTCAGGGTGCACCTACATCTAATGACGAGTGAGAAATGGATGAACAATTTCATACATATACCTCAGGGAAAGGAATAGTAGATGAGTCTTTCACTTCTTGAGGAAAGCAGAAGTCTAGTGTCCAGCATCAGTCAAACAAGAACCTGAGAATGGATAATGCACTTGAATCATAGCAATGATCATGTGACACACGTGAAAGGTTTTACCTTCGAGCTGAGGCAAATGCTGGGGCAGCTGATGCGTACTCAGTTTCTGCTTGCATGGACATACTAAAATCAATGGCCCTGGATCCCAACTTGTACTTGAAGGCCATAAACACATTCACAACATTAAAATGGTGAACCATGTTTGTGACAATGGAACTCGAAAAGAGGTACCTTTGGATCCTTAGTTTGTGACAAGTTTGGTGATCCCACAATTCAGGTAAGAATTTCATGGTGCTGATAAAAATGAAGAAGTATGGGTGCTCATTGAATTTTTTAGCTTTATTTTTTTGCTTTCATTCGGCTAGGAGTTTGATGGTGGTGATCCCACAGTTTATTTTTTTTGGTTTCGTTTTTTTAGTTTTGTTGCTATGGTTTCATGAATTGTGTATGGCAGTGTTTCTTATATTCTGCTATTCGGAACATGATCTTTTATATATGTTTGTTACAAGTAGTGTACTGATTATCCTACTTTCTATATTTTATATTATTAAATATATTTCTGTTATTATTTTATACTTTGCAATTTAGATGTTGTCGTCACGCCAAAATAGAGGTCAAGCCAACAATCCGTACGACCCATATAGTGACGACGAAGACGATCTAATGGACTACCACATGCTTTGCTAACTAACGGCTTACAATCCTACGAAACAATCATAATGTAATTGTCCATACACAGGTGATCAATACGTATAATTCTTACTGAGTGGAAATCCAAAATCAATACTATTGGCTTTTTGGCTTTCAAAGGTTATTATTGTAATTTTGAGTGTGCCAGTAAGGATCAATCAGTCCTTACAGAATATTAATTGCTAACCAATTATCAGACGATTGTGTTTTAGTTCTTTCAGCCTCAATGAAGAGGACTTTTACTGGTGGCTTTGTTTAGGAGAATTAAACAAATAACGATTAATATGAAGAACAATTGTAACATTTCATTAAGTAAAATGGAAGACTTACAAAGATCCAAATCAGCCTCGTAGAGGTTTACAGCAACAAACTACTTGAAACTACTCCTATGAACGAAGTGTAGTGCAAGAATTTGAAGTACAGAAATGTAAAGAACAAGAAATGTAAAAACTGTAAGGAAAATAAAATAGATAAAAACTGGTTCTTTGGATATGAGTCTGGGCCTTCTTTCTGGGGCATTCCCTACTATTTATACTTCTTAATGACAACCATCGAAATGCATTTCTAGCCATCAAATCATCCCTCCATGATTGCCGATCATGTTTCCTTATAGTTAGCTTCACTATGCTTTATCTGCAGTTAAGCTTCCCTCATGATTTTGAATTTAAATATGAGTAACCGTTAAAGCCACGTCATTTTGCATCTCTTTGCTGATTCAGTGCTATGTAGATCCACAATAACCAATACTAACTGCCACGTGTGTGATTACGATCGAAGATTTGAATTGTCTTCCTGTATTGTGCTCATCTTGCCACGTGTCGAACTGTGAGTGACTTATACAAAATATGTAGCCAACATTACCCCCCGCACTAATATACCTAATACTTGGTAATATTAGTGGATCAAGGTATTTCACCCACGTCTTAGAACGTGCATGGGCTTTGCATTTTTTAGAAATGCAACCATCATTCATCAATGAAACATTTGCATTAAATTCTCTTTTAATCCTTGAACATCTCCACTATCTCAGTATTCGAAAAGACTGATACATCTTTTATGGCTAAGCCAATCTTCTCTTACATTGATCAAGCATACGAAGAGTTATTTGATGATGTTGTTCATCCTCGAAAGAACCTTCATGCATTGATTAGCCACCTTTATCCACCTCAATTTATACAAGTTATGGAAGTTTTCTCAAATCACCGACCTTCGAACCATGAACCTACTACTTACGATTCTTTGGAACACAAATTTGCAATCATGGATATCAGAAGCTCTTCTTCTGCAACAAAGCCTTCCGCATGGGATGAAGCTGCTGCTTCTTCTTCTTCTACGACCTCTAGTTGGAGAACTTGGCCTATCCTTACTCAACCTCAGACGAGGGAACGTATTCATCACTGATTCCCAAAATTCGATGACCCTCTTGAAATCCCTGCTTCCAAACGCAGTTTTGTAGTATATCCATATGTTCTTATTGACCGTATACGCAGTCTTGAGGACAATCTGCTTTTAGCATGGTATGCTTCCACCTTGCCATCTCAGATGGTTCGAAGTGTTCAATATCCTGATGAAGCTTTAGGGATCAGTTCTACGCTTTTAGCCAAAAAAGCAAAACTTTATACCTCCGATTGGCTAGAATGTGTGGCCAAACCTAAATTCCTAGATTTGATCAGGGAACCTCCGACTGCTCCCCCTCTGCCTTCCAATCCAAATTGGATTGATGAATTGAGGCTTACTCTCTCTGAGGGCCAATACTTCACCCTCTACCAGGCCCTAGTGTTTCCAACTCCTTATCAGCAATTTAGGGCTCAAACCTTGCTTACTGCTTTTTCCTATTTATCCTTTGAAGTCCATCGAGATGACATTTCCCACAAAAACTTTCTATGGGCTTGTGACATTATGTCTTGAAGTCATCTTCTCAACCCTGTGGCCCAAATAGAACTTTATACCTTTTTAGACCAACATCCTTTCCTGCTCAACTGGCATTTCCAGGCTTCCATTACTAGTGAAGTTCTGGATGAAGCCTTCTCTGCTTGAATTCATGTTCAGTATGAGGCAGAGAACCTCCTTGATGAATATGAGGCCTTCAAGAGCCAGAATTCTGAGCATAGCGAGGATGTTGCAATGAACGAAGTGCATGAAAAAGAGGAGATGGACGCCATAGATAAAGCCCTAAAACAAATAGAATTCAAAGTGAAAGCCCAATAACTCACTTCTCAATTAAGGGCTTACCAATTAGGTAAACCAAACCTGGACAAAATAGAGGATAGAGTAGGAAAAGAGTATTCATTTATTGAATTTTGTTAGACTAAATTTTATGACCTTGTAACTCTGTCCATTCCATATTTCTACGAAATCGAGAATGTAATCAAATGAATCCCAGTGTAAACAGCACTTATCAATAAAACTGGGCTTTTCAAATTTCATTTGTCAAATTCTGATTTGCCACTCCAATTGTAAACTGTATGGTTGATGTGCTTTTAACTCCATCCCAACTCAAACTCTTCCAAAGTGTGAAATCTTCTCTTTTGAGAAAACAATTTTTGCCTTACATACCGACTCTAGGACTAACATAATTTTTCAGCCATCAGCTTCGAATTAACCAACTTTACCCTTCGAAACTTGATTTGATCATATTTAATTCCCCAACATATGGTTAATACAATCAAGTAATTTCAAATCAACTAATTTTGTTTCAAACAGACAGTCTATATTTTCCAAAATATGAAAACCTCTCTTACGGACTGCACTGTTTTATTAAAAAAAAAAGTGATTTCTTTTGTATGCTATCAAATCAACTATTGGTTTGAAACTTAGAACAAACAATTTCTAATCGTAAGGTATTTCAAGCTTTGCTTCGAAGGATTTTACTTTCATTAAGAAACTTAAAAATAGGTCCTTAATCCTTTTGAAGTAAACAAATACCTAAGCATTCTTGCACCGTTAGGCGTGGAATGTGTTTCGAAGTCGACTTCCTACTTTCGAAGCCGTTTGTCATTTGATTTTGGCACCAAAACTTGGTTTCGAAGCCAAATATTTTATTTCGAAGCTGACATCAGTATTTAAGATGCGTTTCTCTCCATAACTATCAATATTGAGGGAAACTTTTCGCATCCGTACCTTTAGTACTTCTTTACAAATTTCGCCTACATAAAATAATTGGGTATATTTTTCAGACACAAAGGTTTGAAAACCCCTTGTATTTCATGCTCTGAATTCACTCGTTTGTCTAACACACAAACCCTTCATCTCTACTAATCCTCTCTTTCTTGCTGCTCGTTGCCAATGGAGTCTTCTTCTTTGAAAGTACCAACTGGCTAACGTATAAGCCCAACAATGGCCTTGAAAAGATGTATTGAGGAAGAAATTGTTAAATTTAAAGCTAATTGATTGAGTGCCATAGACGGACGCCTCTTTGTCCCTCGCCATAGCGAAAAACAAGAATATGTTCTAGGTCTTATCTTTCGAGAGGTTCCCGTCCAACTTCCTGCTTTGTATCCTCGTTTGGAGGACCATTTTCTTCTCTATGAAGGGGGGCTTGACTGGAGAAATTGGAGGGTGAACCAACCTCATCGTTGCTGGCCAACATTGAGGGTTAAGTGGGAGGAATGGTATGACAGGGTCGTGCCTGCAAGAGAATGGGACCTACAAGAGCTTTGTATTCTCGACGCCCTCCGTCTTTCCAGGTTTATCATTCCTGAAGACCCTTTTTTGATTCCTGCCGCTCTTTACTTCTAGAATATGGCCTTTAACTTTTTCCAGTTTCGGTGTGATGTGATGGCCCCCACCGTTCTTGATATTTGCCATCTCTTACGGCTTTCACCACTCGATACTCCTTTTACACCCAGCTATCCAGACCTTTTGGTTAAATTTTCCCTTCCACCTTTGAATTCTTCTTTCAATGACTTTGTAAAGGTTGAAAATAAAAAGGAGAGCCCCGTGAGTGATCGAGAACTCTTCTATTTTATTTTATATTGGTTATGTAAATTTCTCTTTTGTACATCATCTCAACGAATCATGCATGAGTTTGCCCTACTTGCAAAGGCCCTTGTTTTGAAGAAACAAATAGCCTTAGCCCCTTATCTTTTAGGCCATGTCTATAGAGCCTGCTCCTAATTTTGCGAAAGACCTCTTGATATCAACTAGGGAGGTCCCCTCTGGGTGCTTAAACTGTGGCTCTTTGCATACTTCACTGATCTACATCCTAAGTGCTTGAAGTTATTAGTTTAAGATCCTAGCACTTATGGAGAAAAGTATGCTAGAATTTCCCTCTACCCTGCTTCTTTTGCTTACTATCTTACCTTTTCTCATCAGCTTCCTGTTTCTCCAGCTGCCACCTTTTTTTACCCCTTCGATACCAATAAAGGACCAACTTGGTTAAAAACATTCTTGGCTAATAGAGAGTGTTCCATCCCATCGCATAAAGATATGTGGGCCTCTATTTTGTTACCGAGGGAACTTTTTATTGGTACTTTAAACCCTTGAGCTTATAAGTGCATATCTGAGGTATACTGCCCCTCTCAGTTTGCCATGCAATTTGGGCTTACCCATGGAATTCCTATTCCACTCTGTAGTCTCTCAAATATCCATCTCACAGCCAGAGACCTGAGAGTACCCAAATCTAAACTAGAAGAGGCAACATTTAAACTATTGAAAGACTTGAGTGAGTTCAAATTTATTCCCTTCCTCCCCTCTGGCTTAGCTTTAAAAAGATTTCAAAATTGGTGGACAGCCAATATGGAAATGCATCTAGTAATACATCCTCATGATTTACTAATAGGCCTGGGCGTGCCTTCTAAGGCTAAACCAAAAGAAGCCAGAACCATCCCCTCTCTTTCTACAGCTACCAAGACTATTCCTGCAGTCTCACTCCCTCCTTCCAGGGTCACCAGAGCTGCTTCGAAAAAGGGTATGCATTTTTAGGTTTCCTGAATTTTCTGTTTGTTTTCTTCATATTCATACTTCTTGGTGTAGGGTCTCCACAAGAAGAATCTCCCAAGAGAACTGAAGCTCTGGCTATTCTAAAAGACAAACACCAGCAGAAAAAGAAAAGAAAACTAATACTCACTCCTAAGGAGTCTAAGTCTCAGATTGAAGAGAAAGAGACAGAGAAAGAGCAAGAAATACCACTGCAGAGAAAAAAGAGAAAGAAGGTAATTGTCTCTCTTTCTGATTTAGTCGAAGACCCTACTCATGAGGCAGTTGCCAAAGCAGTAGAGAAAGAACACTCTAAAGAAATAATTGTTTTCCAAAGGGCTGAGAAAAGGCGACAGTAGCAACTACTAAGGGATGAAGTAGCTGTTGCTGATACAATCCAAAGGGAAACTACGAGAAGGCAACACACTGCTGAGCATTATTCTCTTCGTAGTTCCCCCATCATTGCCACCATCTCTGAAACCAGTAATTTCCTTTTGAGTTTCTACTTTCCTTTCTCAAATTCTTGATACTGAGACTTAACATTGTTTTGTATTTTTTTTTCTTTCTTTTGCAGCAACAACTACTTTGCCTTCTCCTTCAACAAGGATTCCTTCAGTTTCATCTGAAGTTGAACAACCTCACAATGTGGATCTAATTCAAATAATACTCCCACTTCCTGGTCCTACATTTTCCATACCTTTCTTGAGGCCAAGCATTTGTGCATCCCTATCTTTTGGCTTAACTTCATACTTTCTTTTTCTATCACTCTACCCAATTTATTCTTCCTTCGAGCCTTGTTGCTCTTTCTCCTCTTGAGGAAATCCCAGCTATTACTTCATCTCCAATGATAGCTGATTTTCATAGAGAAGACACTGGTAGTTCTCCAATCCCTTGTCCATTTTCTCTACTTAGCTCCAGTCCCTCTTCTCTTGACCTACTGGTAGCCAAAACTATGGAGACTGCTAGGGATACTTCACCTTCTGCTCTTATTCCTATGCAGCCATTTCCTCCTTCTACCAGAGTTCTTTCTACACCCTCCATGTCAACGAATGAGGTGGACATCTTCGAAGCTAGGCTAGCTAGTCTTTTTAACATGCCTTCCACTACTCCAACAGCTAGCAGTGAAGCTGAGCCATTAGTCCTAGCTGATTCTCTATTAGAAATTTTTGAAAGCTCTTCCTCCAGTGTTAGGACTCCCTTGCTTTCAATAGACTTGGACAGCTATTTGGAGTTGCTGACATCCTTCTCAAGGACTCCTTTCGAAGCCTTACAAAGGCCTATACTCAGGAATGGCTTCCTCCAGTGCTGCAAGATTGTTGAGCAATCCAGCATGACTGTTTCAAGTCATTTATCTCAGGCGACAGCCACCACTGATTTTTACATCAATCTGCCATGTTGCCATGGCCAAAGAGGAGAAATTGCTGAGAGACCAGAGTTTTGTTTCCTAAATTCATGCTGAAGTGTTAGAATTGAAAAAACAATATTCCTCTGTCTCCCAATTTCGAGATCAACTACTGGAGAAGAAAGCTCAGCTTGAAGAAGAGTTATCCGCAGTCAATCAGGTTTTAGATCGAACTGCCACCAAGCTACAGATCACTAACCAAGGACTGACTGATCGAAAATAGGAGATGGCTGCAGCCATTCAGTTGTTCCCGTCTCTTAAGAGTAGAGAGTCTATTGTAAAGGAACAACTGAAACATTGTATTGACTTTTGGGCCAATTTATGGTTGCATGTATTCAACTCATTATGAAATAAAATCCTTACTTATTATTTGAGTGTTTTCATGTTCCTTTCACTTAGCACTTATTACATTCCTTGTGTTTCCCATACAGTCGGATAATAAGACTTCAAATACCTACCATTAATCTTTTTGGGGTGCATATATCCATTCAAAATTTTCAAATGATATGCTCCCGAAGGCAAGACTCTGTGAATTTGATATGGTCCTTCCTAGTTAGGTGACCTTTTGCCAAACTTGTGGCTTTTAATCCCTATTGGGAGTATTGTCTTCCATACCAAATCATCTTCATCAAAGCTAATGTACTTGACCTTCTTATTGTAGTTTTTGGCTGCTTTCTTCTTTTGGAAAAGAATGCTATTTAATGCCAGAATTCTAGCTTCATCCATACTTTCTAATTCCAAACACATACTCTAATGGTATTGCTCAAGATTTAACTAGTCCTGGCATCTCACTTTCAAGGACTTAACATTAATTTCCACAAGTAGTATTGCATCATGCCCATATACTAAAGCATAACGAGTGATTCCTGTACTTGACCTTGGAGAAGTCCTATAAGCTCATAATACATCCAACAGTAAGTTATGCCAATCTCTGGGATTATCATTCACAATTTTTTGTATTCTTTTCTTCAAAGACTTATTGGATGATTCTGTCTAACCATTGGCTTGTGCATAATAGGGGGTGGAATTAACAAGACTAATTCTAAACTCTACCATAAAAGATTTTACCATTTTCCCATCAAATACAGTCCCATTATCAACAGTTATAGTCTGTGGGATGCCAAATCTGTGAATCAGATCTTTAATGAATCCAATAACTTCGGTCTGGTCTACGACCTTATATAGCTTAGATTTGACCCACTTAGTGAAGTAATCTGTGGCCACTAAGATGAAATAATGATGCTTCAAAGAGAGTGGGTGTATTTTCCCAATCATATCCATAGCCTATCCTCTAAATGGCCAAAGTTTCACAACCGCATGCAAATCAGTTATGGGTACATGCCTTATTGTGCCATGCTTTTGGCATGCCTAACAACCTCTAGCATATTCTACGCAATCTTTAAGGATGGTTGGCCAATAGTAAGAATGTTTTCGAAGCAGTCATCTCATCTTCACACTAGGCTGATGAGCACCACAGATACTTTCATGAACCTCAGCCATGGTTGTCAATGCTTCCTTTGGACCTAAACATTCCAATAATAACCCATCTACCCCCTTTTTGTAGAGAGTATTACCATACATTATGTATTTCATGGATTACAATTTGATTTTTCTGCTGGCTTTCGAAGACGGGCCAGCTAGATACTACATTATTGGATGCCTCCAATCTTGTTCTTGTAAGCCATTATGATTAACTTCTAAGACCATATTCCTTCTATTCAAAGGTGGTATTACCTTTTAATATGTTGTTTGGCTTATATTCCTTTGAGTGTTATCCCTTCTCTTGAAATTCAAAGCTTTTTGAGCCACATCACTAGCTTTATTATTCAAGAATCTTGGGACATAAGTTACATTTGCTATCTGAAACTGAAAAAGCAAATGTAATGCAACAACATAATATGGCAACATGCTCACACTTTGACATTTGAAAATCCCTTTCACCTAGTTAACCACTAATTGTGAATCTCCAAATATATCAACTGCATGAGCTTGTAATCCAATAAGTACTTCAAGTCCCATTATTAAAGCTTCATATTCAGCTTGATTATTAGAACAAGTAATTTCATCCACTCTGAAACCATGTGTGGTTTTTACCCCTAGTGGTGACTTAATCACCACATCAATTCCAGTTAGACCATTGGCTTTTGATCCATCGAATCACATTTGCCATGGTTTAACACTAACCATACCAAGTTCCATTATCTCTTAGCTTTCCGTTTGACATGGATGATCTGCCAAGAAGTTAGCTAAAACTTGTCCTTTTACTGCTTTTGGGGGGACATATTCTAGATAAAATTCCAATAAAGCTAGTATCCATTTGCCAATTCTTCCTCTTAATATAGGTCTAGATAACATATATTTAACTAGATCTGTGGCTGCAATTACCAAAACAGTTGTAGGTAAAAGATAGTATCTTAATTTCATTGCAGCAAAATACAATACAAGGCACAGCTTTTCTATAGTTGAATATTTACATTCACAAGAATTTAGAAACCTACTAAGGTAATAAACTGCATGCTCTTTGCCTTCTTTATTGTCTTGGGCTAAGAAAACTCCCAGTGAATCTTCTGCTGCAGCTATATACAACTTCAAAGGCTTATCACCCTTTGGTGGCATCAGCACTGGAGAGTTGGCCAGATAGGCTTTGATTCCTTCAAAAGTAGTTTAATGCTCTGTTGTCCACACGAACTCCTCTTATTTTTGTTAGGCAATCTTCACTGTATTTAAAAGATATTAATTCTATTGTGTACAAAACAACAATTAGAATTAAAGAAATAAAGAAAAGGAGAGAATATGTTTGATTACAAAAATCAAACTCGAAATAAAAATAAATAAATAAATAACAGATTTTATTTTGTTACAAAAACAAAATTAAAATCTGATTAAATAAACAAATTAAAAACAGAATAAAATTAAACAACTTACTTGGTTAATTTCTTTGAATGATTTTTCTGATCAAGTCGATGTTTAACATTTGTGTCCTTAAAACATTCGTCCTCTCCACGGTGCTTTCAGAATTTGGACGTCTATCTCCCAAGATGAAATGATCTTACCACAAACAATAGCAGCACTACAAATTGTTTGCCTTACGAACACACTAAGTGTTTACACTCTTTCTTTCAGAATAAAAATGCAGCAAAATGCAGAGAGAATTATAGAGAGAATGGAGTACGAAAATTGGAGTGAAAAATCCAAATGGGAGGCTGGTCTATATATAGATGTATTGGTGGCTCTTGGATTTGAATTGAACAGGTATGAAACCTGTTGGGTTTGAATTTGAACCTGTTAATTCAAACAGATAGCAAAACGGGAAGGGCCCTGTTTGGGTGTGCGTAAATACCAAACAAGTTTATTTCGGGAAGGGCCCTGTTTGGATGAGCATTAAATCCAAACTAAATTAATTCTGTTTGAAAACGGGAAGGGCCTTGTTTGGATGAACAAAAAATCCAAACCAGTTTATTTGAATTAAATTCAAATGTTTTTAGCCCAAAAAGATTAGTATTGGGCCGAACAAGCCCAACCCAACCTCACTGCCTGCGCCCAAGCGAGCCAGCCCGGCCTAAGCCAGCCGGACGGACGGCGGCGACGCAGCAGCGTGTGTGGTGATTTTGGGTTCAATGGGTCTAGCCCATTTTGCCCATAACCTCCCTCTAAAACACTTGGGTACCCTTGGGGCACACCCCAAGTACCAAACCCATGCCTTATAAACCCTCTCAAAACCTCCCACCAAATCAATGTGGGACAAGCCTTATGCAACCTTAAAGGAATTTCCACCAAAACTCAATTTCCATGGAGCTTACTTTGGCTTCAATTTCCCATTCACTCGGTAATGGTTTTGAACAACCAAATATACCACGTGAATCACAACGCGGTATAGAACGCGTTATCACTTTGACCCGTGTAAATCGATGCACGGGGCCCACCTAAAAATTAGACCAAACTTAGGAAAAAATTCTGGTTTTACCCAGAATTTTATAACCATTTCCAACAATTTTTTTAGTCTTAATAAGGAAGAAAATACTTTAGTTTTCCTTGCAGTATTAGAAATGAATCTTCGAAGAAAATTAACCTGTCCAAGAAATTTTTGTAATTTTTTTTACTTGATGGAGGCCTGGCTTCAATGATAGCTTTGGCTTTGTTCTGATCAATCTGTATTCCCTTCTTGTGTACTACATAGCCCAAGAAGTTTCCAACTGATACGCCAAAAGCATATTTGAGAGGATTAAGTTTCAACTTGAACTTTCTCATTCTTTCAAAAGCTGCTTCCAAGTGAAACAAATGTTCCTCCATGGATTTGGACTTTACTACAATATCATCAATGTAACACTCTAAATATCCTCCAATGAGATCATGAAACATAGTATTCATAGCCCTTTGATATGTAGCCCCAGTATTCTTCAGGCCAAATGGTATTTAACCCATTCGAAGGTGCCAATTTTCCCAGGACATCTGAATGTTGTCTTGTGGATATCATCTTCTGCAATGCAGATTTGGTTATAACCAGAGTGCCCATCCATCATTGATAAAATTTTGTGCCCTGCTGAACTGTCCACTAATAAATCTACTATGGGCATAGGATACTCATCTTTTGGAGTTGCTAAATTCAAGTTTTTGAAATCGATGCATACCCTCATTTTACCATTCTTTTTAACTACAGGCACAATATTGGATAGCTATTCAACATACCTGGCTGTCCTAATAAAGCCTGCCTTGAGGAGCCTAAGAATTTCCTCCTTGACCTTCTGAATCACTTTAGGACTCATCCTTCTTGGTTTTTGCTTATATGGCTTGAAATTAGGCCTCATAGGGAGCCTATGTTCTACTAATGACCTATCCAATCCTGGTAGTTCATTATAAGACCATGCAAAACAACCTTTATATCTCTTCAAGACCACCAACAACTAGTCCCTGTCAAGAGCATTCAACCAAGCACTTATATAGGTGGGCTACTGTATAGAACCTTCCCCTAAGTTTACTTTTTCCAAAGGGTCTTGCATCTGAGGACTCACTGATGCTTCTTTTTTTATTTCTTCTATCTTCGAAGCAATCTCCTTGCTTTGTCTTGCTTCCAGTTTCTGTGATTCAACATCTTTGCCCTCCTCTTCATAGACAAAGTCTATCCACAAGGCTTCTTCTTCCTGTATCTCCTGGACTTTTGTTTCAATGTCTAATGCACAGTATTTATCCAAGGCCAAAACCCTAACCTGTTGCTGCTCTTGCTTACAGCCAATTGCCATGGCTTCTTTCTCTTCATTTTGCATCTTTTGGACTATTGATTTTATGTACAATACTGAGAACTTAATTAAAGCTAAAGATCTGGCCTCCTAGGTTCCATCTTTTTGCCTACAACCAGGCATCATTGTCATCTTTGGCGACAAACTCTTCATCAGCACTTTCTTGGACTAAGTGCTTCAGGTGTGCTAATTCCTCATTAGCCGTCACTTCAGCTGATCCATCAGGTTTCCTCAGTACACTGAGTGGTTCCTGTAGACACCCCATTTTGACCGGCCCTAAGACTTGGGCGCTTTCTTTTGATTACCCGATGATGACAATTAGAATGTGTTTCTCGCAGAATTCTCAGTAAAAGAGATGGAATTTGAACTTTAATCCTAACCTTCACCATTATGGCCAAATTATTTTAAAATACTGAATATTTCATTAATTTAGTAGTTTTGTAATTTTTTATAATTTTATGCGTTTGTTCATATTTTTGGTGTATTTTATATAAAAGAAAATAATAAAACAAATTATATTATGTGTTTAAAATTATTATATTATATGTTTAGTATTTTGGTATAAATTATATATTTTATATATTATTATAATTATATTATATTATAAAATAAAAATAGTAAACAAAAACAATTTGATGTCGGCATGCCGACATTCAAATCAACCAAGCGTACATATATATTATTATTATTATTATTATTATTCTTAGTATTATACGATTATGCCTATATAAGGCAATGGCAATCAAGGCTAGCAGAGAGGGGGGGATTCGGAAGGAAAAGTGAGAGAAAGGCTCAGCAGAAGGAGAAAAAAAGAGGGGGAGAGAAAGAGTCTGAAGAGAAAAAAGAGAGAGGAGGGAAAATAAAATATTTTCTTTGATATTTTTATTTTCATTTCATCACTACACCATTCAAAAAACAACCACTAAAGTTGTAATTCCAAATTTTGGACTGAGAATTGAGAACACATTCCATAGACTTGAGAGTAATCAAAAGAAAGTTTGTGACTCAGAAAATTCATCATTTCCCCAAAAGGTGAGTTTTCGCAAATTTTTATTTAATTTAAAAATGTGATATAATTTGTTTAAATACTTCATGTACTTCTTTTCATAACTATTTTTTTATCGCTTTAATGGGATGGCTGTACCACCCACATATCTGCTGTAATTTAAATATTGTATATAAACTGTTGTAATTTATTATTTTAAATAATTAACCTCTGGCAGTGAATAGTAACCCCGACGATGAATAGTAACTCCGACGGTGAATAGTATCTCCGGCTATTAATTTTGCTCGCTTTCTATAGCTTAATTTCAGCACTATTATATGCTATTTAGGGAGCTGTTTAATTTATTTCAATGATTTATGTTTTAAATATCAAGTTTGTTTGTACTAACCAATTAATCAATTTCGCATAATCATCTCTACAACCTCCCTCCATTTTTTGCTTATTTCGATTAAAAAGTTGTAAAAAATTAAGATTGTGATTCAAGTATAAGAAAGGAACTCTTCCATACTTAATGGCTTAATCTCTTTAGAGGTTCCTTACCAAAAGTATAAAACGCTCTATGCTTAATAGTTTAATCTCTTTGGAGATTCACTACCAAAGGCATAAAACGTTTTATATTTAGGAAGTTCATTACCAAAAGTATAAAATGCTCTATGCTTAATGGTTTAATCTCTTTGGAGATTCATTATCAACGGCATAAAACGTTTTATATTTAGGAGATTCATTACCAAAGGTATAAAACGCTCTATACTTATTGATTTAATCTCTTTGGAGATTCATTATCAATGGCATAAAACGTTTTATGCTTAAGAGGTTCATTACCAAAAATATACAACGTTCTATGCTTATTGATTTAATCTCTTAGGGGATTTACCACCAAAAGCATAAAACGTTTTATACTTAACGGCTTAAATTCCTTGGAGGTTCACTACCCCAAATATATACATGTTCTTATACTAAAGCACAATCTTTTATTTTTCATTTCTCTTTATTCATCAGTGTGTTTACTTTTAAGGGAATAATTGACTCTTGGAAATCACCAAGGAAAATGTCATTATCACTTATTATCAAGTTTGGATTTCAAGTTATTATCACTCAAGTTTGGGTTTTTCTAAGTCATTATCACTCTTTTGAGTTTGACTAGTCCTTGTTGCACATCTTGGGTTTGACTTGGAATCCCTTATCGCTTGTAAATAAGTTTGACTCTTCCTTTGTAATTTCCCCTGAATAAAATTTTCTCGGGTTAAGTTGATGCTTGTTTCTCTTTTTTGCATTTTGGACTTAGTGGACGTAAATATCACTTTTGCACAAACAGGAAAAAAGATAAATAAATGGAAAGGTAATAAAAAAGGCTAATAAAATTGGTTAAAATTGGATTACAACCGACATAAAGAATCAATATGATTAATTGAATTCGGTCAGACGTTATACCGAGTTTATTGTGTCAAGGCTTGCCTTACATCAATTCTTGTAATAAATTAGACAGCCCCTTTCATTTATTATTCATTCGGTTTTGTAATAATTATTTATTCGGACATTTGGACATTCAGACCCTCCTTCACGAGGACAAATATGTAATAAGTTGTATGTCTTCCAACCACCATTCTTTCTCCCTTTTATTTCACTGCTTATGATGGTTAGATTAGGGACATCATGTTTAATTAGCATTTTCTATGATTTGCATCCATTCGTTTGCATGCATAAAAGTTCGGCTCATCATATTATTCAAATATCAAATTCAAACTCTTTACTTGAATATATGCTCTATCACATGCCTTGAATTGACTCGCATGCCATGCTAGTAACCGAGCTTATTACTTGCATGTTGTATGTGTTGCATTAGCCATATCGCATTAATTAGGATCATGCATTTTTTCTAACTATTTACTTCCTTTTGACTCGCCTTCGGACATAAGGTAAGTTTTTATGCTTTAGCATATTGCATAAGTGTGATTGTTGTCATATCAAACATACTACCATGAGGCTAAATGCTTACTTGATATACCTGTTTGAATGCCTGTGGATGAAGACTAATCACTTGAATTGGGATACTTTGATTCATGTATATATGAGATCACCATTTTCAGTGATACATATTCAAAACATTTTTTTTAAAACAAACATGGAATCAAACGTTCCAACTTTTCGTGAAATTAGTCTATACTAGTATGTTACATATAGAACAAGAGCATATATTGTACATAAAAATCACATCATGATTAGTAGAGGCCGATCTTTGATCGGGTGAGTGGGGTGTTCAATTATTGACCTTCCCCTCTCATACCTAAGTTCCCGAATCAAGACACTTTGGTAACGACGGACTAATGGCCTTTGGCATGAGTCATGGGTTTCCTAAATTTCCCAAAAATAAATATTTAGGTGGCGACTCTGATATTTGGCAAAGCAGTTCATTTTTGGCATTTGATTCAAACATCGATTTTCCAAACGAATTTGCCAGATTTGGACTCTTTTTGTGTTTTCCACTGTTTCATATTGCACTTGTGAAATCAGAATCAGAACCAACACACAAGTGAAGTCCGAACTGTAAGGGCTATTTCATTCTTCCGAAAGGGAGCGCAAAAAACCGAGCTACAGTTCCACTCCTTCAGTGTACAATTTAGCCTTTGCAAAATCTGTACAAGCTATGAAGGATTGAGGGTCTGCATTGATCTCCTCTGTCTCTCCATTGCATAAAGCCATCATGATCTTTTGATATAGAGAGGAAGGCACACATTTGTTGGTGTGAATCCAATCCCTACCAAGTAGAGCATTATACTTAGCATTACTGTCGATAACGAAGAATGCCGTCATGCAATCTCTGGTTCCCACACTCAGGTTGATGGGCAAAATGCCCTGAACCATCTGTTTGTCTCCAGCAAAACCAGCAATGGTTGTGTTGGTTGGGATTAATCTGGGGTTTCTCTTTCCTAGTTTCTTCAAAGAAGATTTCGAAAGCAGGTTTACTGCTGCCCCATTATCCACCAATACCCGGTTCATCTGTATCCCATCGAAAAAGGCTTGATATACAAGGGTTTGACATGCTATGTCATAGATGTCGTGGGATATTCAAAAGGGTATGAGAGGTTAATACTCACTTCTTCCTCACTTTCGTCTCCAGTTTCTATTGGTATGGCCACTTTGGATTCATCTTGCACCGTACTTACTTGTGAGTCTTCACTAGAAATTGGAATTGGGTTAATCTCCTGACCTTCTTGGTTTTCATCTTCAGCTTGGAATTCATGTGGTAGTATATGTACCATATTCACTAATACTAGAGGAAACGAGCCAAATTGGATGACTGGCTGTATTTGCTTCTCTTCCTGGCTAACTTGTTTAATTACTTCAGAAGCATCTTCTACACTGCATTCTGGCACTTCAATACTAGTAACTTTCTTCGAATGGTCTCTTTTTGCTGGTTTTTTGACCAAAAATGTCTATTCAGCGATGAAAGTTTCGAACATTTCCTTCTCGACCATCTCCTTCCTTTGGCCTAGACCAACTTCTTCCTCTGTCTCACTATCATTTTCCATCAAAGCTATTTCCAATCCTGCTAAACTGGATCTTTCTTTGGCTTTTAGTTCGAAATGAACTTTGGTCAATTGTTCTCTACTGCAACTCATTTTGTCTTGAAGAGTCAATTTTGGACCATGATCTAACTTCAGACTCTTTCTTCCTTCCGTCTGGCCCTTTGTCTGGACTAATGAAAAGCTTTCTCCACTTTCTTTCAGATCCTTCTGGTACTGAGTATACCTTCGCTGGATCTTCCTCCTTTGGGATCTAGAAATCACTAGGACCATGTTTGGTTCCTTTGTTTTTGGATGCTTTAGTAACACCCAATTATTTGGAGCCACCAAGGAAGATTTGATCATCCTACCCTAGTCTCCAACAACACTTCTTTTGGTAGGTATTTCCTTAGGTTTGTTCTGCATAACAAGCCAATCTGGAACCCCAGGTATCCATGAATCCACTAACTCAATTGTCGAACTGTCTCTTTCTTCCTTTGGAGCCAGTTTCGAAGCTGTCTGTGAAGGCCACTGTTTGGCCCTGACTCCTTGTTTTGGGCCTAATTTAGGCCTTCCATGAAGGTGGCCACTTTCTATCCTGTGTAAGGCTGTTCTAGGGGGCCAATCTCTGGCTTTGATCCCATAATTTGAGCCTACTTCAGGTCTCATTTCAAGATGATTGCCATCCATTCTGTAATAGTTAGGTGGTCTCGACTCCCGTAGAGGTCTTTTGCCCTTGAAGTGCACTCTAGTGACTGTTGACCCAGCCATAAGTGGCTGTTGCCTAAGATCAATTGGATATGGCATTTTGTTATAGGCACTAGTTGGTTTAGAACGCCTTTGTACATCCTTGTAATATTGTTTCCCATCAATTGAAAGCCCTTTCAACCACTTGTAGCTCAACCTGCACCTGGGACACATTCTCTACATGACAATTGCCTCCAAAGAATCATCATCCAGTGCCTCCTCATCAGAGTCTTCCCTTTGGTCTGCAAAGCCCTGTCCAACATTTGGTGAACTTCTAGTATCTTTCTTGACAGTGGTTTGGCTAGCAACATGCATTTGCACATTGACCTCTTTCAATTTCTTCAAGGATAAGTTCTGGAAGTCTAGTACAATAACATTGGCTGCAGCTTCTCCAATTTCTGGGAATGGATTAGTGTCAATCCCCATAGCCTTTTCTGCTTTAGCTGGGAATTTTAGACTCCCATTTCGAATCTGTTCTTTAATCCTGTCCCGAAAAACAATACAGTTTTTAGTTGAGTGAGACCAAGAATTATGCCATTTATAATACACTTTCCCTTTAAGTTCCTTTGGAGACGAAATTTTGACTCCTTTTGGGAACTTCAGGAAGTTTTTCGCAAGCAAATGATCAAAAATGTCATATTCCTTTCTTAAATCGAAAGAGTATTTCCTATGAAGGTCTTTCTTTTTAAACTGCTGGTCAATTGTTGTATCTTTATGAATTAATGCTTCACAAGGTTCTTTCCCTCCAATCTCTGCTACATCAATCTCATAATTAGGATATCTATAATACGTCTTGTATGATGCATTACTTCGATCTTATTCTTCTTTTAGTAATGCTTCATACCTAGACAACTTATAGGTTAGTTCCACTAAGTTTCTAAACTCAGTTGAGTCAAACTTCTTTCGAAGCCTAAACTTTAAACCATTTGAAGCCAATCTCACGAACTCAGGCTCTGGTAAAATGATTCTACATTTATTTCGTGCTCTTTTGAATCTGGCAATAAACTGAGCAGCCTTCTCATCAAGCCTTTGACATAACCTTGCCAAGTCTGCCATGGAAACTTCTAGCTCCGTTTAAAAGAATTGGGCATGAAATGCCTCTTCTATTTGTTGCCAAGTTTGGATAGAGCCAGGTGTAAGGTTAATATACCATACAAAGCTGCCCCAGTTAGAGAATTTGGGAACAATCTTAATTTCATGTAATCATTATTGGTAAATTCACCACATTGAGCAGCGAACCTAGCAATATGCTCTACTGTTGATTGGTTTTCATTCTCATAAAAAAGAGAAAAGTCTGGTATCCTAAACCCTCTTGGGTATTTATATACCCTATCTATCATGACCCGAACCCGCCCCTATAGATTAAGGTCGTAACCGGCCAGTAATCATGAGATTACCTACGGCCTCAAATTAGATTAGAATATACTCCATCAGATCAGTAGTTAACATCTTGTATACCCAGGATCATTCAAACACATAGTCAGCTAAACCAAAAGCTTATACACATAAACGGTCTATCATGACCAATAGAAATAGCAGAAGAAATACAAAAGATCATAAACAAAGCCTCTTGCATGAGACGCCTGGGCTGACTTCACAAAACTCGGATTCCTTTCTTAAATTCCACTAAGGCTGGGGTTGAACGTCTTTTTGCTCACCTACATACATATAAATGAGAGTGAGCTAACGCCCAGTGAATAATATCAAAATAAAGAGGTTAATAAATGAGATTCGTTCATAAATGAATCATACTTATAATGTACATATTTGAACGACTATTCTCATTCACACCAGATTTACAAACCTCAACAAAGCAAAATGACCTTAGGTCTAACACATCATGTCCATATGTAAAACGACCTCAAGTCCAATTCTTATATAAAACAATACGACCTCGGGTCCATCTATACGAAACGACCTTTGGTCCAACCAACTCTCTATTCAAAACGACCTTTGGTCCAATTCGAACACATCAAACAGCCTCAAGCCCAATTCAAACGTATCGGCGTATCAGACGGCCTCAGGCCCATTCTCTTTATATTCATATCCATGCGTATTTCATATTCATGATCATGATCCTTTTTTTTCAAACGGCCTTTGGCTCATCATGGTGTTCCAACATATCAAATGGCATATTCAAACGGCCTCTAGCCCATCTTTGCATTCATGTCTAACGGCCTTAGGCCCAATCATTCATATCCGACGACCTTTGGCCTAATCATTCATGTCCGAAGGCCTTTGGCCCAATCATTCATGTCCGACGGCCTTTGGCCCAATCATTCATGTCCAACGGCCTTAGGCCCACTCATTCATGTCCAACGGCCTTTGGCCCAATCATTATATCAAACATATCAACGGCAAACGGCAAACGGCAAACGGCTTTATGCAAATTAGGCATATAGAATACTCATTCATATTTCAAATAAACAAATCATGGAGCTTATACAAAAGTAACATTTGGAAAGTAACATACTTGAAAATATCTTTACTAAGATATTACTCACAGTGTTTCGCCGATGGATTTGCCTTTGAGCTCGACCCTACACATTACATAACACATATAGGTCACAAACTATTCAATCCGTTCTTAATTTATACATTCCTCTTAGGCTCCTTTCTTATCATTTCAACTCATTCACAATGCTCAATGCATGCCTAAGAGTGCTTAGAAATGAAAGAGAACGGAAAACAAATCACAAAACCACTTTTCAAAATATCTGAAACAGGGATTCCCGCTGGAGCGCAGCTTTCGCCACTTAAGCGGACCCCTTTGGTCTACAAAAGTACTGGTTACTTCATTTTTACGCTCGAGCTAAAAGTCAAACTACATGGCTCCCCGCTCGAGCGGACGTCCATGTCTGCAAAAGTTCTGGGAACTAGCATTTCACACTCGAGCGGACATGCCAAATTCTAGGTTTTGCAGCAACCAATTTGAGCTTCAAACTTGCATTCAAACTAATGTAACTTGCATATTATGACTCATACTTCACATGCAAACCTTCTAACATGATACAAATGCTAAATTACAACATTTTGAAGCTCAATTCCCATGGATCAATTTCATACTCATACAATCTTTGCCAAACCCATCTTCAAAACATGTGGTTGAGTCCCATAGTCCCATTTTCCATGGATGCATGTCGTAATTGACTTCCAATTCAACTCATTTAACATATCTTATACACAAACATGAGGACTCATAACAAATTGCTACATGCATGCACACATTGATCTCAATTTCATCATGATTAGCATGCTTTGCATTCAAATATGCACCTACAAGGCAATTTCTTATATGCATGTGCATTTTAACTTCAAACTCACTCAATTCAACATAAATCCTCATTCTTGGTTCCATTTTAACTTGAATACACAATATTACAAACTTAACTCATAAGTCTTTGCTCAATTATTCACCTATAAGCTTCAATCTTCACAAATTCTTGTTAATTCTTAAGTGTAGCTTCCCAATCCACAATCTTTGAGTCAAAATGCACAATTCCCCATCTTTCTCTCTCTAGAATCGACACACTCTCTCTCTAGAGAGCAAATTCAGATTGTGAGCTCAAACATATGGTGAGTTAAGTGCATAAGGGCCTATTTATAGGCTCATCTAATTAGACTTGATTAAGGCTAATTAATTATACCCAATTCAATCAGTTTAATCTAATTATTTTGATCCAAACTAATTTCTAATTAAATTTCACCGTAGACTATAAAAATTACGCCAACCACAATGGCGTAGTCAATTTCGGTTTCTGTGGCCAATAAGGCCTTCAATTTTCAGTTCAAAACACAAATTCCAACAGATTTTCCTATGGTGAACAGATAAAAAGCCAAAACCACATATGATCATGCAATTAACACCCAAATTCGAATTAAGCACATAATTACAAACATAAGCATGATTAATTAACATAGTACCGGGCAGGGTTATAACACTATCTACCCATTCTGGATATGGTTTCCTGTACACAAGAGTTTGAACCCCCCGAGCCATCGGTCCACACATCTCTCTAACAATATCAGCAATTTGGTCCCTAGGAACCATATTTTGTGCTTGTTGAACCACTACTGGAGAAACAAACACAGGATTTGGTGGATAACCTTGTACATAAGGTCCTCTTGGTCCATAGGGCGGTATATTTGGGACTGGTTGTCCCTGTGGTACTGGCTGCTGTTGTGGATATAGGTGACCTCTCTGAGCTTGTACTGCGAAAAAACTTGTGAAAAGTGCTGGAACAGGTGTTGTGTCTCTTCCAGTCGCAGGAAACCCTTCCAACCCTCCGGGTACAAATTCGGACAAAGGATTAGTGAACCCCCTTGTGCCAGGTATGGCTTCATACATGGGATTTGGGAGCATCCTTATGCCATTTTCTTGTACTAGCCCAGATCCACCAACTTGCATGGTTTCATTATTACATAATGAGGCATTAGGCCTCGAAAGAGGCTCATACCAAGACTGAGGTGATGGTCTTTCATAGTTTTGGTTACTAGTTTGACCATTAGTATGTCCATTACTCTGCATAGACTGTTTATCTCTAGCCAATCTTTGTCGAGGGACATTTGAAATTTCTTCTATGTGCGTTGCGTTAGTTGGTTGATGAATATTCATTCGATCCAAAAAGGATGTTGCCCATCTTTCCATTGTGTTCATTAACTACAGTCCCATGCCATCTACTAGGCCTTCCCATGGATTCATTGGCTGAGTAGATGGAACAGTGGATGGTTCAATTCCTTGGCCTCGTTCAATACTTTGAACATGTGGTACTTGTTCCGAAGTGCTGGTCTATTCGACCATAGGTTCCGATAAAACAAGTACTTTTACAGGATGTGTTATCACATTATCCTCTGGATTAGGTATTTCTGCCTCTCTTTCCACGCCTTCTTCCAAGCGTTCATTTTCTCCTTATCTCCTACGTCTAGCCATTTTAATTTGTCCCACAGGGCGTGCCAAAAATATATGTTGGCTTTTTGGCTTTCGAAGGTTATTATTGTAATTTTGAGCGTGTCAACAAGGATCAATCAGTCCTTACAGAATATTAATTGCCAACTAATTATCAGATGATTGTGTTTTAGTTCTTTCAGTCTCAATGAAGAGGACTTTTACTAGTGGCTTTGTTTAAGCGAATTAAGCAAACAACGATTAATATGAAGAATAATTGTAACATTTCATTAAGTAAAATGGAAGACTTACAAAGATCCAAATCAGCCTCGTAGAGGTTTACAGCAACAAACTACTTGAAACTACTCCTATGAACGAAGTGCAGTGTAAGAATTTGAAGTACAGAAATGTAAAGAACAAGAAATGTAAAAATTGGAAAGAAAATAAAGTAGATAAAAACTGGTTCTTTGGATCTGAGTCTAGGGCTTCTTTTTAGGGCATTCCCTGCTATTTATACTTCTCAATGACAACCGTCGAAATGCATTTCTAACCGTTGAATCATCCCTCCATGATCGCTGATTATGTTACCTGACAGTTAGTTCCACTATGTCTTATCTGCAATTAGGCTTCCCTCCTGATTTTGAATTTAAATATGAGTAACCATTGAAGCCACGTCATTTTGCATCTCTTTGTTGATCCAGTGCTATGCAGATCCACAACAACTAATGCTAACTGCCATGTGTGTGATTACGATTGAAGATTTAAATTGTCTTCCCATATTGCCCTTATCATGCCACGTGTCGAACTGTGATTGGCTTATACAAAATATGTAGCCAACAAATACGTAATCAATTGTGTATGGAAGTCATGACATTTATGGAATTGGTTAAAGAGATTGTGTGTCGAAATGTAGTAGATTGGTCTAACATGAGATTTTCATTGGAAGAATCGTTGGCTATGTTGTTATTTATTTGTGGTCAAAGTTCACGCACAAGAAATGCTGGAGATCGATTCCAGCATTCAAATGAGACTATTAATCGGCATTTTGTACTTATGATGCAGGCACTTGCAAATCATGCACCATTTATAAAACAACCGCCAAACATGGCTATGATCCCTCCTGAAATTCGATATGACAAACGCTACTGACCATGGTTTAAGGTAATAGATATGACACTTTATTTGAATTTTTTTCTAATGGATATAAGATTCTAGTTAATTTTTTATTTTTTTTTCTTAAGAGCATTCAATTTGTTAATGATGTAGAACCGTGTAAGTGCCATAGATGGCACACATATTGTTGTTGTGGCACGAGAAGGTAACCAAATGCCACATTCATGAGGTAGAAAAGTCAATACTACTCAAAATGTGATGGATGTATGTTCATTTGACATGAAGTTTATATTTGTATATACTGGTTGGGAAAGTAGTGCGCATGGTTCGAGAATTTTTTTAGAAACACTTACCACAACTAGCGCTGACTTTCCACACCCGACACCTAGTAAGTGTTGTTTTTTGTGAGTGTGAACAGTAATATGTCATGATTTTTTCTTATTCAAAGTGCTTTATTGTAGACAAATATTATGTCGTTGACGTCGGATACACAAATATGCCTACTTAGCCCCATATTATGCTTAAAAGTATCATTTGCAGGAGTTTAATAGGCAGCATCGCTATCATGGTCCTAAAGAGTTGTTCAACCATAGACATTCTTCTTTGAGGAATGTAATTGAAAGAATCTTTGAAGTCTTGAAGCAATAGTTTCCATTATTAAAACATATGCCAAGGTATGATATAGTATGCCAAGGGCCAACTGTTATGGCATGTTGTATTCTCCACAACTGGATTTGTATGGTGCAAGAGCAGGATGAATTTTTTGATGTAGAAGAATCAAGTGAAAAAAATAAAGGTCAAGGTCAAGGTCAAGATCAAGATGGAGTTGAAAATGTAAATGAAAATGAAAATGGAGTACCAGAATCATAACAAGAAAATCATGTGAATTGTCACGTGAACAACTATTGTAGATGAGATAATGGAGAGATGAGCTTGCAGTATCTATGTGGGAAACATACAATAATAGATAGATTACAACTGGTAATTAGTTTTAGCTAAATTTACAAAATAGACAAAATAAACAAACTTACTTAATCAATGTGGTTGTTCATAATTGCTTTTATCTATTTATATTTGACATTATAATTTGTTTGATTTTATATAATTTGAAAATGGAATTGCTCATTTTAAATAATATGCAGATGAAAGTGACACCAAATTGTTCATGTGGTGCGGATCCAATGTTGGTGATTATGGCGCGCACCCAAGCAAACAATGGTCGTTACTTTTTTCGCTGTCCTAATTGACATAATTATAGAGGCTCGTTCTTGTGGGTAGATGACTATAATAGTGGGGCACAGAATGTCAGACCTGGTCAAGTGCCTCGTAACGCATTTCTTTGTTTTACTATTATTATCTTTGTATTAGTACTTTTCATTATGGTTGTAGTTAAGTGAGACGATCGTAAGCGTGGTTGCAAACAATGGTTGTACTTGAATTTCTATTATGTTAATTATTATATGGGTACATTTTATTTGCTAGTTTTTTTTTTTTTTTTTTTTATAAACCATGTGATACTTATTATATGGGTCAGTATTGTATTTGAAAAAATATGTTAATTACACATAAAATATGCTTACAATGAATATGAAAATCATGGATTACAATAAATATGTTATACTTACAAATACATATGTTGTTTTGAATTTGGATAATATGTTATTATATTATAAGATGAAGTGGAAAAGATTATAATCTAGGATTTTCAAATGCCAATTTTTTGTTGGACGATGATGTGATAATTGTTACTTTTTAATTGAAAATGACTTCTTATGCAGTAAACAATGGGCCATTGGATTCTCTTTTGGCCTAATTGGGGAGAAATTGTTCACTTTTTTTTATTTTTAAATTAGGATAAATTATAAATACATTCTTTCAGATTTGATTAAAATATAAAATATTTTATATGGTTCTGAAAATTACATTTAATTTCCTGAGATTTTTAATTTTATAACAAATGAACATTTTTATTAATAAATTATCAAGTCAATTAACAATTTTTAATAATATAAAAAATATATTTCAATTAATAATTTAAGTAATTTTATTATTATATGACAGAAATGTTAGGAATTTTATTTTTTAATTAATTCTGTTAATTAAAAAATTCTAATAATGAGATATTTGTAATTTTTTATATCACAATGGAAAATCTATATTTTACACAAACCTTAGGGATCGTATTTGTAATTTAATATAAAATTTGTTGATTAAAATATTCATGCAAACGAAAATTTTGATTAAATATCAATAATTATATGATATATAATTGTATTTTAAAAAATAAACCGTATATTCTAAGACTTATATATATATATATTAAATGGTTTGTATTTTTTCAAATTTGTCATTTTAATTTGAGACAGTATTTGAGTTTGTCACTTCGATAAATTGAATAGTTTAGGATTCGTTAAATAGAATATTTATAAAATAATAATAATAATAATTAAATATTGATAATTATATATTTGAATCATATTTATATTTTAAAAAATCATTCTTAAAATTATAATTGTCATTTTTTTTAATGGGTAATTCATTAGGATCTCTTGCCTCCATTAGTTTTGTTTCCAAAGGAGAAAACCAAATGGGAATGGTTGTGGCCTTTCACATTCTCATGAACTTCAAATTCCTACGGTCTCCGAACTTTCCCTCTCATTCTCATTCATAGTCATGACCTTTCCACTTCACTTCCCCTATCGTAGATCCTTCGTCTTCTTTACAAGCACGTACACCCACACACTTGCACTACTATTATTGGAGTTTTGGAACCTTAACACCAAAGCAACGCGGTTCTTAGGCCTTGTTTGGGGACGTAGATTTTTAATCCAAAAGTAATTACAAGTTATCAAATTATTTTTTTCATAAAAAGTAAAAAGACAATTAAAATAGTCAATTCAGCTTCTTTAGGGTCTGTTTGGTAACCATTCCGTTTTCATTTTTCAGTTTATATTTACAAAAGTTTTAAAAACTGTCATAAAAATTTGTTTGATAATTTTTTTAATTTATAAATGGTTGTTTCAGTTTATAAAATTGAAAAAAAAACGTAAACTCAAAAAATGAATTTACGTTTTCAGTTTTCAATTTTTTTTTTCAAATAATTTTTTTGTTCAATTAAATTTTTTTTTAATTTTTTTTTTCATTTTTTTTCAATTATTTTTTTTATTAATTTTTTTTCAATGATAATGTGTGTGATCTCATTGTCATAAATAATAAAAATAAATATAAATATTTTAAACCTAAACAAACATATTTTTTAGTTATATGTAAAAAAAAATTTAAACATTTTGTTCAAATCAAATACGTTTATAATTTATGTTTTTCTAAAAGTAAATAAAAATCAATTTATAAAATTTTTGTAAACATAAATCAAAAACCTAAACGTTACCGAACGTTACCTTACCTTCTTCATTCAAGCTTGTTTACTTCAATGGTAAGCAACCCTTCTCTCTCTCTCTCTCTCTCTCTCTCTCTCTAGGATACACAAACCAAATTCTGTGTTTGATTTTTCAGGTTTTTAGTGTCTTTGAGCTGAGAGAGTGAAAGTGGGTTTAATTTTCTTGGACTAGATAATTTTGGGAAAGCAAGCAAGATGATGGGAAGTAGTAGTATTGTGAAGAAGAAGAAGACAGAACCCAATGAGGCTAAGGGTCAAGGCTTGATAGATGTGGTCTTTTCTTGGTCTCTTGCTGATGTACTCAACAAAGATCTTTACAAGAACCAGGTTTTGATCACATTCTTCAGTTCTTCTTTTCCTAAATGTTAAAATTATCACAAAAGTGTACATATGTAGACTATTGTGTTCATGTATGTATATCTATTAATAGTTATCCAACTCAGCACGGTTATATAGTGTGGAGTACAAATCAGTTTTCAACGTAGCTCATCCAAAAATTTCTCTATCTCTCCATGGTCTGCTATCGACTTTTTTAAAATTTCTCCATCTCATAAAAGTGTACATATGAGCTAAGTATTCACAATATCAAAATATAATTCTTGATTTTTGTATTTTTTTTATAAATAAAAGTGAATATTCAACCTATTTAATATTCAGACTTTTAGATCCAAATAATTATTTTTCCCAACCAAAAACACAAAAAAAAAAAAAAAAAAAAAAAAAACCAATGGTTCAGCCATCAACTGTAATTACGTCGCACCTCCTTATGAATGACATCAACAGAACTTGAACAAACATGTGTCCCCAATTTCAATGCTGTTGGCTACCTTGAAATCAGATCAATCAGCAGTGAAATCCACAGTACGATCTCTGAATCAAACAATATTATTTGGCATTTTAAGTTTGAATATGGTGACTTTGTTCTTATTTAAGTGTATCTTGAAAGGTAATTTAAGAAAAATTATAGAGTGTACTGAAAATAACATAAAATCTTAAACAATTGAATAAAGTATAGTGAGAAATTAGGAGTACTTAATAATTTTTTGGGTGTAAATAGATTCCCCCATTGCTTGTGAATTATGGAAATGGACCTCTATATGTTGGAATGTGTCTCATATCACCTGAAATTGCCCTATCTATGCTAATTATAAAGTGTCAGTTTTTCTCTTCTTAATACCTGGGTTTTAAGAAAAAATGTTGGCTGAGCTCTTCAATTTGGTATCAGAACTTGGTTGAGCCTGTGACTGGTATGCTGTTTGTCCGGCGGCCCAGGAAGGTTTGTTGGAATGTGTCACACATCGCCTGATGTGCCATTTGTCAGGCTAGTGTATGTTGTGGTCCTATGCCGTTTGTGGTTTCAGCTTCCCTATCCAATACCTGAGTTTTAAGGAAAAGCGTGAGTTGGATTTTTCAATTCTATATGGCCCAATTAACCAAACTGAATGGTCCAGTCCACACGGGTTTGCAGGCCAACTTTTGAATTTTTTTTTCATCTTGGCTTTGTTTGGGAAAATGGTTGAACTAAAATAACTTATTAAAAGACAAAATAGATTAAAATAACTAATAAGATAACTTATAATCATTTTATTTTTTCTTTCACAACTATCAAATCAACTATAAAAAAAAATTAGAAAAAAAAAAAACAAAGCCTTTGTAAATCCATGTACATTGCAGTCCAGTTTTGTGAGTATTTTCACTCTGGGCAAAGCTAATGTTTGAGAGCAAAAAACTCATAAAATATTCCGAATTCAACATCAGTGATTTAGATTTACTTAAAATACGAGCACACAACACTAACTCTAATTCTCAACCATAGTTTTGTTAATCATGTTTTTTTTCTGGATCCCATTCTCTGGACCATAGAATTACTGAATATTTGAACATTTTGACAGGTAGAGCAAATTCCGATGACATTTTCATCAACAGAACACTACATGAAGTCATTCATCAACCCACTCATTGAAGAAACGCATGCTAATCTGTTCTCATCCCTGGAAAGGTTGTCTCGTGCACCTTTCTCTCAAGTATTGTCTCTTGAAATAACCAAAGACTATAAGCCTCCCAAGGACTTGTTCTACAAAATCTCACTGAAGAGAGGCAACACTGCAAATGATCATGAACCAAGTTATGAGCCTGAGTTTGAAGACCTCATTGCCTTAACAGAAGTCAGGCCCAAATGCATTGATGATCTCAACAAACCCAAATCACCTTTTCTTGTTGCTGTTGTTCAGAGGATGAAGGATGGTTATGATCATGATAAGCTTATAATTAGGTCTTCAAAGCCCATTGCTTTTTATGCAGATAAAGAAGAGCATAGGCAGAAGAAGAAAAGTCTTTTTGTTGTTTTTTTGACAAACATGAAGACTAATGTTCGTATATGGACGGCATTGAACTCGGAGCTTGAAGGGGGGAACATGAACATCGTCAAAACAGTGCTTCAAATTGATCCCAATGTAAGAATCTCATATGATTCTTTCTCTCCTTACTGTGAATTTAGGCTGATTTTTCTTCATTTTGATTTTTCTCGTGTTAACTCTTTCTACAGGTGGAGACAGATTGCACCCAGTGTGACTCTCAAGAGAATGACAGTGTTGTTGTACACAATGCTAGAAATGCCATCAGTTCTTCCAATCTAGACGATTCCCAAAAGGCAGTTGTTCTAAGTTGTTTGGATACAAGAGAATGTCATCATCAGATTTCTGTCAAACTAATTTGGGGTCCTCCTGGGACCGGGAAGACGAAGACAGTTGGTTCATTACTATTTGCTTTGTTTAGGATGAAATGCAGAACACTGACTTGTGCTCCAACTAACATTGCAGTGTTGGGGGTTGCAACAAGGCTTGTGAGTTTAGTAAGAAAATCATTCCAGTATGATACTTATGGTTTGGGAGATATAGTTTTGTTTTGTAATGGGGAGAAAGATCGATGATCATGAAGACCTTATCGATGTTTTTCTTGATTACCGCATCTCTGTTCTTGCTAGTTGTTTTGCTCCAATGTCCGGGTGGAACAATAGTGTGGAGTCAATGATCTGTTTGCTTGAAGACACTGAACTGCTGTACCAGTTGTATTTGGAAAAAGAAAACGCAAACGCAAAAAATTACGAGGATGAGGATGACAATGAGGACGAGGAGGAAGAGATAATTTTTGGAATTAGGAAGGTAAATAACAATCAAGACAACGAGGGAGATATCTATGATCAAGATTTGAAGGACATGGATAAAAGGAAAATTTGGAAGAAGGCAATTGTTCAAGCATTGAAGGAAAGAAAGAGCAAGAACAAGAAAATACAGAACAAGGAGCCTTGTCAAAGAAAAAAGTCAATTGAAGTGCGATAACCTTTTGACATTTGATGAGTTTTTCAAGAGGAGATATGAATTCATTGGAAACCGGTTGACCTTTTGTCTTACAAATTTGTACACCCATATGCCGACTTCATTCATTTCACTTGAAGTAGCAAAGGAGATGATTAAAGCTGTTGATCTGCTAAAGACTGTTGGAACTTTGCTGCATACTAGTGGCTTTGCAAATGAGGGTTTGAGAGAAGTCCTCAATGGAATTAAAGATGTGGGAAACAGTATTAACTGCTTAGCGAAGTTGAGTTTAGCCAAGACAAAGTGTCTTGAAGTACTCAAATTCCTTCATGAAAAATTATCAGTGGTGCCATGCAATGTTACTGGATATTATCAAATCCGAAGATTTTGCTTGCAGACCACGTGTTTGATCTTCTGCACGGCTTCAAGCTCTGTTAAATTGCACACAGAAGGAATGGCACCGCTAGAACTATTGGTTATTGATGAGGCCGCACAGCTCAAAGAATGTGAATCCACGATTCCCTTGCAGCTCTTTGGTCTTCGTCATGCTATACTCATTGGAGATGAACGACAACTGCCTGCAATGGTCCAGAGCGAGGTTTCTGATCTGATTTCCTTTTTGTTCATTAATCTTTGAAAATTTACTATAATTTTTCATCCATTGGCATTCTGAAAATTTATGATTGATAGATTTGCGAGAAGGCTGACTTTGGAAGAAGCTTATTTGAGAGGCTGGTGTTATTAGGACATAAGAAGCATCTTCTTGAAGTCCAATACAGAATGCATCCATCAATAAGCTTATATCCTAATAGGGAATTCTACGACAAAAAGATTTTGGATGGTCCGAATGTCAAAGAGATAACGTATGAGAAACGCTTCCTTCAAGGAAGGATGTTTGGCTCCTACTCTTTTATAAATGTAGCCTGTGGCAAAGAGGACTTTGATGACAGGCATAGTAGGAAAAACATGGTGGAGGTTGCTGTGATCGTTGAGATTGTTGCAACCCTCTTTAAAGGTACTTTTATTATCAATAAAAAAATTTCTTTGCAATCAAGAAGTGAGGTTTATGATTGCATTTTCCCCTCTACAGAATCGGTGGCTTCAAAGCAGAAGGTAAGGGTTGGTTGCATATCAGCATATAAGGCTCAAGTATTTGCACTTCAACATAAACTTGAAAAGATATACAGTACAGATGCAAACAGTAACTTCTCTGTGAGTGTTCGATCTGTTGATGGATTTCAAGGCGGTGAGGAGGATGTGATAATTATCTCCACTGTGAGATGTAATGGGTGTGGATCAGTGGGCTTCCTTTCCAATCGTCAAAGAACTAATGTGGCTCTGACTCGAGCAAGGTATTGCTTTTGTATTAACTTAACATTGTGGTTATTAACCTTGCTATTTGTTGTAATGAGATTTCTTGGTACAGGCATTGCCTTTGGATATTGGGGAATAGTGCTACATTAATCAATAGTGGCTCTGTTTGGAAGAAATTAGTCCTAGATGCAAAGTCTCGGGGTTGTTTCTATGATGCTAATGATGATAAGAACTTGGCTCAAGCAATCAAAGGAGCCTTAGTCGAGCTTAATCAACTTGATACACTACTTAGAATAGAATCCCAATTATTTAGCAATGCAAAGTGGAAGGTATGCTTACCTTTGTCTGTTATTTTTGTTCAAGGTTAGTTGAGCTTAATGAACTTGATACACTACTTAGAACAGACCTTTATTTTTTTTTTTGTTATAGGTTTGCTTTAGCGATGATTTTAAGAAATCAATGGCTAGAATAAAGAATGTAGAGGTCCGGAAGGAAGTGCTTTCCCTTTTAGAAAAGCTTTCAAGTGGGTGGCGACTGCATCATGAAAAGGACAAAGTTCTCGACATGAATGGGACTTCTTCTGAGCTGTTGGAGCTGTACAAGGTCACTGGATTACTGAATCTCGCTTGGAGCATAGACATTGTCAAAGAAAACTCAGAAGACGTCCAGGTTCTAAAGGTCTGGGACATTCTTCCATTGTCTGACATACCAAAACTAGCTAACTGTCTTGACACTGTATTTGGGAATTATACAGTCGATTTTATGAACCGTTGCAAATGCAAAAGATTTGACGGGTATGCATGATATGTATCTTCCTTTTTTGACATATTTTTCTCCCAATTTTATTGATCTATTTTCTTGTACACATGATTTAGAATTTTCTTTTTTTCTCTATTGGCGCAGGAATTTAGCAATCCCAGTGACATGGGTTAGGAAGACCTTTTTGGCTGATGATGATCATGTGCGGTTCTTAGAAAGCCAAGTAGCTTCACTAAGTCTAAATCATGCGCCAGGATCTTCAACTAATAGGTGAGAGAGAAAAAGCGCAAGGAAACCAACATATAACTGTTTATAATCTCTTTCCAAAAAAGAGTTAAGTTACTTTTGTGCAAATAGCTGATTTAATTTTCTTTTACTTGTTTGTTTATTTTGTTTTCAATACAATATATAGAAATCGTGTGAGGTCTAAAATGAAGAGTTATGGAAATTACTTTGGAATGAAGAAGAGATGGGACAGAGGAGCACAGCAGTAGAGAGTGCAGAACAACATTTGGCTTCATGAGAATATTCGATAAGCAGGAAATCTGCCTACAAACAAAGATTCACGTCTCACAGATTGCTGCTATACCCTTGTTTGGCGATGCATTTTGGTTTCAAAAAGATTAAAAACATTTTACTAATTAGACTACATTTATTCAGCTATGGCTAAATTGTTCTAAGTCGTTGTTAGTTAATTGTAATTGGCTTTGTTGCCCTTGTTTCTTATACTAACTTTTTGGTCTCTTCTATTGTTTCATGTTGTTGATATTGATAAGTTGAGGTTTGGTTTATTTGTCTGTTTGGTTCATAAATCATGGCGTTGGTAAAGGTGAACTGAATTATATGTCTCTCTTCTCTCTCTTTCTTAAATTTTGGCTATTTAATATTTTAATTAAGTACGAAAACATGAAATAAAAACAAACTTCCTTTTTCCTTACCATCTCTAAGAATCAAAAGATTTTTGCGAGATGATACACACAACACAGGCATGGAAATATTTCTGTTAGGAATAATGTTGTTTAATCATTGTTTATTAAAAAAAAAATTATCGCATTGCTCAATGCTCCACTTTAATAACCAAATAACATTTCAACAAAATACTAAGACAAAAATTGATAAACCCCACTATAAAAACAGGAGGCAACATTTTTACACCCCTTTTTGCTCAGTTCGCACACTTAAGATTAATAAATTTTAAATTACAATTGTACCATCAAGCCAAATGACTAACAAGGTTATTAACAAACATGCCGGAACTATCAATTTTTGTTCAGTAGTTGTTATCCAAAACAAGAGTGGAAATTTTGAATGATGTAATCTAATAGACCATTCAATTTTTTTGGCAAACTACATATTGCCTCCGAAAGAAACATTAAGTTATCTTCCTGACAAAAAAGGCGGCTATTGCTAAACTAACCATTTTTGCTTAATAAAGAAGTCTAACAAGTATCAGTGCTGAATCAAAAGCACTGACAACGAATCCAGCTCTAAACTAAAATGATTACATATCGGGTACGAAGAGCTGAGAGATCAATCACATCAACATATTTCCAGTAACTGATACATGCAGGCACATAGATTGTTTTCTTGAACTACAAATTGATCAACAATTGTCAAAAAGGCTCAAAAGGCTGAGATGAATTTTTGGATCTTTGTCTGCGCCCTATCCTTCTCTTCTGGCCCATCCAGATCACCAATGTTGTCGTGGTATTCCTGTGGTTCAACCCAAAAACATATTCATAAAAATAAAAAAGCAAAGTCAATTAAATATACAGAATGTTCACTTTTACAATGTCTTCAATAATCTAACCAAAGTTCAGCAAACCACCGTGTCTATAATTATAGACCATAATCATTCCAGAGTGTCTAAAGTTATCTAACTAATGCTCCCAAACTGCACAAAATATTTACAACTCTGAAACAAACCCAAATTATGGAGAAATGCTACCATCAACAACCGCGATAAACATCAGAACTCATTTTATGCAGACAAATAATGGTTGGAGAAGATTAAAAAGATTGCCAAGGCTACAAAGAGGAGCAATTAAGCAGCGCATACCTGAAGTATATCCTTAACATTGTTCTTGGTGAGTTTATTCTGCTTCAGTAGTAGTTCAATTCTTGTTCTCATTTTTGGGTGCCTGCAATAAATCAGCAATCTCAAACACGGAAACTAAAAGACATGAAGAATTCCAAAAATTAACTTCACTCAAGGAAAAGACAAGAACATAATTTAGAATTCAAAACTTACTCAGAGGTCCAAAGATGACCCAAAATAACAGCAATCAACTGCATGATCATATATAAAAGAGGTTAACTAATTAAATATAAGGATGCCGGAAACCTTGACATATATAACCAATAAAACAAAGAAATAAAGAGCAGTCAAAGTAAACAAAGACTAATTGGAGATAACTTCTCAAGAAGAAAGCATCCTTGGAGTGTTTCGACACATTGTTTCCACTAAGATTAATGTAAGGTACTTCTCAAAAAAAAAGAAAAAAACAGTTAGATTACTGAGGTCTGACCTCACATGATTTCTTATCAAAAATTTTGGATGGTTTAACTTTGTAATTTGGAAAGCATTATGTGGCAGGGCACGGCTTGTGTCACTAATCTCAGACAGTGCTTGACAAACTTAACACAAGTCACAAAAAACTCCTTCAAGTTGTTCTTTTTTTTTTTTCTTTTTTTGTTTTTTAGCATCAACAAAAAGTTTCATTATAAATCAGAAAAATGAAAGACAACAAGAAGTCCTCATACAAAGGAGAGGGAACAAAACAAAACAAAAAAACAAAACTCCTAGCACTAGGGATAGCAAACAGCAGCCCAGTTCCTAGAGATCAAGAACAAAGGGACTCCTTTAAAAGGATGGGATACAAATGCCCAAAACGAAGCTAAATATCCCACCCTATCCCACAAAGCCCCTACGTTTAATTCCTTGCCATCAAAGATTTTTGCATTTCTCTCCATCCATAAAGTCCAGAAAATAGCAAAAACAATGCATGACCACAATGTTTTGGTTCTTTTGGTGCTCCCAAAACCTTTGAACCTAACAAGAAGCATTTGAATCCCGTGGAACAACCCACTGATCATCACATAAGCTCACCAGCCATCCTTTTGTTAAACCATGTCAGCGATTTATAATACCCTAATCTGAAGTTTAAAGTATATATGCAGAGGATTAGAAACTTGAACAAAAACACAATTAATACAGACTTTGTTTCAAAGCAGTTGGATTTGGGTGAGGAAATGAAGTAGACCAGCACCAAGAATAAGGTAATTTTGAGAAACTTCTTATGAGGTGTGATGCTGAAAAGGAACCTTGGGTGAAAGAAACCAAGTTCACTAATGGGATGAGAGGAAAACACATTGGAGGAAGCTTACTGTAAGACTCTAGAGATAGAAGACCAGTTGGTCTGGTTGCTTTGGTTGCCTGCAGGGGTAGCAACAACCCCAACCTAAGAGTCACTAGTACCAAGGGTAAGAAATCCTTTTTTCTCTAGTTCTCACCAGAATACATCTTCCCTTTGATGTCATCATTGTCATGGTAAAAAGCACATCGCCTATCTGTGTCCACATGGAACCTAGATTATTTAATAGAGCAATTTGTATGAGTATATTGACCAAGTAGTTAACCTATTTGAGGCCCTTTCACATTCTGAGGTCGTCAAGATATTTTGGGAAATGATGGCAACCACACTAGTGCCGTAACGGAAGCTGGTCTTCATGGATCATAATTCATTCTAGGTACATAATTTTCATTTATGGCAACTCCGAATTACAACTAGTTTGAGATCCCAAATTAATGCAACATGTACTGTTACGTCAGCATCTTCTGACCAATTTAGAAGGTTTCTTCTTAATTGCTTAATGACAATGTTGAAGTATCATTACAGGTCATTTACATGACTTGGGACTTGGATGACATTAATGTGAATCTTCATGAATGAGGGAATTACCAAGTGGTCCTGGGCATTGTAGACGAGAATTCATTATCAAAGTCAAGTTGTATTCACCTCATCTCTAATGCCCATGATCACTAGCTGATCCACTTAAGAAGACTAACATTAGAGACGTCCAAGAACCAAGTGTCACATGAATATGACTTGTAATGATAGTTTGACATTGTATGGCATGCCTAAAATCATGTATTATTATTCTCTACAATTTTGGAGTATGCTTCCCATAAGGTTCGTGATGCCATGCATAAAATCCTGCATAACTAACATTAATTATTAGGACTAACAAGTGAGAAGATCACAACAAATCTCTAACCTGAAGAGTGTAAAGTCCAGATTCTAGCCTCCGATTGTACTTTTCGTCTTCATCCATCTGCAATATTTAAGGCAAAAATATTAGTTTTAGATTGAACATAAATGAGTTTTAAATATGGTACATGTCATAGTAAGTTATCTAAATAATGAAAATAACCTCTAAATCATCAAGTTCAAGCTCGTTCAGCCGCTCAGTCTCTGATTTTACTCTATTAGAATATCTGGAAAGAGTAAATAAATGTTAAAAGACGCTACTATAAGCCTTGCACTGGGGTGGGTGGTTCGTTTAATTAAATCCCATATTCATGTCCTGTGCATGGTTGAAGAAAAAATGGCAAGCAATCACCTCATATAGAGCTCCATAAGCCGGTCTATCTTTTCACATTCATTTTCCACAAATTTACTAAACAATCTTTCCCTTCTAGAACCCTCAAAATTCCACCTGTTATAACAAGATAACAATCATTATGGAAAACACACCAAAATACAAACTACAAGAAGGCATGAAAAATTAAGATCATTGTGATGTAGAAGAATGCATTCCTGATCAATATTTGAGCATTTGTAACCAAATCCCAATCTCTAAAACAATTTATAAACAATGTTCGAACTATCCACGGTATTAAGATAGACAGGATTTCATAGTAGAATTAGAATGATCTCCAAAACTAACCAAGGCCACTAGGAAATATTCCTCTTCTGCCTCAAAATGGATATTACATATTATCCAAATTACATACTTTCCTTGACATTTACACAAGAAGGTTTTGTCAGTTGTATACAGAGTCCTGACATCTTGCCATTGTAACTTGTAGAGCAATGACAGTTAACAAAGACTGTAAAATACTCAATTGATGGAGCTACACCTACATTTATCATAATTGAGAAGGGAAAAAGGTGCATGCTTCTCTAAGAACTTAATATGATTGTCATACTTCATCATTGAAAACAAAACAAAAAACTCCAAGCTTTCAAATTCACTTGCCTTCTTACCAAATAATGATGCAATTAGCGATACAAGGCGCTCTTCCAACTCCTCTTTGTAGCCCTTTTTCTTATTCTTCTTGTTTATAGGAATCTGGAGAGTAAGGAAAAAAACAAAGGATAAGAACAGTGAAACACACTAAGATTATCACCTTTAATTAAGACACAACCAAGAGGATTAAAGAAACCAAATAGACTCATAAAAGTGCAGATCTTAACACACTAGTTCTGTAACCAAAGGAAAAGAAATAAACAAATCATATTTTAAAGAATTCACCAACCAAAGAACACTTTAAGAAAAAGAATATAATTGCAATGATCTATGAAAAGCAGCAAGCTAGACAGCAGTAAATAGATACAGGTAATCATTTTTCAATGGTGAATCAATCTCTGTCATGTTGTGGCAAGCTTGAAGTCTACTGAAGTGTTTATTGGAGAAGTGTGAATTTAAAATATCAATCTGGTTTTTTAAAACCTCAAACATAAACTTGATGAAGAATTGAAAGGTCTGCCATGTTCAAACTAAGAAGAAGAGGATAACATTATAATCATTGTGCAGAGAGGAGGCAGATTGTTGCCATAATATTTTCATGCCAAAGGTGTTAATTTCAAGCCTTTCAATCACAGATCAACAGAGAACAGAATGAGAATGATGCATGAAGATGGAGTTTGACTAATGGAGGAAAGAGAGAACTTTTCAGAAAACGGTCCAACAAGGATAGGGATGGATAATGGGCTCTAGAACTTCAATGACTATTTTGTTCTATTAGAGTGGAAGAATGAGGCTTATACCCAAGAACTATGAATCATAAGAGTAGCTTTCTGGTTACAAACTTTAGCAAGAACAAATTGAATGGCAAGGGTAGTGTTTTTCTTTATTTTTTTTATTTTTTTATTTTTTCATTTTTGTGCTTCATAAGTAAAGAATATATAGGGCTGGTGGTGATGTTTGTGTTTTGGTGGTTAGTAGCTTGCTATTGTATTATGGTATAGCTCCTAAGTCATGATGTGATACTTCAACCTGTCTATCAAAACACCTTTTACCCTGTTCCTGTTCCTTTTCCCTTTTCCCTTTTCCCTTTTCCCTTTTCCTTTTTTTTTTTTTTTTTCACCCTTTAAAAAAAATTGGTTTTCAAGTATTCTGGTTTACCGATTGTTTATTGTTTGTTTCTCGTTTGTTTCTCAACACAACAAACCACTTTTGACTAAGGCTCATGTTTTACAAATATAAAAATCAAAACAAAGAAAAACCTTATAAAAAGTCCTAAGAAACATAAACAAACATAACTTTTTGACACAACAATTACTGACCCGTTCCCACATGTTTAGACATACTCCTGTACCTCCTTCCTGCAACATAGGCCATAAGGTCGATGTGTGTTTATGGCCATCTACACTCCCTCCGGAAAACCCTAACAATCAAAGGAATCCTCACTGTAACGTGTCCAATACTGTATAAGAGGGGAATGTTGAACCTTCCGCTTCTACAACAACAATCGATAAACCTTATTTGGAACATATAACACTTGATCTTTACTATTCTTCCACATAAAACCTGATAATTTGATAGAGAAACCGGATTCATTTGATTTTCTTTTCCAACTAATGAGTTGGTGAAATCATTTAGGCACAATTCATGATGAATACCAGCCTATATATCAATGCAAGAATTGAAAACAATACCAGTGGAAAGGTGACATTTTTTTCTATTAAGGGAAATCTGGTTCTAGACTAAATTTATAGCCACCAATAATCAGAAGCTATCCCTATGCAACGAACAATAATTAAGACAACAAAGAATAGGGCAAATGTGTAGTGCAAAATATCATTGGAATATGGAACCAGGTCTTTCAATTCTTTAAACCAATATTTGAAAGAAAGTACTGTCAAGTAGTTGTCATGGTGGTATATGTGACATTCACCTCTAACACAAGATTTTGGCTTCCGTCTCCAAGGTTCACTTCTTACACTAACAAAGTTATGGAATTTGATTCATCAACCAAGCAACAAACTAATGAACTAAAAGAGACCTACTCAATTATACAAAATGTAAAAAGGTAAACTGGAACTTGCCTTACCCATGAAAGCAGGAAATGCAGTCTTCAACCCCATCACATCCACGAACCGTTCGCAAGCCGGTGGATAATTCGTCATTGCAAAATCAAGTGCCCTAATTGCAGAACCATAACACGATTTCTTCGAATTCATGACAATGATCATCAATTCCACTCCTTCAGCCTTCACAAACCTCTCCTTATTCTCCAAAGGCATCAACAAACAACACAAGCAATCAAACAAATTCTCCACCATCTCCTCCTCGTCCTGCGTCTTGGGATCCCTCGATTTATACATCGCCACCGCCTGCAAAACCACATCAACTCCATTTATCTGCCCTAATCTCTTCTGATTCGCGGTACTATTCTGCAACAAAATGGCCAGAATCTCCGAAGCATACTGTTTATTACCATCAAACTCTCTAATTTTGATCTTGCTTAGTAACCATCTCATCAGTTTGGTCCTCTCGCACACCATCTCGGCCACCGCAGGCTTCACCTCTATCAAATTCTCGATCGTCGCGAGCGTGACGTACACAGCAGCCATCTCATCCGGATCGGTCTCGGACAATCTGAGCAAATTCTGAACAAGCAATTCCAAGACGTTGTTTTCGACGAGAGCGTCGACGAGGACTTGAGCTGGCTCGTCGTTGTCCTCCAACACGTCCTCGTCGGTCAAGTCCTGGAGCAAGCCGACCACGTCGATGGCGATGTCGGTGTTGTCGTGAGGAGGCCGAGAATTGAGGGAATGGCGTTGAGATTGACGAGTTCGGGGTAGAGTTCGGGGCCGCCGGCGAGGATTTTGAGCTTCTGGATCTCTTCGTGGAGCTCGATTTCGGAGTCGGCGAACTTTTCGGGCTGGTCGGGGTACTTGAGGCGGGCTTCGATATTGTCCTTGAGGCGTCGCTCGAAGGAGAGGACGTGTTTTTTTAGGGTTTTCAGGTCGACGACTTCGACGGCGTTGTGGGATTTCTCGACGGCTTCGAGGAGAGCGAGGTCGACGCCGTTGTCGTAGCGGGCGGTGGGTGGTGGTGGTGCGAGGAACGAATCGTCATCCTCGTCGGCGGCGGAGGCTCGCTTGCGTTTGGGGGCGTGGTTTCGAGCGCCGGCGACTTCCATCGTGTGTTGTTTGGTTTGAAGGAAATTTTTTCTAAAACCCTAGTTGGTTTTTCTCACAGGCGAGGAGAAGCCCGGTTGTAGTGGTGTTGCAATCTGGCATTGATGAACGGGTCGGGTTGTATGGGTCACGATTTTTTTTTTTTTAAATCAAATTGATTTTAGACTATAAACTTTTTGGCAACCCCAAAAATAACTAAGTCATTAGGTTATTCACTTATTTAAGTTATATTATTTTTTTATTTTTTGTAATAAATAAAAAGATTAACTTATAAATTATATTAAAAATAATTTTAAATTAAGACAATTATTTTATAAAAACGAATCAAATCAATTCATTTAAATGTAAATTGGTTCAAGTTAAATTATGATTTTATTTACATTATATTGCTATATTAAAAAAATATTCAAAGAAAAATTCTCCATCACTCCATTGTCTATGGTTGTGTAATTATCCCCTCTTAAGATCATACACATGTACCAATAAATACCAACAGCGTTGTCGCCGTCTCTTCTCACTTTCATTGCCATTGCCAACCCTTTCCTGTTTCACTAAACCTCTCCAAGCAAGACATAAGTTGGCACCACCGCAAAGATACAAACTAGCTCACCTGCAAAACTATTACAACCAAACTAATGTTAAGGCTTCGTTTAGAAAGTGGGTTGGCTTTTTGGCCTTTTAATTTTTTTGGTTATTTTAGTCTAAGCTAAAAAGTTTAGTTTTGTAGAGAGCTTTTTGGCTTTTTAACTTTTTTTGTGAGAGAAGAGTGTAATAATTATGAGTTGAATGTGATATTTTGTTTGTTGTGTCTAAAATAACCTATTTTGTCTTTTGTGACTAAAATAACCAAAAAAGCCTATAAACCAACTTGCCAAACGGAGGCTAATAAAGCAATCGAATAAGATGGTAGACATAAGGGTTTTGCTAGGAAAATCGCACTACATTAACTACTACTTGCAAATGCCAAAAAAAATGCTTGCTATGGCAAGATAAAGAGGCAGAAAAAAATATTAGTTGTACAAGCACGAAATAATCTTCTCGTATAATCCTGTTAATCAAGTTTGCATTCCTTCAAATGTCGTCGCTTTACTCCTTGAAAACACAAACGTAAGCTAGTCGACAGGTGTATTAGTAATTAGGAATGGCAACAGGGTGGGGTGGAGCGGCGTCGGGAATCACACTCCCCGTCTCCGATCCCTGATGGTGAAATTTTTCCCGTCCCCAGTCTCGATCCCCAATGGGGAACCTGTCACCGTCCCCATTCCCATCTCCATCCCCATCCCCTAACGGGGATCGGGTTTCCCCGACCCCGAAAATTTCCCGGTCCACAAAAAAAAAAACAAAACAAAAAACAAAAAAAACCTATTACAGCAGATCAACAACATCATCAAACAATAGATCAACTCAACAACATCAACAACATCATACATCAAAAACAGATCATCTATACTTACACAACAAATCAACAAAATCATCATACACAACAAATCAAAAAAAATAAAAATTAGAGAGATGGTAAGATCTGAGAAGTACAACTCAAAAAGATAAATCAGACAGATGGTGTTAGTAGTGAAGGGAAAGGCAGCGCCGTAACGTTGACGGCAGAGATGGTGTCGCCGCGAAGAGAAAGGCGTCAACGTTGACGGAAGGAAAAGGCATTGGAGTTCGGCAGCGAAGGGAAAGGTGTCGCCGTGATGTTCTTGAGGAGGGAGATTAGCGAGGTCGGCGAGATCCGAGATCGGCAAGAATGGAAGAGGGAGAGGATAGCGGATGAGCCGCCGCCGCCGATGCCGTAAGGAACACTTGCAGCAAAGAAAAAGAGGGAAAGGAGCAGAGGCTGAGAGGAGAGAATAGAAGTGAATGTGAGTAAGTTGGAGAGAAAGACAGACTTAACGCTAGACATATATATATATATATACAAGAAATTTGGAGAATATTCAGAGAATTAGTCAGGGTTTATGCAGGGGGGCGCGATGAAACCTATTCAGTCTGCCCCTCAAAACCATCGGGGATTTAATTTTTAATACCATCCCCGGCCCTAGGGGGATAATTTTCGAAAAAAACCCGTTCTTATCAAGGTCGGGGATCGAGTCCCCGTCTGGCCGGGTTCAAATTGCCATCCCTAATGGTAGTAAGGGGTGCACGTAATGGTGGGATGGGCGCTACAAAATAGTGGTAGTTAGGTGTTGGTTGTTAAGGACGTACGTGATGGTCAACAAGTCGTGGTGTGCGAATGAGGAGGTTATGGGCATCAAGTGGCAGTTGTTGAAATTTGAGGAGAAAATAAGAGGTGACAATGGTAGGAAGTTGTAGCTGTTGGAAAATGGCTTTGAATTTTTTTTTTTGGCTAATTTTGAGTATTAATTAAAGTGGAATCCAAGCGTTATTTTTAACATTTTTTATTGGGTTCATGTTTAATACCGCGTAGTGAATAAAACTGTGTATTTGGTTGCTCAAAACTATTTCCGGATGAATGAGAATTCAACGCGCATTTTCGGGTTCGTGGAAATGGCTTTAGGTGGGTTTGTTACACATATGTGTTTGTCTCACATTGGAAAGACTTATGGATTTGTGTGGGTTTATATACCTTAGTTTGGGATATTTGGGACGGGCTACAAAGGGTACCCAAGTTTATGGAATGATGAGGTTATGGGTAAAGTGGGTTAGACTAATTAGACCCAAAACAAAAACGACATGCGCATGTCGCCGTCCGTCCAGGCGAGCTGGGCCTGGGCCTAGACGCGGGTGCATGGTATAAGGTTAGGTTGGGCTTGTTCGGCCCAATACTTATCTTTTTGGATCAAAAACATTTGTAATTTATTTATTTATTTTTAATTTTGGTTTCAAAATTCAAAATAAATTGGTCCAGTTTTCTTTTTTTTCCCAAACACATCTAAATAGGTCAGAAAGTCCACCCGAACAGGTGCAATTTCTACCCGAACAGAACTGTTTCTGTTCTGAACAAATCTATTACTGTTCCGAACAGGTTTTTTCTGTTGGTACCTATTCTATATAGCCACCAGATTTCCTATAAATAGCCTCTAGTCCAACATTTCATTCCATCAAATTTTTGGAGAGCTTTTCTTCTTTCTTCTTCCTTTTTTCGTCATTCTATCTCTGCATCCGTTCTGCATTTTATTTTAGGAAGAAAAAAGAAGAGTTACAACAGAGTTTTGGTTCGCCAGACTTGATTTTGTAGTACTGCAAATTCAAGCATTAATCGTTGCATCCTGGGAAGTAGATGTCAATTGAAGCTCGAAGCACCAAAGCGAGAGCGAAATCCACTTTAAGGAGATTGTGTCCAACACAAGCCTCGACTTTAATTTTTGTAAGCGGTTAATTCGGAGTTTAATTTATATAATTATTTTTTGAATTATTTTATTTTATTGTTTATTTTAATTATATATTTAATTTACACATGCACACCTCATTGTGGAGATGACAATCTTAAAGTAGATTTTTCGATTTTTATTTATTTTTGTGTTAGATAGACGAATATTTTGTTTCGAGAAATTAAATAGTAATCATATACTGTTTAATTTCTTAAATAGTAATAATATACTGTTTAATGATTTCTTTGATAACATAATAGTAATATACTGTTTATCATTGGAATTTTGTTACAAAATATTTTCTATATATTTTGTGTGTAAATTCTTTTCTATATAATTTTATGATTGGTGTATTATTATTTCATTAGATTTATGACAACTGAAATAAACAATACTGAGACTGTTATTACTCCGACCCCCACACCTGTTGTGCTAGTGGTGACTCCGGCAGTACCAGCACATCATGGGGAGACGCCAAAAAAATTTAATGGAAATGATTTTAAAAGACGGCAATAAAAGATGAAATTTTATTTTACCACATTGAATTTGGCTCGCTTCGCATATGAAAAAGCTCCAGCACTGAAAAAGGGAGAAACTTGTGACACCCCGATTCTACACTAAAGGTTGCAGAAGGAAAAGTCACTAATGAGTCCTATGGTCAATAACCAAGTAAGATCCCAGATCGATGGATGAGTCAAAATAGCCTCCCTTCCAAGTCCAGCTTTCTTAGGTAGCGCACTGCCTTTTTGACAGATCTTACAAGGCATTGACACAAGGTCTCATAAGCAACGTTAAGGTTCCTACATAGGATATAAATACATAATAACCATAATATACTTGCTTCAAAAGATTATTCCATTACATTGCATCCCCAAAAGAAAGTTTTAAGCTTCATATGAGTCTTACAAAATTATCAAAAGAAACTTCTAATATTCTAGGATAGCCAAAAGTCTTCAAAGTTTCCATTGCGTCTTCCGCTCTGAGTTCCGTCACACCTGGCATAATACGCCGTGAGCTTTGAATGCCCAGTAAACACACACACACCCCACCCCTTTTTCCCAGTCCAATACACAATCACATTTATAGCACCAAGTAGTAAAGCATGATACTCCAAATAACAAATAAATGCATTAAGAGTTGAGTCAGATGTTAGTAACTAGAAATCCCCCAAAGAGATTTCGTCCTCCCAACCACAAGAATCGGACGCGGATTATTCAATATGCCCCCTCTTTTGCTACTTTGTTGCAGAACTAACCTCGAATGCCTACCAACGGTTATATACCGCACAGCGCCAACCGCAGGGCCTCAAAAGAGACGGAAAGATAGGGCCTTGCCCAAATCCCTCCTCACACCAAACCACTTAGGGTCCGAATACAACCGCTCCGTTCAAGGGTTCCGAAAACCGCTTGCGCAAGACTTTATCCTCGAATAGGGAACACATCCCAACAAACCATATATCACATATTATCATCTTTTCATAACTCAAGTGTTCGAAAACCCAATACCCACCCAATTAGGTTTCCCGTTGAATTAAGTGTTTTAAATCAAGGTTAGTCCAACTAAACAATATAATAATATCCACATAAGCATGCATCCTCAAGATAAGAAAGATAAATAACATAACATGCACATACAACATTTTGCCAAGATATGATCATAAGCCATTAAACATTTTCATGAATACAAGGGCACAAAACATCCATACATAACAAATTTCCAGATTTAACATCACGTAAAGATTAATACGAAAGGACTACTTTAGATCATTCACCGAACTCGGTCTTTTTATGGTTCGTAGAGAATTTGATCTAGTTCCTAGAACATTTTTCGGAAATGGGTTTGCTTTTCCAGATTTTAAGTTATTTAGAAAATAGTCCAGCGCTGTCCAAAATCTGTCCAGATCCGTCGACCGTTACAAAAACTTGATTTTCTTTCAAACCGCTCAATGTTTTTTGATGAAACCAATTTTAGTTGAAAGATAACTCCTTAAGGAAGGTTTTGACATAAAATAGAGGTTCAGAATATTTTTATACATTTTTCTGAAATTTTTGAAAGTTGACTGAAAAAAACAAGTTTTAAGGTAGAATGCCCAAAACAAGGAAATTTATAAAAAAGGGGTTCCACCATAGGAAAGTTTCATTTCTTTTGTGAAGAAAATATGCTAACTATCACATGTTTAACTCAGAAAATTTGTTTGAAAGAGTACCCATGAAAAGTTGAGAGATGTGTACAAAAGAAGATGGTTTTGTGCCAAAATGGGTAAAATACATGAGAGATGGAAACAATACTCAAATCTTAATATTTTCAACATAGGAACTTGATAATAACAGATCTGAAACTTTATTTAGAATCTTTAAAAACATGTATTAGAAAAGGAAATGAAAAGAGGGTTGTGTTGGTGGCTTACCCTCCAAGCTTAGCACAAGAAACTCTCATTTCTTCCTCCTTCTTCTCCTCTAGATTTCTCTTCCTTGCTCTCTCTCTAACCAAAATGTGTGTGAGTGAGTGTGTTGTGTGTATGTTTGCAAGCTAGGGAGGGTGTGGTATATATATAGGCAAATTTGGGGTAAAAGGACATAAAAGCCCTTTAGTTGGAATTGGATGGAAAGTTAGGATTTTGCTTGAATTCTAAAGGAATGGAAGGGACTTAGGAGGTGTGTTCCATTGGTTTAGGCCACATCTAGTTGTAATAAAACCAATTCTTGGATTTTGCATCCTAGGTAGGTCATTAGGTTGTATTTTTCCTAGAATCTCATAATGGTGTGTCTTGAAAATAGATTTTTCACCTCCTCCAAGGAAGGGCTAGCCATAGGGATGTGAAAGGACTAATTTTTTTAATTATTTTAAGTTCTAGGCACATTCTTCTAGGTGTATATGTATATATATATATAGCAAGATTGATGGCATACCAAGGTACAAGATATGAGTACTATTTTGGGGCAAGTTTTGAAATGTTAAAAAAAAATATGAGGGCTTGAAGTTAGATACATGTAACCTAGGTAGAATTAAATTAAGTTAGAGAACCTAATTTGGTTAGAGAAATTTCTGTTTCGATAAAAATAAAAATAGCAATTGCTAACCGACAAGATTCGAATTAATTCAAGTAAACGAGGGGCTAAAAATATAATTCAACATTAGGGTCTTAAAAGTAAATACATATTTCAGGGGCCTTACAAAACTGACCGGCAAGTGGTTGCTGCAGTCGATGCGTAGAAACATGGTAATTTTCTGTGTCGGAATTATATCCTCAATGGGTTGGACAATACACTCTACAATGTGTATAGTGTCAAAAGCACTGCTAAAGAACTGCGGGAATCTCTAGATCATAAATATAAGACAAAGGATGCCGGTACAAAGAAATTTGTTGTAAGCCATTTTCTGAATTTTAAAATAATAGATTCCAAGATGGTTATTAGCCAGGTTCAAGATCTCCAATTAATTCTCCATGACATACATACAGAAGGGATGGTTCTCAGTGAATCTTTCCAATTAGCGACAATCATTGAAAAATTGCCACCATTTTGGAAAGAATTCAAGAATTATCTGAAGTATAAGCGTAAAGAGATAAAGTTGGAAGAACTGATAGTGCGGCTCAGGATTGAGGAGGACAACCGTGGTTCCGACAAGAAATTAGGAAACCATGTCATGCAGGCTAAAGCAAATGTTGTGGAACATGAACATGGGTCAAAGTTCAACAATAAGAAGTGGAAGCATTATGGTAATGGTCCCAAACAAGGATCCACTAGTAAGATCAATAAAGGGATCAACAACGGGTTTAACAAGAGGTTCAAAAGCAAGTGTTTTGTGTACGACAAAGATAAACATCGGGTTTAATAATAAAAACACATCTTCTGTTTATATTGCTGAGTCTTCTTTTTTATGGCATAGTAGATTAGGACATGTTAATTTTAATTCTTTGCGTAGACTTGTTTCTTTAGAATGTTTATCGAACTTAGAGTTTGATCCTAATCATAAATGTAAGATTTGTGTTGAGGCAAAACTCACTAAGGCATCATTTAATAAAGTAGAAAGAAATACTGTACCTTTAAGTTTAGTTCACACAGATATCTGTGATTTAAAATTTGTTCAAACTAGAAGAGGTAAGAAGTACTTTACTTCTTTTATTGATGATTGTACTCAATATTATTATGTTTACTTATTGAGAAATAAAGATGAAGCCTTAGAAGCTTTCAAGCAATATAAATTTGAGGTTGAAGTCAACTTGGCAAAACTATTAAGATAGTGAGAAGTAATAGAGGTGGTGAGTATGATGCACCATTTGAGAAATTTTGTTCTGAACATGGTATTATTCACCAAACCACTACACCCTATTCCCCTCAGTCAAATGGAGTTGCTGAGAAAAAGAATCGAACTCTGAAAAAGATGATGAATGACATGTTGATTAGTTCAAGGTTACCTTAGAACTTGTGAGGGGAGGCGATTTTGTCTGCTAACTTTGTCCTTAACAGGATACCCCACAAGAAATTCAGTCAAACACCTTATGAATTATGGAAAGGTCAACGACCTACCTACAATTACCTCAAAGTGTGGGGGTCTTTGGCCAAGGTGGCAGTCCTTAGTCCCAAAACGACTAAGATAGGACCAAAAATCGTTGATTGTGTGTTCATTAGTTATGTACATAATAGTAGTGAATATAGATTTTTAGTTCATAGATCTGAAAATCCTGATATGCATGTAAACACTATTATTGAGTCAAGGAATGCATCGTTTTTTGAACACATTTTTCCATGCAAGAAAACTGTAGAGAAAAGTTCAAATAAAAGAACTTTTGATCTCGCTAGGTAGCGATGAAGACCACAATGATAATGAAGCAAATGAACCTAGACACGCAAAGAAGAGGGCTAGGATCTCTAAATCATTTGGTTCAGGTTTTCTGACATACCTGTTAGAAAATAAGCCTTAAAACTTCAAAGAAGCAATGTCAAGTCTCGAAGCTCCATTGTGGAGAGAGGCTATGAATAGTAAAATTGAATCAATACTGCAAAATCATATTTGGGAACTAGTGGATCTTCCACTAAGGTGTAAACCTCTTGGATATAAGTGGATAAGGATGTTCATGGTTCGGTTTGGGACAGTTTGCATTTCGGTTTGGACCCACCCACATCTATGCAGTTTGGAAAAAAGTCAACACACAACCGCTCGCAGTGTGGTTTGTGATTTGTACAGATAGGTGTAGCCCGACTTTTCATGCCCCTTTCGAAGACGACCAGCCCTACAGTCCGAACTCTCATGGTTCTGAATTTGATTCCACAAGTGCAATGTGAAATAAAAAACACAAAAGACTCTAAATTCGGCAAATCTTTTGGAAAATCAATTTTGAATCAAAATGCCAAATATGGACTATTTTGCCAAATACAAAGTCACCATCTAAATATTTTTGAGAAATTTAGGAAACCCATGACTCGTGACAAAGGCCACGTGTCCGTCATCACCAAGATTGTCTCAACTCGACAATTTAGGTACGAGAGAGGAAAGTCATGAGTTGAGCATCTCCACTCACCCGATCAAAGATCAGCCTCTACTAATCATAATGTGAATCTTTTTTACATTATATGCTCTTGTTCTGGTTATTACGCTAACATTACTATGTATTGCACACAAGTATAGACTAATTTGTAAAAATTAGAACACTTTGATTCATGTTTGTTTGCAGAATTGTTTTGAATATGTACCACTTGAAAAAGTGATCGCATAGATACATTACTCAAATTATTCCAATTCAAGCAATTAGCCTTCATCCACAGACATTCAAGTAGATATATCAATTAAGCACTTAGCCTCATGGCAAGCATGCTAAACATGGCAACAATCACATTTGTGCAATATGCTAAAGCACAAAAAAACTCACCTAGTACTTCGAGGTGAGTCAAAAGAAACAAAAAGAGTTAGAAAACATGCATATTCTTAACTAATGCAACACATGCAATATGTAACTGATAGGCTCGGCTACTAATATGGCATATGAATCAATTTGATAGCATGCAGTTTGAGCACGTATTCAAAGAAGTATTAACTACCAATACAAGTTACAATGATGCGCCAAGCTCAATGCATACAAGACAATGGATGCAAGGCATGAGAGATGCTAAGTGAAACATGATGCCCTAAACTAACCATCATAAGCAGGTAAATAAAAAGAAAAAAGACATGGGATTGGAAGACATACACATTATTATAACTGTGCCCTCGCGCAAGAGGGTCTAAATAAACTAATTAGCTAAGCTAATTACTATGAATTAACTAACTATTACAACAACAAATTTAACCAACTATTCTAGCTAATTAAACAATTACAATGCAAAATTAATCAATCTAACTAATTAATTAATTACAACAAATTAACTAGCTACTCTAATTAATTAATTACAACACAAATTAACTAGCTATTCTAACTAATTAATAATTACAACACAAAATGAATTAATTTACAACACCAAATGAATTAGCTAGCTAGTTATTACAAGTCCACAAGAGAATGGGCCTCAATAAGTAAAGGAAATGCTTATACATGCACGGATTTCCACCTAAAAGGCCCACTGTTCTGCTGCAGAATGCCTCTGTTGCACAATTAAAACATCTTTTCACCTCAGCATCTGCTCTGTTCTATTCCAAAAAGTTGTTGCTCAGTTTTACAAAGGTGGTCGGCAGGCCAGAAGTAGTGGCTAGCCGGCCACAAATGGTAGCTCGTCATTCAAAAGAGAAGTGGCATCTTGGCGAAAAAGTGGTCGGCCGGCCACTGAAGCTTGGTTCCTCTTGCTACAACAGAGGACAAACAGAGCACAAATAAAGCATCCTCAGAGAATGTTTGTACACCTTACCCCTTTTTATCATCAAACAGCTCAAAGGAGTGACAAGCTCAATTCGCAAGCCATCAATCGATGCAATTTCATTGCATGATGGCCTATGAACCAAGGTGTACAATTTCAATAAATGCACAATAAAATACTCTCAAACCTCCTCTCCATCATGGATTGATCAAGGGAAGTGGTTGACTTTGAAAACTTGAACCATTTCATAACTAGCAAGTATGAAATGCCTCAAGTTTCCATGTGTTCAATTAACATCCGATTGAACACCAAATTGCTTATTATCTTGCATTATTTTTACTTCTAATTTTATTACTTCATTTTAATTACCAACCATTCCTTAGTTCATAAGTCCAAAAGTGAAGATTAAGTCCTCTAATGGAAAGGAGTACCAAACCAAGTGTTGTTTTAGGCATGAGAAAAGTGTCATGCCATTGGTAATAAACCCCTAAAGGGATTAAACCATTAAGCACAATATCTCTATCTCAAACTTGCACAAGCAAGTAGTTTGAAACAACTTTCAAAGTAAAGAAAAAGCCAAGAAAAAAGGGAGGTTGCAGAGGTGATTAGAGTTGAAGACAAGTATGGAAAGTAAGAAATAAATATTATCAACTCAAATAAGTTGGTGGCTAAGGCCTAAACCACCAAACCTATAAGGACCATTACACTATAAGCATGCTATACAAAGCTCAAATGTAATGAACAACTAAAAAAAGTCCTAAAACAATGCTAAAATAGTCCAAAAAAGTGTTGGAATTGAGATAAAAATAACTATGACAACTAGCTAAAATATGGAGCAAGTTAAGCTAGTAAGCAAACACAAGGAGGAGAGGCTAACCCCTCCATTTTTGGGACTTCAAAACATGATTTTAGCCACTAAAAAATCTCTGAGATTCAGTAGTAAAAAACTCAAAAAACGATAATAGAAAGTTAGGAAACACAAGGGCAAAGGCCTAAGAAATTAGGTGCAAAGAAGGGTGATCCACCCCTCTACCTTTAATGGCCTTAAACCACAAGTTTCAGCCCAAAAATTCAGTGTAAAAAAGGTCCAAAAATAGTCCAAAAATAGCAAATAAATCAAAGAAACAAACCAAGACTTATACCTCTTGAAGAGAAGAACCCTTTCTAAGTGACAAACCAACACTTACACACTCTCAAGAGCTCAAAGTAAGCTCAAAAGTACCTCAGCTCAAATACCACAAGGTTTGGTTTAGAGTGTATAGGCAAAGGCTTAAGAATTTGCAAAAGAGAGAAGGAATTGTAGAGAGAGAGAAATATTTTTTCTCCAAAATTCCCAACTCTCAAAAATGCAAGGGGAGGTTTTCTATTTATAGAAAAACATGAAACTCCCTTGGAAATATTCATACATACACGTGTGGGTAGATGCATACACCTATGGAAACAGTTGGCACAGTTGGCATAAATATCTGCAAAAACACACAAGTGGCCAGCAGTTCACTAATGTTGGCCGGCAGTCCACATTGGTGGGCCTGCAGGTCCCAGGGTTTTTAGGCTTGAAAAACTATGGTTTTGGTTCAAAACAAGGCAAAAGGTGTGTAAGGTTTGAAGGCTCAAAACTGTGGCATTCTGCTAAGGACTTTAAGCACTTAACAAACATATACAAATTCATTATTAGATGCGCAAGCGGCGATGCCCGAGTCATAAGGACAGTCAAAAATAAGGTGTCTACAATAGGATTTGTGGATGTATGAGCAGTTTGCGAATTAGACTTTTTTTCAAAAATTTGTTTTAAACTTTTTTTTTTCCCCTTTTTGTCAATATTTATTTTGGACCCTTTTTCCCCCATTTCCTAAAATGCTTCAACATTAATAATTAATGAATTAAAACTTATAAAAAAACACAACAAAATCAATTCATAACCCAAACAAATCATTCAAATCTACATTCATCATTAACTTGCATTCATCATACATTCATCATTCCTAACCCAAATAAAAAAAATCCATTGAAAATCCTATATTCTTCATTCCTAACCCAAATAAAATAAAATCAAAAGTAATTCTTCATTAACTTACATTCATCCAAAATACAAAAATAAATAAATAAATAAAACAATAAAAATTCATTAACTTACATTCATCCAAAATGCAATTAAAAAAAAAATCATTGTCAAACTTCATTCAATTCAGAACAACTCGTCTTGATTATCGATAAAGCTATTTGAATTACCTCATCGGTTCTTGTTAAAAGTAACTAATTATGACTGGTAATTGGATTAACTGAAGTACTGAATGGACTGATTGAAATCGAAACTGAAATCGAATAAGTTTATCTATTGAATTGCATATTGCATCTGTTTGATTATTTGATTATCTGTTTGAATTCGTGTGTTTAAACTGCTAATTGAAGGCCTTATCAGCGGCCGAATTAGGAACCGTTTAGAGTTTTGGAGTCAGTAGAATATTTGTGATTTAATGGTATATTTATTTAAAATGTGATTAGGAATGATTAAATTAGATTAATTTGAGCCAATTAAAGAGTTTGCCGTAATTGCGGAATTGCCATTGAGTGGGCCTTAGTTATTTTTATTATTTGAGCCTTGCATACATTGAATCAAAGCTTCTCCTCAGCCATTCCCTTAGTCCTCACCGAAATTAGAAGAGAGCTAGAGTGAGAGAGTGACTTCATTTGGTGTATTGGCTTACTCTTGAAGAATTGCTAGGAAATTGAAGACTTGGGGCATAGATTGCATAATTGAACTTCTAGACAAGAAATTGAGACTTAGGTAAGGAAATTCACCATCCTCTGGTTGTCCTTAAGCTTCATCTTGCATAGTTCATGCTCCATTGTAGGATTAAACCATGATTTAGTGCAAATAAGTTGGATTATGCTTGAATTGTTGCATGCATGGCTAAATTAGTGATTTTTTAGTTGAATTCATGTTGAATTGTACATGCATGTCCATGTTTAAGCCATAGTCCATGTTTTCATTTTGTTTTTCAACTATTAAGCTCATTAGAGCAAGATTTGAACCTTAATTTTGGTTTAAAGTTCATGCATTGCATGTTTTGAAATTGTTCTTGAAATTGGGTTTGAATTTTGGATTTAATTGACTCACCTTTGGGGCTTGAATTCATAAATTGGCTTTTGAAACTTGTTATATATTGTTTTGGGATGTATTTTCCAGAATTTGGGCCCAAGAGGTCGAGAATTGAGTTGAGAATGCTTGGTTTGAGCTTGGGAGGCAAATCTGGAAATTCCAGATTTGGCTTATTCGCTCGAGCGAAGGATTCCTCGCTCGAGCGAGAACCCTTTTATCCAGGTCTCCGCTCGAGCGAGCATCGAGCATGGTAAAATCGAGCATCCAGTACTTTTACTGTTTCATCAGACCGCTCGAGCGAAGGATTGTTCGCTCGAGCGAAGCCTTTGATTTTGCAACCTCACTCGAGGGGAAGGCTTCGCCGAATGAGACCCCTGTTTTCAGCAACTTTTGAAAAATGCATTCCAACTGTATTTTTGCATCCTCATCCCATCCTAGGCATTCTTAGGCCTAGTTTTAGACATCTTAATGAGGATTTAGACATAGAACCACACCGAGGAAATTTAGGGATTTAATTATCATCCTTCCCGACTGTGAAACTTAGTGTATGTTCTATTTGTTAACTGTTTAGGGTTGGCTCTGGGGACGCTCTAGCGCTATAGCCCAATCTCTGTGAGTAACATTGTGTAAAGATATGTTCAAAATGGTTATCTTTTGAATCTTCGAATCGAACTGTTTATTGAACTGCTATTGTTTCTTGAATGAATGTATGTCTGTATTACGATTGTATTGTGGCATCCTTAGCAATTCTTTATCGTTATAGAGCTCTGTCGGTTTCCTTGTGGAACCATCTTTTCTTGATTGATGGCCATCATTCTTGTTAGATGCATAAGACCCGGTCCTTTTGGACCTACTATTTTTAGGCTAATGCGTGTGCCACATACGACTGATTGTTTGTAATACTGAAAGACTGAATACAGTTTAATGATTTGTTTTCCTCACTGTAAGGACATTCTTTCATAACCACTTTACGCTTTGTGTTATTCACTGGGTTTTAGCTCACTGTTTATATATATATGTAGGTTCTCAAAGAACTGCATCGAGCTAGGGCGTTGGTTGGTCCCCAGTTTTGTCAAGCCAGCCTATGTGCCTCACTGCGAGGTTCCGAGTTGCCATGCTATGGCTTGGGGTGTTTTGTGTCCCCTATCGGTCTCCTTACTGTTTTGTACCGTTGTATAAACATCTCTCTTTTTTCAGATCTTTATTCGAGGGATTAGGTCCCCGTACTGAATGTTGTATATGATTGTATAGTCTGTACTGTTCTGAACTGTATGAATGCATGAAAAATGTTTTTGGCATACAGATTTTCACAGCTCAATGGACACTAGTTATTTACTGTATTGGCTTCCGCCAGGCCCTGTACTCTATTTAATCAGATATCGTTTCGAAAGCCTTCGTAATCTCGGATTCTTGGCGATTCTGATGCTAAACCCATAGGGCCGGGTTTGGGTCGTGACAAATTCAAACCCATGAAATAAAATAAAAACATTTCTAAGATATCAAACTTCATCATGAATCACATCCAATCCAACTTTCAAAAATTTCAATTCCATGCATTTGGTTGATGAACCTTGTACAAAAACAAACTGAAAAAATATAAACTTTAATCTTTAATCTTCAATCTTCATAATTCCTTTGACAAAAAAAGTAAAAAAGAATAAAGTAATGAAAAGATAAACAAATGTCTATATATTGCATCTCAATATATGAAAAAATTACTAATGAGCAAATGGATATTAGAGTTCAATTATAGCATCAACATTATAGGTTGAACTTGAAGATGTGCTTGACTCCAAAGTACCTAATTATGAGTCAACAAGAGAAAATTAATAAAGCTTACATTAGAAAATGAACAATACAAATAAAAATGAAGATAAATAAATTTTTATATTACCCGAGTCATGTTGCTCAAATTCCTCCACATCATCCATCGCCTTTCAAAGAGAAATTGGAAGGTTGCTTCAAAGCTAATTTTGAGTACATAGAAGAGCTTCAACCATATTTACATACGGCTCTACGCTTCCCATCGGTCCCTGCAACCTTATCAAAATGATCCCAAATTGTGGATGGTGTTCTCTCCCTTCCACCCTCACTCTTTCTCTTTGGGGATCTAAGAAGGCTTAGGTTCAAGTTCAGGTTCGGCTAAGAGTGGATTCATTTGAGAATTAGAGGATTCTGAAGGTAAAAGATTGATTGCGTGTCACACATTTGGCGATGTCAAGAGATTACCGCGCCCCTCAAACCAATGTCAGAATACCGAGCATCAGGGGCTTTGCAAGAGAGCCAATCAGTTACCGAAGGCCCATGCCATGCGAATACCAATCGAGTAAATCATGTAATCATTTATAGACGTAACTAGTGTCCATCGAGTCGCGGAAAATCAGATGTCAAAATACACCTGACTCAATCAGACCCCAAAACATCTGATTCTATCAAATCATTTAATAATATCTGTCTGATAGGGATACAATTCTTATTAAAAGATGAATAAGAAATTAATGAAATACAAGAACACCGTGGAAACAAAACACCACATAACATGAGCAGACAAACAAAGGACAATCCCCGCAGGGCCATAAGGTCAAGCCGTTGAGCACCCTGTATATATATATAAAGCAGTTTAAAAAAAGGTTGAGTGAATAAGCTTATATATATATAAAATAGAAATAAAGCCCAAATGATATATAAATGACATAAAGTTATCTGATATTTGAAATTATGTCCTTACAAGAAATAAATATTATCTATATTATATTCGATGTCTTTTAGATTTCACCAATCAATATTTCAACTAATCAATGAAGGGTACATCCATATTAGCCGACATGAATAATGATATGACCCGCCTTGGTTCAGGCCCAATAATGATGGCTATCAATCAAAGATGATCGTAACATTGGGTGCGAAGATGCACTGTCTGACTAGAAACAACGGGAGTATGATAAAGCAATACAAATAAATCTCCACAATACAATTCAATTTACATTACTAATCATTAATAAACCAATTTGAACAATCTAAAATACAATCTGTTACTCGTACGTTGATAATACTACATGATTGGGCTATCAAAATAGCTACAGTCGATTGGTGGATCGATCAGGCCAAAACTGATAATAAGTTTGATACTAAGTAATTAGAATCAAAGCGATGATAATTAAATATGGAAAATTCCCCTGTGTGGTCTAAATCCTTCAACCCCTCATACAAGATAAAGTTTTAATGCAGGCCTAAGAATGCCTAGTATAACGAGAGGATGCAAATGCACCAAGAAAGCAACTCCTGCACTTTAGTTTCTTGCTTTCGGGTTTCCCATAAAGGCCCACGCCAGCCAAAAGATATCTACCGAGCAGCCGATGAATGAATTAGAAATACAAAATGCAAATATTTTTGATTTCGGTTTCAAAAAATCTCACGAGCGGATCAGAAAAAAATGCAGAAAACATCGAGTATGATTCAGCGCCGGCGAAAACTTTCGTGAGCGTACGTCCTCCAAAAATCTCGAAAATCGAAATTAATTCGAGTTTCAAACCAAGTTTTGATGCTCCTCATTCATTGATCCTCTGCCCATTTTCCTCGAAAACTTCTCAAACACAAAGAATTACAAAAACAAGTTTTCAAACTCAATTTAAGAGGCCAAAGGCCAAGTAAAGAAAACTCAATTTCTAATCAAACTTAAGAATTTCAAAAATAACGAAACATGACATCATCTTTAAACCACTTTTGCTTTTTCTTTAAATCTTTGCCAGCCCCAAAGGTGCAAATGAAATGAAATGAAATCATGGACTTAATATGAATATGAGCTATGATGTACTAATTGTAGAATTCAACTTCAAAAAAGTCAAAAAATTCAACATGCACATATTGATCTTTCGAATTCAATATATATGATCAACTTCACATCTTAGTTCTAAATTATAATGAATCATTCACAATGAAAGCTCCAAGATGGCAGAAGATGATGTATTTCACTTACCAAGCGGTTGCGCGTGGTGGAAGCTAGATTGGGCCAAAGTTACTTCAAATTCTTAGCCATTTTCCAAGATGAATTCAATTTCTCCTAAGATGAACTCTCTCTCCTCTCCTCTTGTTTTTGTTTGGTGTCAAGTAGAATTGAATGAAAGTCACGATCAAAATGTCTATCTAAGCAGTAGTAGTCAAGTGATAAAGATAAATAATACTAGCAGCAGCCATGGCAATCGTAAATACGCTTAAGTTCTAAGCAATTACCCATCTTAATTAATTAATAATTTAAAATAATTTAATAATATTAATAAATCATCACAAATATTATTACAATTAACATCAAACGGCTTTAAAAAACGTAAATAATATGCTCAAAAAGCCCTTGATTTTTAAATTTTAAACATAAAATGCAAACATATACAATCAAACAGCTAACACAAACTCATTAGACAAAATAAAACAAACTTATTTGGCCCATTCAGTTTCGTAGGGTTCATCCAAAGCTTTCATCAGCTCATCGGTCATTATCGATTTTAATTTCAAATAGGAATATAAATTGATGGTATCTAAAAATCGCATTTATGGGTGTTTACATATGCAGGCGGTACATGTACTAATTGCTTAAAATTCCAACTTTAAAAGTCAACAAATTCAACGTCGTGCATGAATTGATCTTCACAAAGAATATGTAGCAAAATCATGTCATAGCTCTACAATGATGCATGAATCATGTGCAAATGAAGCTCAAAGATGGCAAGAAGATGATGTATTCACTTACTATCTACACACCAAAAAGGTGGGAAGCTAGATTGGGCCAAGTTACACTTCAATTCTTTTTACTTCACTCGAGAATTCAATCCTAAACCAAGATGAACTCTCTCCACTCTCTATGCTCCTTGTTTGATGGGATTTAGGGGTGTGAAGAAATGGTGATCAAATGTCTGAATAAGTGTATAGACTATAGTATAATGATAAACAAGTTCGTTAAATCCCATGGCAATTGGTATTCTAATGCAAGTTCATAGTGCTCTTTTAATCTAATTTAATAATTTTTAATCGAATTTTTGAGATAAAGATATGATTTAAATCAAAAATAATATCTTTTGCCCACAAAAAAAGATTTCAATTCCTAAATAAGTAGTAGATAAAAGTATTCAGTGCTTGATTTAAACAAAAAATGCAAGCAGATAATCATACAATCGAAAACAGACGGCCAACGATTCAATGAACAACAATATTCAATCAAGGTTTTGGTTCCTCAACACAGTCAAGTTCATCGAACAGTAGGCTCGATCGTGCTCGATTCGGTTTAACGTTAATCGGTATATAATTCGCTATTATCCGTGTCGATCACGAGGATTTATTCACATTCGCGAGAGATTGAACACTATCCTCCATTGAAACTGGATTACAAAAATTACAAATTCAATTTCAATAACATAATTACAGATTCAATTTTAATTACAGACTTAACACGATTACAGATTCAATTTTAATAACATAACAGATTTAATAACATATTCAATTTAATAACAGATTTAATCACCCTCTAAAAAAATTTTAATAACAGATTCAATACAGATTCAATTTAATAACAGATTCAATCATAGATTCAATTTAAAATTACAATAACATATTTAATTTTCACTTCTAACATAGATTCAATAACAGATTTAATTCCAATACCACAAATTTAATTCCAAAAGCACACATTCAATTCAAAGAGAAAGGGAGAGAGAGAGAGAGATCTGTTTGCATAAACACATATTTAATTTCCAATTCTCACAAATCTGTTGCTAAAAAAAATCAAATTTAATTCCAAACAAACACGCAGATTCAATTTCCACTTCTTATAGATTCAACAACAGATTTAATTCCAATACCACAGATTTAATTCCAAAAACATATATTCAATTCCAAAAAAAAAAACACAGAGAGAGATCTGTTTATATAAACACAGATTCAATTTCCACTTCTCACAGATCTGTTGCTACAAAAAAAAAATCAGATTTAATTCCAAACAAACACACAGATTCAATTTTCAATTCTTATAGATTTGTTGCTACAAAAAAAAAAATTCAGATGTAATTCCAAACAAACACACAGATTCAATTTTCACTTCTCACAGATCTGTTGCTACAAAAAAAATAAACAGATCTGATTGCACAAAATAAACAGATCTGATAAGATGAGAGAGTGGGGAAGACAGATCAGAGAAAGAGATCTGATATGTTGCAAAAAAAAAATCAAAAATCAGAGACAGAGACAGAGACAGTGACAGTAACAATAATAGAAGCTTACCTGTGAGGTCGATCGGTGCGATGAGAGAGTGAGGTCGATTGGTCGATCTTGCGATGAGAGAGAGTTGATCGGTGCAGATGCAAAACGGGAGAGTAAGAGACTGATGACATGAGAGAGTAAGAGAGATAGATCAAAAAGAGAGATTTGATATGTGGCCAAAAAAAAAATCAAAGATTGGGGAGAAAAAGAGAGACAAAGGCTGAGAGAGAGGCTTACCTGTGAGGTCAATTGGTGCAATGAGAGAGTGAGGTCGATCAATCGATCGATTTTGCGATGAAAAAAAGTCGATCGGTGCAGATGAAAAATAAGAGAATGAGAGAGAGACTAATGAGATGAGAGAGTGAGAGAGACAGATAAGAGAGTTCATGTTTTTGAGTTCAAGAGATAGATTAGGATTTTTTTGTTTGTTATAGATGAAGTGAGATGAACGGTCAGATTTGAAATATAAAAATAAAAATAAAAAAGAAGTTAATGCGGGCGGGTTAGGCATGTGCGGTTCAAACCCGCAACCCGTCCACAACCCAAAAATCAAATAAAATCCAAACCGCACCCAACTCTAATGTGTTTGCGAAACCGCCCATACATGTGCGAGTCATATCGGGTATGGCAGTTTGGGCGGGTCGGACAACCCTACGCCTAGCCCTGTAAGTAGAAATTCAAGAGAAAATTGAAAGCAGATGGTTCAATAGATAAATACAAGGCTAGGCTTGTTTTAAGAGATACAGGCAGAAGAAAGGTCTTGATTATTTTGACACATATTTACCAATGACAATAATAACATCTATTCGCATGTTGATTACGATTGCAGCTTTGTATAATCTGGAAATACATCAAATGGATGTTAAAACAGCTTTTTTTGAATAGCGAGTTAGATGAAGAAATCTATATGGAACAATCGGAAGGGTTTCAAGTACCTGGCCAAGAGAAAAAGGTTTGTAAACTTGTCAAATCCCTTTATGGATTAAAACAAGCTCTGAAACAGTGGCATGAAAATTTTGATCACGCTATGCTTTCGGATGGCTTTAAGATAAACGAATGTGACAAATGCATCTCTGTTAAAAGCATAGACAAAGGCTAGGTCATAGTTTGTCTTTATATGGATAACATGCTCATTATTAGAAGCAATAATGACATGATTAAATCCAGAAAGAAAATGTTGAACAAAAAGTTTAACATGAAAGATCTGGGAGTAATAGATGTAATACTAGGAATAAAAATTACTAGAACATATGACGAATATGTTTTATCTTAGTCTCACTATTTGAGGAGATTCTGGAGAAATTTGGAAAGCATGACGACCGTCCTGCTAAAACACCTGTTGACATTCGTCTTCATTTGTCAAAAAATACAAGTGTAGGCATATCATAATTAGTGTACTCTCGGATAATTAAAAGCTTGATGTACTTAATGAATTGCACTAGACCAGATATAGCCTATACTGTAAGCAAATTGAGTAAGTACACAAGTAATCTAGGGTTCGATCATTGGAAAACGATAATTATGGTACTTAGGTATCTAAGATATACCTAGAATTATGGCTTACATTATACCAAATATCTAGCAGTACTTGAGAGGTACAACGATGCAAATTGGATATCGGATACTAAAAACTCAAAATTCACTAGTAGATATGTCTTTACCTTGGGAGGTGCTGCAGTCTCTTGGACATCCTCTAAGCAAACATACATAGCAAGGTCGACAATGGAATATGAGTTTATCGCATTAGATAAAACAGGAGAAGAAGCTGAATGGCTTCGTAATTTCTTAGAAGATATTCCAATATGGCCTAAACCTGTGTCAGCTATATGCATTCACTGTGATAGTGAAGCAGCAATAGGACGGGCACAAAATCATATGTCTAACGGTAAATCTCGATATATTCATCGAAGACATAATACCGTTAGGCATTTGCTCTCACATGGAATAATTTCCATAAAATATGTAAAGTCAAAGAAGAATATTGCGGATCCATTGACTAAAGAGCTAACTAGAGAGCAAGTGTACTATTTATCGAAGAGAATGAAATTAAAGCCTATTACTTAAAAGTCACCATAATGGCAACCCAACCTAGTTGACTAGAGATCCCAATATCTACATTCAAAGGAACAACCGAATTATGGATGACTTCACATTACACTAAGGAGGTTTTCTCTTATTTTCTCCTACCTATTTCTATGATAAGAAGAGTGACACCTGCAGCGTTAGTAGGATAAGCTTTGCTTTTAATGATTTTTATAGCTTGGACATCCAAATGGGATATAGCAGGATACTCTTAATAAAAAATCGCCTATATGAGTTTGAACTAGGCTAGTTCTGTGAGAATTGAGAAGGCTAAATTCTCTAAAGCACTCATGAATTACCAGGCGTTGTTTAGAGCCAAAATGAACACAACCGTAAGAACCAAACTATGTTTGCGGATACACTATGTGTAGTCTATTGTCTTGGCTTACACAAACACCTAAACAGTTCAAGGTATCACGTCCACTGATTAACTAGTAAGTCCAATAGGCTTTCACTAGAGGAGATTTAAAGTCAAAAGCTACCTATCTCGATGTGGTGTATCTTCTTAATGTACTATTTCTTTGTTTACATCTTGTTATATGTCCATTATCGCGAATTCCATTCATGTGGGGGATTGTTGGAAAATGACTTTTAAAAAAATCCTTATTTTTTGCTAACTTTGAGCATTAATTAAAGTGGGACCCAAGCGTTATTTTTAACATTTTTATTGGGTTCATATTTAATGTCGCGTAGTGAATAAAATCGTGTATTTGGTTGCTCAAAACTATTTTCAGATGAATGAGAATTCAACGCGCGTTTTTGGGTTCGTGAAAATAGTTTTAGGTGGGTTTCCTACACATTTGTGAAATGTGTTTGTCCCACATTGAAAAGGCTTATGGATCTGTGTGGGTTTATATACCTTATCTTAGGATACTTGGGATGGGCTCCAAGGGGTACCCAAGTTTATGGAATGGTAAGATTATGGGGAAAGTGAACTAGACCCATTAGACCCAAAACAAAAACCACACACGCGCGCTGCCGACATTGTCCATCCAGGCGGGCTGGGCTAGGCCTGGGCTTGGGCGTGGATGCGTGGTGTGAGGTTGGGTTAGGCTTGTCCGGCCCAATACTTAATGTTTTGGGCCAAAAACACTTGTAATTTATTTATTTATTTTAAATTTTGGTTTCAAAATTCAAAATAAATTAGTCTAGCTTTTTTTTTTTTTTTTTTCCTTTCACCCAAACACATCCGAACAGGTTCATAAGGTCTACATCCAAACAGGTCAAAAAGTCCACCCGAATAAGTGCAATTTCCACCCAAACAGAATTTACTACATTTTGAGCAATTTATTCTTTATTTGAGCAGTTTTTCTGTTGGTAACTATTCTGTATAGCCACCAGATTTCCTATAAATAGCCTGTAGTCTAAAATTTTATTCCATCGAATTTTTGGAGAGTTTTTCTTCTTCTTCTTCCTCTTTTCGTCCTCCTGTCTCTACATCCGTTCTAAATTTTATTTTAGGAAGAAAAAGAAATAGTTACAACAGAGTTTTGGTTTGCCAGACTTGATTTTGTAGTGCTGCAAATTCAAGGGTTAGTCATTGTATCTTGGGAAGTAGACGCCGGTTAAAACTCGAAGCACCGGAGCGAGAATAAAATCTACTTTAAAGAGATTGTGTCTAACACAAGTCTCGACTTTAATTTCTGTAAACGGTTAATTCGAAATTTAATTTATATAATTATTTTCTGAATTATTTTATTTTGTTATTTATTTTAATTATACGTTTAATTTACACACCTTACTGTGGAGATAACAGTAGCACAGGTGATGGTGGTGGAAGTGATTGGAGTTTGGTATCCATTCTTTATCTAATCTTTCCATATTTTTCTCATTATATGTATTTGGTGTTTGGGTGGGGATGGGTAGGTGGTAAGAAGGTGGTTGTAATATGTTTTTGGTGGCATTAATTGTGGTGATGGTGTCGTGATAAGGTTGGCTTGGTGGCCATGATTTAATGGTAGATATGGCAGTTACTATAGTTCAGAGTGTGCATAAAAATTTTGATTTTTTCATAAATTTCAAGAAATGTGAATGTAATTTATATAATTTTTTTTTATATAAAACAATGTGTCTTTAAATAATCTTTCTATCTTAAATCAAAAGACTTATCACTGCTCATAACTTAAAAATTCTCAATACAACATCATTGTAGATTGTTTGTATATCATTTTTTTATCAAGAAATGCTATATATCATTATTTTTTTATTATTGTTTTATATCACCGTTTACATATATATATCTATGATTATTTTGTGCTTAGAAATAACTATTAAAAAATTAATAAAAACAAATAGCATATTGCCATGTAGACAATAGTATAAAACAGTGACAAAAATCAAGTGGTATATAACATGCCTAACTTTCATCAAATATGTGAATAAATAGAAGATGTGAAAATTAAAATTTGATATGTTATAGTTTAAAATGTTATTTTTTAATAATGTTGTTTGATTAGTGTATTGTGTAATACCATTTGGCACATTCGGACTATCATTCTTTCTAGGCTAAGTTCGGCATCTTCAAAAAAAGTCAAAAAGTTAAAAAATTACTATCTTATTTAAGTCACATCATCTTATTTAAGTCACATCACCTCTCTACCATATCACTTCAAATTCAACCCATATTTCATAAAAAGTCAAAAATTACATTTATTTAGAACATTCCAAACATATTGGATCAAATTTCTATTTTGCGTGAGGTGAGCGTCACAAATGATATATCAAATTTTGCATCAAATTTAACATAAAATTTGAACTTTAATAGATTGTTAGGAATGAATTTTTTTTAGTAAAGTTGCTATAATTTGATAACTACAACTTGATGTAATTGCTTTTAATAGGAAATTTCTTAGAGTTATCTTTACTGTATTAGGATATAGTTAAAAAATAAATAAGAATAAAAGTGATTTGAGTTTAGGCATGAACATTATTGTTAAGGTTATTTATTTATTTATTTATTTATATAAATATATACTTTAAACAAAATTTAGGTTAGGTTGCTCATAGTGAACCCCATCCTAAGTTGTGATTTAATGGCCATCCTTTAGCACATTGTCCAGCCCCCCCCCCCCCCCCCTACAAACTTTTTCTATTAAAATGTTAAAATAATTTTTAATTGGTAGTAGTTAATGTTAAAAAATTAAAAATATTTTGTATTATATATTTTTTATTGATAATTTTTAAAATTATTATTTACAAGACGTTTAGGTCTTATTTGAAAACAGACTATTTTAATATTTTTTAGTTTTTTTGTTAAAATATAAAGTAAAAAAATTAATATATTTAGAATAATTTTTTAATTTTTATAAGGAGATGTACAAAAAATAAAAGAAAATAAAATTTTTAAAATTTTAATATAAATTATTAATTTTTATTTTTAATTTTTAAATTAAAATAGTGAGTTATCATAGGAAACTTTAATAAAAAGAAGAGAAAATAAAGAGAGAAACACTTTCATAACTTTTTATGTTGTGATTTGAGTGAACTCTCTATCTTACGAGGTTGGATAAGCATGATGGGCTATAGCGCCGGCCGGTGTCCGATTAGATTGATGTGTCTATAAAAAAATAAAATAATTAATTAGTCATGTTGGTATTTTTTGATTTTTGAAAGTTATTTTTGTAATTATGAGCGTGTCAGTAAAAATTAATTAGTCCTTACAGAATGTTAATTGCCAACTAATTATCAGACGATTGTGTTTTAATTCTTTCAACCTCAATGAAGAGGACTTTTACTGGTGACTTTGCTTAGAATAATTAAGCAAACAATGATTAAATGAAGAACAGTTGTAGTATTTCATTAAGCAAAATGAAAGACTTACAAAGATCCGAATCAGTCTCGTAGAGGTTTACAACAACAAGTTACTTGAAAACTATTCCTATGAACGAAATGCAGTGCAGGAATTTTAAAATACAGAAATACAAAGAACAGGAAATGTAAAATTGGAAAGGAAATAAAGTGGATAAAACTGGTTTCTTTGGATCTGAGTCTGGAGCTTTTTTTGGGGTCTTCTCTGCTATTTATACTTCTCAAGGATAACTATCGAACTACACTTCTAACCGTCGAACCGCTCCTCCATGACCGCTAATCATGTTGCCTTATAGTTAGCTCCACTATGCCAATACCTACAGTTAGGCTTCCCTCCTGATTTTGAATTTAAATGTAAATAACCGTTGAAGTGACATCACTTTGCATCTCTTTGTCGATCGATTACGCAGATCTTATGAAAACTAATACTAAGCGCCACGTGTGCGATCTGTCGAAGGTTTGAATTGTCTTCCCGTATTACCCTCAACCTGTCACGTGTTGAACTGTGATTGGCTTTATATAAAATATATAGCCAACATTACCCCCCGCACTAATATAACCAATACTTGGTGATATTAGTGGATCAAGGTATTTTCTCACGTTTTAAAACGTGCATGGGCTTTGCATTTTTAGAAACACAACCGTCATTCATTGATAAATATTTGCATTAACTCCTCTTCGATCCCTTAAACAAGCTCACTATCTCAGTATTCGAAAAGTCCAATTCAGTTCTCATGGATAAACAGACCTTTTCTTATCTCGATCAAGCATATGAAGAGTTGTTTGATAATACCGTTTGTCCTCGAAAGAATCTTCATGTATTGATTAGCCACCTTTACCCACCTTCCTATATTCAAGTAATGGAAGCTTTTGCAAATTATCAACCTTTGGATTACAAACACACTGTCCACAATCCTTTGATTCAGAAATTTGCAAATATGGACATGGGAAGTTCCTCTTCTGACCCAAAGCCTTCTGGGTGGGATGAAGCTGTAACTTCTTCCTCTTCTGGGACTTCTGGTTGGGGAAGCTGGTCGGAATTAAGAGAGCGAGTCAACCATCATTTTGTCAAGTTCATTGACCCTCTAGAATTCCCTTCCGATACTCAGAGTTCGGTGGTTTATCCCTACGTGCTCATCAACCGCCGACGTTGTTTGGAAGACAACCTACTCGTAGCGTGGTACACATCTTCCAAGCCTACGAAAATAGTACATGCCACTCCTTGCCCAGAAGAGGCACAAGGGTATAACCCTACATTCTTGGCTCAGAAGGCTAAACTTTGCTCTTCTGACTGGCTTGACATCGTCAATAGCCCCCGATTTCCTCCTACTTTTGAGATGGAAACTCTTGCACCTCCTCTTCCACAAGACCCTTACTGGATGGAGGAATTGAGGCATACTCTCTCTGAGGACCAGTTTCTCCCTTCCTATCACCCTCCTACTAAAGATCAGCGAAAGCAAGCCCAACTTCTGCTTGCAGCCTTTTCCCATTTGCCCTTCAATGTTCTTGAGGACAATGTTCCTCTCAAGAACTTTCGATGGGCTTGTGACATTATGACCCGGGGTCATATTCTCAACCCCATCGCCCAAGCAGAACTTCAAATGTTCTTGGACCAACTCTTCCTACTCCTTCATTGGCATCACAATTCTGTCGCCACTACTCAGTCCTTGGACCAAATCTCAGCCAATCGAGTTCATACCCGGTATGAAGCGGAGAACCTCATTGATGAATACCATAATTTCAAAAATAAAAATTCTGCATACTGGGATGACTTGGATATGGACGAGATAGAACAAAGGCTAAAAGAGACGGAGTTTGAAATAAAAGCTGAAAAACTTTTTTACCAAGTAAGAGCATATCAACTTCAGCATCCTAGCCTGGAGAAGATAAAAGACAGAATAAATAAAGAACAGAAGCTAATTGACCATAGCTGGAACAAATTCCATGATCTTGTTATTTATTATATTCCTTACTTTTATAATCTTGAATATGTGCCTAGGTAAGGCTTCTGATGTAATTATACTTATCTTAATAAAGCGAAAAGATTTTTTTTACTTGGTATGGTCTAATTTTACTCTACTTATCCGGGACCAATCAGAATTATGGCTTCGAATTCACCAATTTTCTCTTCGAAACTTGACAATCAAAAAAATATTTGGAAACCAATTTGACTTCTTCTAATATATGGAGGTCCCCTTTCAGAATTAAAGCCTCGAATTTAAAAACCTTGCTCTTTAAAGCTCGTTTTAACCATATTTACCATATGGTTAGTATGATCAATCATTTTTAAATTGACCATTTTTGCTTCGAACATCAGTTCATACTTTCAAAAACATTGAGGTCTCCTTTAGTGGCTGCATTGTTTTATTCTAAAAAAAACAATCTATCCTGGATATTATCAAACCAATTATTGGTTTGGAACTTAGAACAAACTATTCCTAACCTTGAGGGATTCTAAGTTCTGCTTCGAAGGATTTATTCTCACTAGGAAACCCTAAAACAGGTTCTCAATCCTTTTGAAGTAAACAAATACTTAAGCATTCTTGCATCCTTAGGCGTGGAATGTGATTGGGCAGCTTCTAGTTTAAGCCGTTGTTATTTGACTTTTCGCCAAAATCTGGTTTCGAAGCCAAATATTTTATTTCGAAACTGACATCAGCATCTGAGATGTGTTTCCCTCCAAAAGTATCAATATTGAAAGAAACTCTTCGTATCTGTACTTTTAGTACTTCTTTATGAATTACACGATATATTTTCCAGACACCAAGATTTTTAAAACCCTTTTTACTTCGTGCTCTGAACTCACTCGTTTGTTCAATACACAAACCCTGCCCTTCTACTAAACCTCTCTTCCTTGTTACTCTCACCAATGGATTCTTCTTCTTGAAAGTACCAAGCTGACGTATAAGCCCACCCATGGCTTTGAAAAGATGTATTGAGGAAGAGATCGCCAAATTTACAGCTGATGGGTCAAGTGTCATAGACGGACGCCTCTTTGTTCCTCGCCATAGCGACAAACAAGAATATGTCCTAGGTCCCATCTTTCGAGAAGCTCCCGCTCAACTTCCAACTTTATACCCTCGTTTGGAGGACCACTTTCTTCTCTATGAAGGGGGGCTCGACTAGGGAAATTGGAGAGTGAACTGACCTCACCGTTGCTGGCCGACATTGAGGGCTGAATGGGAGGAGTGGTACAACAAGGTTGTGTCTGCAAGAGAATGGGACTTACAAGAACTCTGCATCCTCGATACCCTTTGTCTTTCCAGGTTTATTATCCCTGAAGACCCTTTTTTAATTCCTGCAGCTCTTTGTTTCTAGAACATGGCTTTTAACTTTTTCCAGTTTCGTTGTAGTATGATGGCTCCTACCATTCTTGATATTTGTCATCTCTTAGGGCTTTCGCCCCTTGGAACACCTTTCACACCCAGTTACTCAGACCTTTCGGTTAAATTTTCTCTTCCGCCTTTGAATTCTTCTTTTAGTGATTTCGTAAAGGCTGAAAACAAGAAGGTGGGTCCTGTGGGCGATCAAGAACTCTTCTCCTTTATTTTATATTGGTTATGTAAATTTCTTTTTTGTACATCATCCCAACGAATTATGCCTGAATTTGCTCCACTTGCAAAGGCCCTTGTTTTGATGAAATGCATAGCCTTAGCCCCTTATCTCTTAGGCCATGTTTATAGAGGCTGCTCCCAATTCTGTGAGAAACCTCTTGATATCAACCAAGGAGGTTCCCTTTGGGTGCTCCAACTCTGACTCTTCGCTAACTTTACTGACTTACATCCTAAATGCTTAAAATTCCTAGTTCAGGATCCTAGCACTTATGGGGAAAAATATGCTAGAATTGTTCTTTATCCTGCTTCCTTTGCCTATTACCTCACATTTTTTCATCAACTTCCTATTTCTCCAGCTGCCACATTCTTTTGCCCCTTTGATGCCAACAAAGGACCAGCTTGGCTGCAAACATTCTTGGCTGATAAAGAGTGTTCCATCCCATCACACAAAGATATGTGGGCTTCCATTTTGTTCTGAGAAGCTGTTCATTGGTACTTTAAACCCTTAAGCTTATAAGTGTATATCGAGGTATCTTGCCCTTCTCGGTTTGCGAGCAATTTGGGTTTACTCGAGGATTCCCATTCCACTTTGCGGCCTCTCGAATGTCAATCTTCTGACTAGAGACACGAGTACCCAAATCAAAACTAGAAGAGGCAACATTTAAACTGTTGAAAGATTTGAGTGAGTTCAAATTTGTCCCCTTCCTTCCCTCTGGCTTGGCTTTGAAAAGATTTCAAAACTGGTGGACAGCCAATATGGAAGTGCGCCTAGCAATACATCCTCATGATTTACTGATAGGGTTAGGAGTGCCTTCTAAGGCTAAACCAAAAGAAGCCAGGAACATCCCCTCTCTTTCTACAGCTGCCAAAACTGTTCCTACAATCTCACCCCCTCCTTCTAGAGTAACCAGAGCTGCTTCAAAAAAGGGTATGTATCTTGAGGTTTATTTTCTTTTAGACTTTTTTGCTTGTTTTCTTTACATTCATACCTCTTGGTATAGGGTCTCCACAAGAAGAATCTCCTAAGAGAGCTGAAGCTCTAGCTATTCTCAAAGACAAACATCAGCAGAAAAAGAAAAGGAATCTAATACTCACTCCTGAAGAGTCTGAGTCTCAGATTAAAGAAAGAAAAACTGAGAAAGAGCAAGAAATATCATTGCAAAGAAAAAAGATAAAGAAGATGACTATCTTCCCTTCTGATTTGGTTGAAGACCACATTCATGAATTTACCAAAGCGAGCAGAACATTCTAAGGCAATAATTGTTTTCCAAAGAGCTGAAAAAAGGTGGCAACAGCAACTATTAAGAGATGAAGCTGCTGCTGATGCAATCCAAATGGAATCAAGAAGTGCGAAAAGCTGACACATTCTTGAGCATTATTTCCTTCGTAGCTCTCCCATCATTGCTACCACTTCTAAAACAAGTAACTTCTTTCATGCTTCTATTCTTTTATTCTCTTGTCAAATTCTTGGTATTGAGACTTGACATTACTTTGTATTTCTTCTTTTGCAGGAACGACTACTCTGCCTCATTCCTCTACAAGGACTCCTTCAATCTCTCTTGAAGTTGAAAGTCCTCAAATTACAAAGCCAATTCAAGCAATCTTTCCACCTCTTGGTCCCATGTTCTTCATACCTTTCTTAAGGTCAAGTATTTCTGCATCTCTTTCTTTTAGCTTAACTCCATACCTCCCTTATTTGTCTTTCGATTTTACTCAATTTGATTCTCTCTCGAGCCCTGCTTCTCCTCCTCCTCCTAAGGAAATTCCAGCTATTACTTTATCTTTGATGGTAGTTGATTCCTATATAGAGGGTACTAGTAACTCTCCAATCCATCATCCATTATCTTTGCCTAGCTCCAGTCCTTCTTCTCTTGACCAACTGGTAGCAAAAACTATAGAGACTGCTAAGGATACTCCACCTTCTTCTCCGATTCCTATGCTATCATTTCTTTCTTCTACCAGAGCTCTTTATGCACCTTCCATATCAGTGGATGAGGTGGATATTTTTGAGGCTAGATTATCCAGTCTTTTTGACATACCTTCCACCTCTCCAATAACTAGCAGTGAGACTGAGCCATTAGTTTTAACTGATTCTCTGCTAGAAATTTTTGAGAGCTCTTCCTCCTATGGAAAGACTTCATTGCCTTCAATAGACTTGAACAACTGTCTAGAGCTGCTGGCATCTTTTTTGAGGATTCCTTTCGAAGCCTTACAAAGGCCTATAATGAAAGATGGCTTCCTCCAGTGTTGCAAGGTTGATGAGCAATCCGGCATGGCTGTCTCAAGTTATTTATCTCATGCAACAGCCACCATTGATTTTTACATCAACATTTGCCATGCTGCCAAGGTTGCGGGGGAGAAATTGGTGAGAGATCGGAGCTTCGTTTCTAAGGTACATACTGAAGTGTCAGAATTGAAGGAACAACATTCATCCGTCTCCCAATTTCGAGCTCAACTATTGAAGAAGAAAACTCAACTTGAAGAGGAGCTATCAACAATCAACCAAGCCTTAGATCGAATCGCACCAAATTGCGGATTACCAATCAGGGTAGGTGATCGAAAGCGAGAAATGGCCCGACCATCGGTTGTTCCCATCACTGAGAATAGAGCACCTATTGTAAAGAACAACTGAGGCATTGTACTGACTTCTAGGCCAATCTATGGCTACATGTACTCAACTCTTTATAAAATAAAAATTCTTATTTATCGTTTGAGTGTTTCTCATGTTCTTTTATTTAGCACTTATTCTATTCCTTGTGTTTCCCATACGGTTGGATAATAAGGCTTCAAATATCTGCCATTAATTTTCTTGGGATGTACATATCCATTCAAATTTTTCAAATGCTATGCTCCCATAGGCAAGACTCTATGAACTTGATACAATCCTTCCCAGTTAGGTGACCATTTGCCAAACTTGTGGATTTTAATCCCTATTGAGAGTATTGTCTTCCATACCAAATCACCTTTATCAAAACTAATGTGCTTGACTTTCTTATTATAGTTTTTGGCTGCTTTCTTCTTTTGGAAAAGAATACTATTTAATGCCAGAATCCTAGCTTCATCTATACTTTCTAATTTTAAGCACATACTCTGATGGTATTGCTCAAGATCTAACTGGTCTTGGCCTCTCACCTTCAAGGACTTAACATTAATTTCCACAGGTAGCACTGCATCATGCCCATATACTAAGGCATAAGGAGTGATTCCTGTGCTTGATCTGGAGAAGTCTATAAGCCTATAATACATCGAACAATAAGTTATGTCAATCACTAGGATTGCGTTCCACAACTTTTTGTATTCCTTTTTTCAAAGACTTATTGGATGATTCAGCTTGACCATTGGCTTGTGCATAATAGGGGGTGGAATTAACAAGGCTAATTCCAAACTCTGCCACAAAAGACTTTACCATTTTCCCATCAAATACAGTCTCATTATCAACAATTATAGTCTGTGGGATACCAAATCTATGGATTAATTCCTTAATGAATCCAATGACTTTAGTTTGGCCTACAGTCTTATATGGCTTAGCTTCGACCCACTTAGTAAAGTAATCAGTGGCCACTAAGATGAAACAATGATGCTTCGAAGAGGGTGGGTGTATTTTCCCCATCATATCCATGGCCCATTCTGTAAATGGCCAAGGCTTCACAACTGCATGCAAGTCAGTTATGGGCACGTGCCTTATTGTGCCATACTTTTGGCGTGCCTGGCAACCTCTTGCATATTCTATGCAGTCTTTAAGGATAGTTGGCCAATAGTAGGAATGCCTTCGAAGCAGCCATCTCATCTTCACACCAGGCTGATGAGCACCACAGATGCCTCATGAACCTCAGCCATAGCTGTCAATTCTTCCTTTAGGCCTAAACATTCCAACAATAACCCATCTCCCCCTTTTTTATAGAGAGCATTACCATACATTATGTATTGCATAGACTGCAATCTAATTTTTCTGCTGGCTTTTGAAAATGGACCAGCCAGATACTGCATTATTGGATGCCTCCAATCTTGTTCTTGTAAGTCATTACGATTGACTTCTAGGACCACATTCCTTTTATTTAAGGGTGGTATTACTTTATGATATGTTGTTTGGCTTACGTCCCTTTGAGTATTATCCCTTCTCTTGAAATTCGAAACTTTCTGAGCCACATCATTAGCTTTATTATTCAAGAATCTTGGGACATGAGTTACATTTGCTATCTGAAATTGAGAAAGCAGATGTAATGCAACAACATAGTATGGCAACATGCTTATACTTTGACATTTGAAAATCCCTTTCACCTGGTTAACTACCAATTGAGAATCTCCAAATATGTCAACTGCATGAGCTTGTAATCCAATAAGTATTTCCAGTCCCATTATTAAGGCTTCATAGTCAGCTTGATTATTAGAACAAGTAATTTCATCCACTTTGAAACCATGTGTGGTTTCTAGTTCTTGTGGTGACTTAATTACTACATCAATTCCAGTTAAACCATTGGCTTTTGATCCATCGAACCACATTTTCCATAGTTCAACACTAGCCATACCAAGTTCCATTATCTCTTGGCTTTCTATTTGACGTAGATAGTCTGCCAAAAAATTAGCTAAAACTTGCCCTTTTACTGTCTTTTGGGAAACATATTCTAGATGAAATTCTGATAAAGCTAGTATCCATTTGCCAAGTCTTCCCCTCAACATGAGTCTAGATAACATATATTTAACCAAATCCGTGGTTGTAATTACCAAGACAGTTGTAGGCAAAAGATAGTATCTTAATTTCATTGCAGCAAAATACAATGCAAGACACAGCTTTTCTACAGCTGAGTATTTACATTCACAAGAATTTAGAAACCTACTAAGGTAATAAACAACTTGCTCTTTGCCTTCTTCATTGTCTTGGGCTAAGAAAACTCCCAATAAATCATCTACTGTAACTATGTACAACTTCAAGGGCTTATCATCCTTTGGTGGCATCAGCACTGGATGGTTGGCCAAGTAGGCTTTGATTCCTTGAGCGGTTTGATTCTCTGTCCACACAAACTCCTCTTCATCTTTTAGCCTTAACAAGGAAGAAAATATTTTAGTTTTCCTGTGATTAGAAATGAATCTTCAAAGAAAATTAACTTTGTCCAAGAACTTTTGTAATTCTTTCTTACTTAATGGAGGTCTAGCTTCAATGATGGCTTTGGCTTTAATGCGGTCAATCTGTATTCCTTTCTTGTATGCGACATAGCCCAAGAAATTTCGGATGATCGCCAAAAGCGCATTTAAGATGATTGAGTTTCAACTTAAACTTTCTCATTCTTTCAAAAGCTACTTCTAAGTGAAACAAATGTTCCTCCATGGATTGGGATTTCACTACAATGTCATCAATATAACATTCTAAATACCCTCCAATGAGGTCATGAAAGATAGTGTTTATAGCCCTTTGATATGTAGCCCGATTCTTTAGGCCAAATGGCATTTTAACCCATTCGAAAGTGCCAATATTCCCGGGACATCTAAATCTTTGTCTCGTAGACATCCTCCTTTGCAATGCTGATTTGGTTATAACGAGTGCCCATCCATTATTAACAAAATTTGATGCCTATTTGAGCTGTCTACCAACAAATCTACTATAGGCATAGGATACTCATCTTTTGGAGTTGCTAGATTCAAGTTTCTAAAATCGATGCATACCCTCATTTTATCATTTTCTTAACTACAAGCACAATATTGGATAGCCATTCAGCGTGCTGTTGTCCTAATAAAGCTGCCTTGAGGAGTCTAAGAATTTCTTCCTTAACTTTCTAAATCATACGGACTCATTCTTCTTAGTTTTTACTTGTATGGCTTGAAATTAGGCCTCATAAGGAGCCTATGTTCTACTAATGACCTATCCAATCACGGTAGTTCATTATAAGACCATACAAAACAATCTTTATATTTCTTCAAAACAACCAACAATTGGTCCTATCAAGAGCATTCAACCAAGCACTTATATAGGTGGGCGGTTGTATAGAACATTCCTTAAATTTACTTCTTCAAAGGGGTCTTGTATCGAGAACTTCTTGATGCTCCTTCTTTGATTCCTTCGACCTCGAAGCAATCTCCTTGCTTTGTTCTGCTACCGATTTCTTTGGTTCGACATCCTTACCGTCCTCCTCATAGACAAAGTCATCACAAGGCATCTCCTCCTATATCTCTTGGACTTTTGTTTCAATATCCAAAGCATAGTATTTATCCAAGGCCAAACATCGACTGTTCTATTCTGCTTCCAACCAATTATCATGGCTTTTTTCTCTTGTTCTTACACTTTCTGAACTATTGATTGTATGTCCAATGCTGTAAACTTAATTAAAGCCAAAGATTTGGCCTCATGGGTTCCATCTCCTCGCCTACAAGCAGGCATCATTATCATCTTTAACGACATACTCTTCATCAGTACTTTCTTGGACTAAGTGCTTCAGGTGTGCTAATTCCTCGTCAGCCGTCACTTCGGCTGATCCATCAGGTTTTCTCAGTATACTGAGTGGTGCCACTCCTTCAGTATAATTTAGCCTCTGCGAAATCTACACAAGCTATGAAGGGTTGAGGATCTGCATTGATCTGCTTCGTCTCTCCATTGCACAAGGCCATCAGGATTTTCTGATGTAAAGAGGAAGGCACACATTTGTTGGTGTGAATCCAATCTTTTCCAAGTAAAGCATTATACTTAGCATTGATGTCGATAATGAAGAATGCTGTCATGCAGTCCTTGGTTCCCACACTCAGATTGATGGGCAAAATACCTTGGGCCATCTGTTTGTCTCTAGCGAAACCATTAATCGTTGTGCTGGTTAGGATTAGTCTGGGATTCTTCTTTCCTAGTTTCTTCAACGAAGATTTTGGAAGCAGGTTTATTGCTGCCCCGTTATCCACTAGCACCCGATTCATCTGTATTCCATCGAAGAAGGCCTTGATATACAAAGGTTTAACATGCTGTGTCATGGACGTCGTGGGATACTCAAAAGGGTATGAGAGGTTAATACTTACATCTTCCTCACTCACGTCTTCAGTTTCCATTGGTGTGGCTACTTCGGATTCGTCTTGCACCATACTTACTTGTGAGTCTTCACTAGAAACTGGAATTGGGTCAATCTCCTGACCTTGGTTTTCATCTTGATTTGAAACTCTGTGGTAATATAAGCACCATATTCGCGACATCGGAGCTTGAGCCAAATTGGACGACTGGCTGTACCTGCTTTCCCTCTTGGTCAACTTGTTCAATTACTTCAGAAGCGTCCTCCATGCTGCATTCTGGCACTTCTGTATTAGTAACTTCCTTCGAATGGTCTGTTTTTGTTGATTTTTCAACCAAAAATGTCTGTTAAGCCACAAAGGCTTCAAACATTTCTTCCTCAACCATCCCCTTCCTTTGGCCTGGGACGACTTCATCTTCTATCTTACTATCTCTTTCCATCAAAGCTTTTTCCAATTCTACCAAGCTGGATCTTTCTTTGGCCTTTAGGTCAGAATGAACTTTGGCTAACTACTCCCTGCTACAACTCTTTTTGTCTGGAAGAGTCAATTTTAGATTATGGTCTAACTTTGAATCTTCTTCTCCTTCTGCAGCTCTTTATTTGAACCAATGAAGAACTTTCTCCACCTTCTTTCAGATCCTTAGTCTTGAGTGTACCTTCGTTGGATCTTCCTTCTTTGGGACCTAGAAATCCTTTGGGACCATATTTGGTTCTTTTGTTTTGGGTGCTTAAGCAATACTCAATTGTTTGGAGCCACCAAAGAGGTTTGACCATCCTACCTTGGTTTCCAACAATATTTCTTTGGGTAGACATATCCTAGGTTTGTTCTGCATGAAAAACCAATCTGGAACTCCAAGTACCCACAAACCTATTAACCCATTGTTGAGCTGTTTCTTTCTTCCTTGAAGCCATCTTGTTGGTATAAAACCTTGGCCACGACTCCTTGTTTCGGGCCTAACTCAGACCTTTGCTGAAGGTGGCCACTTTCTATCCTGCGTGAGGCTGGTCTAAGAGGCTAATCTCTGGCTTTGATCCTATAAACTGAACCCTGCTCCGGTCTCCTTTCAAGATGACCGCTCTCCATTCTATAATAATTAGGTGGTCTGGACTCATATAAAGGCCTCTTGCCTTTAGAATGCATTCTAGCGGCTGTTGGCTCAACCATTAATGGCTGCTGCCTAATACTAGTTGGTTATGGCCTTTTGTTATAAGCACTGGTTGGTTTAGGACGCCTCTACACATCCTTGTAATATTGCTTCCCATCAATTGGAAGTCCTTTCAACCACTTGTAGCTCAGCCTGCATCTGGGACACATTCTTTGCATGACAGCTGCTTCTAAAGAATCGTCATCCAATGCTTCTTCATCATTGTTTTCCCTCTAATCTGAGAAACCTTGTCCAATAGCTGGTAGATTTCCAGTGTCTTTCTTGACAGTTGTCTGGCTGACAACATGCATCTACACATTGACTTCTTCCAATTCTTTCAAGGATAAGTTCTAGAAGTTTGGCATAATAACATTGGTTGCCACCTCTCCAATTTCCAAGAATGGATTAGTATTAATCCCCATGGCCTTTTTTGCTTTAGCTGGAAAATTTAAACTCCCCTTTCGAATCAGCTCTTGGATCCTATCTCGAAAAATAATGCAGTTTTTAGTTGAGTGAGACTAAGAATTATGCCATTTACAATACACTTTTCTTTTAAGTTCCTCCGGAGACGGAATTTTGACTCATTTTGGTAACTTCAGGAAATTTGCAGCAAGCAAACGATCAAAAATGCCATTTGTCTTTATTAAGTCGAAAGAATATTTCCTATGAAAGTCTTTCTTTTTAAACTGCTGATCAATTGTTGTATCTTTATGAATTAATGCCTCACAGATCACAAGTTCTTTCCCTACAATCTCTGCTGCATCAATCTCATAATTAGGATCTCTATAGTACGTCTTGTACGATACATTACTTCGATCTTGTTCTTCTTCTAGTAATGTTTCATACCTAGACACCTTATAGGTTAATTCCACTAAGTCTCTGAACTCAGTTGAATCAAACTTCTTTCGAAGCCTAAACTCTAAACCATTTTGAGCCAATCTCATAAATTCAGGCTCTGGTAAGATGATCCTACATTTATTTCGTGCTCTTTTAAATCTGGCAATAAACTGAGTAGCCTTCTCATCAGGCCTTTGACTCAATCTTGCCAAGTCTGCCATAGAAACCTCTGGCTCTGTTTGGAAGAATTGGGCATGAAATGCCTCTTCCATTTGTTACCAAGTTTGGATAGAGCCAGGTGTAAGGTTAATATACCATATAAATGCTCCCCCAGTTAGAGAATTTGGGAATAATCTTAACTTCATATAGTGATTATTAATAAATTCACCACACTGAGCCGCAAACCTAGCAATATACTCAACCATTGACTGGTTTTCATTCCCATAAAAAAGGGCAAAATCTGGTATCCTGAAACCTCTTGGGTATTCATGTACCCTATCTACCCATTATTGGTACGATTTCCTGTACACAAGAGTCTGAACCCCCCGAGCCATTGATCCACACATCTCTCTAATAATGTCAGCAATTTAGTCCCTAGAGACCATATTTTGTGCCTGTTGAACCACTATTGGAGGAACAAACACAGGATTTGGTAGACAACCTTGTGCCTAGGGTCTTCTTGGTCCATAGGGTGTGTAGACACTCCATTTTGACTGGCCCTAAGACTTGGGCGCTTTCTTTTGATTACCCGATGATGACAATTAGAATGTGTTTCTCACAGAATTCTCAGTAAAAGAGATGGAATTTGAACTTTAATCCCAACCTTCACCAGTATGGCCAAATTATTTTAAAATACTGAATATTTCATTAATTTAGTATTTTTGTAATTTTTCATAATTTTATGTGTTTGTTCATATTTTTAGTGTATTTTATATAAAAAAAATAATAAAACAAATTATCTTATATGTTTAAAATTATTATATTATATATTTGGTATTTTATATAAAATTATATTAGTATATTATATGTTTAGTATTTTGGTATAAATTATATATTTTATATATTATTATAATTATATTATATTATAAAATAAAAATAATAAAAAAATGATTTGATGTCGGCATGCCGACATACAAATCCACCAAGTGCACATATATATATATATATATATTATATTTATATTATTATATTATTATGTTATGCCTATATAAGGGAAATTTGGAGAAGGATTGAAGAAAAGGAGGAATCGAGGAGGCTCGAGAAGAGTGCAGGGCATTCAAAGAGGAGAGGAATTCTGAGGGAGAGAAAAGCTCAGCAGAAGAAAAAAAAAAAGAGGAGGGAAAATAAAATATTTTCTTTGATATTTTTATTTTCATTTCATCAATACACTATTCAAAAAACAACCACTAAATTATAATTCTAAATTTTGGATTGAGAATTGAGAACACATTCCACAGACTTGAGAGTAGTCAAAAGAAAGTTTGTGACTCAGAAAATTCATCATTTCCCCAAAAGATGAGTTTTCGTAAATTTTCATTTAATTTAAAAATGTGATATAATTTGTTTAAATACTTTATTTACTTCGTTTTATAACTTTTTTTTATCGCTTTAATGGGATGGCTGCACCACCCACATATCTGTTGTAATTTAAATATTGTATATAAATTGTTGTAATTTATTACTTTAAATAATTTATCCCGGCGGTGAATAGTAACCCCGACAATGAATAGTACCTCCGGCGGTGAATAGTAACCCCGACAATGAATAGTACCTCTGGCGGTGAATAGTACCTCCGGCTATTTAATTTTGCTCGCTTTCTATAGCTTAATTCCAGCACTATTATATACTATTTAGGGGGCTGTTTAATTTATTTCAATGATTTATGTTTTAAATATCAAGTTTGTTTATACTAACCAATTAATCAATGTCGCATAATCATCTCTGCAACCTCCCTCCATTCTTTACTTATTTCGATTAAAAAGTTATGAAAAAATTAAGATTGTGATTCAAGTATAAGAAAGGAACTCTTCCATGCTTAATGGTTTAAATTCTTTGGAGGTTCACTACCCCAAATGTATACATGTTCTTATACTAAAGCACAATATTTTATTTTTCATTTCTCTTTATTCATCAGTGTGTTTACTTTTAAGGGACTAATCGACCCTTGGAAATCACCAAGGAAAGTGTCATTATCACTTATTATCAAGTTTGGATTTTAAGTCATTATCACTCAAGTTTGGATTTTTCTAAGTCATTATTACTCTTTTGAGTTTGACTAGTCCTTGTTGCACATCTTGAGTTTGACTTAAAATCCCTAACTTGTAAATAAGTTTGACTCTTCCTTTGTAATTTCCCCCGTAGAATTTATCACCTGCTTGTTTACTGTTAAGGAAGTAATTGACCCTTGGAAATCACCAAGGAAAGTGTCATTATCACTTATCATCAAGTTTGGATTTCAAGTCATTATCACTCAAGTTTAGGTTTTTCTAAGTCATTATTACTCTTTTGAGTTTGACCAGTCCTTGTTGCACATCTTAAGTTTGACTTGAAATCCCTAACTTGTAAATAAGTTTGACTCTTCCTTTGTAATTTCCCCCGAAAAATTTATCACCTGTTTGTTTACTGTTAAGAGATTAATTGACCATTGGAAATCGCCAAGGAAAGTGTCATTATCACTCATTATCAAGTTTGGATTTCAAGTCATTATCACTCAAGTTTGGGTTTTTCTTAGTCATTATTACTCTTTTGAGTTTGACTAGTCCTTGTTACACATCTTGAGTTTGACTTAAAATCCCTAACTTGTAAATAAGTTTGACTCTTCCTTTGTGATTTCCTCTGAAGAAAATAAGGTTTATTCGGGTTAAGTCGACACTGATTTTCCTTTATTGCATTTCAGACTTAGTGGATATAAATATCATTTTTGCACAAACAGGAGAAAAGATAAAGAAATGGAAAGGTAATAAAAAAGGCTAATAAAATTGGTTAAAATTGGATTACAACCAACATAAAGAACCAATATGATTAATTGAATTCGGTCGGACGTTATACCGAATTTATTGTGTCAAGGCTTGCCTTACATCAATTATTGTAATAAATTAGACAATCCTTTTCATTTATTATTCATTCGGTTTTGTAATAATTATTTATTCGGACACTTGGACATTCAGACCCTCCTGTGTAAGGGCGCATTTGGACATTCGGACCCTCATTCGCGAGGACAAATTTGTAATAATGTGTATGTCTTCCAAGCCCACGTCTTTCTCCCTTTTAGTTACCAGCTTATGATGGTTAGATTAGGGACATCATGTTTAATTTAGCATTTTCCATGATTTGCATTCATCCGTTTGCATGCATAAAAGTTCGGCTCATCATATTATTCAAATGTCAAATTCAAACTCTTTACTTGAATATATGCTCTATCACATGCCTTGAATTGACTCGCATGCCATGCTAGTAGCCGAGCTTATTACTTGCATGTTGTATGTATTGCATTAGCCATATCGCATTAATTAGGATCATGCATTTTTTTCTAACTATTTACTTCCATTTGACTCGCCTTCAGACATAAGGTAAGTTTTTATGCTTTAGCATATTGCGTAAGTGTGATTGCTGTCATATCAAACATACTACCATGAGGCTAAATGCTTACTTGATATATACATGTTTGACTGCTTATGGATGAAGGCTAATCACTTAAATTGGGATACTTTGATTCATGTATATATGAGATCACCATTTTCAGTAACACATATTCAAAACATTTTTTTTAAAAACAAACATGGAATTAAACGTTCCAACTTTTCGTGAAATTAGTCTATACTTGTATGTTACATATAGAACAAGAACATATACTTTACATAAAAACCACATCATGATTAGTAGAGTCCGATCTTTGATCGGGTGAGTGGGGTGTTCAATTATTGACCTTCCCCTCTCATACCTAAGTTCCCGAACCAAAACACTTTGGTAACGACGGACTAATGGCCTTTGGCACGAGTCATGGGTTTCCTAAATTTCCCAAAATAAATATTTAGGTGGCGACTCTGAAATCGCAGCAGCAGTCCATTTTTGGCATTTGATTCAAACATCAATTTTCCAAAAACAATTGCCGTATTTGGACTCTTTTTGTGTTTCCATTGTTTTACATTGCACTTGTGAAATCAAAATTAGAACCAACACACAAGTGAAGTCCGAACTGTAAAGGCTATTTCATTCTTCCGAAATGGAGCGCGAAAAGCCGAGCTACAGGGTGGTATATTTAGGACTGGTTGTCCCTGTGGTGTTGGCTGCTGTTGGGGGTATGGGTGACCCCTTTGAGCCTGTCCTCGAAAGGACTGCGAAGGTCTTTGGAGCAGTGTTGTATCTCTTCGGTTGTAGGAAAACTTTCCAACCCCCCGGGTATAAATTCGAACAAAAGATTAGTGAACCCCCTCGTGCCAGGTATGGCTTCGGACATAGGATTTGGAACCATCCTTACACCATTATCTTGTGTTGGGCCAGATCCACCAATTTGCATGGCTTTACTGTTAAGTAATAAGGCATTTTGATTTGCCATAGGCCTCGAAAGAGGCTCATACCAAGATTGAGGTGGTGATTTTTCATGATTTTGGTTACTAGTTTGACCATTAGTATGCCCATTACTCTGCATAGGTTGTTTGTCTCTAGCCAATCTTTGCTGAGGGACATTTTCCTCTATATGCCTTGCTTTAGTTAGTTGATGAGCATTCATTCGATCCAAAAAGGATGTTGCCCATCTTTCTATTGTATTTATTAACTGTTGTCCCATGGCATCTACCAGGCCACCCCATGGATTCATTGGCTAAGTAGATAGAATAGTGGATTGTCCAATTCCTTGGCCTCATCCAATATTATGAACATGTGGTACTTGTTCCGAAGTGTTAGTCTGTTCGACCATAGGTTCTGATAAAATGGGTGTTTCTACAAGATGTGTTATCACATTATCCTCTGTGTTAGGCATTTCTACCTCTCATTCCACGCCTTCTTCCAAGCGCTCATTTTCTCCTTATCTCCTACGTCTAGCCATTTCAATTAGTCCCACTGGGCGTACCAAAAATATATGTTGGCTTTTTTGGCTTTCGAAGGTTATTTTTTTAATTGTGAGCGTGCCAGCAAAGATCAATTAGTCCTTACAGAATGTTAATTACCAACCAATTATCAGACGATTGTGTTTTAGTTCTTTCAGCCTCAATGAAGAGGACTTTTACTAGTGGCTTTGTTTAGGAGAATTAAGCAAACAATGATTAAATGAAGAACAGTTGTAGTATTTCATTAAGCAAAATGAAAGACTTACAAAGATCCGAATCAGCGTCGTAGAGGTTTACAGCAACAAGCTACTTGAAAACTACTCATATAAACGAAATGCAGTGCATGAATTTTAAAGTACAGAAATACAAAGAACAGGAAATGTAAAACTAGAAAGGAAATAAAGTGGATAAAACTGGTTTCTTTGGATCTGAGTCTGGGACTTTTTTTGGGGCCTTCTCTACTATTTATACTTCTCAAGGATAACCATCGAACTGCACTTCTAACCGTCGAACCGCTCCTCCATGATCGCTGATCATGTTGCCTTATAGTTAGCTCCATTATGCCAATACCTGCAGTTAGGCTTCCCTCCTGATTTTGAATTTAAATGTGAATAACCGTTGAAGCCACATTACTTTGCATCTCTTTGCTGATCTAGTACTACGCAGATCTTATGAAAACCAATACTAACTGCCACGTGTACGATCACGATCAAAAGTTTGAATTGTCTTCCTGTATTACCCTCAACCTGCCATGTGTTGAACTGTGATTGGCTTTATACAAAATATATAGCCAACAAGTCTAAAGTAAAAAAGTTCACAATTTTGGACGGTTTTACATTAATCATAAATTAGTGGACAAGGATGGGAAATAATCTATACTATTATATAGGTGAGTATTGATTTAGTGTTTAAAAGTGTAATGGCTTTTTTTGTTATGTAACAAATATTTCTATTTTAAAATATAAAAAATATATTATTCAAAGACCTAAGTAAGATTTGAACTCAAGACTTTAAATTTTATTAAAAACACTCTTATTATTTAAATAACATACATATTACGGTATTAATTTTTTTATTATTTATTTTTATACTTACTTATCTAAATTACACACGCGTCGCACGTATCACCCCTGAGTAGATATGTATTGAATTTGACTCGTTCTCATTTATAAAAATATGTATTTAGATTTTTATTGAACAATCAATAAATGAGCGTCTTCATATTTATAATAAAAAAAATTGCATACATTTATAGCAAATTTATCCCCAAAAAAAACTAATAACCGTGTCATGTAACACATAATTTTCAATATTTTTCTTTCTACTAGATATTGCGTGATATGTGATTATTGTATTAATACTAAATAGGGTTTTTTATTGATAAATCCATTTTAGAGTTGTTGTAACCCATTAAGTTCATAAAGGATTATTATAACCTGATTAGTCCCATCTACTTTTCTTTTTATTCCATCAGGTCCATTTTACTAATTTTATATTTTCAAATAGACTATTATGCCCTTATATATATATATATATTGTGGTGATACACAAACAACGTTGTCTTTTTTTTTTTCATTTATTCTGTTTTGGTAGTTTCTATTTTCACGCTTTTGATCATCATTCTAATTCAGATGGATACGTTTTTATTTTTCATGCTCGTTTCAAGGCTTTGATGTGTTAGGGTTTCATTGTTGCTATTGTAGTATGATTCGGTGATTTTGGAGTGAAGACGACGGATTGGACGGTGTTCAGTTGTGGCATTTTCTGGAGTATAACTAGTTTAAATCAGTTGTTTTCGAGTTACAGGACAAGTATAGGATTGCATGATTAATGTTAGTATCATTTTGGTTATGAATACATTTTCAATTTATGTTTTGATTTGTATGATGGATGAGATGCTCTATTTTTTGATTGATATGGATCGGATGCTCTGTTTGTTTAATTATATGCATTTTACGTGGCCTGTGAAGGGGAGGTCGTTCAAATTATGTGAAGAATGTGGATGTTCTCATTTTACTTTGATGTTTGCTTAATAAGGCTATGTGTGGGAGATATAATTCAGAGTATATATAACAATGTGAATGTTCACATCTTGTTAATACGATGTTATAGAGCGTTGCTTGCATGTTGTGTAATGTCACCTTATTGTGGTGTTGTGATTTTGAACTTGTAAAATGTTTTATGTTGTGCAAGGATGATGGTAGTAGTTTTCACTATGGATTTAGAAGTGAAACTGTACACATAGACATTTAGTTTGTACAATGTGAATGTTCATATAGTATGGATTATTGTATGTATTGTTGTTCGTATGGTTGTTACGTGATTGTTGACTTTTGTTTTGTTGTGTTTTTATAGGAGATGGATACCTTTATGATGTTGGTGTGCACACATGTTGCGGTACAATTGTAATAAATGTGGTTCGTGCATTGTGTTATTCGCGTTTGGTGGAGCAGTTGTGTGAAAAATGGAACGAGTTGTCTGCTTGTTCTATTTCATTGTTCTGTTGACTACTTGGGATTAATAGGTGTGATTTGGACAATGCCGAAGAATTTTAGAATATGTTATTGCTTGCCAAATCAATGGGGTTACATCATGTAGAGGTTGTCGTTGATTTGAAACGTTATATTGGTCAGTCGAGTAACTCTGGGTCACTGCATATGGAGGGTGAGGAAGAAATTGATGTACTCTAGAGATTTTGCCACCATAAGGAGAAGGTGTTGTTGTCAGCCCCTTAGGCAAATGGTATTATGCATGTGGGACAACGGTTTGTTGGAGGTGCACAAGAATTTCGTGATGTTTTATGTAAGTATGCAATCCAATACGGGTTTCAGTTTATGTATGTCAAGAACGAGACAACAAGGGTTGCTACGGTGTGTGTGATGCGCTAGAAGAGAGGTTGCTTGTGGTTTATATATTGTAGAGCACAATGAACAAATGGTTTTTTCTATATCAAGAGGTTCAGTAATATGCATAGTTGTTGTACGGATGTCCGAATATCAAAGAATCCGAGAGTTAGTTCAGATTTGGTGTAGAGTACTATTTCTGAAATTGTGAGGGACAAGCCATTGACTCGGCCGTGTGAGGTGATAACTATTTTGAAGAGGGATTATAGGCTAGATATGAGTTACCACGTGGTATGGTTGGGCGTAGAGAAAGCAAAGGCTATTATTCATGGAGATCACTCATTATCGTTTGACCAGCTGCGGTGGTATTCAAATACTGTAATGCGTTACAATCCGAGAAGTTATGTCAATATTGATTATGACGTAAGTAGGCAATAGTTTTGTCATTTATTTGTATCATTTGTTGCGTGTATTTCTGGATACAATTCTTGTCGGCCTTTGCTATTCCTAGATAAAACATTCCTTAAAAGAAAGTACAAAGGTCAGCTACTTGCGGCAACGGTGAAAGATGGAAGCAACGGTTAGTATTTTTTTTAGCTGTGTATCTATGTAAATATTCACATTAAGTGGCATAGTGTAGATATATGACTGACCATTACACAATGTGAACATTCACATGACCTGGTTGCTTTATAGTGTTTCTATACACTACTTGTGTTAATATTTACATTGGAATATTGTGATCAGTTGTTTAATGGTGTTATGTTGTAGGTCTATTCCTTGTTGCATTTGCAATTGTTGATTCAGAGACCACGGCCAATTGGTTGTGGTTCTTGGACAAACTTGGGAAGGTTGTTGATGGTAAGCGCCGGATTACTTTTATTTCAGATCGTAATCTTGGTCTGGTAGAAGCTATGCCAAAGGTGTTCTTATCGGCTCACCACGATTATTGCTTACAACACTTGAAGAACAATTTAAGAGACCAAATGAAAGGAATTGATAATGGATTTAGGGATCACCTAGTTAGTAGTTTGGGTAACTGTACTTGCGAGCCAACTATGGTAGGGTTCCATGAAAAGTTTGAGAAATTGAAAGAGGAGGGTAAGCAACGAGCACATAATTTTTCAAAGACTTGGCTTTTTTGAGCACTAGGTAATTCATACTTCAAGTAATAGTAATTTCCTAATGTATTCTATTTGTCAAGTTTAGAATGGTAGCGATGTGAATTTTCAGTTATGTTTTGTGGCAATGTGAAATTTCATATTCAGTTTCGCAGAAATTAAATTTAGTATTGTACAATGTTTGTGATGTTGTGCAGGGGCATGCGTTATGGGGAGATGACATCTAATGCGGTAGAGTCATTTAATAATTGAATTAAAGAAGCACGCAATCTTCCTATCACTCAAATGGTGGACACAATTCGTACTTAGTTGATGCGGCAAATGTCTATACGGCGTGACCAAGCAAACAAGTGGAATGAGCTTATTTGTCCTACATTTGAAACAATGCTTCTTGATTTATTCAACGATAGCAGGTCTTTGCAAGTTAGCAAAGCCAATAAGGATGTATTTAAAGTTCATTTGACACTATCTGTTACAATTGATATTGCGAGGCATACGTGCTTTTGCTTCAAATGGCAAATCAACAGATTCCCACGTGACTATGCTGTTATTGTTATTCAGAAGAGTCGTTACAATTGATATTGCAAGGCATACGTGTTTTTGCTTCAAATGACAAATCAACAGATTCCCACGTGACCATGCTGTTATTGTTATTCAGAAGAGTCGTTACAATCTCAATGATTGTGTAGAACATTACTTTTATTTAGAAACATATCATGCAGCCAATTTGGGTGCCATATTTCCTATACCATCGGTGGAAAAGCCGCATTTTGATCCCATGGACTTCACTATATACCCATCAACTGTGAAAAGACCACCCGGAAAGCCAAAAAAGAATAGAATCCCATCAAGGGGTGAGAAACGAAAGCAAATAAAGTGCGGGAGATGTGACAAGTTAGGAAGCCATAATTGAAAATCATGCAAGGAGTCGATATAGGGTGTACATTTTTCATTTTAACATTGTGTTTTACATGGGATTCTTATATTGATTTTTGAAATAAAATTGTGTTATGTTGGCAAACATTATGTTGCAATAAGATTACGTTGTGTTGGCAAACTTAGTATTTGATTTATGTTTTTTCTTCTTTTTTTTTGGTACCAAACTGATATTTTGTTGATATTTTAATAATGAATATATGATGTGAACATTCACACTTGTGTAAAAGAATCATATTATGTGAATACTCGCACATGGGTTGAACTTTTTTACATTATTATTGTCAATGTTGACATGAATATAAACTGTGATGTGAACTTTCACATGCATACAGATTAACATGGTGTGAACATTCACAACTGTTATGAATAAGAACAAATGTCATGTAGACAATGTGAACATTCATGCACAAAATATGTGTATTGTAGAATAATCGGGTTCAAACAATTGCATAAATTAACATAACAACACCAAAGGTAGATCAAAATTCACAAGTAGTTTTTTTCCATTAATAGATGTTGTATCACTGATTTATAATTAATTGTTGTGTCAAAATGTCAAAGCAATTGATATTAACATTCACATCGAATGTTAGTTAGTTTGTAGGTGTGCACCCCCACCTATAGGTTTTAATGACGCTCTGATTTCTTATGATTCAAAAAACTGTACACTAATAAGTCTCATAGTCCACACCATTTAGAACTAGTGAGGCTACCAACAATTTCTTCATGGTATATGTGCACTCACATGATGTAACATACTGCAGGTCCGCAGTCCACCTTGTAAATGCAAAATGGTTATGATTAGCACTTGACATGTATGTTTGCATAATGGTTATGGAGGATTTGTAAAAAATGTAGTGAGGCTTACGAGTCGTCACCCTGCCAAGGACAGACATCAACTAATATGATTGGTTGTGATGGGTATTGGCCTGCTAACTTAGTCCATAGCGGTGATGACTCGCCAATAACTCGCACAATGTTCTCGATGTACTTTCTCTGTGTAGGGAATTTCACATTAGGTACCAACGAATATATGTGTGTGTACATTCATTTTTGGAATTTAACACATGACAACAATTCATATTTGTGTACAATAAGAACCACTTACAACTTCATGTGCTTGGTCGATATGCGAGTCATGTATGCCTGTCCTTAGGCGTAATGAGTTATAATGCTTTCACAAATTGTCTTTAGTATCATACACGACTATCGTCCAGTAGAAGTGATGATGCAATGGGAATAGTAGGTATCTCTCTCCTTAGTAGCTTTTCACATTTGCATCAATATGTTTACTTCTTTTGCAAGGATGGTACTCTCATATCACTTTCTGTACACATTGGACAAATAATTAATGGACTATGGAGTTTCAAATTCACATTAGCAAAAATGAAATGTTAGATTTTACCAAACACATGCTCGTAAAGATGAATGACGCTTCATTTGAAGTTGGGTTGACCACCTCTTGTTGTTCATGTAATAGTTCGGCATATGCATCTATGAGCTGCACAAACATAGGGTCGTATTATAGTATTTGTGGTGGGTGAACAATGTATGTCTGTGACTATGGGTGTGTGTCTGTGTGTATATGCATGAACAGCGAATCATCTTCGTAATGGCATACATTGCTGTGTATCGATTCCTCCTTGATAAGGTTCACAATGTCATCAAAATACACGTATGTAGACTTCGAGTCTCCTTTCCACACAAGCAACTTGTGCATTTTAAACAAACCAATATGAATATTAACATTGCACAGTTTTGAACAAATCAAATAAATAAACACAGTGGTAAATATTCACAATTATGGAATGTGAATGTTGACATTAGGTGTTCATACAATCACTTATTCATCGCCTCCACTCTTTTGTAAAGCCTGAACCTTTTGCTTGTTGTGTTTGGACATCATGCTCCAAACTTTGAACTTGTTAGTCAAGGTTAATAATTTTTTTGGATGCTTTGCTGGTGGGTGTTTGTCTACATCTTCAACAATGTCGACTGTATGAGGCTGTTTTGGACCTCGATCATGCTCTTTTTTTTAGCCAAGTAAGTCTGGGTATTGGAAGTCAGGCAAGCGATGCTCTTTTCGATCTTTCTCCTTGATACGCTTCACCCTAAAAGGTGGGCTAAGATTGTGTTGCATTGAGGCGGGGGGTTACTTTTGCACCTCGGTCTATGTGACAATGTAGACTGACTGATCATCGTAAAAGTCCTGAAGAACTGTTTTCTCACATTCTGAATCAATGACCAGCTGCGTCAAGTGCTTAATTTCTTTATCCTTCTGCTCCATGCACTTTTTTATTTCAGTATTCATGTTGGATGGGCTTGACTGGTTGAACAATTTATCTTTAAGATCAACTATGACTCTTGCCCTTAACTCTCATGAGAATTGAAAGTGTTTGTATTTTGCTTCCCACTGCCTTATGATGCCCCAAGCCTTCCAATTTTCTTTGACAAGCATATCGATGATGTCGGGTTGGCTTGTGTTTGCTATGACAATAGCTCTTTCATCATGTGGGTTGCTAAAGGGAATGTGAATGTCCTCATTGCTGTCATTTAGCTCAACTCCATCCCCAGAAAATTAAGAGTTGCTGCACTGTGTTGTTCTTCCATGATGTTAGAGAGGTTGGGAGATGTGGTGGCTGGTTCATAAATTTCGCGCTCCACTTTCAATGTTGTAGGCTTGAACTTTTGTAATTCTGTTGGGGTTACAAAGAGTTCGTCGGCATTAACCTGAAATGAAAAAGTTATGTTATTTAACGTATATATTTGGGTGGTGTCATAATGTGAATATTTTCATCAACAGTTGAAGGTCATACCTCATTAAAACCAATATCTACCAAAGAGGTGGATTTCATCTTTTTTTTGTAAAGCAATTAGATCCCACTTGACACAGCGAGAAATGACATTGGGCTTATGAGATTGTAGGATGGTTGTGTTCTCACACAACCAATACTTCAACAAAACAACAAAGACATATGTTATTTAGCCTTTGCAGAGTAATGTCAACATATGTGAACATTCAACATTCACAGCAGTATATCATGAGTGAATATGAACATTCACATCTGTAAAACATAAATGCATATGGACATTTACATCAGTGATACAGATGTGAATGTTCACAGTTGGCATAGATGAACAACACTCAAGGACATATAAATGTATTATTTGAGAACACGGGTATTTACTATCAATAACATGACACAGCCGGTGACTTTTGCTGGCTTTTTGTCGTTTCGAGAAATGGAGGATGTCAACGTTGTTCTAATTTGCTTGGCCCAATCATATTCTTGCATGCTTTCCAATGGGACCATATGTGCGTAGTAGCCCCATCCTATTGTCTCACCGCTTGTCGAGAAAAAAAGTTTTTAGTAAGCATACATACAGACTAGTCGGGCGACTTCTTCGTTGTCATCTTTCTTTTTGTCTTTTAATGCCTCGATCAAAAGGGTGCGTATCCATTTTAAAGTCAACCGGCTGACATTTTTACACCTTTTGTTTATAATGCCAATATTTGGTTTCGCATCATATAATATGTCTATTGGCTTGGTGCCACAGTCTACACCAAAAATCAACTTAATGTTGTCGTGTATGTTCATCTTCTTCTACCCAATGTAGAAGACATCTTTTGAAGCTTTGTACATTTGTAGGACATGCACAACAATATCATCGTACTTTATGCATTTGCTAAGATCGATCTCACCGTTTCTCAATGCATCTAATAAATGCCAGAAAGGTGTTTCCCGCAAGCAGCCGAGCTGTGCTTATGTGAGTTTGGTGCTTTTTATTAATTTCACCTATCCGATCATGTTAGATCTGTAGTTGACACGCCGCATGTCAACATTGCTGCTAGTATTTGCTTGTGGGTTTTCCTTCTTCACATGGTACTCGTCTCTTTTTCTCTTTGAGGTTTTCTTCTGTGCAATATCTGTAAAATAAAACATTAAAAAAAAATTAAGATAAGGCTCATGTGATTAGCATAGTGGAACAGATGTGAACATTCACAGTATTGCCATAGATGTGAATGTTCATAATTGTGTGCATAGGTGTGAATGTCCACAATTTTGTGCATGGATGTGAATGTTGACTGTGTCAGCACAAACAAAATATGCATAATGTGTGAGTGTGTACAAATCAATGTATGTTTATACAATCATGAACAACATTCAAGAACATGTGAATGTTAACACAAACATATAAAAGGATGTTATGAACATTTACAGTACTAATTTGTATAACAATGCACATTCTTACTACAATCATGTAATGCCAATTTTATAATACAACCTCAAAATTGAAATACAATTTCAAACATGGAATAACAAAAGTAATATATTTCCTCTAAACACAGTGATTAATATTCACAAAGTGTCGAATTAATTTACACATGTAATGAATGTTCACAACATAATTATGTATCACAATAACATGTGGCACAAAGAATTTTAAATGTGAATGTTCACTACGGTTAATAACAACAATTTGATAGAAGGGGGAAGGATAGTGTCAATATTCGCATGGACCGTATTTCATGCCACTTTCATGGAAAATAATCAAGAATTAAAAGATCAAGTTATTGGATTACTATTAACAATTAACAATACCAACAAGATAAACATTCACAAAAGGGGAAAAAATAACTACAATATTACAAAATAATGATTGGCCAAACATTTTCAATCCATGTGAATGTTCATAGCTTTCAACAACAACAACAATAATATCTAAAATTTTGATTGTCCAAACATTTTCAATCTATGTGAATGTTTACAGCTTTCAACAACAGCAATAGAAACAATTTGGTTTGGCCAACCTTCACACAAGAAATCTTAAATGTGAATGTTCACTACGGTTAATAACAACAATTTGATAGAGGGGGGAAGGATAGTGTCACTGTTCACATGGACCGTATTTCATGCCATTTTCATGAAAAATAATCAAAAATAGAATGTTCAAGTTATTGGATCACCATTAACAATCAACAATACCAACAAGGCAAACATTCACAAAAAGAAAAAAAATAACTACAATATTACAAAATAATGATTGGCCAAACATTTTCAATCCATGTGAATATTCACAGCTTTTAACAACAACAACAATAATATCTGAAATAATTTGATTGTCTAAACATTTTCAATCCATGTGAATGTTTACAGCTTTCAACAACAACAATAACAGAAACAATTTGGTTTGGCCAACATTTTTCCAAACCATTTGAATGTTCACAATTGTGAACGCAACATAATGGCAACTGTAATGTTTTTGGATAAAAAAATTCATATAATTAGGGATTACGATTGAGGGGTTCAAATTAAAAATTAGGGCATGAACAATATGAACTCCTATATATTGTATGAATAGAAACATGGGGCATTTGTGAAAGTTCACAATGTTGTTTGTTGAAAAAGAGATTTAGGGTTTACATACAAGAATTATTAGATTACTTACGTTTTTTGCCCATTTCGACGATTGCGTTGTCACAAATTGTCGTTGAAGGTGATTTTGACGAAGATAGACTTTATGGATGTTCAACAATGGTGATTCTACGATTTCGGCGACTAACGGCGTAAAGATGACGAAGAAGATGACGAGACGATGCAACGATGAGAGTCTTCTGGGCGTTGAGACGATATGGAATACGACTTTGGATTTTTAGAATGGTGGAGATATTGTGTGTGATTTCTTACAAGAAGAGAGGGGAAGAAAGAGACGGTTATTTGATTCAAAGAAATGATAGGCGTGTGTTTGCTCGAGGGTTTTTTTTATCTTTTAGTATGAAATGGGACCTAATGGAATATTATAAAATACTATGGGTCTTATGGAATAAGACTCTTAGATAATGAATTTACTGAAAAAGCTCCCTAATAAATATGAGTGATAAGATTTATTTAACGTATGTACAAATTGTAGTAAGGTCATTGTTGAAAAAAGAAAACTTCCCAAGTGTAATAATATTCACCATGTTTGGTTGCGTTTTTTTGAAAAAATTTTTTGAAAAAGTGATTTGAAAACTCTTTTTTGAAAAAAAATCCTTGTTTGGTTTTCCAAAAAATACATCATTACAATTTCAAATTTCCCTCCAAGTTAATGATTGAAACAATTAAAAAAACACAAAAAAATCACATCAAAACATTCTCTCAAGTACATTATATATATATATACATGCTTGGACCTATAAAACATAATATGACATATACCCATTTATGGGTATATATCTTACCATTAACTATATAACTTTTTTATAAAATTTCCACTCATTGCAACCATAGAAAACGTAATTTTTTTTTTCTAAATTGGCATTAAAAAATTTATCTCGTATAATCAAATTTTCATAATTATTATGCACAAAATGAAATCATAAATTTGTGTTCACAAAATCGTACGCTTGGCACATTTATGTAAAAAATTTCAAAATAACCAAAATTTGTTTACAAATTTGCAAAAATGGTAAATTTATACAAATTTCCAAAAAACGTAAATTTATACAAGTTTTCAAAAAACACAGTGAATTCATGTACAAATTTCCGAAAACCGTAATTTCAGAAAAATGCCCAATTATTTCAAATTGGCATTAAAAAAAATGTGAATCGATGTGTAAATTTATTTATGAAATCATTAATTTTTTTACAAATTTATGATTTAAAACATCATATATTTATGTTTATATTTATTTTCAAAATCGTTGAATTTCCATGAAATTTAAATAAATAGTCAAACTGAAAAATAGTTTTGGGTTGTCTGTGTAAATAATAAAAAAAGAAAAATGTACCTATATGTACTATAGTCTTTCCATGGATGATAAACAGAAAGACAAACAGATTAGGGAAAAAAATAAAAAAGCAAATATAAGACGTTTGGGTGGGACAATACACACCTTTTGTTACCAAAGCCAATATCCATATACAAATTTTATACTAAACATTCATAACAGAAAATGCATAAAGGAATATGTGCAAATTTTTTTCCTGCTAAGATTATGAAAATGCCAAACAAATTTTAAATCTAAACATTCATAACCGAAATTTATATAAGAGAAGTTGACAACTTACTAAGGCAATGCAAGCATCCATACAATATTCGGTGCACTAACATCAACAAGGGTCATTGCATATATCCATATGTTCTACCGCAACACATAAGTCAAACAAACTTCATAGGTCATATATAATTCTAACCACAAAAGATTATCCAACTGAACAATTCATATGACAAGTTTAATGTGGTACTATAGATAAACCCTATGGTTGTTCCACATTACTATCGCAATTTCATCATGAAGTTGAACCATTTCATTCATGACTTCATCTGCTTCTGTAATAACCCTCACCACTGATTACTGATAACCCGACTGATTACTGCTAAACTGAGACTGAACACGATTAGTAATTGAATCAATTGAAATACTAAACTGACTGATTGAATGCACTAGTTTAAATGCATACCTATCTGTTGACTGTTAAAATTATCTGTTTATGTTTTATGTTTTAAATTGCGAATTGAAGGCCTTATCAGCAGCCGAATCTGAAATTGATTGATGATTTATGATCATTAGAATTTATGTGATTTTATGACATATTCATCCGAAATGTGATTTGGTATGATTAAATTAGATTAAATATTTATTAATTACACTAATTGGCTTTATTTACAATTATGCCATAATAGTGGGCCACTTAAGTCAAATTATATTGGTCTTGTTGAAGCTTGTATTGCATCATTCTTGTTCATCACTCTTGTGAGAGCTAAAACCGAAGGAGAATGAGAGAATTAGGGAGAATGAAGGAGTTTTCAACAATTTGACTTGGAGGCTTAGGAAAATTGAAGAGAATTGCATAATCGAGCTTCCCTTCTTTAAATTGAAGACTTAAGGTAGGATGTTCAACATTTAATTTGTGAATCCAAGTTATCTCTTGCATGGTTCATGGAAGTTTAGTGAATTGAGTCTAGAACTAGCTTAAGTTGTTGAATTGGAGCTTGAATCTTACATGCATGTTTATATTGTTAGTTTGGAGGTTTGATTTCATGGAAATCTTGCATGCATGCTCACATTTATGTTTAAGTCCATGATTTCATCATGTTTTGTAAAGATTGGCTCACTAGAACAATTATTTGAAGCTTGAAAAGTTGTTTAAAGTCTTGCATGTTCAATTGGTTTGAAATTGGGTTGATTTGATCTTCCTTTGGGGCTTTGATTTTATCAAGTGAGCTTTGAATCATGTTAAACTATGGGTTTTGATGTGTTTTCCAGCAAATTAGATCAAGAGGATCGAAATTTATGTTTTAAAAGTTGAATTTGAGCTTGAGGTTCAAATCTGGGAATTTCATATTTTGAACTCATACTCGAGCGGGGTGACTGGCGCTCGAGCGTGAAAATCGTGCTCCCAGCATTTTGTTGTATTCTGATCGCTCAGCGGGTAATTTACGCCGAGCGGGACATTGTGTCTTCACGCCGGCAGTGTCAGCAATCAATCGAGCGTGATTTTCACACATCTAGTACTTTTCCCATGCTTTGCATTACGCTCGAGCGTAGGAAGTGACGCTCGAGCGGAGGACCTTTGTTTGCATTTCCGCTCGGGCGGGACCCTGTTTTTCTGAAAATTCTGAAAATGCTTTTAAAGTGCATCTTTGCATCCTCTTTCTATCCTAGGCATTCCTAGGGCATGTTTAAAGAGGATATAGTTGTAGAACCACACCGAGTCTAAGTAGGGACTAAGTCTTTGATTCCCAAATGTGAACTTAGTGTGTGTTCGTTCTGTCACTGTATAAGGTTGGCTTTCGGAGACGCGCTCTAGCTGCTCATAGCCCAGAACTCTGTGAGTAACAACCGTGTAAAGATATGTTCAAATATGAATATCTTCTGAATGGTTAAACTGTACTGCTTTTTGAATTATTCTTATTAGCGAATGAATGTATGTCCTCTATTTTGAATCAGATTGTGGCATCCTTAGCAACTACTATTATTTATTCGTTACGGAGATCTCTCGGTTCCTATCTTGGAACTTCATTTCGTTATGATGGCCATCATTGATCGTTTCGGTCTTTTAAGACCCATCACTTCATCTTTGCTATGCTAATGGATGTACCACATATGCTGTTATGACTAAATGACTGATATACTGAATCAATTGACTGTTTTCAATACTGAAAGGACATTCATTCTTAACTTCCTTACGCATTATGTTATTCACTGGGCTTTAGCTCACTGCTCATATGTATATGTAGGTGTACAGGCACCAGACCGAAGCTAGGAGCATGGGTTAGACTCCCCTTTTTGTCAAGCCAACTACCGTACCTCACTTGAGGTTCCGAGCCTGTTTCAAGCCATGGCTTGAGGGTGTTTAAATTCCCCCATCTATCCGTGTATCTGTTTTGTAATATTGTATAAGCTATAGCACTGTACTGTACTGTTATAATAAGGATTAGGTCCCTGTCCTGAATGATTGTACATATGTATAGAATGTTTCGTTATGAATGTGCATATGAATGAAAAGTCTTTTTGCATACAGATTGTCACAACTCATTGGACATTATTTATTTACTGATTTGGCTTCCGCTATGCGCCTGTACTCTGTAATATTGTCTTCTTCATTAAGGCCTTGAAATCACGGATTCTTGGCGATTCGGATGCTAAACCCATAGGGGCGGGTTTGGGTCGTAACAGCTTCAGTGGAAATTCCTGCCGCAGGAGTTGCGGGTGCTGCTTGCCCCGTACATGCATTACCACGCCTATTGAACCATGGATCATTTGCAGAGTGCATGCGAATCCAATTGTGACAAGCACAACATCTGTAACTATTGTGCCTTGTCGCACTTGCATGTAGTTCGGCATAGATCTCAATATAGGAAAATGATTCTTCAACACTCCACCTCTTCGTTCTATCACATTTCTTAATGATGAATGCCGATAATTAAACAACTCCTTATACCCATTTGGACGACGTCGACGTCCACAAAATTGGTCCAAATGATAGCGTTCTGAACGATATGGTGCGAGGAATCACGTCATATTTGTGAAACTCGCATTGACCAAGTAATATTTACCTACATGAGTATATCACATTAACACAAGTGTATTAGAAACTATTTTCAAGTAAACTTTTAAAAGCGTCATCATTACAAACCAAAACCCTTACCTGTAGGAGGAAGCGAGAAAGATACATCGGAGCATGTAAGCGCATCGGATAACACTCGTGAATCAGTTGCACTACCTTCCCAACCGGGATAAATAAAAGTAAATTTGAGGTCAAATGAGCATGCTGCAAGAACGTTTTGTGTTAGTGCAACCTTCCTACCACGATATGCAGTTCTCTTTGAAGCAGGTGCATGCGCCACAATATGTGTATCATCGATTGCCAATCTGATCCTACATTACGTAAATATGATAATTATTACATTTGTCTGCACCCAAATTTCATTGCATACTCGTCAGAAAATTGCAAACAAACAAGGGATACCAAGCTAACCTTAAACCATGGGTAACGCTTCGGGTTGTTTCGAATTTCAGGAGGAATAAAATTCGGGTCAGGAGGTCGAATGATAAGGACAGCAAGACGACATAATGCTTTCATCATAATTTTGAAATGTCGGTGAATGGTTTCCGTTGAGTGTTGAAAACGATCAGCCGCAAGTCTATGTCTCACTATGTCCACATACATATAAAAATATAACAAGTGATTGCTCTATAGATAACCTGTTCTTGTCCACCTTTATGAACTCTCTGCGTTTCAATTCATCATAAAGGGACCTGAACGTTGGTGCATCCATCCGCAAGACCTCCCGAATTGTGCGCGGATGATCATTCAATAAATGTTGAGTGTACATTTCTCCAGTGTACGGACATGTCCATTGAGGCTGCTTCCTCGGAATTCCATTGGTTGATTCCCACATCTGGCATACCATGGCAAAGTCCATGTCATCATTGTTTGATGCAATAAATGACGACCTCAACTGCGCTGCAATACTGTCTTCACTATCCTTAATATCAGCGCTGTCCGGACTGTCCTCGTTGTCTGCGCTATCCTCAGTGTCCAAGCTTTCCCCACTTGAACCCATCTCCGCTGTGATGTTGTCGTAGTTGGGAAATTCATTTGACTGACTGTTTATTGCGACGTCCATATCAAACGATTTGTTGAGTTACTAGGGTTCATTTCTATAAACACGAAGAAAGTAAGATGAACATGAAAATGTAATTCACATCAATACATAAATCCATAATATTATTCATCTATAACATTATAGTAATAAATTTCTTTTGTAGTAATACAAGTCCGTAACATTATTCATAGCCCTCATCCCCTAGACATGTGTTACCAAAAAAACCAGAAACAACAACTAACAAACTTTTACATGCTAAATAATGGCCCAAATGGAATTGTTAGATACTATCAGCCAATTCAACACAAAAGTGGAGAGGTAAGAAGCAGTTTCGTAATTCGAACACGCATCTCTATTCAAATTCTTTCTAATTTTCCACATTGTTTCACTAGGATTTTTAAGTGCAAGAAAAGAAATTTGAGTAGTAAAAAAAAAAAAACATTACAACAGTTGGTGTACGACAAGAAGTCTACCAAAACCACTAAAGTGAAGCAAAAGATTGCAAACCACGCACAACCCTTTAATCCATACTAATCAAAAGGAATCTCCGTAAAATAAAAAGAGACAGAAGCATAAAATCACAAACACTTGTGAAAGTAATCAGCTCTCCTTTGAAAGTAATAATCACAAACACTTTACTTAAAAGGACACACAAGCATTACAAATCACTTTAACAAAAATTTAAAATGCGAACATCAGAATTGTCAATGAACTTGGATTTTCCCACTTGAACATCAGAATAAATAGACAACACCCTGTATCCATAGAATCCCACCTCATTATGCATGACAGGTATCAAAGTCCATAACTTCCTTACATAACCATAATTGGCAGATGAAATACACGGATTAAAAAAAAAAGTAGGCGCCGATTCTTAGTGTTTTAGCTACATACGTTGACATACAACAACTTGGATACTGAACAAAACAAAATTGCATCCGTACAAAGTCCATAATTCCTAAGCAAGCTTACGAACCCAATGCATCTGCATGTTGGGTAGCATTTGCATGAACATTTTCCTCGTTGCTTTATCGCGGAAACTCTCACACGCCTTAACGTATTGGTCAGGAGTGATTTCGTCCATTATTGCCAAACATTGGATACATGCTGCAATGAAGTTTTGTTTTTCCTCGGCCTGGCTCGCTTCAGCCATTTTGTTCTGGCGAGCAAAAAATTCTTTTTTTGCAAGGTTTGCGGCAGTCCATGTATCAAGTGCCAAATCAAAGTGTACACCCTTTCACCCACCATCGTTGCCATTACTCCCACCTACCTTCGGGTCATCATCTCCGTCAATGTCGTTATCAATAGGGATAGAATTGGTATTTGAGTTGATTCCAACACCAAAGAATGCACTTTGGATATCCCTTTCTTCATCAAAGGTTGGGGGTCCTGGGGTTGAAGCACGGACAAGTGCGCCAGTGGCTTGGGAGTTGGCAAAGAGGACGTCTAACAAGTTAATGTGGTCTAGACCCTTTTTCTTGAACACTTTTGCTCTGGAATGTGCCTACAAAAATAAGACAACCAAAGATATGGTAAATAAGAATTTTTTCAATTAACGTACAGCAGTATGAAGGTTGTACTCAATCCTACGGTGGTGGTTGTTACCTTAACATAGTGATCCTAGACATCATCCGAGGCCATGACCGTTTTCCTCTGCTCATCCCAACTGAACCCCGTATGGTTTTTCAATTTCACAAATGTATTGTAAGCTTGCCTGATGCGGTGGTACTTTTGTTTCAAACGGTTAACTGTGTACCTAACTTTGAACTGACTGTACAACTCGTCGTCAATTCGAGTCCAATGCCTTGTCGTGAAAGAGTTTTTTTTGGTTAACAAAGGGTCTTGCTTCACCTCCTCGACCATCAGTTGGATGAAGGCCAACTCAATCCTACTTGGCCATAACCTCAGTTCCTGCGTATCCTCAACGACCCCTCACTGTCCATCTATGAAATACACGTATTTCATATGTGATAATTTGTCATGTGTCATGGGTAAATGTTAAGTGATGATGTCTTACATAATTCTTGAAAATAGCAACTTACAAATTCGAATATAAATGGCAAGCGAGTGGTTAACGCAAGGAAGAAAAATTAACATTTGTGTATAGTTACAAGTGTATAGTACTACACAGATGACAGTTGGTTTCTTTTGTACTATAGTACTGACATGTTGCACATAGCAACGAATTTCATAGCATAAGTTGCAACAAGTCAAACAAATTGACTACAAATGTGTTGCATGTATGCAAGTATTTCGTATGTGTAAACAAGCACGTTTGGTATAATGTAATATGCTGTGTACAAAAAAAACAATCGTAAGGAATAGAGTTATGATGTTTTAATGTATTCTTGTTTCGGTAAACATTGCATGTAACACATTTATGAAATACAGCAAAGTAATATTTACCTCTACGTCGTTTTCAGCAAAAGAAGATGCAATAGAGTCTGGTGTGTGTGTTGCCTTTTGCTTCGTCTTCAAAGCGTCTTCAGTAAATGAGGGTGTACCTAAATGAACTGCACAACGCACTTTAACAATATTCAACGTGCCTTGTTCAAGAAAAATACATTTAACACAATTACAAGGGTTAAAAGACCATACTCCTTTCCTCACAAATCTTGGTACAGCAAAGATCGAATCGACCACAAGAAACTGATGGTGTCACTACATCAACAACAATGACAACAATAAAAGTACAGAAATGAGTAAAACTTCCTATTGGAGGAGACAAAGAAGACATCACTATATCAACAACGATGACATCAACTGCACATATCCTTTTTCTCTAGCTTTTCACATTTCATTTTGTTTATACTAAGGCAAACTATTGATAAGATTTTACATTTTAAAAACATAAAAATAATGAGTTAGTCAAATTACATATCGTTTTCTCCTTTCGTTGGATAATAAATCATGGCGTCAAAATTATGGTTTAGCTAACCATTGCTAATTTGATTTTTGCTAAGTAAAATGGGAATTGTTTAACCTTGCTGAAGCCCCCATTTTGTACACCAAACCAGAAGAGTGAACCCAACAAAAAATCTACTTCATTTTCATATAAGAAAAGGACTTCAATACCGATTTTGGAACCACGGTTGGGAAAGGGGAAACTATGACGAACTTAACAAAATATGATAAAGCTAATTTCCCAAATGAAAAGCATAAAATATGTGCTTAGTATGTCCGAAATGTGGAAAATACATTCTGAAATCAAAACCAGTTACCCGAAGGTAGAGAAATTTCTTTCAGTTTCAAATGATTAAATTATTTTCCAAAAGCAAAGTAGTGAACTAAACATTCATAATTTGAAAGGGATTTTCATATTCAACTAGGGATTTGGTATATAAAACAAACCACACCAGTTTTAGGTTTACATATAAAACTTCAATTCCAAGATTCAAGTACCATTTTCGTCTAACTGCTACCGTAAAGAATAGATTTGTTGAACAAAATTTCATTTCCTACAAATTTATGAAGAAGAACACTTGCAACATGGAAGGGGGAAATGAAGATCAAAATGAAAACATGATGAACCAAAAATAGTGCGACTAACCTCTTTGTCGTCGGATCTTCGTCACCCTGAGCTCAAAGCGACCACACCTGAACAGTGTCTTCGTCGCTGGCCGTCGTCATTGCTTTGGTGTTGCCGACCTTCGCATATCAACGGAAGTGAAGATGTGGTAAAATGTCTGGTAAAGGTCATAAAGAGCAAGGCAGAGGCTATGAAGAGGAGTATAAGTAGATTCCACTAAAGCCTAGCTATTCCCATCACGTGAAGAATCAGATGTCTCATTTATTTTTTTTGAAAACATAACTCATTTTTCAGAATAACCAAACAAGTTGTATAAAATTTTCAACAAACCATATTCAAAAAACCCCAACCAAACACAGTGATTGTGTTTAGTTTCAGTTTTTTGAATTTAATTTTTTAAAAATTAAATTTTTTGTTTTTTGTTTTTTTTTTAGTGAATATTTCTTAAATTTTAAGTTTTTTTTTTTTTTTTTTTACTTTTTTAGATGCACCTTACTTAGATGTATCTAAATAGTAAAATATAGTAAAATATTTATGAAAAATATTCAAAAAAATTAATAAATACCCAAAATATGAAAAATGTATTGAATTTTTGTATTTTTTGGTATTTAATATTTTTTTAAAGATTTTTTCACAAATATTATACCTTTTAAATGTATTTATATTAGGTGTGTCTAAAAATTTAAAAAAAAAATACTTAAAATATTAAAAAATTATTTAAAATATTAAAATACAAAAAGTAAAAAAGTAAAATTTTTTAAAAACTATTTTTTTAAAACCAGAACTAAACAAGCTGTGATTATGAGTAAATATATTGGTACCCCTATACAAGGAAATTCTTTGTATAATAATTTTATTAGAAAGATAAAGACAGAATAAGAATTTATATTCTTTGTGTTAGGTTTTTATTCTTGGCAACCCCGTTTGACAAAACTCCTTTCAGATGTATTTTTTTTCGCACTTTTATTTCAGTGAGGCTATGAGTTTATTAGATGCGAATCCAAATCCGAATCGAGCCATGCAGAGAAGTTTGGGATGTTAATGCTTTCAAGATTGCCATTTCGCTGATTATTACGGGGGTCGAGCTGCCCGGTCAGCTCACGGCCAAAGCAAAATTCAAAATTGCATTCAAAATTGCATGTCAGCCATTGCTCGCTCGAGCCAAGGAGTGCTCGTTCGAGCTAAGACTTTCTCGCTCGAGCCAAGGAATGCTCGCTCGAGCCAAGACTTTCTCGCTCGAGCCAAGAATTGCGTCCATACAAAAACCTGAAGAAGTGTATTCCTCGCTCGAGCCAAGGATCCAAGGCACTAGTAGAAATCATGAAAATTCCCCTCCTCGCCGGAGCGAGAAAAGCTTCGCTCGACCGAGCCTCAGAATCCGGATTTCTCAAGGAGTTTGTTTTCTTCCCAATCTGGGATTACTTTTGGTTCTCTATAAATACTTGGTTTTCTCCCAAAACTAAGTGATGGATTGAAGTCCTCCAGATCTTCTTTTTGGTTCTTAAAGGTTTATATCTGGGGATATTTTGTTGTTTTTCTTTGATGTTTTATTGAGTATTCAACTCATGGTTTAAAGAGAGTACATCAAAGGTTTGTTTGTTATACACAAAAGAGAGAGTTGTTCTTCAGTTGTGAATTCTGAAGAATTTGAGCCTGAAGCTTTAGAGGGAATCCGGAGTGGCTCATCAGAAAGACAATTCCGTGCTGAAGATGGGATTGGAAGAGGCACATAGAGGTTGGTTCAATTAGGCGTTGTGAATTCGCTAGATAATTGAGAGTGATACCTGTGTAATTCCTTTATATCTTCTTAGTGGATTGTTCTTGTGGCTGTTGCCAGTGATTTTTTAATCACAATTGGAAGGTGTCCAATTGTGGTTTTTTCACGTAAAATCTTTGTGTCTCTTCCTCTTGATTGTTTGATTGGAATTGTTATATTCTGCTTAAAATTGATACATAATTACAAATCAACATCTAGGAGGTTTCTAGATTTTTCACTTTGCCCTTTGCATATTAATAATATAATTAAATTATATTGGCTCTCTTGAAATTTAGAAAAAAAATATAATAAATCTCACAATTCTGACATAATCACACTAATATCTTTTTTAGTAAGATTAAAAAAAAATAAAACTAATGAATATTATATGAAGACATAATGATATATAAAATGTATATTTTAATGTAAAAGTGATAATAATATCATTTTTTATTTATACAATTAATAAATTTATAATAAAAAAATCAAGTGTATATAAATTAAAATATTAAAAAACTAAATGTAATAATACTTAAACTTAGGCCTTGTTTGTCATGTATTAAAAAAGTCAAAAAGTTAAAAAATCACTATCATATTTAAGTCACATCATCTTATTTAAGTCATATTACCTTTCTACCACATCACTTTAAATTCAATCCAAATTTAATCTATATTTTATAAAAAATTAAAAAACATATTTATTTAAAACATCCTCGACTACCCCTTATAAACATGTATTTTTTTCTCAACTTTAAGGAGGTCAGTGTAATTTAATAACATTTCCATACAATTCTTTGTTGTCCTCAGCTGAGAATTATCTTCTGACAAGAAGTGCTCAAAAAAATCTGCCAAAAAATCAAATGAACCTTGCTAAATACTCCCAGTGGGGTCGCACCTCAGTGAGATGGCGCGCCCCCACTGACTAACAGTCCACCAAAAAAAAAAAAAAAAAAAAAAAAAAAAAATTTTTTTTTTCCTGTGCCCTCTCTCACTCACTGGGGGGTTACCCTGGGGTGTAGGAGGCATTTTCGAAATCAAATATAAAAAGAAGAAGTGTAGGAAAAGCAGGTGTTTCATGGGAATGGTGCAAGAAGTGAAACAACGAGCGCCGATGGGAAAGGAAAAAAGAGAAAGGAAAAAAGATTTTTTTTTTTTTTTTTTTTTTTGTCGTGGTTTGATATTGATTTTTTTTAAGTTAAAATTTTTTTAATTTAGAATTAAAAAATTTGTTTAATTTGATTTTTTTAATTTTTATGAATTAAATGTGACATTTTATCTAATTGACTTATTTAGTTTATTTTATTTTTTTGAACTTTTTTGACCTAAGGCCAAGTTTGGCTACTACAAAATAATTCATCTTTTTATCTTTTTATCTTATTTTCATCACATCACCTCTCTACTTTTTCGTACATCTTTTTATAAAAAGATAAAAAGTACACTTATTTAGGTCATCTCAAACAACCCTTAAATATAAGTTAGCCAAACAAAGGCTTGTGGGTAGGGATTGAACTTTATCATCTTCTTGAGAAATTCAATTATTTTGTTTGGTTTTGAATTTTAGAATTTATTTTTTTAAAAATTCTATATTTTTATTTTTAGTATTTTTTTATTTTTATTGAATTTTTTTAATATTTTAAATATATTTTTTAATTTTTTAGATGCACTTAATATAAAAATACACTTAAAAAATATAATATTTGTTTTTTTTTAAATCACCAATTACCAAAAATATAAATATATATATATATATTCAGTATATTTTGTTGTATTTTTTGTGTATTTATTAATTTTTTAAAATATTTTTTCCACAAATATTTACTTTTTATACATATCTAAGTAAGGTGCATCTAAAAAAATTAAAAAAAAATGTTTCAAAATTTTAAAAATATTCACTAAAAATAAAAAATACAAAAAATAAAAACTTAATTTTTAAAAAATTAAAACTAAACACATCGAATACCATTTTTTTGGTAAAATAAATGTTAATAATTTAAACTAAAACTCATAAACTTGCCCCCCAAACTCATAGTAATGCCTCCCTTTAAAATAAATAAAAAAACATTATTTAATTTATTTAGGATAAATTATAAATACCCATTTGCTTAAAATCGGATTGTCCCTTATAATTTAAAAAATTATAAATATTCCATTATTAAAAAAAATTATTTAATAAAATTAATTAGAAAAATAAGATTTTTAATTAGTTTCTTATACAATAATAAAATTATTTAATTTAATAATTAAGTTGCTGGCTGTGGTTAATGGCCCCGTTTGATAAAACTGTGGAAAAGTGATTATAACTTATAGCCTAACAGCTTATAGCTTATAACTGTGAACCTAAGTTGATTTTTTACTTATAAATTAAGCTTCTCATCCCTCATTCAAAGAATAAATTGATTTTTGACTTATAAAAAGCTATAAACTGTATTATTAAGCTGAACCAAATACATCAAAATAACTTAAATTAAATTAAAAGTTGAAATAAGCTAAAAATACGCTCTACCAAACAGGGCTAACAAGTTGGATGTGAGAGAGAGAGAGAGAGGGGAGAAGGTGACGGAGTTGTAACAGAGTTGGTGATAAAAGAATAGAGAAAAGAAAAAAGATAAAAATGAGAGAAAAAATTATACTTTTATTAATATATTTGTATATAATACATTTATACATTACTTAACATATAGTTTAACACATTTATTGTACCATTTTTTACTCTATGAAATTAATAAATTCTCTACACATATTTTTAGATCCTATTTTTATTATTTTTTATAATAGAATACACTATTTTTTACGCACTCTATTGTAAATGCTCTTTATCCAGCCATCCCCTCATTAATACCAAGTGTCTGTCTCTCCATTAAAAAATAAAAATAAAAACAAAAAGATAAAAGAGGAACATGAGACTCAGGCCTTGTTTGGAGTGTATTAATAAGTACACATTTTTTATTTTTTTATCTTTTTTTAATCATATCATTTTTTTACTTTTTTACACATCTTTTTATAAAAAATCAAAAAGTATACTTATTTAAATTATCCCAAACCACCCCTCAAATCTTAAATATGAAGAATGCCCTTGCTATTTGAGTAGTATATAATATATAATAAATATTTTATTTTATTTTTATTTATTTAAATTATATACATATTACATATGTCAACTGCTAATATACAAATTCATTTAGGAGGGCTTATATGCCCAATTTACTTTTATAGGAAAAATTTTAGTGGTTTGTCATACTCATTTTTATAAATATATAAATAAAAAAAAAAGGTCATTATTTAGAAATAGACTATTTTAGTAATTTTTAAATTTTTTACGTAAAGATCTACAGAAAAGTAGTGAGAATGATATGACAACTTATAATAATTTTTTATCTAAAATATATAGTTGACAAAGAGGACCCAAATAAAAATCAACTTAAGCCACTTAAAAAAATATTTTAAAAGTTCAAAATATATCAAATGAACTTATTATTTTTTAATAAATATTATTTCTCATTTATAAAATATATATATATATATATTTGGGGGTGGTGCTAGTTAGACTATCTCTAATGGTTTATCAAATTTAAATTTTATAAAAAAAATTACTTTTTGTTCCTTCAACGGTTCATCAAATCCATCATCAAATTCAAAATTTCCCTTTTCTTTTATCAAATTAAGGATTAATGTGTCTTTAATCAAATTACTGTTCATTACTATTAGATTTTCACCACCAGATATTCTCGAATGACCACTTCAAAACAAAAATTTATAAAAAAATTACAACAAATTATCCGGTGGTTTAATGAAATTACAAAATCTTTCGTTAGAATACTTAATATCAAAAAGAACTTTTACTTAAATTTTTATCCAAACTTAATAAAAAAAATTGGTACACAATTAGAAATGTCCTTATGGATAGATAACATATCTCTTTCCTCTTTTACCATTTAAATAATACTTGATAATTTAAATTTTCATAATTCAAATAATTTAAATGTCTCAAAATAATATCATTTTGGTATATTTGTGTGACACAAATTTGTGTTATGATTTTTCTTACCCTTAATAGGAAGGTGGCGACAGGTGGCATGATGGGTATTGGGGGAACGAAGGAAATAAAAGTAACTGGATAATAACGAATCTTCTTAATCCATTCGGAATATATATCCACCTGTATATGTAGTACTTTACCCTTATCTTTCTTTCTCAGCTTTTCCTTCCTATCCTCCCACTTCTTCCTCCTCATCATCTCAGTCTTATATTTCAAAATTATATATATATACTATTACCTATTCCATACCAGTACAGTATACACCTTGGACTCAGAGAAAACAAAGCTATCAGAATCAGTTATATTTTGAAGCTGAATTATATATAACAAGACAAAAGACTGAAGAAAGTGTTTGGATGATGAGAATGGGATCTAATTCTCTCAAACAAGGAAGAAACCATGATGGGATCATATATGAGGAGAAGGAGGAGAAGATAGAAGCTGATCATGTTGGAACTGATTCATCTCCTTCTCCTTCTGAGGTTTCTTGTAGTGTTGAATCTTTGGAGTCAGGTTTAATGGAGGATGATGAGGCAACTTCTTCTTCTTTTTCTTCTTCTGTGGCTGGTGGTCCATTGCATGACATGTCTTCTCTCATGCAACATTTACCCTTGAAGTATGCTTTTCTTTTACCTTTACTTTCTGTTCTTTTGGTACAAGAAAAGTTTTAGCAAAATTCCTTGTATATTAATGACATGTTAACAATTTTTTAAAGATTTTTAGTTTCTTGTGATTTTTACATTTTCAATCAAAATACTTACTATTGTAATTTGTGTTTCTGAAATGTCACTAACACACCATTTGAATTTGTTTTTGATATAAATTTTTTGTTTGTAAATTATTTTCTATAGATTTTTATATATATATATATATATATATGTAAATTTTATGTTTGCTAATTTTAGATAGCCAAAAAATATATATTTAATAAAAAGCCAAGTATAATTCATATTAAATTATTATGTGGTGGGTTTCATAGAATTAAACTAGATCATAAATTATTATTTTGAATTAAGTTCTGAGTTTTTTTTTTTTCTCTTCTGAATCCCCAAATTGTTTTGCAAGTGTTGTGTGAGCATGAGAAATCTACATATAATTGATGGAATCATTTTTATTTTTTTTTTCTTTCTGGATTTGTAGGAGAGGGCTGTCAAATTATTTTCAAGGGAAGTCACAGTCATTCACTTCTCTATCAAATGTGAGGTGCTTGGAAGACCTTGTCAAACCAGATAACCCTAATAATAAGAAGTTGAAATCATGCCAAAGCTATGGAGGATTATCATCAGATCAATCTCATCAGAGCCACAGATCATCAGCACCATCATCATCAAACCACTTTCCAAGAACTATTACTGCTTCCTCCTCCTCCTCCTCATCAAGGTTCATATCCAGAAAGGCAATACCTAGGGGATCATGTTCTTCACTTAGTGCAAAGAGGACTGCTAGCTTCCTTGCCAACAGACCCCCCATTCCCCCTTCCCATCCTCATCCTCATCCTCATCCTCATCCTCATGGATCTACTGGCACAAGTAGCTTTTCTAATCAGACCCCTTTGTTTGCTTGATGTCATTTGGGAATTTGATCTGTAATCTCTTATCTATAGGTAGTATTATATGTAAGAATCATGCTATTTGATCTGTAATCTCTTATATATAGGTAGTACTGTATGTAAGAATCATGCTATTCAACAGATTATTTCCAACATTTTGCAATGGCGGATTATTGTAGGAGCGGGAAATACCTAAATTCACATGCTATGCAATAGTAAAAAATTATAAAAAAATTATATAAAAATAAGATTTATTACAATAATATGATGAGTGTCACATTAATTATAATTTATGTTTTTAATAATTTTTTTGTTAATTTGTAGGATATTATCTTATTCAAGGTTTTAGTAAAATTACTTGTGTTTGTTAATTTTTTCAATTTCTCTCAGTTATTAACTTCTTAGGTAGTGTTTGGTTTGTGCGAATAATTTTGAGTCAGATTGGAATAATTATTTTTTAATCTCTGAATGTAATAAATATTTTTTTGAATTGATGAATGATGATTCTATTTAAAATATTTATATCTTTTATTAACTTCAAGAGTTAGTTTAATGGGTATAACTTGGGTTTGGGGTGTGCTCTTTTAAGATATCAAATTCAATACTTATTAATTCATATAGGTGATAGAAATGTTTTTCGAGATTTATAAATTAATTCATACACACGATTATCAATTGTGGGGATATATTTTGTGAATGACAGTACATGGTCGAGGTGACGCTCATGTGTCAACTGGAGTGCCACGTGGTTTAGTCATGTGCGAGATGATCTCGGCTAGGCCGAGATTATCTTTGGAAATAACGGAATTCAAACGGATAAGGGATAAGAGTTCTAGAATAGGGGAGGACCTTAGTCTAGATAAAGATAAAACTCTTAGGGAGTTTATTTCTATCTAGTTAGGAGTCCAAGATGAGCATTGAACCAAAGTCTATTGAAGCTAGGTTTCTACAGGGATAAGTTAGTGCTGGCTATTAAAGTAAGGCACCCTCGTGGGTCTAAGGTATGTTTTTTATACTATGTCTAGTAAGTTAAGCACTACTGGCTATCTTTGAGAGATAATTACTAACTTGATCGTCAGAGTGCCCCCAAGTAGACGAACCATCGCCGGATTCTTATCTTTCTGTGACAAGTTGTTCGGGCTTAACCTATTTTGCCGGTGCTCTCCTGCTGAGTTTTTCTGTTTGGTTGTGTAGTCAGAAATCAACACCCACATCAATATATATATATATATATATATCATATTTTTTATTTACTAAACCAAATATAAGAATGATTATTTTAAGAATTTCGATCAATCCATTAACAGACATTCTAACCAAGCATTACCTTATATTACTCCACATGTTGCGCTCAATCTCACTTAGGCTCGATGGTTTGTTATGTAATTAAAGACTGTAAGAGGGGTTAACTTGAGCCTACTAATTAATTGGGCCCAATCGAAAAGCCCAAAAATTGGTGAGTTTGGAGAAATTATTGCCAAATGGGGCAAGTGAATTCCATTGAACGAGCCCACAAGAAAATTAACAAATTAGGTCGAGAAATACCCATCAAGCAGATATCTCTAAAGAGAGTTCAACAAGCCCATCCAAAGAGGCCCAAATCATACGAGCGTTCCAAAAGGTTAACCGTTACTTTCAAAAGAGATGAAACCCTCGGAGAAGATCCATTCTCTGAGGTATTGGCTTAGTCTTGAAAGGGTTCGGAATCACAAACCTAGAGACCTATTTGAGCTAAGACTTGAAAAGGTTCGAATCTACGAACCTAGAGATCTGAAGCACTTAGCTTCGAATGGATTTAAATACAATCTAGAATTCACTCCATTAATGAGTCCCAGAACACTTGCAAACTCGAAGCTTTCTGGGATCTACGAACTAGAACCATGGGCGTAACGGAGACCAAACAAAGGATCCAATCTCGAGGATAATGAGTGGAGATAAATTCACTCTTCGGTTAAATTAGCCTATACCCGGGTCGATGTGGCACGATCTAGGGAGTCCCTGAGACTCGGCAATATTTGCGGCAGGGTGTTCTCTTGAACTACCCTTGACCCTTCTACGGCAGGATGTCCTCTGGGACTACTCTGACCCATTGGGATGATTGGGGATCATTAGTTATGTGTGGCTAAGAAGAAGAGTTCACCGAGAGGTTGATCTCCTCTTCGGAGTTTTCCTCCTCTTTGGAGAGGTCGCCTCCTCGGACAAGATAGCTAGAGAGAATATTTCCCATGTGCCTTGCACATGAGCTCCATCGTATATCATGAGATGTTTATAAATAACACACACCTATAGCTTTATAATTGATAGATTTTAGAGAGATAACTCCTGGGAAATAACTAATTTCCTTTCTCCATTATCAACATTGAGAGTGAAAGTAGGAGATCTATGGAAGAGCTTGGCCATTATTCTCTCTCTAACTACTTTGTTTTCTTCTTCACCCAATCTCTTATTTCCATTATCTCTTTGTTTTTGTATTCTTAGTTGTGACTATTGAATAATCTAAGCCTCTCATCATTTTTTAAAGAATTCAAATTTTTTCTTCAAAGATCTTCGAATTTTCCAACAACGTTCTTGAACCCTCTCATAAAAAGACATTTATAATAGAATCAACATTTAACATTAAAATTTTGAGCAATGTAAAATTCAATAAATATGATCAAGTAATTTTTGATCCATTTACTTTCTTCTCTTTTCTACAAGTTATGACATGTAATTGACAGTAATTATGAAAAATTAATTTCTTTTGTTATATCTTGTTTAAATTTTTTAATTTTATATTTTGAACCCATATTTAATAATTATTTGTTAAATAGACTGCTAATCACTTAACTTTAAAAAATTTAAAATTAAAAAGGACTAGCTTATATAATTTGAATATAATTAATAACTAATATTATAAGGAGACGACCGGCCTCGTTTGGCAAAAGGCCAGTTTAGCCAAAAAGTCAAAATGTTACTAAGGCCTTGTTTGGGAACATGCTAATTTAGTAACTTTTTGGCTATTTGACTAAAATATGAGCTAAAAAAAATTAATATGTTTGGAATGACTTTTTGGTTTTTTACGAAAAAATGTGCAAAAAATAGAGAGAAAAAAGAATCTTTGACTTTTTTGTATGGGTAGTTGGTTTTTTGGCTTTTTTAGTAACTTTTTGGCTTTTTGTCTAAACCGGCCTGTTGCCAAACGAGGACTAAAAAGGCCAAAAAGCCAACAACCCATACTAAAAAGTCAAAGATTCTATTTTCTCTCTACTTTTTGCACATCTTTTCGTAAAAAATCAAAAAGTCATCACAAACATACTAGTTTTTTTAGCACATATTTTAACCAAATGATTAAAAAGTTACTAAATTAGCCTGTTCTCAAACGAGGCCTAAGGGGTTGATTTTATTGTTTATCCAAATACCCCATGTGTTTTTTGTTGTCTTCTAGTCTCATATTTGGTTGTTCAATTGGCACCACCATATATTGGATTAACCATGATTTTCATCCAACTGTGAAAATAACTACTTTTTTTTTTTTTTGGTCCATCTATATATTGGGTGTTTTCGGAGTACGGTATGTGCCTCATGATATTATAATTGATAGAGAATATGGAGTATTATGATTTTATATTAAATTATTGAGAAACATGAAAAGACATGATAAATCATGATTGATAAAGAATATGAACACGCGATATTCTGAGAGTACCTAATAATTTTTCATATATCCAATTTTGACTAAAACATAGTAAAATTGACGACATAATATATAAAATTCATCTCATATTTCTAAGTATTACGTATTCTTATATCCAATTTATACGATTGATGTAGCTAAGAATGATGTAGGTTGGGCTAGCTATTATTGGTATTGGATTATTCAGAATAGGTTCAAAGAAATTGGGCTGGACTTAATGCAAATTTTGTTCAGAAAATAAATTCGAATGTATACCCAAATCCATTTACCCGCCTAATCAACCCAATATAAATGAGAAAAAAAAAAAAAAAAACCAACCAATCTATCTATATCTTCTATATTTATATCTATCTATCCACCTATCTATATCTTCTTCTGTGTATCTATCCATCTATCTATCAATCTGTTCTATTCTTCCTATATCTTCTTCTATATATCTATACTATTATTAAAAGCCAACAACTACTTCCGTGTCATGAAGCCATGCTCCCATAATTTTTTACTAATTTTCCTAAAACAACCTTAACTTCTTCAATAATTATACTATTTTTAAACTCATAGCAATTTATAATTAAGAATAAAATCATAAATTATTAACTCACAAAATATAACTTTCCATATTAAATAACTTCCCATGTTCAGTAACTTCTTTTAACTACTCCATCCCATACTCTTCTTTACCCACTATTCTCTTCCCCAACCCCTCACCACAACAACAATCCATCTCTCTTCTCTTCATTCCACGCCCTCTCCCTCCTCAAATTCACCCCCAATCTGTTTCCTTCTCTCGCCGCTGCCAAGAAAGTCGTAGCCGTCCTCAAGGGCAACTCCAAAGTCGAAGGCGTTGTTACCCTCTCCCAAGACGACGGTGGTCATTTCTCTTTTTAGCCCCTTCACATTTCTAAATTGAAAATTCACAGTTTTGTTTATTTTGAATTTAAGTTAATGTATACAACAATTTTATATATAATGTTATGTACATCATTTTTGTTTTGATGCAATTGTTTGGGTTTGATTTATTTGTTTGTTGTTTTAATAGTGTTCAACTTCTTTGTTTTAATTTTTTTAAACTGTTAAGTGTATATTAAATCTCTTTATCTGTAAGTGTTTTAAGAATCATTGGTGTCATTTATTTGTTTAAAAAAAAAATAAGCATTTTAAATTTTTTTGAATGTGTTTAAAAAAATTTAGTGTTCTTTAGTGTTCTTAAATTCTACATAACTGTAAGTGTTCTGAGAATTTTCAATTTGTATTTTTGTATTTTTTTGTGTATTACTATTAATTATACTTTTTCATAGAAAATAAAAAAGATCCATTATGTTTACGGATGGCAATGGATAACTTACCCTATGGGTATCCATAGAGACCCAACCCAAAAACATGGGTTTTCTCCTTTTTTTCTTATCCATTGGATAGGGTAAGTGATATTCTTTAAATATCCACAGGGAATGAGTTGGGGATGGGTACCCACTAATTTCCCCATATGTTTTTTTTTTTTTTTTTAAGGATTCATAACCAAAACTAAATATACATATAATCTTTTTTCTTTTATTTATTTTTTCAAGTTCACAACCAACTTTTTTTTTTTTTTTTTGGATCCACAACCAAAGCTAAATATACATCCAACCTTTTTTTTTATTATTATTATTTTTTTTTTAAGGTTTACAACCATTTTTTTTTAATTTTTAAGATTCACAACCAAAACTAAATATACATTCAATATTTTTTCTTTTGATTTTTTTTTTTTTAATTTTTAAGGTTCACAACAAAAGCTAAATATCATTCAATCTTTTTTCTTTTGTTTTTTTATTTTTTATTTTTAAGATTCACAACAAAAGCTAAATATACATTCAATCTTTTTTCTTTTTAGTGGTTTTGCCTATTTGACTATTTTAGTAAACTATTTTAGTTTTTGCATTTAAGAAGATGGGTTGGATTTTTTTGTTAGATTGATGTATTGAAAAATGTGTTTGAAATAATGTAGAGATAATAAATGACCAAAATGTCCCTATGTGTATTATCGTTGTTGTTGTGAGTTTCTCAAAAATTAAAAAGGCAAAAGCGTCATTTTACCCTTTGTCTGTTACAGCTGTGTATCATGTGGGAAGTCAGCAACAATACTTTTTGAATTTTTTTCTTGAAGAGGCTAAAGTGATCTATAAATTTCATTTCCAAACACTGCCATAATTAAATGCATAAATCACTTTTATCTTCATCATTTTGTAATTATTTTTTACTTTTGATTTTTTTGATATTCTCAAAAAAAAAAAAAAAAAAAAGAAAGAAAAAAGTGAGGTCTTAAAATTGTTTCAGTCATTTTTTTTTCTTTTATCAATAATTTAGTTTTTAAATAAAAAATAAAAAATTAGAAAGAGAGAACGTGAGTGGAACGAGGCCGGCAAAGGTGGAAGAATAGGAGAGAGAGAGAGAGAGAGAGAGAGACTATATTAGTAGGCGTCATGCGTATTTTGACCTTTTTTGATATTTGAATTTTAAAAAAAATAAACACATTAATAAATTATTTAACTTTTCTTGTCAACCTTAAAACAAAATAAAAAAAAATAAAAAAATAAGTTGTTAACATTAAATATATTAAAAAAGAAAGAAAAAAGATTGAAGGTATATTTAGCTAAAACCTTAAAAAAAAGAAAAAAAAATAGAAAAGTTGTTAACATTAAATATATTAAAAAAGAAAGAAAAAAGATTGAAGGTATATTTCGCTTTTGTTGTGAACCTTTAAAAAAAAAAAAAAAAAAAAAGTTGTTAACATTAAATATATTAAAAAAGAAAGAAAAAAGATTGAAGGTATATTTAGCTTTTAAAAAAAAAAAAGTAGTTGTTAACATTAAATATAAAAAATAAAAATGGAGATTAAAGTGGGTTGGGGAAAATCCAAACCCATTAAGAAATGGGGAGAGTGGTACCCATGGGGAATGGGGAATGGGGAAAATTTGTTAGAGGGGAATGAGGATGCGGAATTAATATCCACCTCATTAAGTTCCTTTAGAGAAAAAAAAACATATAGTACAAGTTTATATTCAAATTTTTTTTATATATATAAAAAATTGCGAAGTATGAAATGTGTGCAATTATTTAGACGTAGATTACACTTAAAAAGTTTGGGGTTTTTTTTTTCACAGTTAACTTTTTAAAGCTTTTGTTTTTGTTTTGTTTTTTTTGTTTTTTTTTGGTTTTTTTTTTTGGGTGTATAAATTCAGTTTTTAAAATTGGATTTGTTTGTTCACTTAATTTTGCATGTATGTTATTTAAAATAAAATCTAGTACTCTTAAAAAATTCATATAAAATGAGTGTCTTTAGTTTTTCTTTTTTTGTTTTTTGTTTTGGGTGTAATACTGTTAGTTATACTTTTTATAAATAAAAAAAAAAGAAAAAAAGTAACAAAATAAAATGTTTCATTGTGTTATTAGGTCAAAAAAAATCAATTATTATTTTTCTTGGTTTATATCAACATTTGTGTTTGTGCATTTATAATTTATGCTTTCAAAAAATTGGTTTGTTTATTTGTGTAATTTTGTGTGTGTTTTTTTTAAAAACAATTCAATATTCATAAAATTTGTTTTATTTAAAAAAATAATAGTTTTATTTTTAAAAATAAATAAATAAATTTTGGGGTTTTTTATTATTTATATTAATAGTTAATTATTTTTTTTGTGTATATCAAATCTCTGTGAGTGTTCCAAGAGTATGGGTTTGTGTTTTGGTTTGTGTGTACCATTATTAATTACATTTTTTATTTTCTTCATTAGAAAGTAAAAGAAAAAAAAAACTATGTTATTAGATTTTTTGGAGAAAAAATTGACTTTCCTTCGTTTGTATTTTTTGCAGATTACTTTTTGACTTCATGTTGTTCAGAATAAACAATTTCTTGGTTGATTTTCTATCGACACCTATTTGCTTTGACTGTAAATATTCTATAAGAGCGTTGGGTTTGTAATACTTGAAACTTGAATAATTGTAAAATAATTCTATTTGGGCTTAAACAAATATGTAATTTCTTTTTCCAAGCTTAAAAAAATCAAATTTATAATTTCTTTTTTTTTTTTAATGTTTACTTAAGGAGTTTGTGATGGTCAGAACAAATAACTTTTATAGTTGTATTTTAAATTTTGTAGGTATGTTTAAAAAATTTAGTATTCTTCAGTATTCTTAAATTTTACATAATTGTAAGTGTTTTGAGAGTCTTGAATTTGTATTTTTGTATTTTTTGGTGTATTACTATTAAATATACTTTTCATAGAAAATAAAAAGATCCATTATGTTATATCAAGTTCCTTCTGAAAATAAAAAAAAATAAAAATAAAAAAACAAGAAGAAGAAGAAGAAAAAAAACTTATATTGTAAGTTTATATTCATTTATATATATATATATATATATTTATTTAAAAAACTGTGAAGCATAAAATGTGTGTAATTGTTTAGACTTAGACTTAAAAAGTTTGGGATTTTTTTTCTATTTGATTTGGACTATGTTAATCTATATCAAAATGTAATTTTTAAATTTTTTAGTTTCATTTATAAAAAACTTTAATAATATTTACATTTTGTGCCTTTATATATAATAAGCCAATTAGATAGCCAAAATTATTATTGTACTCTATTAATCAAAGTACATGTGTACAATTGTGGCTCATTTTAACAACGTAAAATTCTAATTTAATCAATGTACATTGTTTGTAAATTAATTTTTACATGTATCTTATATATTTTTTACAAGATTTGTATGATCTTCAGTCTTATCTTACCAAATTGAGATTTTATATGAATTTTTGTTGTAGGGTTTTCTTTAGTTAAGGTTAGTAAATATTATATTTTTAAAAAAAAAAATTGAACAAATTTTAACATACATATATTTTATTTATCAAATATCTTAATATTAAATGTTACATTACACATAGTTATACATGTGATTTATATGTGCATTATTAAAAAATTTAATGTGAATTTCATGTTATAATTTCAAACGAGTTTGCACACGTATCGCGTGTACCCGGCCGCTAGTACTATTATTAAGTAAAGGCTATCCTTGAGGTTTAAGCCTTCTTATCATGCCACGTAACAATTTTTTCTAGCTTAAAATAAAAAGTTATAGATAGAGGTTGAGAAAGTTTAAACCCAAGACCTTCACTTTTATCACTTGAGCAACATATATATTATCATATTATTTTTTTATTCTTACTTATTTAAATTGCATACGTATTGCATGTGCCACCCGCTAGTATTATTATTACTTGAAGGCTAGATTTGGTGTCCAAACTTTCACGTCATGCCACATGGTAGCTTTTTCTAACTTAAAATAAAAAGTTATAGATATATATAAAGAAGGTTTGAACATAAGACATTGAGGCCAAGTTTGGTTAGACTATTTTAGTCCATACTTTTTATCTTTTTTGGGTCACATCAATCAGTATCTCCTCTTTACTTTTTCTACGCATAATTCAATAAAAGTCAAAAAGTACACTTATTTAGTCTTCCCAAACTTGGCCTGAGTTTCATTAAAAATATTCTTACCACCTGGGTAATATGCATATTATTTTTTTATTCTTTTATTTTTATTTTTACTCATTTGAATTGTACACATATTAGGTATATCACCTGATAGTTAATTAAAATGACAAGTATAAAGTTATTGGATAATTACTCATTGGATAAACCAATAAAAAAATAAATAAATAATTATTTTTTGAACCGATCTAACCACAAACCTATCAACCGCCATTGTCACTGTTGTTGTCAATATTACCGTGACCATACTATCTACTCGCGATCACCATTACGCTATTACCTCATCATAACCACCACCGCTAACATCATCATCAATATGAAATGAGCTCTCTTTTGCTCTCATTGATCATCATCACTAGAAAGCACCATCCACAAATGCAAATCAAAATACCATGCCGAGATGTCCCTTTCCTGAGGTGAGTTAAGCGTTTACCTAAGACTCTTATTTTTTAAGACTCAGAATTTTATCCAGTCCAAAAAAAAAAAAATTAAAAAAAATATTAGTAAAATAAAAAATGTTCTTGTCCAAATGGTTCAACCAAAAAATTCACTTTATTCCAAAGGCTTATAAAAAAGATTAGTAATACAGAATTCTAATAGTAGAGCTCTAATCAGCATTCTACTGATGTGGAAAAGCAAAAAAAAACAAAAAAATAAAAACAAATATAGGCCAAAACTGTTTGAAATAGTTATAAAATTCTAGATAAAATCAGAATTATTTCTAAGTTTGGTCTATTTTTTAGGTGGGCCCCGTGCGTCGATTTTCACAGGTCAAAGTGATAACGCGTTCTATACCGCGTTGTGATTCACGTGGTATATTTGGTTGCTTAAAACCATTACCGAGTGAATGGAAAATTGAATCCAAAGTGTGCTCCATGGAAATGAAATTTTAGTAGTAAATCCTTAAAGGTATTCAATAAGGCTTGTCTTACATTGATTTGGTGGGAAGTTTTGAATGGGTTTATAAGGCATGGGTTTGGTACTTGGGGTGTGTCCCAAGAGGTACCCAAGTATTTTAGAGGGAGAGGTTATGGGCAAAATGGACTAGACCCATTGGACTCAAAAATCACCGCGCTCGTCGCCGTTCGTCCGGGCAGTCTAGGCTGGGCTGGGCACGGGTGCGTGGTGTGAGGTTGGATTGGGCTTGTTCGGCCCAATACTAATCTTTTTGGACCAAAAACATTTTATTTTAATTTTATTTTGTATAAAATAAAATCCAGAATTCAAATTAAATCGGAAATAAACTGATTTGGCTTTACTGTACATCCAAACAAGGCCCTTCCCGAATTAAACTAGTCTAGTTTTTACTATACATCCAAATTATGAACCCAACAGATTTAAATTTGTTTGAATTCAAAATCAACAGGTTTCATACCTGTTCAATTCAAAACCAGCAGCCACCTTTACATCTATAAATAGACTAGCCTCCTATTTGGATTTAACTCCAATTTTTCGTACTCTATTATAGACACCCCATTTTTGACCGTCCTCAAGACTCAGACGTCACTGTTTGAACACTCGGTGATTATCCATGTTTGTGTTCGCTTGAGTTCTGAGTTCTCTACCAGGCGAGCCTTGCCTCAGACCTCCGAACTCGACTGCTTGTGTTTGGTTCTACACCAAACACTTGTGTTTTGCCTTGGAATGGCAGAATGCTTTGTGAGGCATCTCCACACACCACCAAATTTAGAGGCCACCTACCGGTCAGAAGTTATCGGCATTTTATTGTGCTTGGCCTAAGACTAATTTTGTCAAAATGACATTTTCTGCCGGCCGGGCACTGTGCACTTGCTTTCTGAGATATTTTCAGACAGCTGTGTGCAATTGGCTTCCCCTCCATACACGTGTATGGAGGGATGAACCCTTGTTTTCTTAGCTTGTAAGTCTTACAAGTTCTATAAGAGGAAGGCTCTTCTTCTTGGCTTAGGGTTGGATTTCTTGAGAGGTTTTCAGCCATTTTAGACAGAGAGGAAGCTCTGGTTTAGGTTAGAGAATATATATCCATCCTATATCTATCCTTCTCTTGTTAAACTAGGTGTTTTGTGCCTTACTTTTGCACACTAGCACCTAGTGTTTCACCTTTCTCTTGGGACAGAGGTTCTAGAGGTTGGTTTTTGGTGATTCTTGACTGGTTTTGAGCTCAAAGAAGCCACAACACCAAGCTTTGTGAAGAGGTCTACAAGGGTGAGCCACTAGTTCTCTTTTTCCCCATTTTTGTACCTTGTTTTTACATAGTTTAAAACAGTTTTTGGGCTTAGTGTTTGGCACAAAAAAGTTCTGTTTTTTAACCCTCTTTGTTGTATATTAAGAGTGTCTTGTGGTTTGGGGAGGTTTGACCCCCTTTAGACCTTGAAAAGGGTCCCTTTTTGTGCTATTTTGGAGAGATCCGGACTTGTGTGTTGGATTTTCCACCAATCAAATCTTGAGGGATTTCGTGGTGGAGATGGTGCCTTAAAGTCCTAGAAAGGGGAGGGCCACCCCCACTCCTTGATGTCCTTGAAAAGGGCATGTTTTGCCTCTCGAGGAGCACCATGCTTGAGTGTGTGTTGAGCATGTCTTGGTTGTTTTTCATGCTTATATTGTCATGATATAACATGTTTCTAAGTTGGTTTTAGCACTCCTTGCATGTTTTGCATAGTTGCTTTGTAATGCCTTTTGATGCCTTAACATGACTAGCTTGTTAGCCTTGGTTTCTAGCATGATTTAGGCTTGTGTTTGTGAAGATTTTGTGCTCATATTACCATGTTTTAGGTCTGTCCATAAGTATTTTGGTCAATCTTAGCATGTTTAATATAGCCCTTTGCATTTGGCTTGTTGGCCTTAAGAGTTTGGATGTGTAGCATGCCTTTGTTTGCATTGTTTTGATGGTTTGGAATCACCTAGCATGCTATTTCAAATTCATTTGGTGCTTGTATGCTTACCTTGCATGCTCCTTCGTGACTTCTGCTTGTGTTATATGCTCCATGTTTAGGCCTTGTTGCATGCCTTAGATTCCATGCCCCTTAGATGCCATCTAAGTGGTCCTTTGGGCCTAATTTGACATGCTAAAAATCTGTTTTGAGTTGTTAAGTGCATGCCATAATTGCCTTGCATAGGTGTAGTTCAATGCCCCTATTGGCTTGCCTTAAGCCTAAGACCATTTGCGTGCTTTATTTGGCATGCTTCATTGCATGATTTGGCATCATGTTTAATATGAATTTCAGAGCTTTTAATGCATGCTATTAGTCCATGTTTGGCCTCTTTAAGTGTGCTTGGATATTGCTTGTTTATGCCTTGGGTTTGGACCTTAACACTTGCATGTGTGTGAGTTTGTTTAGTCTCCATTTCTAGGCACTTTGGCTACTGATTTTGGGCCCATTTGAGATGCCTAATTCATGTCTAAATCCACCATTTCATTGGTTTGCATGCTTGTCTTGAATGCTTACTTATATGCTTGCATGAGTGCATCACATTGCCCATATTGCATACTAGTTTGACATGTCTAGGATTGCATCATATGAGCATGCATGCTCTACCTCTTGACTAAGTCATGATGGAGGTTTTAGCACCATTGTTTGATTGATTGCATTGCATGCATTTGACATCAAAGATGCACTCTTGGTTTTTAGGGCCATCATGCATGGAAATGCGCGATTGGTGGTCCGGGAACCGAGGCACATGCCCCCTTGAGTCAATAACATGATAGGGAGTGTGTTTGGTGCATAAATGGCTTGAATTGCATTGCCTTGCATGTTGTTTCCCTCTGTCGTGAGTTGCAGTGATCTCAGAATATTTTGTGCCGACCGCACTTTTAGCGCCGACCGCAGTTGTTTTCCCACCAATGGAACAATTCTGCGGTAGCCTCCTCCTTCAGCCGATGGTGTTCTACCCCAGCCGGTGGTGATCTCCAGTGCTCTGAGAGGCACTCCTGGGATTTTGGTAATTTTCTGAAGAGGAGAGCAAAGGAAACAGAGGCACACTTGCACGGCAAGGCGTTCCGAGAAGGCCCCAAGGAGCACAAGTGGCCCTCATCCCGAGGCGATATTGTATTTATCGCTTAATTAGATTAATTAATTTATTTAATTAATTTAGTTGATTTGTAATATTTAATTAGCTTGTGTAGTTAATTGATTATTCGGATCAGATATTATTTTGGTCCCTCCGAGTGAGGGCAAATTTGTAATAAGTGCGTGAGTGGGTGTATGTCTTCCAAACCCCATTTCTTTTCTTCCCTTTTATTTACCCGCCACAGATAGATTAGGGCATACTTATTTTAGCATACCTTATGCTTTGCATACGTGCATTCATGCATTTGTTTACATACATTGGGCTCGGCACATCATGCAAACCGCATCGTACTTTCAATTCCAAATTGAATACGTGATAGTTGTTGCATCTCATGTGCCATGTTCAAGGTTAGCCGAGCCTGTTTAGATTACACTCATGTATGTGTTGTATTAGCCACTTAACATGAACTAGGTCATGCATGTTTGCTAACCGGGTTATTGTTTTTGGCACGGAGTACGATGTAAGTTTTTACGCTTTAGCATATCGCATGCGTGTGAATGTTGCCATGACAGTATGATTGCCATGCGGCTAAATGCTTATGTGTTATAAACCGTTTGAATGCCTGTGGGTGGAGGTTGGATTGCCTGAGTTGGAACAACTCGTTGAAATCCGAATTTTAGCCTACTTGCGAGTAGCAAAAACTAACACGCCGAGACAAAACGGATATGCAATGTTTATTTCCAAATTAGGCAATCTAGTCTATACTTTTGTGTTGTGCGATCACATAGTAAATTCTAGGCTAATAATCGGAATAAGAATGCATAAAGTTTTCAAAACGGATATCACTTAGTAGAGGCGGCCTTGGACCGGCGAAAGGGGTGCTCATAGTCGACCTTCCCGATCGCACTCCAAGCTCCCGAGCCGAGACATTTGGTGATGATTTTACACGCCTTAAGACCGAGTCGGTTTCCTAAATTTCCCATTTTAAAATATTTAGGTGGCGACTCAGAATCCGCAAAGCACCATGTTTGGCACTACTTTTCAAAAAATATGTTTTTCTTCAAAACGATTTGCGAGTTGGACTCTTTGGTTCAGATGAACCGCGACACAAATTGAGTCCGAATCAGAAGCGAGGTCCTCATGACGTGCTACATCTATCCTCCGCTATAAATCAAGATTTTGTTGCATTTAATTTCCGAAGAAAGAGTGTAAATACTTAGTGTGTTCGTAAGGCAAATAATTTGTAGTGCTGCTATTGTTTGAAGTAGATCATTTCTTCTTGGAGATAGACGTCCAAATTTTGAAAGTACCGTGGAGAGGACAAATCTGTCTTAAGGACACAGTGTCTAACACTGGACTTGATCAGATTATAAATCGAAAAAATTAAATCAAGTAAGTTATTTAATTTATTTTCAGTGTTATTATTATTTATTTAGATCAGATTTTAATTTTGTTTTCGTAAAAAAATAAAATCTATTTTTATTTATTTATTTTTATTTAGAGTTTGATTTTTGTAATCAAACAAATTCTTTCATTTCCTTTATTTCTTTATATTCTGGTTGTTGTTTAGTACACAACAGAATTTAATTTATTTAAATATAGTGAAGATTGTCCAACAATCTTAAGACAGATCATTTTATTTTTTTTTTTGTATCTTCATTGTATTTAATTTTCTGATTTCATAAAGACATATTCTGGTTGGAAAAACAAATAGTGTTTATACTATTTGACAGATAGTAGTAATATACTGTCTCTTTTCTTTGACAACTAGTAGTAATATACTGGTGTAATTAACAATTGCAGAATATTAATTGTGTTACAGAAAATTATTGTGATATTTTATTTTTCTAGATTTAGTAAAAAGGAAAATAAAATTATTTTGGGTCATAATTTATTTTCTGGTTTTAGTAACTAGAAAATTAATTTGTGTTTTAATTTTTTTTGGTTTTTTAAATCAAAGATTATGGCTACTACAATTGAAACTGCATCTGGTAGTGGTACTCCTGTTGTTACACCAACACCGGTCCCTATCCAGAACCATGTGCATGTACCAATCAATCATGGAGAAAAACTGGAAAAATTTAACAGTACTGAGTTTAAGAGATGGTAGCAGAAGATGCTGTTTTATCTTACAACTCTTAATTTGGCCTGGTTTCTCCATGAAGAGGCTCCAGCACTTAAAGAGGGTGAAAGTGATCGGCAAGTTGTTGCCGCTGTAGATGCTTGGAAATATTCAGATTTTCTGTGCAGAAACTACATCCTCAATGGCCTTGACAACATGTTGTATAATGTTTACAGTCCTCTGAAGTCAGCAAAAGAATTGTGGGATTCTTTGGAGAAAAAATACAAAACAGAAGATGCCGGCACGAAGAAATTTGTCGTCAGTAAATTTCTGGATTTTGTTATGGTAGACTCCTAAATAGTAATATCTCAAGTTCAAAGTTTTCAGATAATTTTGCATGATATTCATTCAGAAGGTATGTCTCTTAGCGAGTCTTTCCAAGTCGCTGCTTTGGTGGAAAAGTTACCATCGGCTTGAAAAGATTTCAAAAATTATTTAAAACATAAACGCAAAGAGATGACCATGGATGAGTTGATTGTAAGATTAAGAATTGAGGAAGATAACTGAAAGGCTGAAAAGAGGAATGAGAAAAATCCCATTGAGTCCAAGGCTAATGTGGTTGAACAAGTTCAAAAACCACATAATAAAAAGAGAAAGTTTACTGGAGATGGTCCTAAACAAGGCAACAACAATGGCAACAAGAAATTCAAAGGAAAATGCTATAACTGTGGCAAGACTGGACATCGAGCTTCTGACTGCCACCACCTTAAGAAGGATCATGGAAATACAAGTAAGAATACCACCAATCAGGCCAATGTAACAGAATTGAATTACATCTCTGACGGAGTGAATGACATCAACCTCTCTGCTGTGGTGTCTAAGGCTAACTTGGTTGGCAATCCCAAAGAGTAGTGGGTTGACACTGGAGCAACTCGTCACATATGTGCGGACAATAAGATGTTCACTACCTACAGTGAGGCTGCCATTGGTGAACAACTTTTTATGGGAAATTCTTCTACTTCTACTGTGGCTAGACAAGGGAAAGTGATCTTGAAGATAACATCAGGGAAAGAACTGACCCTCAACAACGTACTACATGTACTTGACATCCGGAAGAATTTAGTTTTTGATTCTTTGTTAAGTAAAAATGGTTTTAAGCTTGTCTTTGAGTCTGATAAATTTGTATTAACAAAGAGTGGTATGTATATTGGTAAGGGATACATGAGTAATGGTCTCTTTAAGTTGAATGTAATGACAATTGTATCAAAAGTTGTTATGAATAAAAATAACACATCTTTTGCTTATATTCTTGAGTCAAATTTATGACATGGTAGATTAGGACATGTGAATTTTGATGCTTTGCGTAGATTAATTGGTTTAGATTATATACAAAAGTTTGAAATTAATCCTAATCATAAATGTGAAGTTTGTGTAGAAGTGAAACTAACTAAGGCTCCATTTAAATCAGTTGAAAGGAAAACCGAATCTCTAAAATTAATTCATACTGATGTATGTAATCTAAAATTTATTCAAACTAGAGGAGGCAAAAAGTATTTCATAACATTTATCGATGATTGCACAAGATATTGTTTTGTTTATTTACTTAGAAGTAAAGATGAAGCCTTAGAAATGTTTAAACTATACAAAACAGAAGTTGAAAATCAACTTGGTAAAACCATTAAAATGGTTAGAAGTGATAGGGGTGGTGAATATGATGTACCATTAAATAAATTTTGTGCATAACATGGCATTATTCACCAAACTACATCCCCTTATTCTCCACAGTAAAATGGAATTGCTGAAAGGAAAAATAGAACCCTAAAAGAAATAATGAATGCCATGTTACTAAGTTCAGGTTTACCACAGAACTTGTGGTGGGAAGCAATATTGTCTGCTAATTATGTTCTTAATAGAATACCCTACAAGAAAACCAACAGCACTCCTTATGAATTGTGGAAAGGTCGACTACCTTCCTATAAATACTTAAAAGTGTGGGGGTGTTTGACAAAAGTGAAAGTTCCTGTTCCTAAAAAGATTAAGATTGGACTAAAAACAGTAGATTGTGTGTTTATTGGTTATGTTCAGAATAGTAGTGCATATCGCCGATTTATAAATAAATAATACCTGATATAAATGTGAACAGTATTATAGAGTCAAGAAATGCTGTGTTTTTTGAACATGTCTTTCCTTACAAGAAATTACAGGAATTAAGTTCACAGAAAAAAAAACTTATGATTGTACACAAAGTCAAGAGACTAATAACAATCAAACACAAAAGACTAGTAATGGTCTCAATCAACAGGATTTAACTGATAATAAACCAAGAAGAAGTAAGAGAGCGAGAACATCGAAATCCTTTGGTCCAGATTTTCTGACATATTTGTTAGAAAATGAACCTCAAAGCTTTAAGGCAGCAATGATAGGTCCTGAAGCACCTTTGTGGAAAGAGGCTGTTAATAATGAAATTGAATCCATTATGCAAAATCATACTTGGGAATTAGTAGATCTTCCACCAAGTTCTAAACCTCTTGGATATAAATAGATATTCAAGAGAAAAATGAAAGCAGATGGTTCAATTGACAAGTATAAAGCAAGACTTCTAGTTATAGGTTACAGACAAAAGGAAGGTCTAGACTATTTTGACACATATTCCCCTGTGATAAGAATAACATCCATTCGCATGCTTATTGCTATAGCAGCGTTGTTTAATTTAGAAATACATCAAATAGATGTTAAAACAGCTTTCTTAAACGGTGATTTAAATGAAGAGATCTATATGGAGCAACCCGAAGGGTTTGTAATGTCGGGGCAAGAAAAGAAAGTTTGTCGGCTTGTAAAATCCCTTTATGGATTAAAACAAGCACCTAAGCAATGGCATGAAAAATTTGGTCATGCAATGGTTACTAATGGGTTTAAGATAAACGAATGTGACAAATGCGTCTATGTTAAAAACACTAACCAAGGATATGTCATAGTTTGTCTTTATGTGGGTGACATGCTTATTATTGGAAGCAGTCAAAATATAATCAAATCAACTAAGCAAATACTTAATAAAAGATTTGATATGAAAGATACGGGGGTTGCAGATGTTATATTAGGAATGAAAATTACTAAAACATCTAACGGATATGCATTATCTCAATCTCATTATATTGAGAAAATACTTGATAAATTTATCAATGATGATTTGAATTTAGCTAGAACACTTGTAGACATCAGTCTTTATTTATCGAGAAATAAAGGTGATGCAGTGTTTCAGTTAAAATACTCCCAAATTATTGGAAGCCTAATGTACCTAATAAATTGTACTCGTCCTGATATAGCTTACGCTATCAGTAAATTGAGTAGGTACACTAGTAACCCCGGAGAAAACCATTGGAAAGCGATCACCCGGGTTCTTAGATATCTAAGATTCACCCGTGATCATGGTTTGAACTTTACTCAATATCCAGCAGTACTTGAAGGTTATTGTGATGCAAATTGGATATCGGATACTAAAGATTCAAAATCCACAAGTGGATATGTCTTTACTCTGGGAGGCGCTGCTGTTTCTTGGAAATCTACAAAACAAACATGCATCGCACGATCCACAATGAAATTCGAGTTCATTGCTTTAGACAAAGCAAGAGAAGAAGCAGAATGGCTTCGTCACTTCTTAGAAGACATTCCAATGTGGCCAAAATGTGTGCCAGCTATTTGCATTCATTGTGATAGTCAATCTGCAATAGGCAGGGCACAGAATCATATATATAACGGTAAGTCACGACATATTCGTCGTCGACATAATACCGTTAGACAGTTGTTGTCAAATGGGATAATCTCAATAAATTATATAAAATCTAAAGAGAATATTACGGATCTATTAACAAAAGGTTTGACAAAAGAGATAGTGTATAGTTCATCGAAGGGGATGAGATTAAAGCCTATTACATAAGAGTCGACATAATGGTAACCCTACTTATATGACTGGAGATCCCAAGAATTAAGTTGAAAGGGACAACTAAGTTATGTATGGCTCGCCAGAAATCACCAAGGGATTAAAATTCCTTACCCATTTCTATTATGAGAGTGATATCTGCAACATTTGTTGTATGCAGGGGTATACGGATAAGCTTTGCTTTTAATGATTACTTATATCTTGATTAAGGCATGGAAATCAAGACAAGTATAAGGAGATACTCACAATAAGAATCACTTATATGAGTGTTGAACTGGGGCCGGTTCTATGAGAATGAAAGAGGCTACATTATCTAGAAACACTCATGAAAACTAGAAGCGTTCAAGGCCAAAATGAACACAACAGTGAGAACCACGATGTGTTAGAAGATATTTTGTGTGAAATCTATTGTCTTGGCTTACATAAACGGCTGAACAATTCAAGGCATCGCATCCATTGGTTAGCCAGTAAGTCCAATAGGTTATTACTAGGGAAGGTTCAAGGCCAAAAGCTACTTATCCTGATACAAGATATTTTCGACTTATACTCTTTCGATAAAGTCTGCATATTGTTGCATTTCTGTTGTCATCAAATTTCATTCATGTGAGGGATTGTTGGAAATGGTTATAAAATTCTAGATAAAACCAGAATTCTTCCTAAGTTTGGTCTATTTTTTAGGTGGGCCCCGTGCGTCGATTTTTACGGATCAAAGTGGTAACGTGTTCTATGCTGCGTTGTGATTCACGTGGTATATTTGGTTACTCAAAACCATTACTGAGTAAATGGAAAATTGAAGCCAAAGTGTGCTCCATGAAAATAGAGTTTTGGTGAAAAATCCTTAAAGGTATTGAATAAGGCTTGTCCCACATTAATTTGGTGGGAAGTTTTGAATGGGTTTATAAGGCATGGGTTTGGTACTTGGGGTGTGCCCCAAGGGGTACCTAAGTGTTTTAGAGGGAGAGGCTATGGGCAAAATGGGCTAGACCCATTGGACCCAAAAATCACCACACGCGCGCCGTCATCCGTCCGTTCGTCCGGTCGGTCGGGCGGGCTGGCCTGGGCTTCGGCGCAGGTGCGTGGTGTAAGGTTGGGCTTGTTCAGGCCAAAAATATTTGAATTTAATTTAATTTTGTATTAAATAAAATCCAGAATTCAAATTAAATTGGAAATAAACTGGTTTGGCTTTACTGTACATCCAAACAGGGCCCTTCCCGAAATAAATTAGTCCAGTTTTTACTGTACATCCAAATAGAGCCCTTCCCGTTTTTGTATTTGTTTAAATTATGAACCCAATAGATTCAAATCTGTTTGAATTCAAAACCAATAGGTTTCATACCTGTTCAATTCAAAACCAGCAGCCACCTTTACATCTATAAATAGACTAGCCTCCTATTTGGATTTAACTCCAATTTTTCGTACTCCATCCTCTGCTATAAATCTCTGCATTTTGTTGTATTTAATTTCTGAAAGAAAGAGTGTAAACACTTAGTGTGTTCGTAAGGCAAACAATTTGTAATGCTGCTATTGTTTGAAGTAGATCATTTCATCCTAGGAGATAGACGTCCAAATTCTGAAAGTACCGTGGAGAAGACGAATCTGTCTTAAGGACATAGTGTCTAACACTGGACTTGATCAAATTATAAATCGAAGAAATTAAATCAAGTAAGTTATTTAATTTATTTTCAGTGTTATTATTATTTATTTAGATCAGATTTTAATTTGTTAAATTTTGTTTTTGTAACAAAATAAAATCTGTTTTTATTTATTTATTTTTATTTCGAGTTTGATTTTTGTAATCAAACAAATTCTTTCATTTCCTTTATTTCTTTATATTGTGGTTGTTGTTTAGTACACAACAGAATTTAATTTATTTAAATACAGTGAAGATTGTCCAACAAAAACATCATATCGCATGATGAGGCCCACCATTAAAGCTCTTTTAGAGCTCATTTTCTAGAACTGTCATCTTTATTCTATAAAAAATTTATTATTTAGAAGCAGGAGTGTAAAAATGGCCCAAGACCTATGGTTAGTTAGAAGCCCACCCGCAGTCCGAAGTGGGCCCGGTTAGGTCCGAGTCCGAACCCAGCTTAGGACCTTGGGCTTAGGCCTTTCATTTGAAGCCTAGACCAACTTGTTGGCCCGTTGGTCCGACTCGACCCACCCAGCCCTCTCTCCACCAACGGTCAAATTTAATAAATAAATAAATTAGAAGTTGCAAGTTTCAACCAATAGTTAAATAATTTTAATAAAATAAAATAAAATAAAGGTTGATCTTGTTGTGCAACAACGGTAAAGAAAAAAATAATAATAATAATAATAAAAAGGGATTGGTCATTTCTTTGCAAGGAAGTAGAGCTGATGCCTGCCCCTTGCCCTATAGGGATAGGATTGATTCAAAATCAATTACCAAGATTATTTACAAAGTCAGGTGTAGGACTGGCTCAAAATCAATTACCAAAATCATTTACAAATCATTTCCTTGCAGGCTACCAGTCTGCCCCCTTGGGTCTTGCCTTGTCATCATGTCATGCAACATCATCACTCATATCATGATTCATTGCAATTTGCAATGAATTAAAAAAAAAATTAAATAATTTACACTTATTTTATTTAATGATATAAATTTTTGTAATATTTATTTCATTTTGAAATAAAAATTATTCGTTCAATAAATATTATATAAATAATTTAATATTGTAATATTGAAAATTTCATTTTCAGATATATAAAACTATTCATTTCAAAAGAAAAAAAAAATTATAATTACATATTTTTTTAGTTATAAATTCATAATTAAAAAAATATAAGTCATACATAATTAAATTTAAATACCACCATAAAACATAACCAGACAAAATATCTCATGAATCTTAGCTAAAATAATCTAGTATAATTTTTTTTTAATTCCTAATAAATAATCCGCATAGATAATATAATTATCGTTCATTTTTTCTCCCAAAAAAAGGGCCCCGCTTAGGCCCTGCCTGCAACCCTATACTGAGTGGGCCTAAGCTTAAACCTGAACCCATTTTTCAGCACATGGCTTGGCCCGCCAAAATAATAGAAACCCGCTAAGCCCGCATAGACCGACTTGAACCTGGTCCCGGATGATTCAGACCAGGCCGGACCATTATTTCATCTCTATCTAGAAGTCAACAAAGTGAAAATCTTTAATGCCTGTGGTCCATCTAAAGGCCAATGAAATAAAAAGCAAAAACTCCTTGTCACAAGTTCCTGGCAATCCCCATCTCAAGTATAAGATATGATATGAAAGGAGAATTAAATTTTAAACAAAAATTAAAAATATAAAAGTTAATAAATATTATTTAAATATATATAAAAAAAAAGTCTTTAAGATTTGCCAATAATACACAACTCATTTTTCTGTTTGCCCCCTCTACTTTTGGCCCGCCTCTATAGAAAAATAATCAACTCATTCTCATGCATGCACTTGAGTCAATCGGTCAATTGGGTGACGCGTGTAAATGTAAACCAGAGTCGTATCCTCACCACTTGCAATTGATCTTTTGTCTGGGAGCTGATTAAAAAATTAATTTATTAAACAAAAATAAAATTATAAAAAAAATTAAAATTCGTTTTTAATTAATTATTTATTTTAATGATTTTCTGGTTTAAAATGGATCTGTAGGTGGAAACAAATTTGTCAAGTTACGGTTTTTTTAAGCAAAATAAACTTTTCTAACCATTTAATAAATTAATTGTTTAACCACAGCCAAAAAAATTCTTAATCTATCTCAATTTTTTAAAAATTGCTCACAATGAGATTGAAGTAAATAATCAAATGGTGCCACTAAAATGTTAGTAGAGTATAATTTTAACAAATTAACTAAATTAACTGAAGAAAATTAAAAAATATAAAATATAGGCAATTCAAATCAAGCTTGAAGTTGAGTGAATCCACCCGAGTTGCTTTCTAATAGTAGATTTAAGTATATGCAATTGTTTTGATTTTTTTTTTTCTAAACTTAGTAAACTTTTTTCAATTAAGGGCCTTACTAATGATAACTCTAAAGATTGTTAATACTGGATCTGAACAATTTCTCAATCCACTCGCATTGCACCCCAATAGTAGATTTAGATGTGTGCAATTGTTTTGATTTTTTTTTTTTCTTCTAAAATTGTAGTAAACTCTAGGGATTTTTGGCGAAACCTCTATTTTGGGCCTTTTTATTAGAGTAAAGGATAACCCAATCAATTTTATTTCAAAAAGTCACTAAGTAGAAAATGCCTACCTTAATAAGGACATTTTATAATTTCTATTTTTTTGTATCACAATATTGCCCTTCTGTATATACGTATCATATATTTGAAATATTTGAAATCTAAGCTGAAGATCTCACAGGAACGAAATTGATGAAGACGATCTCCAAATCTAAAAATCTCGCAGCCAAAAATCTCTCACTTGGTCAACAATAGACGATCTCACCGCCGACGATCAACACTCTCAATTAAACGAGAGTTTCATTGAGATTTGTGATTATTGATCAAATTTTAGGAGTTTTTCTTCTCAATTAGATATGTTGATTAATTTGTTTTGTTTTTGTTTGTTTGTTTGTTTGTTTGTTTGTTTTTTTTTTTTTTTTGATCTGATTTCATTTGACAGAACCAGAGTAAATTTTTACTCTGGTTCTATTGCTTTGTTTTTTGTTTCAGATAATGAGAGTAAAATTTTACTCTGGTTCTATTGTTATGTTTTTTGTTTGAAAGAATTAGAGTAAAATTTTACTCTGGTGTTAGAATGATAGTAAAATTTTACTGTCAAGAGGTGGTCATTGCTAAACACTTTAGCCGCCACAAACATCGCTTTCAAGATTTTTACTCTTGTGCAGAGTAACATTTTACTTTTAGATTCAGAGTCTAACATTTTACTCGTTTTTCAGAGTAAAATTTTACTTTTATACAGAGTAAAATTTTACTTTTGTGCAGAGTCTAACATTTTACTAGTTTTTCAGAGTAAAATTTTACTTTTATATAGAGTAAAATTTTATTTTTGTGCAGAGTCTAACATTTTATTAGTTTTTCAGAGTAAAATTTTACTTTTATACAGAGTAAAATTTTACTTTTGTGCAGAGTCTAACATTTTACTAGTTTTTCAGAGTAAAATTTTACTTTTATACAGAGTAAAATTTTACTTTTGTGCAGAGTCTAACATTTTACTAGTTTTTCAGAGTAAAATTTTACTTTTATACAGAGTAAAATTTTACTTTTAGTTTCAGAGTGTAACATTTTACTCTTATTCAGAGTAAAATTTTACTTTTATTCAGAGTAAAATTTTATTTTTAAATTCAGGGTGTAACATTTTACTCTTAGATTCAGAGTGTAACATTTTATTCTTATTTCAGAGTAAAATTTTACTTTTATGCAGAGTAAAATTTTACTTTTACATTCATGACTCAAGTTGTGTTGATAACACACTGTATGAGTTGGCAATCTTTGGCAAACCTAATAGTAAAAATTAACTCTAAAATATAGTACAGTGTTATACTAAACCACAGTAAAATTTTATCAGCACAAATTGACTTTTGGACTTGTGGTGACAGTAACTTTGATAGTAATAGTAAAATTTTACTTTGATAGTGACAGTAAAATTTTACTTTGATTGATGATAAATTTTTACTGTTAATTGTTTCATATTTCCCCACTTATATGGAAGGATTTTCGGTCAATTCATGATATTTTTTTAATTGAGGGACTTTTGGAGTCATTGTTTAATTCCGTGAATTTCACACAAAATAGATCCAATGGAAGGGACTTTCCATCAAAGATCCCTAAACTCTATTCAATTAAGGACATTACTGTTGACAACTCTAAAGACTTTCAATGAACACCACAAAATATTAAATCTTAATACGCGTTTAACATATTTTAAAATAATTTTTATTCATTTCAATACATTTTACTTTTCATATATTTTTAATATTAACGACAGCCTTGGCGACCATTTTTAATATTTTTCTTAAATCCTTAAGAAAACATGAAAGGACATTTGAGAATGGAAAGCTGAAGGAAAAAGCCAGTGTGGACAATAAATGTGTCATTGAAATTTTGTACCATGAATATCTTTCTCGTTTGGGTGGCATTGCATGAGCCAGCTTAGGTGGACAGAAATCATACAATTCATCAAAATTCATTTTGCTGTCCGCATGCATCACCTACATTTGGAATGATGAATTGTCCACATGATGACAATTTACGTAAAAGAATAATGTTATACACATTAATTAGTATAATAATTGATCATAGGATATAATTTAATAAATTTTTGATATTTATAATTTATATAGTAAGTAGGATCAATAATAATATCATAACATATATTGGTACACTAATTAATATATTAATTGATATATGTAATACCACCGTTTACTTAATAATAACTAGTTAGAGCATCTCTAACGATTCATTAATTTTTTTATCAAATTTAACTAAAAAAAATACAACTTTCTTAGTACCAAAAGACACGAGACGTCCGGCAAAACGACTGACCGATCGACCGAACAAGACTACTGATTTTTTTTTCCCCTTCTATTTCTGTTTCCCAATTCGTTTTTCATTTCTTTTTTCCTCCATTAAATTATTTCCATAGATTACATGTTCTTAGAATGTGCCAACAATGGTGTTGCTTCTTTTGACAGCTCATAGAGAATTTTTTGTGGACAGAAAAACAATTATCATAGCAACATCAATGTCAATGGAGCAAATCTAATATTTCTTAAGAGACGAATTCACGTGTCATGTTTGAGTGGTGAATAGGTGGGTCTAACATCGAGAACATGTTGACATATAAATATAATATTTCTTAAGAGACGAAGTTCACAGCTCACAAGTCAAACAAAGGAGAGCATTTTCAGATGTCGAATAACGGGTTGGTCAACCGCCAACCATCCGACTGCTGACCGTGGGACCACACCACCTCTAACACAAACGCCAATGAAATGGTGAAATCTCACGCAAGTCCTCGCTTAGTAAAACCTTTACTTAATTCTCAATTGATATCGGTTTAAACTATTGGAAAGAGAAAAGGACTTTTTTTCAAATTCAAATTTAATGCTTAATTTGATGCAACATTGGAGATGATCTTAGTGGCTAGAATTAAATGTATGGATTTGTTTAGGGTCTCCTCATTCCATCCTTGACTTATTTATGGGCTTTCTTATGATTCACACCAAATGTCAAAGTTGTACCATATGTCCACTAGGCTGGCTATGTTCATGCATCCCTTTCCTCCTTGGTTTTGAATTTAAATTTTGAGAATAATTGTCAATCTTTCCGTATATCTTTCAAAAAGTGATTGATCTTTTAATTTTTTTTCTTTGAATCCTTTCATGCTTTGACACGTGACATTCATGTGATTAAATCATATGTTCATTTTTTTAAATTGACACGTGTTATCATATAATTAATTGATTTAAATAAAATAACTCTCAAACAAATTAGTAGCTTGACCACCAATACTCCTATCACCATCATATTAAAAGTGTACCTAATAATTTAAGAATGAATTTTGCTAATCAAGTCTTCTGTGAAAAATTACCAGGAGTTTTTGGAAGATATTTTGGTATAAAAACAAAAAATGGTTTTATTTAATTTTTTTTGTTGGCTTTTTTAAAAATTATTTTGAGAAAAGAATTTTGAGTAATTGTGTTTGATTTGAGATAGAAATTTGAGAAATTTGTTTGAAACTTTTTTAATTTATAAATTTTTTTTTTTGAAAAAAATGTTTGGTTTTTTTGAGTTTTTTTAAAAACCCATAGAGAGAAATTTTCCCAAAATTTTTTGAGAAATTCAAACCAAACGAACCCTACATGTTCACCTATTGTAATAGATAATTTTTTTTATATTAAAAGATACCATATATATTTTTTTAAATTTTCATATGAATTTTTTTAAAAAAATTCAAAAAATAAGATATTTTGAAAAAGATTTTGTAAAAAAAAAACGTATCAAAATTGTATTTAATTTTTTATTTTAATAAAAATGAAAAGTTAGTAGTCGATTTTGTTTATGGGCCGTGGTTGCCGAGAAGCATGAAGCGGAGGGAAACTCAAAACCGGCACGACTCAAACCAAATTGTCAAATAAAAAGACATTTATACCCCTGAAAAAATATCTATTTAGAATAATATTATATGTACTAATTAATATACTAAGTAGTGTATCAATTAATGATGTGATATAATTTAAATTTTTTTTTATATTTATAATGTGATTAATAAATAGAATTAATATTATTATAATTAATATTACTCCCTCTGTCTCAAAATATTAGTCTCTTATTCCATTTTTCATTGTCTCAAAATATTAGTTCCTCTTCAAGAATCAAGTACAAAAATAATATAAATTTTCTATTTTATCCTTCTTTTAAATTAATAAATAATATAAAAAGTACAATTATGACATTGATATTTTCAAAAAATATACTATCAAAAAGATAATTTTGAAAAATTAATTTTTTTCAAATGTAATAATTATACTACTAAAAAAAATTAAATTTTCCAAAAAAAACCATTATTTTAAAACAAAAAAAATAATATACTAATTAATACATCAATTAATACACGTCACACCGATCTATTTATCATCGTAACGCATTATCCTTTTTAGTCATTTTAAAGGAGGCGTCGGGGTGTTATTATAATCATCGTCGTCCCAACCATATTATTATTAAAATTCGCATCGAGACAGTTGAGTGGTAGTAGTGGCGGGTTGATTTGGATCTCTGGTTCTCAGCTTTTTTTAGAGAGAGAAAAAAGGCGAAACAAAGGAGAGAGAAAGAGGAGAGAGAGAGAGAGAGAGAGAGAGAGTATAGGGGGGTTCGATCTATCTATCTATGCAATCGACGCGAAGCTCATTGATTGTTCTCCGGAGTAGATTGATTGTTGTTGTTGAAGATCGCACACCACCGATTCGGCATAAGATCGAAATCGAATCGACTTTCATATTATGAGCTGGTTTGACAAGCTGCGTTGCTCTTCCAATCTCAGCCGCTTCATTGCCGGCCTTCTCATCTTCATTCTTTATCATTCCTTTCAATTAATCTCCAATTTCTTGACTCCTATACATCCCTAATTCTTCATCTTCTTCTTCTTGTTCTTCATCATCAAACCTTTGCTTTGCATTCCTTTTTTTCTTTTTTCCTTTATGGATCTCAAAGATTCAATCTTCAATAACTTTCTCGACGGTTAGTCAGCCTATATATATGGTTATTGATAGTTTAATTTTAGAATTGCATGTCAATTTGATTGTTTTCTGAGTTGAATGTTTGTATGTGTGTTTTCTTATGCTTGATTAATTAGTCTATGATTTCTTTCTTAAACGCTCTTTTTCATGTGAAAATATTTTACATACTAGTGTATTAATGAGGTTGCATTATGTTTATGCGTTGATTAACTTTGGTAGTGGGAAATTAAATATTTTTTTGTTAGTTTTAAGTTTAGATATTACAAGAAAAATGTTTATCTTGATAATCTGAAAAGCGGAAAAATTTGATGTCAAGAAATCTGTTGCAAAATCTATATAAAAAGAAGTGGCCAAAGCTTTATATCATTCTATAAATTGATATAACTTTATGTATACATGTATCATTGTATTGGTGACTTATTTGTCTATGTTTAATTTTTAAGAAATTACATTATACATTTGCACTGAGAATGGATATGTGGACAATGGGAGCTTCCGATCTCAGGTCACCCTCCTATTACAGTTACATTATTATTATTATTTGGTAATGTGGAAAGATGATGAAGAACAATAGTTGCATGTTGTTATGATTCCACATTGCCTAACACTAGGCTTGGATTTGTGAATATAAGCATGGTGGTTAGAATTTTGCGATTCAAGATTTGATTCATACAATTTGATATGAGTGACATTAAAGCAATTCGATTCTACACCCCAGTGCCAATAAAAATAAATAAATAAATAAATTTAAAGCAATTCGATTCCTTTTGTTGAATTCTAAATTTTAAATTTTAAATTTTAAATTTTAAATTTTAAATGAGTAAATTGTAAGATTCAATTGTGATTTACTACAATTCACTATAATTTAGTTATGTTTGCATAATGCATGAAATGATGTCATTTTCGCAAAATAAAAAAGGAGATCAGTTAATTATATTGATATATAAGATTTTATATGTGTATATATATAGTTGAGCTATATTGATATTTATTTCAATTTAAATACTATGCGTGTAATACAAAATTATATATTGTGCTAAATAAAGTGAACCTTATAATTACAATTCATGATTTGACAAGTATTAGTTTAAGTATCTTGGGCACCCTCTCCTTATAACTTGGTTTTCAAGGGTGAGTTCTACCCAACGGTTTGTATAATTTGGTTTCAAAATCAGCCATTGTGTTGAGTATGGGAATGGACCTCGCTTAGTAGTTTGAAGTCGTGGAGGGTTGGTGACCCCAAGGGTTTGTATCACATGCTAAGTAGATTTCATTTTTCAATTTTGTAATATTCAAGGTTGTTATCAATCACTACTAATGGTAAAAAATCAAAACATTGGAGTTGCAATGGAATTCTTGATCCTTTCAATTAATACCAAGGAAGGACATGAATAGAGAAGGTTGCACAAAAAAGATAAAAGGTGCTATCATTGTTGTCAACTCGTGAATCGCTTTTGCTAAAATAGTGAATCGTAAGATTCATTTTATTTAATATAATATATAATTTTATATACCTATATACATATAAAAATTCACTTAGGCTCCATTTGTTTTGCCGTAAAATATTTTACAAAAAAAAATATTTTTTTTGTAAATTGATTTTATACAAAAAAAAAGAAGATATTATTGTTTTTGTTTTCTGGCTTTTGGTTGACACTTGAAATAAAACTATTTTATTGCCTAAAACAGAAATTTTGATTAAATAAATTGTCATTTATGACTTTTTAGTAAGCTAAGATACTTATTTTAAAATGCTAAATGTGTTGAAAAAGCAGTGAGTGAGAGTCAACTTTGTAAAAATTGACTTACGGAATTTTTAAAGGTAATTCATTTTTAGGAAAATGATGCAAAAATATTTTCCTTAAAAAATGTTTTACTTACTTTTTGGTCAACCAAACAATGGAAAATGAGTAAAATATTTTTGAAAAAAACATTTTATGTCAAAACAAACGAAGTCTTAGTGTATTTAAAATTATGTAAATATCAATATAACTAAATTTTGTATATGTATATATAAATATAACATCATGTATATCAATATAACTAACTGATCTCTTCTATATATCTGGTTAGTATAGCAAAAACGATGTAATTTCATGCATTATGTAAGTAAAAACAAAAATAGAACTAAATCGCAATGAATCTCAACGAATCGCAAATTGAATTGCACGATTCACTCAATTTCCAATTCAACAGCACAATTCAAATTGTTTTTGTTGAAAATCGATCAAATCGTGATAAATCGAATTGTGAATTGTACGATTCTAACGACAATGGGTGCTATAGTATAAGGTAAAAGATGGTATTGTGGTGAAAGGTACAAGGATTTAAATGAAATGAAATTCTTAGGTGTCGTCACTATTTTGGGCGAATGAGAGTATAAAGGTGAAATAAATTAATAGGAAAATTGTTAGTAATTTATCATTGCATACTATGAGGGATGAAGAAGGAAACAAGACACAATGGCCTGTTTGATTACTTGGAGTATTAGTGATGGGATTAACAATCTCATGGGATAATTATGTGTATGATTGTTAAATACCTATTCTCCTTTGGTATTAAATATACTACAATTTTGTAGGATTAAGAGTCTTATGTATTATTAAGATGGATGCCATTTGTGTGATCCAAATGTGGGAATATGAATTTGATAGGATTAACAGTCCAATCCTACGTCATTATCTTGGAATCAGACAGGCCCAATAGGTGTTATATAAAACATGAAACTTGAAATATGCAGAACATAATAGGTTTTATTTATCAAATCAAAAAAAAAAAAAGGTTTCACACAATTAGTAGCGGGTGGGCAGAATTTAAACTTAAAGTACATGGAAGATGAGGTATTATGGGAACTTGGAGGGTAGAAGAATAGTATAGCGGAGGTTGGATGGCATGGAAGGCAAAAAGGAGAACTTTCTTTGGAAGTGAAAAAATAGAAAGAAAAAAAAAATTCTAGTTAGCAATAGCATTAGTGTAGGAATATAAAGGAAAAAAAAAGAAATAAAAATTTGTGACCATTAATGCGAAGGAAAAAAAAAGGTAACTCTTGACGTTATTTTTTGTTTCATCATTTTACTCGTGCCATAATGCTGTGAAGATATCAAGCTCAACTTGCAGAATATCATACTGCATTTTCAGTTGTGATAAATATTTTTCTTAGTGACAAAATGAAACATGGTCACACATGTCTTGGATAAGTTGTACAAGGGCACCACCTGATATTTTTGTTTTGATATGATTATTTATGTGGATGTTGGGAAGTCCAGTAGAGACTCATTTTAGAACTTGTTGTCTCTCATTGGCAAAAAGCATTGACTATGATATTAATTCATTGATTCATATTGATGGCTATAGCTCTAGCCTGAGGATTCATCACTTAACATCCTGAACTCTTTTATGTGTGATTTACTCAATGTATGTGTTTTGGTCTCTCTATGCTGGGACTAGTTGTTTTGTGTTTGTTATTATAATGAATTTACTTCTCAAGGACGCCAATTGCCCTTCCTGATTAGTATTTGTTTGATGACTAGGCACATTTGCCTCGCACATTGAGAGGCAACAAAGTTCACCTCCTTCAGTCATTGTGATTGGTGGTGGCATTTCGGGGATTTCTGCTGCACATATACTCCACAATGCTTCTTTTAAGGTGATTATATTATTAACATTAGCCGTATATTTCCAATTCCGAGCAATGAGCCACTACTTGTGTCCCAAAATAATAGCCCACATTTCTTTTTGGATGACCCAAAATTATTATTCATGGCCAAAAGTCAATATATCATTAAATGCCCTGCTAAGCCTCTGTTAAAATGTAATAATTGCAATTTTCTTATCTTTTATACAGTCAACAATAAAGGGTGAATAAGCAAGCAAAGTGCAATGTAAAATAATGCACTATTGCCACTTCCTAAAACTATGCACATTTTGAAAATGGACTTCTTGTTTTTGGGACAGAGCAAGTCAGCAAGTAAGCAAGTAAATTTATCTGCTAATGATTTGGACTTACTGCTATGATTTTTTTCAGGTAATCTTATTGGAGTCACGGGATAGTATTGGTGGACGTATTCACACTGATTACTCATTTGGTTGCCCTGTGGATATGGGAGCCTCATGGTAATTTCATACTTGATATTTCTAGATTGCTTTCGAAATGAACAAGATTTTCTATGCACTGAATGTTTTAATGTCATTTAGTGCCCTGTTTGGTTTGCTTCCCGATTTACTCTTCATTTATTTGTCAAAAGCAAAATTGGTTGATTTGGATGTCTCAACACTCTTTTCTTTGTGTTTTAAAGTGAAATATTTGTTAGACTGACTGAACTTCTATGATTTGGTTTCTTAAGATTTTTATGCCTAAAATTCTAGGAGCAACTCCAAAGGTTTTTATAAAAGGTCACACCCAGCTTCTGCTTACAGTACTAAGGCCTCTGTAAGAGGTAGTAGTATTTTATGAGCATTTCATAAAATTAATTGACCTTTCAACTCAGTTTGTTAAATTTTCTTCAGTTAACGGTTTTGAAACTCCCTTGTTTTGCTTTTTCTGATTTTTTGCATGTTTTCTTTTATTTTTATATTTCTCAATTAACCTTATTTCTATACCAATCAACCTGTTCATTTGATAAGATCTTGCCCAAAAATCATTCGTTCCTTAACTCTATAAATTGTATTTTAATGATATCTTTTTCTTACATGTTGATTTATGCATGGAGGGATGATTTTATGCATGTTCAGCAAGTAACAATTACCTTTGTTTATACATTTGATTGTTTACTTGTCAATCTTCAATTGAACATTATTCAGGTTACATGGTGTTTGCAATGAAAATCCTTTGGCTCCGCTGATACGTGGTTTGGGGCTTACATTATATCGTACTAGTGGTGACAACTCTGTTTTGTATGATCATGACTTGGAAAGGTAATTACAGGTCCAATTTATATTTCGAATGTATTTGAGCTTAGATTGGCAGTAGGTTAGACACTTTTTCTTAGAAAGGTAAAAGTCATGTTTTTGGTTTAACCATGAGGTCCCCCCTTCTTTTGCTCACTTGTCATTTGTATAGTCTATCCCTCGTTTGTATAAAACATGCTGATGATAACAGCTTCATATCTAGGTTAATTTCTTCTGTATAACTTTATAATTGAGGTGGTTAGTATAAATTTCAAAATAAAAATTTGGCCTGGACATTGTATCCTTTGGAATTTTGATTATCAGCCATATGTGAGGTGGCTGTGCTATTCAACAACGTATGTCAGTTCTCATGGATCACCACGGTTTCCCATGTTTCCTTGCATAATACACTTCCTGTATTTAACAAGAACTGTGATCTTAAGGATCTGGATTTGGTTTTTTCAGTTATGCACTTTTTGATATGGATGGCCGCCAAGTTCCTCAACAGATGGTAATTGAAGTTGGAGAGGCGTTCAAGAGAATTTTAAAGGAGGTAAGCTTTTTTACTGTTGAAAAATCTGGGCAATCTATGTTCTATTGGTACTTGGCAAATGACTGACTGGGTATATTGATATCTATAGACAGAGAAAGTGAGGGATGAACATAGTGATGACATGTCCGTTCTTCAAGCAATTTCAATTGTGTTGGACAGGCATCCAGAATTAAGGTATAAGAAACATAGTTGTCAAATAGGGATTCGTATCGTGAATCGAAATAGCCTCTTACCGAATCGCAAATTGAATCGAATTGAATCGTGAATCATAAAGATTCGGTTACTTTTCTTTCTTTTTTTTTAAATTACTTAAAAATATATATCTATACATTTAGATGTTAAATATATCTTATGAATATGAAATATTTAGACTTAAATCAATAAAACTGTTATTTTGAATGATAATCATGTAGTTTAATAGGTAAGAAGTTAACAAAGGTTCCTATGTAAGATCTCCATCATATCTTTTTTCTTTTTTAGACAACCATTCTTAATAAAGATAATAACTAAATAGACAAACTATCTATTTCCAAAGTAACAATAATTAACAACAATATTGATCACTAAAAACTCCATGATCACTAAAATAACAACAAATCATGTATATATGTTGGTTATTTTAGTATTAAACGCTATTAGAAGTTGTATTATGTCATTTTCACTAAAAAGATGGAGAAAAAAAGAGTCGAAAATATGTCGGATACAATAATTTTAAAAATTATATGAATCGTAAAAAGTGAATTGAATCGTGAATCGATTATGAATCGTGTGATTCACTAGATTCACTTCCAAAATGGATTCACCCATAGATATGTATCGATTTTGTAAAAATTGCAAATTGAATCGTGAATCATAGATAAGAAATAAAACTTTAGGGTGTACACACATTTGTATTTAGTGCTGCAGTATTTATTAATCATCAACACAATTTTCATGTTTCGTAGACAAGAAGGACTTGCCCATGAAGTTTTACAATGGTACATATGTAGAATGGAAGCTTGGTTTGCTGTAGATGCAGATATGATATCTCTGAAAAGCTGGGATCAGGCAAGTTAAACTTTTGATCTTTCAAAGTTTGGCTGTCTTTAATTTTGCTGCTCATCTGTTTGAAAAGAAATCAATCAATCAATGATCTGGTGGTTCAAGTTGTTTATATAGCTTCCACAGGCTTTCATGTTTTGTGGTGTGACAATATCTTTTATTTAAAATTTGAAGTGCTGCTAATTAGAGAACCCAAGTGTGAACTATATAATTTCATATATGAAATTTGTATACTGGATGAAATTTGACAGACAAGTTTCCTTACAAAATTTTATTTCTGGAAGATTTACATTAACCACATTTAGTGGATATAAATCTGTCTCTTTTTTGCATATTCAGACATCCATACGTACTTGCACACATGCAATTGATTCATACAAATCACAATATAATTTTAATGTGTTGGAATTGGAGGGAAGGATTTATGAATGCATACAAACAAGTCAATTTGTGGGGATTTTCCTGGGGTACACTGGGTTTTGATTAGATAGTAGTTAAATATTCGTGTAGTCATCTTGCTATTGTCACATGGATTGCTTACATGTTAGTGGATTTCTTTTTGATGTACAGGAGAATGTTCTTTCTGGTGGTCATGGACTAATGGTGCAAGGTTATCTCCCTGTAATTAAGGCTCTTGCAAAAGATATTGACATACGTTTGAATCACCGGTATGCTTGCGCAATTTTTGAATGACAGACTGCATTCACATTTCATTGTTTGCACATGCTGAAAAGTAAATACTAAGAGAGAACATAGAATATGCGAGATATTGTGAGCAATCAATATGTATGGCCTTATGTGATAGAAAAATTTCTGAGCTAAATAACAGGAGATTAAAATAAAATGGAATTAGTTTACTAAAGAATAACAAAAAAGGTACATAGAACCGTAGGCAGAGGTTATTTTCTTTTTCTTGAAAATTCCTTCAACATGTCTTACCTTCTTAATCCTTTCTGAAGGGGTTAGTCAACTCCAACATGTAGCTGCTGTTGTTTTACAAAAAGCTTACCCATAAATATGGAGCATACATTAGTGAGAGCTTGTTATTTCCCTTTCAAATCATAGCTAGATTAATTGAAGTATTTGTGCCCAAAAAAAAAAAGTACTAATTTAAGATAAATCTTCTTGAAGTGAGCATATGCTTATATATGAATTTATTTAATTTATTTGAGCATATAACCATTGGCAGAGCAGAATGGTGGAATAGGATTCATGTAGCTGAACTGAATTGATTGGGACACAAGGCTTAATTTGGTTATTCTTGAATTGAACAAAGTTATTAGTTACTACAACATTATGTGGATAAGGGAATTAAATATTTCACGGATTTTTATTGCTTTGGTCATAAGTAAAATACAATTGCTTTGGTTATTTTTATAGCTAGATTAATTGAAGTATTTGTGCAAAAAAAAAGTACTAATTTAAGATAAGTCTTCTTGAAGTGAGCATATGCTTATACGGATATGAATTTATTTAATTTATTTGAGCATATAGCCATTGGCAGAGCAGAATGGGGGAATAGGATTAATGTAGCTGAATTGAATTGATTGGGACACAAGGCTTGATTTGGTTATTCTTGAATTGAGCAAAGTTATTAGTTACTACAACATTATGTGGATAAGGAATTAAATTTTTCACGGGTTTTTTTTGCTTTGGTTATGAGTTAAATTTAATTGCTTTGGTTATTTTTATTGTCAGGGTCATAAAACTATCCAATGGGCGTAGTAAGGTGATGGTCACGGTTGAGGATGGGAGGCAGTTTATTGCAGATGCTGCCATTATAACTGTACCCCTGGGGGTCCTCAAACGCAATCTAATTGATTTTGAGCCTAAGTTGCCTGATTGGAAGGTTTCTGCAATTTCAGATCTTGGTGTTGGCAATGAAAACAAGATTGCTTTGCACTTCAATAACGTGTTTTGGCCAAATCTGGAATTGTTAGGCGTTGTCGCGCCCACTTCTTATTCCTGTGGCTATTTCCTCAATCTCCACAAAGCAACAGGCCATCCTGTCTTAGTTTATATGGCTGCTGGAAGATTTGCTTATGACCTTGAGAAGCTATCTGATGAGTCTGTTTTGAATTTTGTGATGTTGCAGCTAAGGAAAATGTTCCCCCTTGCATCTGAGCCTGTAAGTTCACTTGGTTTCCACATTTCTGCTACGTGCAGTCATTCTAGTCAACAATTGTTAATCTAACCGTTGCTTGATTTGGATATGCAAGTTGCATTAACCCATTATTATCATTAGGGTAAATTACACTGTCACCCCCTGAAGTATGTGCAGTTTCCCACTTTGGTCCTTAAAGAAAATATTCTCACTTTGGTTCCTAAATTATTTTTCATTTTCCACTTTTGTCCAATTATCAAAGAATTGGTTTTTTTCACTTTAGTCACTAAAAAAATTAAAAAATTCCACTTTGGTCCATAAACCCAAACCCAACTTAATCTCAAAACCATTGTAATTGATGATATGATGCATTGTGATTGTTTTCTTCGTTTGAGTGATAATTTTTTTGTGGGTTGTGGATCAAAGTGCGAAAGTCTTTTTCTTTCAAAGTCGGAAATGGCCATACTTTATTTCTGTCATAGAGGTATGTATAACTGCTGTCAGAATTTGGACCAAAAGTGGGAAGAGTTTGATTATTCAGGGACCAAATTGATGTAACCATGATTGTATCAGTTGAAGTTCCTCACTAGCACTTGGTTTGTCCCTGCATGCAGGTTCAATATCTTGTATCGCGTTGGGGAACAGATCCAAACTCGTTTGGATGTTATTCATATGATGTGGTAGGAAAGCCCGAAGATGTGTATGATAGGCTACGAGCGCCATTAGGAAATCTATTCTTTGCAGGTGAAGCAGTTAGCATGGAGCACCAGGGTTCAGTACACGGAGCCTACTCAGCCGGAGTTATGGCCGCAGGGAATTGTCGAAGGCATCTCATGGAGAGGCTTGGCAGCTTGGGAATGATCCAGCTCATCTCTGCAAGGGATGAAGTTCTTGAAGCCACGGTCCCTCTTCAGATCTCAAGGATTTGAAATCCCAGTCCACTTGCTATATAATTGAGAACAATTATTGCAAGTATTTTGCTGATCTTATTCAAATTTCTTATTTTTATTTCCCAAATGATTTAGTACTATTGTTTTCAAATAAATGATTTATTTTCCAAAAAAAGACAATTGTTTATAGTTTTGTAGTCCTTGGAAAAGCCTTGATTGAGTAGTATTTATTTGAAGAGAAGAGTTTTTCTTGACTTTGTTAATTTATACAGTTGCTGTGTAATCCAAGGCAGTTCGTTCTATTTGATCAATTGTATAATTCATACAAGCTAATAGTAGGTCCTGTTTGGTAGTGTTTATTTTTAGCTTATTTCAGTTTTTAATTTAATTTAAGCTATTTTGATGCGTTTAGTTCAGCTTAACAATACAGCTTATAGTTTTTTGTAAGTTAAAAATCAACTTATTCTTTAAGTGGGGGAGGAGAAGCTTAATTTATAAGTCAAAAATAAGCTTATGTTCACAGTTATAAGCTATAAGCTGTGAAGTTATAAGTTGTAATCATTTTTTCACAATTTTACCAAACGGGGCCGTAGTGTTGTTTAAGCATGAAATATGGATTGTGACAGTAGTGCCATCCTATGAAAAATGTGGTGGACACTGTATTTCAATACAAGTGCTTCTTGATGATATCTCAAGCATCTCTAACCCATTCGTTACTCTGTCAAACTTATAATTTTGTTTCTACATTTTATTATATTAAAGTAGATTGAAACTTTTGAAATGATTTTTTTTTTGTTTTTTTTGGAGGACTGAAACGATTTTGTATTGCTATGGAACCCATGACTATAAGATATTTAAAAAATTAAGTGAAGTTTATATTTATTTTTTAAATAGGCCAAATTTAACATTCCATTCTTTCATGCCTATTACTACATAGATTTAGACATATTGGGTAAAAGAGGTTTTTTTTTTTTTTTTTTTTTTTGATGAAAAAATAAAACAAAAAATAAAGGCATATACTATTCGAATTCGACATAGGAAGAAAAGGGAGAAGTGTTGGGCCTTAAGCCCACTCCGATGAATGCCAATTTGAAATTGGTCATCAGTTCTTGATATTAATAAAGGTTTAATTTCACTTTTATTCTTTAAAATATTTTTATTTTTTCTACTGCATTCTTAAATACAAGTTTAGTCCTAAAATGTATAATTTATATTAATATAGTTCAATTGGAAATGACTATACAAATCAATAATCTTTGAAATCTAATTTAATGAAAAATAATTTGCATAATTAAAATCCTACAATAAAACACTAATTGTTCTTATTCTGTTGAACAAATTACACTCAATAATCAATTTAAGGAGGGTTTGTTTATATGATTTAAATTGTTTAAATTATAATTATAATTATTTATTTATTTAGAATTTAACAATTATTAATTTGTATAATCGTTTCCAATTGAATCATGTGAACAAAAATCAAAAAAATTAAAAACAGAATCAATAATTTTAAAATAAAATAAAATAATTAATATTAATTTAGAGAATAAAAAGTGAAATTATAATCTATCAATCACAAGCTTTGGTCGGTGAGAGAAGAAGAGAGAGTAGTTTAAGATGTTCTAAATAAGTGTATTTTTTTATTTTTTATAAAATATATATATATGTAGAAAGTTAGAGAAAGTAGGTAAAAAAGTAAAGAGGAAATGTTGATTGACGTAACCCAAATAAGTGTAAAATATACTTTTTTAATGCATGCCAAACACCTATTAAAATTGAGCAATCTTTGGTTGCTATGACTTGTGGAATAGTTTATCTAAAATTATGTTTGATTAATTAGTTATTAATATTTGATCAACGTAATTTTTTTTATATAAATAAAATATTCAATAAGATTTATATATTAAATGATTCAAATTATTGATATAAATTTTATAGTGAATCGACGGAGACCTAAAGACACCTTAATTTAGATTGAGGTCTCATTTAAAAATAGAATATTTTAATAATTTTTAATTTTTTATAAAAAAATAATATAATTTTTTAATTTTTTAACTAAAACTATGAGTTCCTTTACAGGGCCGAAATACTAGCGGCTTGAATGGCTCGAAATGGTTTCTCGAAATTTCGATGCCGTGGAGCTCACGTGTTGGACAAAGTAATGAAATGAAACAAAAGCGAAACAATAGAGGAGAGAGAGAGGAGGTTGCGGCGATGGCGATGATGGCGAGAATGGCGGCGGCGGCATGCGAGAGCGACCTTGACGGCCAAATCTGGTGTTCAGCGACCGTCGTGACCAGTCACCACCGTTGTTCGAAATCTCCATTTTGTATCTGTGCATGTAGGTAAGTAATTGGTTTATTTGAGATGCATTTGTCTCTTACTCAAAATGAGCAGATGAATTGTAGTTGACATTACATCCATTTTGAATGCATTAGTTCTCTTACTAGTTATTGGTCAACATTTTTTTTTTCTAAGATGCATTTGTAAGAGGCAATTTATTTGATTTGATCTGTGTATGTTTAAAAAAAAAATTTGGTTGTTCTGGAAGCAAGTCCTCTGTTAAACATTTCCATGGTAGTGATGCATGCCAATTGTTTGATGAAAGTCGCATAGAGAAATTACCTCGATATTTTATGTGTTGGTTGATGAAAGTCTGATGCTAATCTGTAATTAAAATCTGAAAGTCTGATTTTTGTGTGTTGGTTGAGAAATTATGTTTGAAACTAATTTTGTCATTTAGGGTAATTTACCTAATCTCAATGTTCTTAATTTACCTAATCAACTCATTACTGAGATCATCTCAGTGTAAGATTTAATGTGTTGAATTAATCTCATTGTGTTGAATTAATCAACTCATTACTCATTACTGAGATCAATGTGTTGAATTAATCTCAGTGTTGTTGAATTAATTTTAGTGTTAAATTCATCTCAGTTGGAAAAATTGAAATGCACATACATGCACTTACACTTTATTTTCTATTTGGTTTAAAGTTACACAAACTACACGCTTCAATGGACATTGATTCAACCAATCCTTCATTGAATGAGAGTGAGGAAGTTGAAGAGGCGGAGAACAATCCGTCATTAAATGAGATTGGTGAAGTTAAAGAACCTAAGAAGAGCATGTGTTTTAGCTCAAAGCAAGAAGTATATTCGTTTTATGCAAAATATGCGAAGCACCTCAGTTCTTTGTAGCTTATAGAACCTGAGAATATTGGACAAGATCTGAGTAAAATACTTTGGAATTGAATGTACTCGAGCATGCAAGAGAACAAGCGATCAGTACACCCTCTCAAACCATCTTTGTCATCATTCATTGAATGTAAAAGCAAGGTTAAAGCAACTCTACAAAAGGATGGAAGATTTAAGTTGACCACGTTATGCTTGAACATACATGACTTGATTCCTAGTGACTCATGACATTTTGCAATGAATAAGAGAATTCTTACCTGTGAAGAAGACTATAAATAGCGATGAAGCGAGGATAGGGTGTCATGACCCAAACCCGCCCTATAGGTTTAACATCGTAATGGGCGGTAATCCTTGGATTCAAGGCCTCTGAGCAGTTAACAAAATTAAGGGGCTAGCGGAAGCAAATACATAAATATAGTTGTCCAATGAGCTGTGCTGACTTATATGAAATAGAATATTTAAAACTTTATATACAAAACCGGTAGTCAACCATACATTATACCCACATACGTTACAGTATTTAAGTGCAGCCAATGACATCAAACAAGTCTTATATAAACAGAAACTACAAAACTTAAACACGGGGCCTTGGGACCCTCCACGTGAGGCACAATGGTTGATTGACAATGGAACACAGATCCAGACAAAAGCCTTCATGCTCGAACTCTAGAATGCTCACCTATAATATATATATATATATACAAACAGTGAGCTAAAGCCCAGTGAATAACATTAAGGTAAAGGGGTTAGTGAATGAAATCAAGACATATCATAGCGGAAAGGATCATAGGATAATCATTCTCATATTATAACATAATAATGGTACATCCCATAGAACATATCACATAACGTCTTGAGCTAGAGTAATCGGTTCGGATCTGGAATTAAACACATATCACCATAATGAAGTGGCTAGCGAGATCTAAATAAACTTGTATGTCATGGACCTGCATTTTTATGCCGTCCCCCATGACTTGGGACTATTTATGGATGCCATAATAGATTTCAAACTTGGGATGTTCGTTCACGTAAACAGATATCATTTCAGAAAATCATAGCTTATCACATTTCATTTGGAACATAATTCATATGAACGTATCTTTACAATAACATTACTCACAGTGGTTTCCTGCAATAGTCAATCAATCCTCGAGTCTTGACCTACAATCACAAAATACATAACACAAGCATGTCTTATCATTACAAATTCAAGTGGCCAACACGGTTTAGCTTACATTATTTTGATTCTTGTTCTTCCTTAACACATTGCTCAAAACACACTATTGATTCTCATAACTTAGTACATTCTTCACTTAGTGTGTTTCTAATCCATAACCTCATTATTACTAATTCATGTGGTCATACATAGCTTAGCTTTCTTACTTTAATTTCTTATTCATTCCATGTCACATAGCTTGTTCATATTGCCCATATACTCGGATTCAACACATATTTTCTAATTCACTTATTTATGTTATTTATTAGCTTATTAATCTTTAATGGCTCATAAATCATGCCTAAAAATGCCCATAAAGAGATGGGAGTGAAGATATGCACGTAAAACATCTTTTGAAAATATGCTGAAAATAAGCTGGTAGCTAGAGCCAGCAGAAGGCAAAAACAGAGCTCGCTCGAGCCAAGACTTCTTTGCTCGAGCCAGCTTTTGCAGAGTTCAAAATTCTGAGAGCTCGAAATGTTGGCTTGAGCCACCACTTCTTCACTCGAGCCAACTGTAAATTTCTGGGCAGTAAACTTAACAAAAATGGCTTCCAAACCACCCTCAAACCTTGGGGTCTTGCATGATTTGATCAAACACACAAAAATAGCTTTAGAAAACTTCAATACAAGACCCTAGAAACATCTATTATTCAAAAACTCATCAATTCTTGAAAGGTTTGAACCAAAACTTCTTCATGCAATATTTTTCAACTCTTTTCATGATTTTTCAAAACCCTTCAAACATGGAATTTTGCTTTCAAAACTTGATCTAACATAGATGCATGCTAATTTCGTGGCCTAAGACCAACATAATAATAAATTTTATGATCAAAATGATGATACAACACTCCTCTTCCATGCATGTAGGAATCATGAGCAAATTCTTCATCTTCATAGCAAACCCATGTGAAATACATGCAAATGATCAAGGTACCTTCATGAATTCAACATTTAAACACATTATCTACATGCATTCTGACAGGTTCTTACTAGAGCACGATTTGAAGTGTGGGGTGAATCATCTCAATTTCCTTCCTCTCCTTCAACCTCTAGAGCTCACTCTCACACTCTCTAGCTAAACTCTCTCTCTTTAAAGCCAAACTCTCTCAACACAGAGGACCAAAGGAGCAAGAGAATGATACAAAACTCTCCCACATTTGAAAGTACACACACATACCTCACTTTTGAGCACACTACACGTGCACACACATGCAACCTCCCAACACACACACACACACACAAGGGTTTTAATCCTACACTCAACACCACCAAAATGCCTCAACACATTATACACTAAATCACATCTTGGATCATTACTAGGATTAAATTAGGTACCAATCTTGTATTATTTAGTCACATAAGTAACCTTAATTTATTCGGGTTAGACCAAAATTCAATTAATCCAAAATAGTTCCATCAAGGTTCAATTTAATCACATCGATTTTTATCAAGCGAATCAATTTTTTTTTTTTTAACAAAACTTTTCAGATGGTTCTAAAAATTCTAATTAGTCAATCCATGTGCTCAATTCGGTTTCTGAAAGCATTTAGGCTAACAATTTCAGATTCAAAGTAGAAATCATGACAAATAATTTTCAAATCGAGATAGATATGCACAAATTACTACAAAGCACATATCACAATTAATAATAACACATAATTCCATTTAAACACTTAGTTAGCATTTTTAATTACGAATTAGTAGCTAATTACGGATCGGGGTTATTACATAGGGGTGGTTAGGAATTTTCATTCTATAGTTGTTAAAGTAGGGGGGTACGAGGCATTAACATTTAATGAACAAGATGCAAAGAATCATATTGAGTATGAGAAGATTGAGGCTTGGGGTAGGAGATGCTAAATTAGTGCACTTTATTTTCGAGAGGATGCAACAACAAAATTTGAACTTCTATTCAATTGACCTCGATGAAGATGGTGGCGTCGAAACTTGTTTTGGGTGGATCGAGGAGTAGGTCAACTTATAAAGCATCTGGGGATGTGGTTTCATTTGACACAACTTATTTGACAAACAAATATGATATACCATTTGCTTTCCATTTGTAGGAGTTAATCACCATAGACGATCAATTTTGCTTGGTTGTGGGCTATTATCTAATGAGAACAACTGAAACATTTGTGTGGCTATTGAGAGAATGGTTAAGTTGCATGTCGGCGTTCTCCAAAAGCTATAATATGAGACTAGTCTTGAGTATGCAAAATGCCATTGAAGTTGTCTTTCCACAAGCTCGACATCTTTGGTGCTTATGGCATATCATGAAGAAAATTCCTGAGAAATTAAGAGGATATGCCCGATATGAATCCATCAAGCTTGCTTTGCAAAATACAGTTTATGATTGTTTTACAAAACATGAATTTGGTGAAGAATGGCAAGCGATGATTGCAAAGTTCAAGTTAGATGATAATGAGTGGTTGGGGGTATTATACAGTGAGTGACATAGGTGGATTCCTGCGTATTGAAGGATGTTTTTTGGGTTGGCATGTTGACTACACAATGAAGTGAGAGCATGAACGCATTTTTTGATGGATATGTGAACTCAAAGACAACTTTAAAGCAATTTGTTGAACAATATGATAATGCCTTGAGAAGTAAGGTTGAGAAAGAGATGAAAGTAGACTTTAAATCTCGAAACAAATTGTATGATTACTTAACGGTATATGAGTTTGAGAAGCAATTTCGCGGCTCTGCCACGAATGCAAAATTTAAAGAAATGCAAGTAGAATTGAAACGACTATTGTATTGTCGTGCGAATCTTGTCAAAGAGGAGAGAGCAATTTGTACTTATCATGTGAAGGAGGCTGTTCTTATGGGTGAGAAAATGAAGACTGTGGAATTTGTTATGTACTTTAATGCATTAGAATGTGAATTGCATTGTATGTGTCGGTGGTTTGAGTTTATAGACAAGATGTGTGCCCATGCAATTACTGTGCTACTTGAGAGGTGTATATATTAGGTGCCAGATAAATACATTGTATCAAGATGGAGAAATTATATCAAAAGAGGGTACACATACATTCCAACCACATACACTAAAGTCGAGCCTGTTCTTAATACAAAGTTGCATGACACTTACCACATGAAGTTGGATGAAATCATAAAAAATCTTAGCGATGATGGTAAACAAGTGCTTGATCTTGGGTTGATAGAAATCAAGAATAGAGTGAGAAAAGATTAATCGTGTAGTCTTGGTCATGCACACCTTACTAGTAACGTGCCACATTCTACTAGTAATGTACCACCTTCTCATAGTTCGTTGCAAAGTTAGTCTTGTAGTACTACAAAAGCAAGCATGTCTACTTAAGATGCTTAGTCAATGGTTGCTTTCGTAAGAGGGCGTCTATGTACCAAGCGGAAGGTTAGCAAAGTGGATGCAATAGTGAATCGGTTGAAGGAAAGAGTAAGTTTTTTTTGTGTGTGTGAAATTGTTGAATGTATTTAAGATAAATTATTCACCTATGTGTTTGTGTCTTACTATAGGGGCGCACGGTTCCTCAATGTAAGCCTCGAAGTTAAATTTTCTGTGCAGATGATATGCAATACAATATTTATCATGACCCGATATGTATTTGAATTTTTATGTTCTTGGTTGTTTTTATTTAAATGTCTTTTTATGTATAATGAAATTGTGTTACTATGGTCATAAAGCGATGCAAACTGCACCTTACTATTTTCCTTGTATGGATGGCACACAACAGAGTATGCATGTATCGGTATGTGGTCAATGTTTAAACTAAAATATTTGTTCTTGTTTTAATTGATATATATGTTGAATGTACAATATTTGTAAGTGTACTTGTTTATTGAATAGGCCGAGTTTAGTGAAACACAAGCGGTGGACAATATTGGAGGCACATCTCATATTCAATTAGGAATGGTAAACAACATCGTGATCAAAGTTTGACAATCGGCTTCAAATGTTCACTTCAATGTAGATCACGGATCCAAATGTCCTATTTTTTTTTTTAGTTTAGCATTATACTTTAATGGTAATATTTTATCCTTGCTTTTAGGCCTGTTTGGGGACTTACTTTTTAGCCAATTAGCCAAAAGTTATTAAATTAGTAAAAAAGCCAACTTATTTCGTACCAAAAAGTTAAAGATTCTCTTTTCTCTCTACTTTTTACACATCTTTTAAGTAATTAGCTAAAAGTCATCCCAAACATACAAGTTTTTTACCTACCTTTTAGCCAAATAACAAAAAGTTACTAAATTAGCATGTTCCCAAAGCGAGGCCTTAATTTCATTTGTAGTCAGATTGAAGATTCAAAGTTTTTATACACAAAACATTTGTTATGGTCTTTGTAGAGTTTTAATTGGGAGTTATATGCATTGACTTGGCCAAGTTCTATATAGGGGCCAATTCGGATATGAGATGTTTTGATTGGTGAAGATTGGGATCTAATGGAGATGTTAAAGTATTTAAATAAAAATGTGATTTTTTCAAGAAGATGAAATTTGTATTTGCTTTAAAGTGATGAAGAAGATCTGCGAAGAGAAGATGATCTGACGGATGTCGATGATGAAGATTTGGAAAGGATCTTAGACCGCGATGATCTGGTTCTTTGGTGCATTAGATAAAGATGGAAAGCCAGGACTTTCTTTGTTAGTTCATCATGCGTTTGTTCAAATGTTGATTGATCGTGTTGTAAATCATCTATTTGGAGATGATGGCAAATTGTATATTGAATGGGCCAAATTTTGGTTTAGATTATGTCTATGAATGTATTTGAATAAGCGGATTTTGGTTGATTATCTCAATTTGTATGCTTTTATGAATCTGCGTGAATACTTCCGGTTATGGTTGATTATATACATGAATGTATTTGAATAGACAGTTTTGAATGCTCAAATGTATGTCTTTGAATGCTCCAAGTTATGGTTGTTGAAATCTGTTAAAGATTTATTAATCACATTAAACATTTTCAGCACATTAAGCGATTCGTGAGTTATGGTAATATTTTCTAGGTTAATGGTAATATTTTATGTTGAATGTTAGCAAATTGTATGTTGAATGGGCCAGATTTTGAATGCTCAATCTGTATGTCTGTGAATCTACCTGAATGCTCCAGGTTATGCTCTAGGTTATGTCCATGAATCTGTCTGAATGAGCCAGATTTTGAACAGATCCATTCTATGAATCTGCTCCAGGTTGTGTTTAAACAGATCCGTTCATAATAAAATAGATCCATTTAAACACTATATTCAATATGTCAATCTGTTAAAATAGATCCATAATAAAATGCTACAGGTTATGGTTGTTCAATCTGTTAAAGATTTATCAAATAGATCCATTCAAACACTACATTCAAATTACATAATAGAATACACAAAATATGTCCATTACATCCATTCAAACACTACATTCAACATGTCCATTACATTCATTTACATGATAAAGTAAAAAAATACACAAAATACAATGACATAAGTCATTGCCTTGAAAATCTTCTCTATCATTTCGAGCCTTCTATTATCTTTAAATGCGTTGCATTGTCCATTTCACCAAGCCTTCTCCTTAGATCATTAATTTCTTGTTCTTATATACTGTGGAAGTAACATTGTTGTCATCATCATTTTATCTGTGAATGAAGTAATTCTGATTTTCGTTCAGCATTTCTACAATGCAAAAGAATTGGTTAATCAAATTAGACAAATGAAATTTATAAAAGTGAAACATTAATTTATATAACAGATACTTACATATTTATGCGGGCAAACAAAAAAGCACACGTCCTTTATTTCCATTTTCATTGGTTAAGTACAATATCATGGAAAGTTATTCCACGATAACGAGAATCTTGGCTTTAATCTTATTTTCCTATTATTAATAGAAGATGAAGCAATTTTTATACTGCATAAAAAATACAATAGATTCAACTACCTCGTATTGATGGATAAGCATCCCTCTTGATGCATAATTATGTATTCATAGTGATGTGATCCATAAACAAAGATCAATCTTGATAACAAAGCCACTTTAAATTCTTATGAATGTTGAATACTTATGAATGTTGAATGCATAAATTCAATGTTGATAACAAAGTGAATGCATAAATTCAACGTTGACACTTAGAATGATCTTTCAAAGGTATCCATCTCAAACAGATGATAAGTCTCTTTGAATCTGTTACTTACTTATGAATTTGTTGCTTTATTATCTAAATGATGTGTACCACAAAAAGTCAAGAACCCATTGGTTTACCCTTGTATTTCCTCTTTTTTGACAACTCTCTTTTAGTTTTGACTAGTAAGAAATGGCTTTTTTTGGGGTTGCTTATTTTTACTAGGAAAGTGATTGTTTACAATCTACTGTAGCTAAGCTCTTTGCATCGCAAGAAGAGGAATGTTAGTGAATATAGTGCTTCTAATTCTTGCTTGCGAACTTGCCACATGAAGAACTGATTCGGATAGACAAGTCTCTTCTGCAGCTTCTAAATATTTGTCAAAGAATTCAAGTATTTCTTCGTTTTAATAAATATTTAGTGGTTCCCTAAGTTCTACTCTCTTTTGAGGTCGAAGCTTACGGTTTATGGTAGAATAAGAGGCTTTACAATGTACACAAGAAGGTCAATTGTTATTGGGCCCTTGTTCTTCTTATTTCAGCTTGGTGATCGGGTTGTTTGTTTGTTTGTTTGTTTTTTTTCTCTGCATTTGGTGTCCTCCGGACATATTTAGAGATGGATACTTAGAATGATATCCTCTTGTATTCTCTGTAACCATTCTCATGAATGCATACTTAGAATGATGTATATGGATGATAAAGTTGGATAAAGAGATGGATACTTAGAATGATCTATCAAGCAGGATAATAGAGTTGGATAACTATTCAATCACAGCCAAATTAAAAGCCAAAACCAATTAAAGCAAATGTGAAAGCGAGGCTATGATTAATGAGAATGGACATGAGAGGATAACCAATCAAATATATTTTGAACATAAGTCATCACAGATGCTGTATTTCAAGCAATGATAATCTCAAATGTATCTGAGGAGGATAACCAATCAATATATTTGAACATAGGTCATCACAGATGTGTATTTCAAACAAAACCAATCAAATGTATCTGAGATGATACTTGATTCAAATGCAAATCTCAAACCTAACACGCCGAAATTAAGCCAAATCCCAAGCCTAACATAAATTTTAAGCAAACTCAAAATCCAAACACTCCAAATCGACTAATTTCTACAAAAATTGAAGCCAAACATAAACCTAACATGGCTCGATTTGGGGTTTACCTCGATCAAGTCGCCGTCTTTGCTTCAACAAATAGATGAGAGCGAAGAGATAGCAAGAGGTGAGACTAAAGAGATAAAGAGGATGTGTAGTTGACATGAGAGGGATGAGTCCAGATAGGCGGGAGGGATGTTGCGAGAGGGATGAGAGGCGTGGGTCAAGAAAAGGAAAAAGAATAAGAAAAAAAAAAAAAAATCAAAATGACATCGTTTTGAATTTTGAGCCAATTTGAACCAACGGAATTCCGAGCCTCAAACATTTTTGAAAACTAAAAATGGAAAGAGATCTAAATAAAAGTACATGGCATTTTTTTTTTTTTTTTTTTTGAGGCGGTGATTCATCCCCGAAATGATTTGGGGCCCCGAGATCCTAGAAATGCCATTTTCAAGTAAAAAAAAAAAAAAGAAAAAAAAAGAAAAAAAGAAAACAGTTTCTAAAAATAAAAATTAAGGGATTAGGGATTATTTTTAGGGGATTTTTGCATTTCATTTTCCTTTTTTATTACTACCAAACAAACCGGACGAACCGGCCGTAAAGCGAAAGCAACCCCGACGACGATACAAATGTTACAACAAACAAACATCCTCTCTTTTTGTCTTCTTCTTCGTTTAATAATTAATAGTACCTACCTTGCTCCAAACCCTCTCCCTCCTCTCTCTCTCTCTCTCTCTCTCTCTCTCCTCTACAAAACTCTTAAAAAAAAAAAAAAAGAACCTCATTCCATCGATCTCTGTGATTCAATGGCGTCAATGAGGACACAACAATCTCAATACAAAACTCGTGAGTTCTCTCTCTTTTGATATTATTATATATGTATATAAATCTCAGAACTTTCATCGTTTTAATCTGTATTTGAATTCTGATGACGATTCATTTCTCAGGTTTGCTCGGCGACATGCTGGGTGCTGGGAAATCCAGCCTCGTCTTGCGCTTCGTCAAGGGCCAATTCCTCGAATTCAGGTACTGATTTCCCATTTTCTCTTCAATTGAGCCTTTTTAGGGTTTTTGCCAAATTTCCCTTTTTTATTTTATTTTTTTGGAAGTTTTTCGAGATTTTTTGTGTGTGTTAATTGATGGTGATGGTGATAGGAGATCGAC